>OY728139.1:256988149-258188149 GCA_963277665.1 Viscum album
ACAAGATATATAAAAAAATAATATATAATGATGAATTAATATTTATTTTTCTTTTGCTCATTCAGTCTAGAAAAATAGAAACATCATCTATGCGTATGTACGACCCACCGTCTTAACTAACTCTGTAATCCATTTTCTATATATAGGTTTAATATATTACTCTATGTACTTATATAATAAATATATATTATATTTACATCATTAATAAAATTATTTATATGATGTAATAATGATCAAATTAAAAGGAATATGGTTACCAAAAATAAAACATACAAGAAAAACAAAGCAATTATAATCCAAAATAGTGATTTTATGAAATAATTGTTAAGAAATTAGTGATAAAATAATATAAGTAAATAATATATCGAATGATAAACATGTTTATGGTTCTTTAATATATTTATATTAATTAGATAATTATTATACTTGATTTTCAGACACATATGAAGGAATTCAAACCTGAGGTATGAGTTTCTTGTCTCACTTTAACTTTACTAATACATACACTAATTCACCACTTATTAATTTGTGGGGTGTATATTCTATCCCATTGATATTTTATAGCATAAATATATTTATATTGATGGTATTTAATGTTTAATTTAATGATTATATCTTTTACAATTCTTACAATTCTGAAGTTACCAATTTGGTAATGGTTAATTTCACAATCTCATCATTATTCTGTATTGTTTTTGTTTAAGAATACCTTAAGAAAATTATTTGAAATATCTATCTTAAACTAAATATATTTTATTATAATATGGTTATTAATAAAAAACATTTAAGTAATAGTATAATTTTCATAATTTTCGTGCTTAAAATTAATGAGAAAGTGTTTTTAAGAAAATCAACCCTTATTTCACTCTTTGTCCAAAAATCTTTTTTAAAAAAATAAATGTTTTTTAAAAATGTTTCTAAATTTTTAAAATAATTTTGCAAAAAAATTTACCTATTTTTACTTTTATATTTTTTAATGGAATCATTATGTTTTTATCAAAACAATTCAGTTTTTTATTTTTTGGAAAATGTTAAAGGAATAATTGTTTTAACGGATATGGAATGAATGAGATTTTCCAACATAATGACCCCTAATTGTTTTAAATATATTTTTACATTTTTTAAATGTTTACTTTCAAAGAAATATTTTTTTAATATATTTTTTGAACATTTTTTTTAAATATTTCTTATGTGAAAAGTTTATTTCTATGAAATGTTTTTAATTCCAATATTATGGTATTTCTATTCATCAATATCATAATCCCTTTATTGTAATTATGATAAAAATGAGATCTGTTGTATTGATATAATCCTTATTCATTATTTGGAGGTTTTAAGATCATTTTAATTGGGGATGTGAAATTTTATTACCATCCACCATTTTAATCTATATAGATTATGATTATATATATTTTATTGGGAAAACTATTAACATTTCATATGTTAGTTTTTCAATATGAATGTTTATATTGATTATTTTTCACATCATTCATATGAGTAATTAATTGGAAATAATAAGTGACATGTGGGGACTAATTCCAGATATACTATTGATGAATCTATAGGTATCATGAGAAAAATTAGATTTCTAAATTAGATAGGAATCTACTAATATATGTAAATTGTCTTGTGAAAGGTCTTTATAGTTTCAAATGTTCGGAATATGTATTCATTCATTATGAGATCAATTATTTTAATTTGATTATTTGATTACATAAAATATTCATGGATATGATTTAATATTATGAGATTATTTATATGTATTTATTTGATTATCAATTATTTTTTCCATATCATGCTCTGTCTATTGATTAGAAGGAATGTGTTTCATCTATATATCATGTCATATTGATTACGTTAATTTATTCATGATAGATTCAACTATAATTTTTCCCTTACTAAGAGTATTAGATCACCATTATTTTTTTCTCCAATATCTAATGTATAATATTTGGAATGACCTCAAAGATGCTAAATGTTTTAAATTATTATGTTTGTACTTTATTTCCCTTCTATCAAATGGGTATCATGTATATATATGGTACTCCAAAACAACTAAACTGGTCGTTCATTTGGGATTTCACCTATTGTATCTATGATAATATAAAAACAAGACAACAGATATGGGTTACTAGGTTTATGGGTGTTATAATGTGAATCTTCAATATCTTTTTGAGAATATTGATTTTCCAGTGAACAGTGAAAAAATACAAAAATTTTAAAAAACTGTCATTTATTTTAAACAAGAAATCCCACTATGATATTAATTTGACCTCTAAGTAATAAAATTAGTTTTAAATTATATACAATCTAAATAATTACATTTGAATGATCATTATATTCTATTTTGGTATAAGTTATTTTTTGGGATTAAAAACAATTTTTTCTAAAAAACTATTTTTATGTGAAAAATGTGTTTTTATCTAAATTAATTTACTAAATCACTTTTAATTAGTTATTTTGATGAAATTTATTTATTAAATTATTTTATTTTATTTTATATTAATTTTATGGTATTTTATTGGCATGGAATAATAGTACTGCATAATTGGCATTTAACAATGCTACTATTTATTAATGCTAGAAAAAAGCAATGATAAATGGAATCTTTATCAGCACTAAACAAAGTGCGGACAAAATTGAGCATTTATCACTGCTATATTTTTAGTGATCATAATGGAGTCCTCTATTAGAGATTTTTTTCACTATTAGAGTCCTGAATAAATTAAATAATATAATTAAATAAATAATAAAATAAAATCAGTTTTTTAAAAAATATTAAAAAATGTTAGTTAAATAATTATTGATAAAAATGAATAAATTGTTTATAATATATATAAATATTAAATACTAATAAATCGTCTGTATTAAATATATAGATATGAAATATAAAAATTAAACAAATTAAAATAAAAAAAATAAAAAAAAATATTAAAAATATTATTAATTGGATGATTATAGATAAGGTTAATAAAGATTATATATTAAATATATAGATATATATATTAATTTATATAAATATGACTTATATATTAAAAAATATATATACACTTTACATTAAATAGAGATATATTTAGTGATTAATGGTTTATAATTAAAAATTAATATGAATTAAAAATACTAACTTCTTGCATATAGTAATGGATATATAATTGAATGTATTTTGATTTTACAATTTAACCTTGATCAAATTTAATTTACATTGATATCAAATATATGAAGTTAATTCATTTTTATATACAATTCACACACACAAAACAAATCCATTTTTTCAATATTATTAATCTGTACTTTTTATTTATTTATTCAATCATACTCATTTCTAAAACGCATGTACATAAAATAAGATATTCATCGAAAATGTTAATAAAATATTTGTAAAAAAAGTTTTATAAAACGATATTTATAAATAAATTTATTCATAATTTTACATACTATATTTATAAAATTATATATTTTTAATTATAAATAAATAAATAGCTTTTTAAAAGTATTTACTTATTTAAAAATAAGTAATTATATATATTTGAATAATTGATAAATTTATAATAAAGTTTCATAAATAATGAAAATATTTACTATATTTATATTTATAAATATTTAATATAAATATATATATATTTATATAATTATGTTTAATGATATAAATTTTATTTTTTAAAATAAATTATATATTTATAAAAAAATTAGTTATATATTAAAATACTAATAATATTAGAATAATTATATTTTAATAAGGAATATATTTAATATATTTAATATATTTAGATTTATAATTATTTATAAAGTGTATACATATACATAATATTTTATTTATAATTTTCATTATAAATCCATTATTAGTGCTTAAGTAATAAGCACTGATAACGATGAGGCTTTATGAGTGCTAAAAATGCACTGATAAAAGTCATATTTATCTATCTTAAAACATTATTGCTAATAAATATAGATTTTATCAGCATTTTTTAGCACTGATAAAGACAAACCATTATCATCGCTAAAAAGTGCAGATAAATATGCCTTTTATCTATTCTTAAGTTATAATCGATTATAAAATTGTCTCAATATAATTAAAAAGTACTAACCTGTTCTGAACCCATCATGATATTAGAAAATTTTGGCATAATACACCAATTTTTGGAGCTCCGCCTCTGTGAATTGAACCTAAAATAACACGAACCCCCTATCTATTGTTTCTCAAACATCATATGGAACCCTGTGTTTGGGTGTCGTTAGGGTTTCCAAATAAAACATAAATGATTTAGATTGGAGGATCTTAAATTCTCTTCAACCTAAAAAGTAATTCTAGTGTTTTCCTTTATAGGTACTTATTTTCATTCTCTATTTTTCATTTAGAGTTCTTGATCTATGGAATTCGTAATATATTTTGTAGGTTATGAATATCTTTCTTCATTTTTGCTCCAATTGTTGTATTCTATTTCAATTTTCTATGATCTATTGTATTCTTGAATACTATTTTTTATATCCTATTTTTCTCTTTCTAAATTTTTGTTTTGAATCAATTTTCATCACTATCTAAATTTATACCCTAGCTTACATTTCAATTTTAAATCAATTTCCTTCGTAGGTTTGAGAAAATTAATTTAGAAAACAAATTCTCAGTCTCATAATGGTGTGAAGAAGCAACAGATTGTGATTTTATTCCATTTTTGTAAGGAAAATTATTTATTTATATTCTGTTTTAGTATTCTAATGTGATGGTTTTTCCTTAAAATTTTATTTTCTCATATTTGTGTTGTTTTTAGAATAAATATTATTAAGTGTTATGTCATATTTATTTATATTCAATGGATCTATATTTTTAAAATTTTTATGGCGTAGTATTTAATTTACTATTTTTGGATACTCTACTATAAGGGATACATATATTTTTACCAATTTATGTTTATGTTATAAAGATATTCAAACATACGTATATATATCATTCAATATTTTTATATGTATTTTCAGAAAATATAATTTATGGGTTATTTTAATATTATTTATTCACAAATAATGGTTCTAAATTTCAAAATTAGGAAGGGATTGTATTTAATTTCATTAAAAAATTTGTTCCAATGTGAATTTTTTTGAAATTATTTGTATTATAAATTCCATGATATATATCTCTGTGTGTCTGTGTTTAAATGTGTATGGTATAGACATGGAAAGGGTTGTTGTGTTTTCTTCCTTTGTTTCTAATATATCTTGTTGATTTTTATTATTTATTTATACCCACTTCTTTATAGACAACCCTAGAATCTCATGGATGGGTCAATGCTTATTAGAGGAACTCCCTGTATCCTTTGGTTGCTATATCATTTGTTCTAAAAAATAGAATGGAAGTTATAAAATTCTAAATTTTAGAAATTATTTTTTTGGTATTCATCAATTTAGGTATATATATACATTAAATTAGCAGTAATATAATTTATAATTAAATAACCAATAAAATATTATAAACTTGTGTTACATTCAAGATAATAAAATTAGGTTTCTATATTTTCTTTTTTTGAAGTTATTAAACTTTAGATAATTTAAATAATTATATTTTATACACAATCACCCAAAATAATAATTATATATAATTAATATAATTTTAAAATTAATATTTATAGTATTTTTTATTCTCATTAGAAAAATATTATTTGATATATACATCGAAAAATATTTTGTATATTTAAATAAATTTAAATATGATAAATAATATATATATATATATATTCAAATAATGTTACTAAAATAATACATATATATATAACATATATATATATAATATTTATGTAGATTCACATTATTTATCTATGTATCCAATGATGATTGACCACAATTTTATAGTTTTTGATGGTGGGAGGCGTGTAACACATTCAGGTTTATTGCCTATAAAGGTGTGTTTCAATGAAGTACACACCTCCATCGTCCTATTTTTTCAATAATATAAAACTCAATAATTTTTTTAATAGAATAAAACCTATTGAAAAACATGTTTAATAAAAAACGATATAAAAAATCATCAATAATTTATTTTATTAATGTTTTATTCAATTTCTTGTATATAAATTCAATGATAAAAATTAAAGTAATTCATCATTAACCATGAATCCACATCAAATAATATAAATTAATTTTAGTAATATACACTCCTCAACTTAATTTTCACACTAGAAACCCATGACCCATGGCTTGTGCATCACTATAATTTCATATTCTAATTCTTCTATCTCCACCCACATCATTTCTTTGTCACCCATCATTTTATCATTTCTCTGGTTGTGTAGAGATTTTTTTTGGAAGGAGTTGGTGGAAATGGATGTTTCAAATTAATAACTACTGCGTATGGTGTAATTCAAAAAAAATTGAGGTATTCCCCCTTTTAGGAATAATTCATACCTTAATATAATGCATGGTGTGATTGATATTACTTAGAGTGCATCTTTTTTTTAATATGGCTTCAATTTTTTTTAAAAAAAAGAAAAACTATCCTACAAAAAAATTGATTAATGCATTTATATTGTTTTAATACAATAGGGGAATGATCCATATTTCATTTTTGAAATGTAGAAATCATCTTAACCTCAATTTGATGCATGGTGTGGCCTTTATGAATCAATGTGTTTGTTATCAGTTTACAATTGATTGTTTATTTCAACAAATGTCACTCATCAAACACTAAGAAAATGACATCATATTTTCTTAATAAATTTAGAAATAGATTCATGTGACATTTGTTATGTGTAGAAATTGATTTTATATAAAACTGATACCTGATGTGATCTGTGTGAATCAAAGTGTGGGTTTCCAATTTAAAATGAAATTTTAGTAAAAAGGAAGAGTGACATACTCAAAACTGAGTAAGCACATTCAGATTTTTTGATACTTTAGGAAAACAATCCATAAGCCTTTTGGGATGTTTATGAATTATCTTCACCACAATATGATTCTCTGTGTGAATGATATGACATTAAGTGTGTCTTTTTATTTAAAATTGAAATAAATATTTGTTAAAAGGATGACTCACCTAGTCAAAACTGAGAAAACTCTTTCAGATTATTCGGATACTTTAGGAAAATGGTCTATATGTCATTTGTGATATGTATGAATCTTCCACACCATCATCTGATGCACTGAGTTACCGATATGAATCAATGTTCATTTTTTCAATATATAAGTATCATTTTAGATTTAACATGTATCACATCACCAAAATCGAGCAAATGAGACTTTAAATTTTCCATTCATTTATATTCTATATTCAATCGAGGATGAATATTTCATCGGTAAATCATAATCATTTCATATTTATCCCAATGTAGAAAATGTATTGTATATTATAGGGGACCCCAAAGAGGGGATTTTGATTCTCCATAGAGGAACAAAATCCTGGAAAAATTTATAAAAATAAAGTTATATTAATGAGAAGTTAAAAATGTTTTTTTCATATATTATGTTATTTCTCATAATATTATATGTTTTCTACGACATTAATATAATCTAAATTAAATGTTTAACTAACTAAGTAAACAATGTATTCTACACATGATTATGTTTCCAATCCCCCAGAAGATAAAACTATAATAAAGGGATCCTATTGGAAATATGTAAAGGTAATATTGAGATATACATTCATTATTTTTTTGAAAAATTATATACTGAACTTTTTATTTAATTTTCATTATTTCTTAAAATATATGTTTATTTTAGAAGATTTATTTCCATGTGGAATTCTTTTGCATGAATTGAAACTACATTGTCTATGCTCAATCATAGAGTTAATATAGATCTCTTCATAGTAAAACCCATATCCATAGAAATAATGTATTGTTTCATATTTATGTTAAATTTATTTCCTTTTATTATTACTCAAATAATAAAATTTTTCTTATATATGTGAATTATTTTTTTTATTTGTGGTGTTCTATCCATCTTTAATGCCTTTATTCACCAAAACATCCAAATAATTCTTCTCCCTGAAAACCTTTTCACCCCTACAGTGTTTCATTTATCACATTATTTCATGTTCTCTCCACTACCGTTGCAGGAAGATCAACAATGTTGTCTATGCTAAATTACAGAATTAATATTGATGTTTTGATAGTAAAATCATTGTCTAGAGAATTATTATATTGTCACATATTTATATTTAATTTATTTCTTTTTAGTATTAATCGTATAATATATATTTTTTGGATTATTTTGTTTCAGTTGGGGTGGTATGTCAATTATTCATGGCTTTCTACACCAAGACATCCAGAGAATTTTTCTCCCTCAAAATCATTCCACCGCTATAGTGGTGCATTTATCACTTTATTTCGTGTTCCCTCCACTACCTTTGTATGAAGATAATTGACACTCCCTTTACTCAATTACATACGTATCATTGATTTTTTCATAGTAAAATCATTATCCACATAATTAATTTATTATTTCCTACATATGTTTAATTTAATTATTTTTAGTATTACTCGCATAATAATTTTTTTCTTACACATTTGTATTCTTCTGTTCTATTTGGGGTGATCAATCCATATTTCATGCCTTTCTAAACCAAAACATCCATAGTCATATTCTAAATAAAAACATTTCACCCCTGTAGTGTTGAAATTTCTCATTTTCCATCAAGATAGCTATAATACTCAATCATAAAGGTAATCTTGATATTTCAATTGTAGAGCCATTATCCATATAATTAATTTATTATTTCATATTTATGTTTAATATATTTCTTTTTAGTATTACTCATAATTATTTTTTTCTTATACAGATGGATTTTTTTGAGTTGACATGGTTTTTTTGAAGATTCTCATTTAGTGCTGGGATTTCAACAAATAATGTCAATGGAAATTGTGGTAACATTAATAGTTAGGATTTTTTTTAAGAGATTAGGATGCGTTGGAATCCTGTGTACCTCAATAACACACATGATGTGACTGAAATTATTCCACGTTCTTATTTCTATTTAAAATTTACATTAAATTTAGTAAAAAAGACAAATGACATAATGTGTATTTGAGGAGTTTAAAATCGAAATTTGACTTTACAATGTTTCCCTCAATGAAAACTGATCAAATGTGCTCATATTTTCTTAATAATTTATTGAATCGATTCATAAATCATTTTTCAACTGTAAGAATTGGCCTCACATAAAAATGATACATGATGTGATCTATATGACTCAAAGTACATGTTTTCTATTTATAATGATATTTTAGTATAAAAGGTAAGTGAAATACTCAAAAAAGAAAAAAACACATTCATATTGTTTTGATAATTCCTAAAAATGATCCATATGTGATTTTAGATATGCATGAATCAGGTGCACCTCAATCTGATACATGGTGTGACTGGTATGACACTATGTGCGTGTTTTCATTTAAAATTGACATCAATTTTAGTAAAAAGGCTAACTGGCCTACTCAAAACTAATAATACACATTAAAAATGTTTAAATACTTTAGGAAAATGTTCCATAAGTAATTTTTTTATGTGTAGGACTTATCCATACCTCAATATGATACATAATGTGACTAGTATGAGTCAATGTGAATGTTCCAATTCTAAAATTTCATTTTTGTAAAAAAGACAAGGGATGTACTCAAAACTAAGAGAACATATTTAGTTTTTCGGTATTCTTTTGAATAATGGTCTATATGTAATTTGGGACTTTTATGGATGAACTAAACCTCAATATGATGCATGGTGTGACTTGTATGACTCAAATTGAAAATTTTTGTTTTAAATTGTCATAAATTTTAGTAAAATGGACAACAATACAACTCAAAACTGGGTAAACACATTCATATTATTTTGATGATTTTCAATAATGATCTATAAGTCATTTTTTATGTGTAGGAATCCAAATCCCATCAACTTAATGCATGATGTTCCTAGTATGAATCAATGTGTCTATTATGAGTTTAAAATTGACATTTTAGTTCAAAAAGTTTCAATCACAAAATACCGATAAAATGTTATCATATTTCTTTGAAAATTTAAGAAAATGTTTCTTAAGTAATTTTTTACGTGTAGGAATCCATTTCACATTAAAATGATACATGATTTGATTAGAATGATCCAAAAGTGCAGGTTTCTAGTTTAGAATAACATTTTATTAGAAAAAAATTAACTAACATAATCAAAACCAATAAAACACATTCATATTGTTTTGATACATTAGATAAATGATCCAAAAGTCATTATGAAATGTTTTCATTAGCTTCACCTCAAATTTATTCATGGTAAAACTGGTATAAATCCAAGTGTGTCTTTGTAATTTCAAATTGACCTAAATTTTATGAAAATTAACACTTTTTGGTATTTTATTTCTACATATTATTACTAAAATAAAAAAAATTCTTATACAAGTGTATTATTTTGTTTGAGAAAGGTTGGTTTTCTTTATAGAATTATTTGAGTCATGATTAAAAGTAAATAAAAAATTGATGTTTTTGAATGTACACAATAATTTAAATTTATGTAATGATATAATCAATTTTTGAAATGTCTATAATATAGTGTTTTTTTATTTTTTTGTACTATAGATTCATTTTATTTAAATACTATTTTGGGACATTTGTTTTTTATGTCTGGTGTGTTTCTGGTGCTTTGGGTTGTTGTTACAGATCACTGTAGTGGTGCTTCAGTGTGCTGATACAACACAATGTAGTATAGACCATTATGAGAACTTTTATAAAGAAATCATAAAAGTTCCATTATCAGTACTTTTATAAGTATGGATAATGGTATACTATATCATCTCTTTTATAATAACTGATAGATGGTTACTTTATCATTTCTAAACAAGTGAACTAGTAAATTTTTCCTTTATCAGTGCTTTAAAAAGTGATAATAAATGTCTCATTTATCATCAATTTTTTTAACTTTGACAAAGGACCCCTTCATCAGTACTTTTTCAACGCTGATAAAAGACCAGGTCTTTAAAAATCTCTCATGTAGTAAATGTGTTTCTATCATTGATATAGGACCTTTAAAGCCCTATTAGAGTTCTATTTTCTAGTAGTGTAAGAATAAATCATATTTTATGCTTAAAAATTCATTTTCCAAAAAACAGTTTTTGTCATGTTTTACAGTTTTAATTTTTATGTAATTATTTTCACTTTACTAAAATAAAATTTATAAAATTTATTTCATATTATTAATTTCAATAATTATTATCATCTAATAATTTCAATATTTTTTGGTATAATGAATTATAAAAGTAATAAAAATAAGTTACAGCTATTAAGGTTAAAAGAAGTTTATGAGAGGTTTAAACTAGAGTGATAAGAGTTAAAATTCGTTAAACATTTTTATTTATCCTATTATATGAATTTATTACACCAAATATATTTTTAATGTGTTAAATGACCTATTTTATAACATCAAAATGAATTTTGTAACCCAAAAATTACCTTTGAGAAGATAAGTTATATTTTATTCGAATTGAAAAGTATTGGATGGGTCTTTATATTTAATGGCATGGTTCAAAGAGGAAATTATGTTTTGGATTGATCCAAAAGTATAAAAACATTATTTTTATTATTATTTATGAAAAAAGTCCATGGAAACCAATTTATTACTTGATTTCAATGTAAAATGTTTTTTACATATCAATCTGATAATTTCCAAAAAAATAATTTTCATGAGTTTTGTGTTCTTGTATTAATTGTAATTTCATCTAACTATTAAATTTGAATATGATAAAAAAATTCAATATTTTTAAATAGAATATAAAATGTTTAAAGTACCATTTTATTTTGGTCCATATAATTTAGTTATCATGGTAAAAATTAAGCTATCGTGGTTAAGGTTATAATGAGTTTAAAAACATTTAAGTAAGAGATAAGGCTTAAAATGTATCCAAATCAAGTCTAAATTTTATTGTTTGAGTTTTTTAAACCTTATCACATATTATTTTGGAATTTATGTTCCTTTATTCCACTTTACATGATTATGAAATATATTATTGAATTTTTTGAGAAATTCTAATAATACCCATTCCTTTACTTATAAAAGGGAATCTCATAACCTATATTCCTCACACCATTTGAGCACTTTATATAAGAAAATAATTGAATCAATCCCTTGCTAACATCCCTAAAAAATATTTTATATGTATTATTTTAGGTATAATACCAACCTTATAAGGATTAAGCTATAAATAAATGGAGGTTGTCAAAATAAGAAGTTAGATTTTTACCAAATTTTTTAGTTTTAATTCTCCTTCTTCCTCTTTAAAAACTTATTCAAACATGATAAAATAATTAAAATTATATCATCTATATACATAGATGTTTTTTAGTGATATAACCTATATCCATCTCCATTTTTTATCATTTGGGAAATGAATCCATTTTCCATGATACCACGTCTTAAAAATTTTTATAATGATGGATTCAATGTATATATATGATATTTATGACAAATTTATCATTATATAAACATAATACATCATTTAATTTTTTAAATTTACCTCCATTAAAAAATGATAACGTCATTTATGTGAATATGTGAACTACCTCTTCCATAAAGCTATGTTTTTCATTTTTCAACACTACAACATATGGATGATATATATATAAGTAAAAATAAAATAATACTTACCTAATATCAATCATGATCAATGAGAAATGGAAATTTAACTCACGTGTATAAATGACAGGTCATCCCCATGTTTGTAACATAGTTCATTTTTCATATTCATTTTTCAAAGTTTATTTTTTAAATTATATATGGTGTATAAAAATCATAGTTGTATCATTACTACTATTCCTGACATTATAGAATAATGACCCCGTTGACTTTAGGCAAACCACAAAAGTCATTCTGGACATATGTGGCAAATATCCTCAGAACATCTAGCATGAAATTAATTGATTAAGTAATTTTATATGATATGTAAATTTATAAAATAGAATTATTATTAAATGTGAAAATTTTATTATGTAATTTAATGATTAAAATATGTTTATTATTTTGGAAAATAAAAATTTATGTAATTATTTGGACTGAAAGTAAGGAAACATTTTATTTAGAAACATGATTTTAAAAATTTTAAACATTTATTTTATAAATTTTTTTATTCCATGTCCATATTATTAAAATTATTTTATTAATTTTTTTAAATGGACATGAATGAATTATTGAAGAAACTTTTAAATTTATTCCAAAGGTTTTAAAATGAATTTTTTTTATTGAATGTTTTGACTTTATTTACATAACGGAAAAAATTAATGGTCAGTTATAATGTATAAGAAATCAATGGATTTTCCCACCTCCATAACCATTAATTTTTATTCTAGATTCCTTTATAAGAACTAATGTTTTATTTAAATAAAAAAACTCATTTCATATTTTCTAGGTATTTTAGTTCTAAAATGGGGTTTTAATGTAAAAGGGTATTTTTAGATCCAAAAGTCTTCTACATATGGGATCAAAAGAGTTTTTCATGGGATTTATGATAAAAAGGTGGAATATTAAATTTTATTTTACAATATTTTGACCTTGGACATTGTTTATAATGAATGATGATCTTATTATGTCTTTCCAATCAATAGGTAATTATTATGTTCTTTGGATAATTTTGGTATAAGTTGACCATAATAGTCTTTCCAATTGTAAGGGTTGTTCAAAAGGTTCTATAATGATGATGTCCCAAGTAACCTACATGAATATTTTGTGATTTTTATTGATTTTTCATTGAAATTTATTTATTTCAAAATTAATTTAATGATATTTTGTTTTACATTAATGGAAGTTCCCTTTTAGGTTAAAGATGTATCTTTTTATGAAAACCTTTTTATGGGTTCCCTTGTTTTCTATGAGAACCATATGAAAATGATTTTTTTATGATTTTTAAAATGTTTTTTTAATAATATGGGTAGTAAAACTCGTTTCATGTGTAAGTAAAAGATTAATTCATCCTGAATATTATCATGAAAAAGAAAAACTCTCTTTTATGATTTCATTGTTTTAAAATGGATTGATAGGTTAATTTATTCTTTTCATTCCCATTACAAATATACTTACTCTCATCCCATGTTTGAAACTGTTTTCCATAGGTTATAATTTTTTTAATAACAATGATGAAGAAAATTTTAAATCCATGGTGTTTTTTGTAAAAAAACAAGTTTTGAATGGGTTATATTATGGGAAAATGGATCTTTAGAAAATGTTTCAAACATTAAATGTATGGGTTTGTTATGTAAGATTTATGACCTAATTCTATAATACTATAAACATGATAATATAATTGGGAATACACAAAAATGAATGTTTTATTTAAAACTAATAGACCATTTAATTTTTTAGGGTTTGGCCGTTATAATTTTTGTTAATGAAAATGTTTAGGTAACATTAGAAATTAGGATGTTCTCATGTGAGGATAAAATAAGATTTATGGATATCGTCACGGTTCTATAAGTTTGTGGTTAATCATAATTTCAAAGGATTATACATCCATATTTTGAGGATCTAAGTGATAATAATTTTTGGTGATTTATTATATTTTGGGATATGTTTTATTATTTAGAGTTCTATGTTATCTTTATGTTTAACATCTGAAAAAATTATTTTTGGAGGATTTATTTTATATTTTTGTTCATAAGTTTAAATTTATTGATAACCTTTATGGTTTGAATATTCATTTATATTTCGGTAATTATGGGTTATAAGAATTTCGGAACATATGTTTCATCATATAAATGACCATGGGATAGAACATGGATTTGGTGATTAAGTGATTTATGTTATTTCGAAATAAGTTTACTATTTTGGGGACCTTATATGATTAAGTTAAATTGAAATTTCTTTCTAATAAGTTGATTTTTTATTATTGGAAAAAAATTTAAATTATCTTTTGGAAGTATATATGATTTTAATGTACATTTATGGTTATTATTTTTATTTATGTAAATGATTAGTATGTCTTGGAGATTTTATTATTAGGGTATATGTGTTTTTGTTATGAGACATTAAGAGTAATTGATTTTACTTAGAGACAAATGTTAAATATAAATCAAAAGAATATGTTATCAAATTATTCTAATATTTGGGATATAATATTATTCATTAATATTTTTTAGGAATTTCAAGGATTGTTTTTTATGGAATGATTTAGTTTAAACCATAGGTGTTATTGTTGAGGCTTTGGTTATTAATGATATATTTATTCAAATGAAGTTTTATTCATTTTGGGAATTTATCTATTTTATAATAACCATTTTTTGTTATGGTTAATGTCTAAATATAAGAGTAATAGATTTCTTTCCTTTTTGGATTGTTTGATCCATTAAAACATTGATTTTTTAGCTTTAGGCGTGAAAAACTGATCGAGGATGATTATTGTTTTATAAAAAAGAAGATATTGTTATGGAAATTAATTAAAGGATCAATATCTACTAGCCAGGTAAGTATATTTTCTTATTTTTTGGGTATATATAAAAAATAAATTACTCAAAAATAGGAAAATGATCTTAAAATAAAATGTCATCCTATTATATTATTTTCTGATGAATTGATGACCATTTTCAATCTTCTTTGATCTATATTTTTTTATCATTAACATTATCAGGATCATTCACATTATTATGATAAATGTTCCCTACCACACTATATAATCATTTGGATAATAAATTTTCCTCCCTGTCTGTATTTTCACTTCCAATTACTTTTATCTATATAGAGACATAGTATGTGTTTTTCAAAATTTTGTTTTTATCTCAATTTATCTTTTTTCAAGAGTAATTTTTATTAATCATTTTTAAAATGTTATGGTTCAACATAGGTTTTTTTGAATATAAAACCCTTTATTAATGAGATCAAGTTAAAATTGTATGGATTCAATTTATTAAAGGGAGGATAATTTAACACCACGATATTTTATAAAGAAAGAGTTGTTTTATTACATATCCAATACAAGACACTGAGTATAAATTAACCAAGGATTATTATTATTTAAATATGAACATTATAACCTTGCCATTAAATTGGTAGGTATTAATATTATTAAAAAATTATGGAAAATTTGTAAAGTCTCCACTCAATTAAAATTTAATTATTATTTATTAGGAAATAAGTACTCGTTTTTGGGTAAATTCATTTTATACATCAAAAATATGTTTCCAACTAAAGAAAATAATAAATTTTTATTAGAAGTTATTATTTTTAATTTATACTAATTTTATAAATTTTTCTGATCAAAATGATATTATTTTCTGAAAACATCATTTAAAAACATTCTTTGGTTGAAATTTTAGTATTGTCTTAAAATGATTGATTTCCTAGTGAATAGGGAAAAAATAACAATTTTTTTAAAAAAATAATTTATTTCCATTTAAAAGTATCATTATAATTTAAATTTTATATCAAAATTGCATAATTATTTGTTTATTATATATAACCTAATTAATAACATTTTTTTCATCATTATATTTTATTTCTATTTAAGTTCATTTTTAGGGTTAAAAATATAATTTTCTATAAAATGTTTTTTATGTATGCAATGTGTTTTTTCAAAATTAATTAAGTAAATAAAATTTTATTAAAATAATTAATTAAATTTATATATTATATATTAAGAAAAAAAATTACATTTATTTTATTGATTTTACTATTTATGAAGTAAGAATAAATTCAATTATATATTTAAAAATGCATTTTCTAAAAAAATGATTTTGTCTCTCTTTGAGAGATTAAATTATAAATTATATTATAACTTATTTGTAAATTGAACTCTATAAAATTGATTAAATATTTATAATCAGAATAATTTACAATATTTACTAAGGTAAAATAAAATTTTTATATAATTAGTAGTAAAAATTGTAAAAATATGATATCACAGTTTTGGTTAAAATAGCTTTATTAATGGTTGACCTAAAGAAATAAGGGATAAAGTTTCCTAAAAATCATTTATCCCATTGGATGATTTTTTCTGGTTAAATTATATATTTAATGAGTTTAATAATTTATTTTAAAATATTACATTGATTTATGTAGCATAATCAGGACTTTTGAGAAGATAATTTATATTTTATTATAATTAAAAACTATTGTTGGGTCATTATATTCAATGAAATGGTTGGAAGATTACATTTGGTTATAGATTTATAAAAAAATATAAAAACAGTTCTTTTTTATTATTTAACTAAAAAAATTCTTGGAAACCAATTTATTGGTATACTTCAGCTAAAATTATTTTTACACATAAAGCTTGTATTTTCCAAAAACCAATTTTCCATGCATTCTGTATTCTTCAATTAAAATTAATTCCTTCCAACTATAGAATTTGAACCTAATAAAATTTATTAAAAATTTTAAATTAGGATTTAAAAATTTTGTATGAACTCCCTTTTTATTTATGATTATTTAATTAAGTTATCGTGGTAAAAAAAGTTAAGTTACCACATTTAAGGTTAAAATGGGTTTGATGTGGTTTAACTTTGATATAATTACTAAAATGTATCCAAAACTTAACTAATCATTATTTTTTAGTTTATTTTGACTCTATCACACCATATCATATAATTTTATTTCCATCGTTTCAAATTTAGATGATTATGTAATATATTATTAAATCTTTTGAGAAATTCCATGAATACACCTCCCCTCACTAATAAAAGAAAAATTAAACTCCACTCTTAGTTACAACATTTTAGCACTCTATATTAGAAAATACATATCCAAATACCTTACTTTCATACATTCCCTCAATCGAAATATCTTATTTTTTGAATAATAACAATCTTATAGAGCTTAAGGTGTAAAAAAGGATGTTGTTTAATGAATAGGTATAGCTTTTAACCAAATGTCTTAGTCTCACTTTTTATTCTACATAAAAATTTATTAAATTTTGATTAAATAATACAACAAATATATTCCATATATTAATATTTTTATATGTTAATGGAATAACCTATATCCATCTACTTCTTCCTTTAAAATGGAAATGAGTCCATTGTTTACGTGTTTGGAGGACTACCGCCTCGAGAAATGATGTGGTTATTTTTCCATTACCACCTACTAAACCTATTTATAATGATGGATTTAATTTATATATATATATATGATCATCCTGAAATATTTATCATTCATTAATGATAATATATCATCTGATTTTTTACCTTTCCATTCATTAAAAAATGATAAAGATGTATGCGCGTACATGCGAATTAACACCTCTACAAAGTGATATGATCCATTTTTTGGTCACCATATGATAAGGATGATATTTATACATAAATAGAAAATTAATAAATACCTTATTTCCATCATGATTATTAAAAAAATATAAATGTTAATCATGTGTACGTATGACCTACGACCTCCATGATTCCAATGTAGTTCTTTTCTAAAATCCATATATCATTATTGGTTATAGAAGAATATTTTATGTATAAAAATCATAATTATGTAATGATTATTATTCTTGAAATTATGGAATAATTGCCTATTTGACCATAGTAAAACCACCAATGACATTTTTGATACATGAGTCGAATATATTCAAAACATCTGATGTGAACTAATTGATTAAGTAAATGTATTCTAAATTGTAATAAATAAAGTAAATAGAATAATAAACATGATAAAGGATATTAGTAAAGTAAATAATTAACATTTTTTATTATTCAAGAAGATAAATAATGTAAATGATGAGTCAGACTTGAGGTAAGGAATAATTTACTATAAATATATCATTTTTAGTGTTTTAATGATTTATTTTTTGAATATTTTTCTTCCATGTCTATATTTATTTAATTATTTAATTAATGTATTTATATGGTTATGAATTAATTATAATGGAAACATTTAACATTATTACAATGGTTTTGGAGCTGGATTGTTTTACATAATTCTTTGTCTTTCATTACAAAATGAAAAAATGAAGGTTCTATTTTAACAAACACGGCATCAATGGATTTTCTCAATACCATAATAATTATTTCTTGTTTTGGATTCCTTAATAGGATTCCATTAATTCTTAAAATAAAACCCCTCTCCATATTTCTTCGTATTTTAGTATTGAAAATTGGTTTTAAAAGAAAAGGTTATTTTGACATACAAAGGTCGTTTAAATATAGATTCAAAATAGTTTTAAAAGGGATTTATGATTAAAATGTTAAATACTAAAATGTTTTACTCAAGATATGGTCTTTATTAATTATTTATGATGATCGGTGATCCCTTTATATCTCTATAAATAATTTGGTAATGATTATGTTCTATGGATAATTATGTTGGAAGTTGACTCTAATTATTATTTTAATTATAAGGGTTTTTGTAAAGGTTATATGAAGATGATGTCATAGGGTACCTACATGACATTTATATGATTTTTTATGAGTTTTTATGGAAATAATTTAATTTCAAAATTTAAGATAGTGATATTTTGTTATAAATACATTATTATACCCTTTTAGGGTCAAATGGTATGTTTTTAAGAATAACATATTCATTGGTTTCATATTTTTTTAAGAAAAAAATTTAATAATGATTTGTACTTTATGATTTTTTAAAAATTATTTTTTGAAAAAAATTTGGTTGTAAATATTATTTCATTTTTATGTAAATTATTAATTAAGATCAATGTTTATTAGGTTAATGTAAATGTCTATTTTATGATATCATTGTTTTAGAATGGATAAATGAGTTTTTTTCCTTATTTTTATGCCTCTATATTATATCTTTTTATGATCATCACACATTTTTAAATATTTTTCATAGGTTATAATGATAATAATTAAATTTTAAAGTCACGAATCTTATTCAATTAAGAAAACATTCTTCGAATTATTCATATTTTGGATAAAATGGATACATATTGGAATTGTTTATCTTGCAATATATGAGTTTTTTTAAGAGTTATGAACTAATTATCTAAAACTATAACTATAAATTGATCTCTAGTAATTAATTAAAATGAATTATTTATTCAAAAAACAATGCTTACGTAATTTTTTTTGGGTCGAGTCCTTATAGAGTTAAACCATAATTCCTAACCACTTCCCTAATACATATCTTAGTAAGAAAAATAAAGGGAAATATAATATCAAATTGGTATGTAGTATATTAAAATTTTAAATATGTTAAGAAGAAAAAAAATAAAATTAATCTCTATTGGGATTCCTTGTTTTTTGATGAAATAATATTTTGCAATTTTGACCCACTTACATACTAGTAATAGAAATGATTTCATAATCCCTTTCAGTAACATCCAATTAGTATTTCCTTGTTAATACATAATAATATTAAAATATAGTTAGAAAATATGTTTCATATGTCATCTAATTATCCAATTTGTTTTGAAAGGAAAAAATTGGTGATACATTTAAATATTATTATACAAAGAGATACTGGTTAGTGATAATGAGTCAATGATCCATGTGAAGGTAAATTGTCAAATGGGAAAGATTATGAGACGACAATTTAGAATGATGAAGTGGTATACACAAAATGTTTTCTCTCTTTCTGAAAACTAAATCAACCATATAAAACACATGAATCATGTTTTTATATTGTATTGAGAATTCGGGATAAGAATAACATGACTTGAGTGAATAAGAAAGGCCAAATGGGTTGACTTTTGAAGTAAAGAAAAAATTTATATTCCTATAGGAGTGTGAAATTTAAATTAAAATGAATATATAATGGTTTTTTAGAATTCATAAAATAATATGTGAAGATTCGATGGTTGTATATGTGATAAATGAGAAAAATTCTTGTTGTAATAGTGGGTTGAGTGATAAGTAATACTAAGATAACAAATAAAAGTGTTTCATAATTGCTAGTCTATGGAATTTGATTAATGTATGAGTAAACTAAAATTATGAAATATTGTGAATTTTTGTTCAATATAATGTTAATTGAGATTTTTTGGAAGTAAAATGCATAATGGTTGTCAGGAATCATTGTAATGGAGAACTAGAAAACCCTAAGACCATGCAAGAGTGGTTAATGAGTTACATCACTACTGAAATTTCTACCTATACCAATGATTTTATATATCCATTTTATGGGAAAATATAATTATTTAAACTATTAGTATAGGAAAACCTATACTAATTATTTTAAAAAACCATTGGTATAGGTTCTAGGATATACTAACTCACTTGATTCACATTTCCTTCATAAAATCAATTCCCCCCATGGCTAGGTTTAAATCCTCAAATGGTCCCCTTAAATTTTAATTCAATTATTCTTTGATTTATTATTATTACAACTATTTTTTTAAATCATTGTGTTATAATTATTTTATTAACCTTTTATCTTATTTTATACCTATATTACTTTATTTTCATTCTATATACTTTTAATGACCTAGTCTAATAATATAAAATTCATGTATCTATATGATTTTGTAAAGAAATGTATAAATTCCATAAATAGAAAATTTTCATGTGATTTAAAAGTTAATATATTTCATTTTTTGTGGATATGGGATAGACCATACTAGGTGAACATAAATCCTAATTTACTTTTATAGAAAAACAATTGGACCAAAAATTTTCATTCAAAATCAATGTTTGTTTCACCTACATGTAGTCAAATAACTTTATGATATGTATTACAAGATTACCCCATGATTAATGAATTATCCCTTATTCATTTAGATTTAGTTCTATTTTATCCATTTACTTTAATATTTCTAATTTCTGAAGGAACAATTATTCTCATTTTCCTTGAGTTAGTGGAATGGAAATGTTACGTAAATTCTATAATTTATATCCAGGTTAAAATAATCATGCTCCCTTCAAGGAGTGCCTATTTTTTCCATATTTATTTATATAATTTTTAAATAAAATCAGATATAAGAATATTTTTATAATTTAGAACCTATTATAATTAAACATTATCCCTAGAATGTGTCCAAGTCATTTCTCTAATCTTGATCATGTGATGGTAATACATTTTCACTTCCACGTGGTTTATCTCCAAGTATTGTCATGTTTTTTTCCTTCCAATCAGAAGGGTCTATGTGTTTTTATAATATCATAATTTTTCAATTAATTTCAACCTTTCCCAAAAAAATATATTTATTTTTACGTATTCTTATAATTCCATTGGTCTTTTCATATCATTCCATCTATGTTTTCTTATAATTGAGAAATATACAAATTTTGTTCTTAGTAAGTTGTGGCCTCATAATTTTTAATCTTAATTCCACTATTCACCATTATATCCTCTAATGTTTTAAATGAATGTTATTATTTTTATAAAATCTATTCACATACTTGACCCTTCAAGTAAGAAAAAAATCATCTCAAATAAGGTTACATGTCCAACAACCCCATAAAATTTAATTAATAGATCGCCATCATGAAATATTAATAAATTTGAAAAAAATCTTATAATGCACAATTTAATGTTTATAACAACTCTTATTGATTTATATCGAGCATAATTCTATTAATATTTGTGATCCCATAAGCCTTATTGCCTCCTCAATACTTTGGGTATCTCAATATCATTTAATCTTGGTGAACTTGAATTTCAAAACATATTAAATCAATATTTATAAATTAAAAGGGACATATAAAAAATGAAATAAACTATATTCAAACCCAAAAAACTAAAAATATAATGAAACAATCCAATTATAACTAAATAAACAAGAATTTAATCGAAATAAAATCATCTAAATATAATATTAAATTTAAAAAAAATCGAATGAAATTGACTTGAAATTCACTATATAAAATAATCCATAACATAACTAAATTGAATCAGACTAATCTAAATCCAAATAAACTAATCAAGCCAAAACATACCAAACCCAACTCAAACCAACCCATCTAAACTAAAATGAATTGAAGAAACGTGAATAAAACTTAATAATATAAAATGTAAAAGAGAAAAATGATTTTAATCAAGTAAAAAAAATAAAAACATAACAATTTATAAAACTATAAATATAAAACAACTAAATAAAGATTAATCATATATGATCTATATCAAATTGACCAAAATAGAATCAAAATGACATGATCTATGATAAAATTATATTTATCTATAGAGAAATTATTTTTTTCTCGTAATATGTATTCAAAATATTCATGGATGTCAAAAATTATATAATTATATTCTTTTATGTTGATATTAATTAAAATATTTTTTTGAAATATAATGGATGAATGTTGGATGTATAGTAATTATCAGATCTCGAATGAATTTAAAAAGAATTTAGGATTTTTTTTATTTTTCATTTAACTTTGATTCATATTGTTTTATTATATTCTTCCATTGTTTTAATTATGTTAGATGAACTCAGATACCTCATACAGTAATTATATACCATAGAAAAAAGTTTTTTCATCATAATAACTATAATGTTGGGTACCAAAATAGAGAGAAAATGATATCTCATACAATTAATTATCAAAATCTAAAACAAGAATAGAAAATTTAGTATTCGATCAATTTTCATTTATTCATCATCATGAGAAATAAAGTATGAAAATAAAATAATATAATGATATAAATGAACATGATTTAACAAATTATAATTATAATTTTTAGAGGGTGAAAAAAATACAATTGGTTACTAGACTCCATCATATTAGGCTTGTGATAAAATGAGAAATATAGAATTTTTAATGTGGTTCTACCATAGTAGAACCATGTATTAAATTTATAATACATCCATCAATTAATTTCTTACCATTTAAAAGGACCTAATTCATACTGATTTATATAATTTTCTTAAAACAATTATATGGAATGGCTGTTAATTGACTAGATTTTATTTTCTATAAATAAAAATCATTCTATCCAAAAAATACTATTGAAACCTATTTTGGGTGGAAAATATGGTCCTAAATGATTATAAAAAATTTGGTACATATCTATTAAAGACAAAAGTAGACGTAACACCATTTCCTGTTCAAAAAAACTACAATGGAACTTTCAATTAATTATTATGCACTATAATATTTTCATGTCTAATGAAATCTCACCAAATATATAATAGAATGATGCTAAGGAAATTATGAATAATGATTAGTTGGTTCATACTATAGATGGATTATCATATTAGAAAATTAATACACAATATATTAATTTTATACCTATGGTGTGTGATTTAAGGTTAGGTCTATCATGCAACAATTTGAATCTAGTTTTCTAGATAAATACATCATACAACATGTGGTCCATTTTCATTCACATTTATAAAATTCTTCCATGGTGTTATAGGAAAAAATACACTCACATTATTGAGAATACTCATATCTAGATATTTTGATACTAGTAATGAAATAAATTTGTACTTATTACATTTAATAAAATAGTGGAAAGAGCTTTTAACGTGGGTGTGTTTATATAAGATGTTTTTTTATTTTTTTTTTCAAATACATGTTGTGATTATTTAGATAATAAATGAATTTAATACTTATAGAATAATTTCTATAAGTTGAATGAATGGGAAACCTATCCTATCAAATTTTTATGAAGAATACAATATTAAATGGACTTAAATGTTATCATAGTTTTAATTTCACAAGACATTAATAATTATTTCCAATGGATTGTCCATATAAAAATAATCATTAAAAGTTTTACAATACCATTGAGATTGTGAGTCCACCTTTCCATATTTTAAGGAATTGAAATGCTTAATGAATTAAAGGACATTTGTTTTTTATTTGAGAATGGATTGATGAAATATAGTGATTAGAATAATGTATCTACTAAATCGAATTTAAAATGGCAGCTGAAAAGTATCTTCATTAATTTTTCATATTGGTCATGAAATTAATTTATCCATTTATTTGATGTAATTAATATTAGAAAATATATATGTGAAATTATTCTTTTAGTTATTTTAAATTTCAAGGACAATATTAAATAATATTTACTCTCTCATCGTTACTTGTGGTTTGGAGTAACCAAACAGAGATGTATCCTATGTGAATTAGTGAAAATAACGTGAAAGATCCATTTACTTCATATGTGAGAACACCTTTAGAGGAAAACCAATTTCAATAAGTATTATATACATCCAAGGTTCCTTTTGGATAATTAGAAAAATATAATTTTTGTAATAAAATAGAGTTGAAACCAGAATCTTTGAAAACTCTTTATCATCACATCCTTTGTCCTAAATTGATTCCAATATTAATCCCTCATTTATTATCCAATAATATTAGGGTAATGGTGATAGATTGTTCTATTTTCATAGATATCTTTTAACTAAAAAAATTCCATGTATTATTTGAAAAAATACTATAATAGGCACCGTTAATTTATTATGAGTTATAGAAAATGTACCCTCCAACTATTTTAAATTTCATTCGGAAAATATAATTCATTTTACAATATAAATATTTCTTAGTTGGGGTTCATCTCCTTTTATTAGATGCATCCATCTGAATGAAATATGTACATAATGATTTCATACATATATAATTTGTATCCTCCAAGTTTTATCCTTATGAAAGTTTATTTTGCTTGAAAATGTATGCATTTCTTTTAAATATATTTTCTTAAAGTGATAACCACACATAACCAGCCGATGATAATTGAAGTTCAGAATTATGATAAAATGGAACCTAATTTTCAATCACTTCCCATAAAATGGGGAATCTATATATCATATCTATTGGATATATTGAGCCTGTAATAGAGGAAGATAACACATCACAGTCTTTCTTAAATGTGATTTCTTTATATCTATATCATGTAAGTAATCTGAACATTTATATGGTATCTCATACAATATATTTTCACATATATATTAAAATTTTATTATATTTTCTTTGTAGTAAACATAAAAACTATATGTAGAATTCATTATTTGTTACCTTTGAGATGAAGAGACACTTTTCATCATAAATAGTTTCCTTCTTGGTTAAAACTAAATGTATATGAATTATTTCTCAAATACATAAATAAATAATATTTTAATTTTAAATTTTATATATTTTTCTTATATTGAGTTTACAAATTGGTTATGTCTTTCAAGAAATAATATCTTAGGATTTTTGTTACAATTAGGTGTTTTGTGAATGTAAATCACTCGTGATTGATGGGTAAAAGTTTCATACAATTGATCAAGTAGTGAACATGAAAACTAAAAAAAATGCTGTTATGTTATCTATGATGAAAAAAATGTATTCTAGTACATCATAAAGTAGGTATTAATAAAATATTTTCTCATTATAGAGTTATTTATAAAATAATAATAATATTGGGTTATTAATCCCATGTTCGAATGGCTATGATAAAATATAAGTGGTTTGATACAATCACATCTGTAAAACTTGTATATATCAATGTGCCTATAACAAAAATTTAAAAACCATTCAGATAGATGTTAGACATATATGTATCCCCACAGTTTAAAAAGCATAGGTATACCATACCTCATATTTCAATTCTGTCAGA
Source organism: Viscum album (assembly GCA_963277665.1). Taxonomy (NCBI): domain Eukaryota; kingdom Viridiplantae; phylum Streptophyta; class Magnoliopsida; order Santalales; family Viscaceae; genus Viscum; species Viscum album. The sequence goes on from OY728139.1 coordinate 257,014,529, forward strand.
CTCATCCCTACGATCCTCTCCCCTAAAAACACTCATGTCCCCCACAAACCCTATTCTCCCATGATTATCCATCACATTCATCCCTAGCATGAACCCTCTCCTCTACCCTGCTAACCCTCTTCTCCCTAAAATTCTCTATCATCTATCACCCTCATTCCACTCAATGATGAAACATTTCCTTAATGATCTGATTCCTTTTAATTCTATTATTCCATCATCATCTTCCATTATACTCATTAACACTCACATCCTTTTTGGTTTATGGTTTGATATTCATGGTTTATCATTGGATCAACAAGGTTTGGTTCCTCTTTCCCTATTTTCATGTGGTTTTTTATATCCTTCTTGTCATGTTTGGTTTGTTCAAATCCTTATTCAAGGGGTTGACTTGATTTATGTGGTTTATTTGGTGCTTAGGGTTCATGGTAGTTTCTTATTGGTTTTCTAGACATCCACAATTAAGGGATTCAATTTGGCTCATGGTTCATTGATTGAAGGTAGGTTTTTTAATTCCCTATCATTTAATTTTGAAATTATAGATTCATTGGTGGTTTAAACATATATTTTAATTATTAAATTATAGTTTTAAATAATTTTACTGGATTTATAAGGTAAAATATGTATTTCTATTACAAATATTTTTATGCGAAATGTGTTACAATTTTAAGGCCTAGTATAAATATGATTTTCTATGGCCGGAAACATAGTGCGTTTATGATATTACTCAACTGGACATTGATAATAGTATTTGAAATTTTCAAATATATTTAGGCATCCAAAGAGATTTCTCAAATTAATCACTTGGAATTTCATGTGGTACTTGAAATTATATCTATTTTAAAATGGGTTCATGAATTTTTTTGAATGAAATGTGATTGTTTCAAATATTTTAACCCCATTTATGTCAAGGATTAAATTAAAAGGTGACATTTGAAACACTGAATGTTTTGGGATAAATGTTCATTTCCCAATTTTGTTTATATTTATGTTTTTTTTCTAAATAAATTTCAATATTATTTGAAATGGTTTTTTTAAGAGATTTTTGAAATAATATTTTAAATTATTTGAAGAAATGTGTAATGTATCTTAGAATCATGAATGTTATGTTTTTAGTGGCTTGTTCTTCACTTTAACAGATTTTATAATGGGTACGAGACAACCATTAAAATCATGTGACTATTTTACCCTTTCCATATTTTCCCATGATAGTTATACATATTATGAGATAACTGGGGTCTTATTATTTGATTTTTTTAATTGGTGTCTCTAACTGCAACTAGTTGTTAATTTTTTCATGTTTCTATTTATTCACATAGTAATTTCATCCCTTATGAAAATTTGTAATTTGAAATTATTTTTTATTTTATATTAATTAATATAAATGTTATTATTAAACATGATATGAGATATTATATTTCCTTTAAAATTTCACTATAATCGACATCTTCCAGCTTCAAATAGACTCAAAGTCATCTTTATGAAGGGAAATTTTAATGAAATGAATATATGATAATATATTTTCTAAAACCAATCTACTCTCTTGAAGGTCTGATTTTTTTAAATGAATGCATAGTTTATTTATACTATTATACACAGTCATTTAATTATTTATATTAGTATACACTACCTTTTTTACTATCCGATGTTAAAAAATGTAACTTAATACTTTCTACTATTATACACTATCATTTTTTAAATGTCATCTATTATACACTATTATTTAATACTATCTACTTTTATACACTATCATTTAATATTCTGTACTGTTTTAAAATACATATTTAATGTTATTTCTATTATTATACACTATCATTTTTTTAAATACATGGTGTTGTTTATATTTATTAATTTCAATGGAGGACCAAACCATTTATATGAAAATAAAAGAAGAAATTAAGTAAAAATATAAAAAATAGAAATATCAAATACATATGTTTAATCTTTGAAATTTATATATGTTATCTTGTATATGAATACTTCATTTTTTTAGAAAAAAATAATTTATGTTTAAATATAAAAGTTTGGTAAAAATAATATTAATAATCAAACAGCGATTAGGAATGAACATGCCTTTATTGATATATTAAATTAATGGAAAGGATAATATGGTTAATATTGAGTGTTTCATAAATTTTTATACAAGTCTCCGCTAATATTTGGATAATGCAGCAGTAAAACATTATGATGAATTATAAAATTACCCTAGATGGTGTTTGTACACAATATATTTTGATTAATAATCTTTTTTCAAAAATCATTCTATGAAAGATTTATAGGATTCCTTACCTGGACATATCTGGTGTATATGATGATTTTAATTTTAGTATCCATAATATTTAGTAGAGATTCATTCATCATTTAAATGATAAATAAAATTAAAAATTATGATATAATAATTGTGTTGATTAGAAAGAGTCTTTCTATTTATGAGAGGGATTTACCCTTCCAGTATGAAAGATGATTAAAAATTCAATCTAAAATATTTTCCAAATAATATAACTTAACCCTCCCACAAAAATAGTGTAGAATCAACATACTAGAAGAGCACAATACCTTTCATAATTCCAAGAAACTGAGAGATGTAAGATTTACTATGGTCAGATATTTTATTTCTAAGGACCATGCTCTATTTACCCTAGTTAACCATTCATATTGAGACCTACTCATATTTATAAAAAATGACATTAAAACTATTGATGTTTTTACTATCACCATCACAAAACAACAAGATATCATCCCCATAGAAAAGACTTGTTAGTACATAAATGTTATGCAAAACATTAATAAGAGAACTAAAACATGCACCAGTGGTTTGATGAATATAGTGATGAAGATAATCTTTACCATTGAAAACAATGATCAATGATTAGGGGTAGCCTTATTCAATGACCTTTGACTAGTTAAAATATCCTCTTAGGGGTCCATTAATCTAGATAAACAGTAAATATCTAGATTAAATATTTATAAAACATTAACTAGAGTATGTTTTATCAAATTATCCCAACCTTTGATTTAATTTAATATGATGAGAGGAAGGAAATATTAATGAAACAATTCTATGCCCCTAGAATATAACCAAATAAATCCAAAATTTAAGGGAATCACCTCTTCTAGATAATTTTTTTATAATTTTTGACGAATAAATATTTATAAAACACCCTAAACCCTTGTTCACATTATCAAGGAGCACTGTTCAATAGTGATGGGACTTGAGAAACCATGTCTATTTTGTAACAATTATTTATTTTAAATTAGAGTAGTTTGGGATATATATTTATTACAATCAATAATTTTGATGTCACCCTCAAAACTCTTTGTGCCCCTATTCAAAATAATTTTATATTTTTTATCTACTATATGATTCAATGACATACTAACATTCATATCTTTTCAGGGGATATTTCAATATGGTTTCTATTATCTATATTTATAAAATTTACACCAAGTGAAGGGAAATTTCGAATCAAATAAATAATCCTTAAACAGATTTTTCTTGGCTCATTTTTCTAGATTTAACTATTTCTTACGACCTAATCAGATGATTGGAAGCACCATCATCAATAATTATGCTATGTAATTTTAAAAGGATTGTTAATAGAAACTCTATTTCTTAAATCAACATACCAAGATATAAATTCACTTAGTCTATATGGACTGTCAATATGAGACAACCTAGTAATATTTACTATTCATCTATCTCATATGATGGTGATAATATATTCTCTTCTTTTACATGTACTACTCTTCATATAGTGCACTTGAATCACAGTCCCTTTTATCACTAAATAGTCGAACTAGACAAAAATCAACACTGAATATTGAGATTTAATAATACATAGATCATTATATCTTAGTGTAATAAAAATTTGGCCATGAAATTGAACAATTATGATATTGTAAATGTATTTTATAGGATCTCATCAAAACTCAAGTGTGTCCATTTACTCCAATAAAACCATGATATGGATAAATTTTTTGATTTGGATACTTATAAAAAAACTAACTGAAGAAATACTCCCTAATTTTCAAAATTGAGGTCCTAAATATAAGCTATCATTTGAAGTTGAGGTCCCCATATAGTGTAAATTATAAGTATATCTTATATTTCCATGGAATGCATCTGTATTGAGTTGATCAAGGATGAATACATGAAATAAAAATTTATTCCCATATTTAATAAAGATAGGAATCATAAAATAATAATATCTTTAATTTTCAAAAGGGGAATTTTTACTCAAATGAGAGTGATATTGCATATGTTTTGGATAGATAATTTTACATGCATGTTTGTAGATTTTACTAATTACAATGAAAACATTAAATTTATTGATGTTATTGCACATTTGATATTATATTTTCAAAAATCTAATCTCATGGGTGATCCATCAAAATTTGAGATTAGGTTACCCTCTCAATTCAAGACATCACTTGTGGTCTTTATTGTTTCATTAAGAGAATTTTCATGAGTTAGTGGGGTGTTGAGGATTCTAATGTATTATTTATTATGGATGAATTTTTAACACAACATACATTACCATGGGTTCAGATTCTAAAATTATTTTTCTTATCCCAAAATGTAAACATGATTAACATATCAAATATTTTAGGACCAATCCTAAGGGTTTCCAATTCTAAAATTCTCAAATTATTGTACTTATTCCAATTCTCATATTATTGTACTATGTTCTATGATTTATGACTGAAGCTGAAAAAAATTAAAATAAACGAAAACAAATAAATTTGAACCAATTTAAATCAAACTAAATTAAGTAGAACACAAATGAATAAAAAATTCCATGATACTATAAACAAAAACATGAAAAACCAAATCTAATGAAAATTTCCCAAACAAACTTGTATAAAAACCTTGATAAGATGAAGCTTGATCCAAAATGATTATATAATGTTAATAGGAAGTGTAATGATTAATAGGAATTTAATATTTATTAGTATAATTTTGAAATATGGATTTCCCCCTTTAAATGTTGGAACATGATTATACCCATGGGTGATTCTGGTTCTTATATATTGGGTGGTAAAATATATAGTTATATGAGATAGGTATGTTGCAGTTTAGTTTTTATTTTATTTTCTTTATCATATTTTCCACATAGTCATTTTACTGATATCTATAGATGTAGGGTAGTTATATTATGGGAAGGGATCATGAAAGGCAATAGAGGCAGCTATGAAGTTTTCTTTAGAGTTGAGGGATATCTAGGTAATGAAGATATTGATGAGTGTGTTTAATTTTTTCCCCAATATTTCATGTTAATTATATTTCATTTATTTTTATTTCTGCGTGGAAATTCGACGTACAGATGGGTCATGCTGAAATGTTATTTATTTTCCAATGTTGTTTGAATTATTTTTTTTGTGGAATAATTTCTTCCCAAGTGGTGATTCCTTGATGCCCAGTCACCTGTTCCAACCTATTAGAATATACCATCCACCTTACTCCATTGTATTCATTTTTTTATTTGAGTCTAACTAGGTTATTAAAATTTCTAAACCATGAGAGGTATTAGGAAAGATGGAATAAATATGGAGGGATTGAGAAAATCTTCATAATTATGTCGACAATGAACATAAAATAACAATGATTTTTGAATAATGTTATCTTATACATTATTAACTTTAAATAAGTGAGGAAATATTAGAGAGATTCATCAATACAACTAATGATCCAATAAGGGAAACTTAATTAAATTTCACATGGATGGATACATTAATTGGCCAACTCTCCCAAAACTCTTAAACATGTAAACATACTTCCAAAGATCATGTTGTTCTTATTCAAATAATAAATAGTCAATGAGATAAAAATAATAATTCCATATAATGATAAAATCCAACCAATTTATTGGGGCATGGTCATCACTTTAAAAAATAGAAAAAATATTAGGTATTCTTTCTTTCTTTCTATATATATAAAATAATTAAAATTTAATGTGAAAAGATCTTCCTTTGGTTCAATTTACCGTCTATTCCAAATTTTTTGGGAAAATTTTCATTGTTTTTGGAATTTATGTCTTATATAGTATTCAAATAATCCATCAATTCTAAAAATAACTAAGTCGATATCTACCCTAACAAGTTCTTTTGATACACCCAAAACCAATAATTTTAGCTACACCTTCAATGGATTTCTGATTAAGGGAACCATCTGTAAAAAAATCCCTAAAAATTTGATCCATTACTACACATCCATATTTCATCTCTATCTCATCACTATCATATAAATTTTTATTTTACACTACTTCAACAATTTGATCCATAATCCCTTTCACTAATTTAAATTTTTTATCTAGTATACCATTAATTATTTGGCATCTGTAATCATATGACAATATTTTTGTTCATATTGTTATTTCACTACCTTAATAAAGTAAAATAGGACTTTATCCTCTATAACATAGAAAATAAATCGTCCTTGATTATAATTAATGTGATCATTCCCCATGGCTAAGAAAGGGTAGCCAATATTTATTAGTAACACTCTCTATTTATCGATCTCTAATGTTATAAAATAAAGGGGGAATATGAACTTATTGAAATTTACCAAAAATTATCCTAAATATAGATCATGTACATCATATATTAGTGTATGAGAGAAAAAAATATAGTGAGATTAAGATTTATTATCTTGAGCTTCATGAACACATTTTGGGATAACAAGTTGACAACATCCCTTAGATAATAATGGGACTTCCTAAAATCACATGATCCAATAATACATGGATCAGGAAAGATAAGTAGATCTGAAATTTTAGCAGGAATTTAAAATGGACAATATCTTAACATGATTCATTTTAAGAAATAACACCAAATTCTTCTAATTTATTTTATTTCAAGAGGATTTACTGGAGGAACATTAAAAACAGACTTTTATAAAATTTCATTGGTGAATGGGATGTTATTGTGAATCAATTTGTATATATCCAAGAACTTTTTACATATCTCCATACATATATTCTTAGAAAATCCTTATTATAAATATAATATATGACTAGTATGGATGCATTTTCTCCTCATTACTATCTATCTCATTAGTTTTTATTCATTCACTTCATTGGATTTTATTTCCTCCCTAGTTGGTTCATTAATGAGTTATTTGATTGGTTCATTCTCTATATTATTTGCTTATTTCTTATTATTCTCTTTACTAGCTTCCATTACATTATGGGATCTCATTTCCCTTATCTCTCGTACACTTATCAAAGTAATACAATTTTCATTCTCTATTGGAACCTTCTAATTACTTTATATGACACTGAGTTATCTCTTAGACATTTTTAGGAATGAAATACCAATTGATGTTGTATGTTTCAATGTGAACATTGGTTATTTACCAATTAATATTAATTATTTTAAAGGTTGTTATCTACTTGATATAGAAACTTTTCCTTCTACTTATTATAATTGATCACCAATTACTTTTAATATGGTTGTACTTCTAGGGATTATATATGAAATTTTAATTTTAATTATATCATAAAATACTATCTCAAATCATGAAGATTCTATCAAATGGGACTCATTTCTTTATTCCTTTTGTGATATCCCAAAAAATTCAATATGAATGGATTTCTCAAATATCTCTATCTCCAACCATGATTCTGAGACATCAACCTCACTTTTTACACAATCTAATTTTAGAAGTAGAATTGTCACTACTTTTAACCAATAAAACTCACCTCAACCATCAAGTTATATTTTATTATATCTTAAAATTATTAAAAGAGTTTTGGACAACCAAAAATTTAGTATTAGAGAACATGTTTTGGACAATTTGGTTTCCTTGAAGGTGAATTTCAAGAAACATCTCCATATTCATTTATGTTTCTTCCATTTGAAACACTAACTTGGTAATCTCATATAATTGATGAACTCCTCAGTTATTTGGGCATATTAATCATTTATATTTATATAATTTATCAAAAATACTAACTAATATGGATTAATATTTAGTTTTTCCTTCCCCATCAGTCCTTCTCTAGCTGCTGAGACAACCACTACCCCTTAAAATTTTTTTAAAACCAATTTTAATGTTCTATATATGAATAAAAATTGATACTCTATGTCGTTTTAATCAGTATGAAAATTATTTTATATTTTCTTAAGCCTCATAGTTATGCTCAATATTTTTGATAAATTTTTTGAATATCACCTCTTAGCTTTTACATATATGCTATTAGGAATTTATTCCTTAAGATTCTCCATGAAATATCATGCCAAGTCATGATAAAACCTTATACATGGGGAATCAATCATTTTTTAGGTTTTCCAAGAAATGATACCAAGAAGAATTATATCCATATCATATCATTAGTTACCCCATTAATTTTATGTTATCAAAACAATCAAGAAAATTAGACATGTGGTTGTGAAGGTAATAATTTTTATCTCATATAGTTATTATGAAGGATACTTAAAATATATTTTCCATATCTTCCAATATATAATAGGTTACTTGTATTTCCATTTATATTCTTTACTTCTTAAGAATATTTTTCTTATTCTCTTAGTAAAACTACAATGGTTTAGTAGACTTTAAATTCCTTGACTTAGTGTGTGGGGTGTGGTTCGTATTTTTTAACATCTAATTAAAAAATATAAACAATCATGTGTATCAAAGAGAATACAAATTTATATGGTGAAAGGGCCTACCATGTAGTTATTTACGGGTTCTGGCATAGTGGTTTTAGTTCTTTCTGTGTGGTTTGATTTTTTTATTACAGGTCCAATCATTGTGGCAGTTGGAAGGGCATGTTGTGTTTGTTTGGTATATGGGGATATACCAAAAGTTTTCTAAACTATTGGTATACATATCTATAAACATAAATTCCCATGGTTTAAATCCATTGGTATAAATTTATAACAATTATTTACATGTAAACTTTTTTATTTAGTTGTTCTGGACAGAACATTATTCCCATGTTTGTAAAACTATTTGAATATAGGTATGCCTATAGTTCACTTTTAATTTATAGTATAATCTAATTCTAGGAATACTATACCTAAAATTTAAATCAACTATCATTATAGGGATATATTGATGACTCACATACTAATGGTTTTTGAAACCATTGGGATAGAAAACCCCTAAAGATTCAGAGGTAATCTAAACGATTGGATGCTGTTGGGATATGTTAAATTTTCAGTATTGAATGACACAAAAACACAAATTTATTGATGGTTGTGGACATAAATTTGTTGACATGACTCAATTCCTAGCTATTTTTGAGAATTATTTTTTAGAATCAATCGACCAATAGGTATTTTATGTGATATATCATCAAATAGTAGAATTAAGTATCATTAACAATGCAATCACAAGAGATACTTTTTATTATGATGGGAATTAAATTGACCCCATTTATTCCCCATTAATATTGATCAATTTACTTCATATGATGACTAAAATAACTTAATAATCATAGCTATTTTTTTAACCTGATGTAGTGGTGGTTAATATATTGAAGAAACCATATATTCTACCAGTTCATTCTATTTAGCTCAGCTTGGGCCTTTCAAGTTAACTATATTCAATTTTAATTTTATTGTTTCATTTTTTAAACATTAAACTTTTTTTAAAAAATAGTTCAAATGTACATGGTAAAATAATCTAATATATAACCAATTTTATAGTTTTCTTGAAAATTTTTATATTATATTACATGTAATGTAAATATAGTGTACATATAAACTGACTACAATAGGTCCCTTGGATTTTATGTTATTGAAATTTAATTAGGGGTTTTATTAGTGGTGTAATTTATAATTTTATTTTAATGATGATTTAATTAATCATCTATTTATTATAAAACTAGATGTATTGAATTTTTTTTCTTTCTGCATAACTATATTCAATTTCCATGAATTTCTCATTCCATCTCAATCCGATGGTTTGGCATTTTTAAATTAGTTTCATTAGAAGTGTATGTTTGAAATTTTTTTATATAATTTACCCCAATGTATGTCACTAGGATTCTCAAATCTATCTACATACCAGTTTAATATTTCTTCTAGACTGAAAGCTATGGAATAATTATACACATTGTTTCTTGGTCTGGTTTTTTTATTTCAACCTTGGTGTAGTATTATGTGAACCTAGTTTTTTGGACCTCTTAACATTATCACGTTCCTTATATGTATTTATAATTTTGGTATAATAATTTTCTATTATTTTTATCAATTTAATCTTATTTTAATTTTGTATGTGGTCATTCAAGACAAAATGTAACTTTTTGTTCATGTTCAAAGACTCTTCTTATCAATTATTATTTAATTCTATCAATATTTTCATGTAGAAATTTAAGGTTGTTTCTTATGAATATCTTGAACTAAATAATGTAAATGAACCATTAATCTAGAATTTATAGCTTTGATTATGTCTCCATGATCCATCCATGGTGTGTTAAAATCAAACCTCCCAACAAGAAACAAGTTCCATTGAAATCTATAAATTCTTGAAATATTTTACTGTAACCCCTTTATAATATGTCAATATAATCCATCTAGTCTTGAACTCGTGCTTTGGTGAATTTACCATTCCTAAAAGACTAAATTCCAAAATATCACATTGAAAAAAAACTTAATTTGAACAAAATAACTCAACCAAAAATAAACCAAATAAACTAATCCATATGAATAAATGAACCAATCCAAAATAAATCAAATAACCTAACCAAAAATAAAAACTATCCTAACTAAAAATGAACTAAATTACCTAACCCAAAATAAATGAAACAAAATGAAGAAATAAAAGAATTATTAAACCCAAAATGAACCAAATAACCAAAACTAAAATAAACCAAATAACCTATCTCAAAATAAACAAAATGTCCAATCTCAAAAATAATATATCTCCCAAATTATAGAAATGACATAACCCAATGATAACAAAATAACCTAAACCAAAATGATCTAAATGACCTAACAGAAATTGATCCAAATGAACATACTAAAAAAATAAAGAAATTACATGACCTAAAATGAATCAAATAACAAAACCCAAAATTAACCAAATTAACTAATAAAAAATAAAAAATGGAAAAACCAAAATTGAATTAAAGTAAATAAAACAAAAATAAATAAACCAAATTATCTTTCCCAAAATAAACTAAATGACCTAACTCAAAAAATTCATTGGCCAACAAATGAACCAAATGACCTAACTGAAAATGACCTAAACCAAAATAATCCAAATAACCTAACCCAAAATGAATCAAATAAAATAAGCCAAAATAAAAAGTATTATCTAACCAATAAATTAATAAAACTAACTCAAAATGAACCAAATATCCTAACCCAAAATGAACCAAATTACCTATCCTAAATGGATAAATGACCTTACCTAAAATGGAGAAAATGACCTAACCCAAAAATGACCTTACACATAAATAAACCAAATAAACTAACCCAAAATAAAAAAAATGACATAGCATAAAAATGACATACCCAAAAATGAAGTAAATAACTTAACCCAAAATGAACTAAATAACCTAACAATAAATGATCCAAATAAGAGAACTCATAAATGACATAACCCAAAAAATGAACTAAATGACCTAACCCAACTGAACCAAAATAACACAAACCAAAATGAACTTAATGATATAACTAAATGACCAAATGAATAAATGATTTAATGGAAAAAAACAAATTCTAAACAAAATGATCAAATTAACAAATGACTAAATGAACAATAACTCAAATAGACTAAAACTCACATAAAAACAAAATATTTTTAAAATAACCAACCAAAACAATACCAAAATCAAGGATATGTGAAATATAAATGAACCATTATGAAATAATATAAAACGAATTAATATAGTCAATGAAACATTTTTCCTAACTAAAATTATAAGAATAAAATCATAACATAACCATATTTATTATGAAAATTATTAATCATTTTTTATGAAATATCATTTGCACTGAATTTAAAATTAAATATATATTAATTTTCCAATTTAGGAAATGTAAAATTCTGAAGAGATATGAAGTAATATAATGTATTAAAATTATTTCTACCTGAGAGGGATGTGTATTCCTCCCCAAGTGATTGTTGAGAGTATATTATTTCAAATATATATATATATATCAATTTAAAATACATATAATTTCATGCCATTAATCAATTTTAAATTTTAATCTGGTTCAACCATCTTGGATAAAATATTTTTTTTAAATACTTATAATAGTAGTAGATGGTCTTCCAATTCAAGGGGGGAGGTATTACAACTACGAAGGAAGAGAATGTCTAAAAATAATTTATGCATGTGAAAGATGGTAATTCCCCCTAGATCCTATTGAGAGTATATTATTTCAAATATATATATATATATAACAATTTAAAAAACAAATAATTTCATAACATTAATCATTTTTAAATTTTAATTAGGTTCCACATTCAAGGACACAATTTTTTCAACAATGGTTGTAATAGTGGTGGCCTATCTTCCAGTTTGAGGGGACGATATTATAGCTAAATGAATCTCTTGTTATACCCAATAAGACCCATTCCCTTATCCATATATACCATCTACTGAGGGTTATTTTACCAATGCTACATTAGTGAAACTATTTTTCCAAGCCATCCTACATATTTATCCATTCTTTATTTGATGGCAACAGTTTCTCCCCACCCATATTTTTATTTTTTGTAGACTTTTATCTTGTTAAATTACTTTACCAACTTTGTATTCTCTCTAGTTTTTTTATCATCATGATTCATTGAATTCTTATCCAGGGCATTCTTATCTTCTCAAGAATCCATTAGACCTCCTAGAACTACACTGGTTACCAATACTATAATGAACCAACTCAGGTCAGCCTAAACCATCTCCCGAACTATCCTACCACAAGACCTAACACGCATCCTTGAATTACATGGGTTAGAGAGTAGCATCAAGAATAACCAATAATATCTTAGAAATGGTTTCAAAAATGGTAAGATGACACAACCCATCCTAGTACTAGTATATCTCTCTCAAGCCCAAGGGTACAACAAAAGTACTTCCTAAGAGGTCACCTATCTTAATAACCACACAAATATAATCATGATTAACATTGTAGTTCTAAATATGTAGGATCCCGAAAGAAATGTAACTCCTTGTTCTCATGAGTTTAAAGATTTTAACATTTAACCTGTTATCATTATATAATGTTACAGTAACCCCCTCTAGAACAAAACGTCCTCATTATGGACTATTTCTCCTGGAAATGGGGATGACCTAGTTTGTTTCAGGTTCAAACTTTCCAATTGGTTTCTAACAGGTTTTTTCATAGAACCGGAAACATCCAATGATTCTATATTAATCTATACCTACATTCCAAAGGTAGGTTCCAATTATTTTTAGACCGATGAGGATTAAGAATTTTCATTGGTTGAGAGGATGGAAGGTCGGACTCATCACACCTTTTTGGGGGGAATTATTATCTACACCGGGACTCTCTTATATATTTAAGTTATGTTCACGAATCCTTATTAATTTACCAAGCATGAAAATTAGTTTTTCCTTTAGACTCTGCAATCAATGGTTGATATTAATTGGATTTAGAGAGTCTTTTATATATATTTTAGGTTCTTCATTAATAGAGAGTCATCTATGTGAATTAGAGATTTTTAGTCAATGGTATCCTTCAATACATTATATAGAAATCTCTTGGTCACTGTTATGCCCATGCTGGTTTTAAATCCACTCAGTGGGGCACTTGAAGTTTATTATCATTTAGAAATACATGGATTATTTTAGAGTTGGTATCGTAACCGTAGATGGGATACCTATGTATCCTTGTTAAAGAAGGAATCAGAAGGCACGTAGTTCGATAGGATAGATATATTTTAACATCATACGGGATAGAAAAGAATTAATGAAAGATGGGATTGAACCATAGAAAGGATTCTTAAGTACTCTACTTTTATGATAGAGATCAATGTCCACATAGTTTGAGAAAATAAATATGTGGTTTATGCATGGTTAATGGCCTAAATAGAGATTTCGTAATTACTTTCACACTCTAATCCAACGTGATTCATGCTCAGTGTTTGAAATAAGAGGTATCAGTAAATCTAACTATTTTCTATGAAATATTTATTCATAAGAAATTATGTAGGTATTATGTATGTATGAAGGCCCTAGTAAATGAATATTAGGAGTTAGTTCAGGAAAAGATCCCAGGGGTAGTGTCCATAAAGATATTTGTGCTTTATAGAGATTTGGAATTTTAACCCAGGACTTACACCTGAAAAGAAAGCCCAAATTAATAGGGACTTATGATTGGGTTTTATTCCTGATAAGGAAGCCCAAATCGAAATAAACTTATGATTGGTACTTACTCCTAAGAAGGAGGCCCAAGTTAAGGAGATTATGACTGGGGCTTACTCTTGAGAAGGAGGCCCAAGTTGAGGAGATTATGACTGGGGCTTACTCTTGAAAAGGAGGCCCAGGTTAAAGATATTATGACTGGGGATTACTCCTGAGAAGGAGGCCCAATTAAATGGAACTTATAACCTGGGGCCTAATTTTGAGAAAGAGGCCCAAAATAAAAGGAAATTATGATTGGGACTTACTCTTGAGAAGTAGGCCCAATTAAAGGGAACTTATAACCCGGGGATTAATCATGAGAAGGAGGGACAAATAAAAAGATCTCCCCATATCAGAAGATGAGGTTATATAAGAAACCCCTAACCATGGTGATATAAGTCTTGTAGGTCATGTGGTTTTGGGAGAGTTTCTTACAAAACGCTTTTCTGAGAAGGAGTCCAACAAAGGAAACATGCCATAAATGGATTTGAAGAGAGTTTTGAAGGCTGTATCTTGAAGAGGAGAGGTGGATTTGAAGAAAAGAGGTAACCAGGGAGGAGGAGTGCAAGTATTGTACTGGCATGCAAGTCCTGGTCGCGCAAGCATACTTGCACGACATGAGTCACCTTGGGCGATGAATAAACCATAGGATAATATTTGGGAAACTTTCAACTCAAGCCCTTGGTATCATCCCTAGAGGCTTCTGGAAGTGTGGAGCACAAGTTCCCATGACAGGGCAAGGCGGTGTGCAAGTGTATTCATTTCCCTTAAGGGATGGACACTTAGTCATGTAATTTTTGATGAATTATAACACTTAGGATTTATTATTCCTCCTTAGAGCTTCCATTCTATGTAAATAATTACCTTAGAAGTGTTCGGAAGACATCAGAAAAAGACTTGGGCGACCAGAGCTTGAATTTGAGTTTTGGAAAATTTGTACTTTAAATGGGGGGCCCACAGGGGGTATTTATAGTCCATTGATCACCTTGGGAAAAAATAGGGGGTTAAAGTGACTTGCACGACCCATATGTGGCGCACAAGTGACTTGCGCGACCAGAAGAAAACTTGTGTGATCCATGATTAAAGGGTTCCTTGTTCATGCCTATGTCAATTTTTGATGTTCTTCAGAGAATAACTCTCTTTGTGCATAAGGTATTCCCCTTTTCTATTCATTAGACTCTGTGATGGAAAGGAGAATCAACAAAAATCCCACCTCAGAGTTGGATCCAAAAAAGGAAGGAGGATTTGACTCTGAGGAAAAGGATAAACCAAGATCCAATTCTGTGCAGGTATGAGGCGCGCAGGTTGTGGCATGCAAGTTTGAGGCTCACAGGTTTCTAGATCCCTTATAAATATAGGAATCATTTTGCGCAAAGCATCCAGCTTTTGAATGCTTCACACTCTCATCGTGCAAGTGATCTCTCATCACACGGGTGTCTTGGATTTTCGCTTGTCTGCACTTCTGTTCGTTGCATCGTGCTTCCTCAGTCTGTTTCTGACATGCCTGCCAGTACTAGTGTGGTACAACTTACGCGACTACCTTATACTTTCACGCCATGATTATACTTGTGCACCTTAATTCCTTATCCATTTTTTTTATTTCTTCACAAATTTTATGAAAATCCAACTTCTCGTGAGCATGGCGAGGTATCCCCCCGCGAGGATGGCAAGGTATCTCCAGGATGGCAAGCCATGGACGAGGAGTTAGAAAGGGAATTTCACTCTCCAATACATATATTTAGAGGTGATGATGTCAACACACCCAAAAAGTAAAAGAAGAAAAGGCATCGAAGGAAGAAGTCCACAGCTAAATGCATCATCAGAAGTGGTAAGTCCTTAGGATAGTCATGAAGCCTAAATCATGAAAAGTTTTCTCATATTTCATGGGATTACAGGGGATTAATAGATTTCTCCTTTGATAGAGAGGACTGACCCTCCTCTTAGAACGATGGAGGGTGATGGTGAACAGTCACAAATTCATGCTAACTTGGCTACTCTTGAAGAAACAGGGAGAAAAGAAGAGCCGACGTCTGTTCCCAGTACTGCTCATGTTTCTGCTGCAAAGTGAAAAGAGCCTAATTCTTGTAAATTAACAATACTTTATTGAAAGTTGAATGAAGAAATCTACTGACTTCCATTCTATGATTATTTTCGTTTAACACCCGCACCAGAACATTTTGCTACCTCTACAACTGACTCCATAATTTTCTCTGAGGAAGCAGTTCAGGGTCGGAGGTCGTAGGAGAAGGGTCGCCAAGAAGACACATCAAATTCTCCCACTAGTGAGACTAACCAGGAATCTGAGATATCACTAGATGAAATGATGAATCTTGGCCCATATTTTGTAGAGATTTTAGATCATGTTAAATTACCATGTAATTTAGAAGATTTTGGACGTGAGTGTTATCCTTCGTCCAATTAAAAATTTTATTACATCTCTGGCCATGATTGGTTGAAATGTGCAGTTCTGTCTGAGTAAGCTGCTGATCTGCTGATTACTGATGGGGGTACAGACAACCATATCATTGTAGAGATGCTAGCTCAAGTGGAGCTTAACCCAGCCGAGCTTCTAGAAATCTGTATTGAACATTCTATTGAAGCTAGGAGAGACAGGGAGGATCCTTATCATGTTATTGATCAACCACTTTTTAAGAGATGATAATAATTGTGGCTGTACTTAATTTACAAGACAGCTTAAAAAAAATATTATCCTTTGAAAATAACCAAAAAATTTAATTGACTTTGCAGGGCCATCAATTTTAGTTGCTAGATCCGGCGGTGAAGCCTCAGCCTCAGCCCCAACGAGAGTAGAAAGTGAAGTACCAAGGTTCATGGGGGAAGGAGAAGAACATGGAACTTCATTAAGTGAATTAATCCCAGAAAATATTCCCCCATATGATATTGATGTTGATTCAGACCTAGATATGCAGAAGGTGCTCCAATTCTCACGTAGCAAGGAATGGAAGAATATATGGAAGATCATATCTGAAGTGCCTCTTGAATAGATCTCTTCGAAGATCTTGTGACTGTCATCCTTGTTCTTCATGTTAAGACTTGGTGGTTTTAGATATCAAGAGATCAATTTTGCGGTGAAACAAGTCATCTTAAGAAGGGAGAAAGAGCAAAAGTACCATCAAGATCTAACCAGAGCGAGGCCGTTGACCAATATTGGCGAATTTGTGGTTGTGGTTTCCCGAGCTGAGGCTGATCATGCTGCCAAGTTGAACGAGTTGAAGTTTAAGATCAATGAGAAAGTTGTCCTGTAGATTCACCTTCCGCAACAATTAGATTCCGTTACTAGGGAACTTGACCATATTAACAATTCACTGGAAGGAGTCCAAACGAATGGTATGAAATCCATTGCAGATGCCAAGAAAGCACTCCATCATACTGAAAAGAGTAAAGCTGGTCAAGTGAATGAATATCAAGTGGCTACTGATGACGCTCAGGAAGCCGTAAATCAAATGAAGAGTTATGTTGAAAGCCTCCAGTAATTCTTTAAAAAGAGAAGACACTCCAATATTTGGATTTCCTTCTAACTCTTGTGCATCAATGAAAAACACTTTCATCTTTATTCATTTGTACCTACATTCTTTTCCTACCTACTTTAATTAATTTTACCTAAGCTAATGGGCATAGTAAGCATAGTTTGATTTTTACTAGGGTGATACAAACAACCCCACAAACATTGCATCTTTTATTTCTCAATATTTCCTAAATCATACAATATGTACGTTTAGAGAGCTGGGACTTGACTTTTTTTCAGAGTTCCTTTTACAGGTTCCCAATTTAATGAGTACCCTGTCTTTTGTTGGCAGTTTAGAGTCATGCATGTCAGACATAAAAAGGCTAATGTTTAAGGTCGAATAGCTTTGAACTAATGGATTAAATATTGACTCAATTACTTAATAATTTTTTTTTAAAACATATTACCACATTCAAGTATGGGTAAAACATGTAAACTATGACTTAAGAAATATTTAATCTGATGGATGATATGAAAAAAGGGATAAATAAAATTAGAGTAATTATTTCCTAAGAGTGAAGTTACCACTATTTGAAAAACCCATTATGGGATTGAAGTATATAGGGAAACTTAAGGGCATTGGCTGCATAGTCAAATAATATCATCTTATGGCTGATAGGTCCGTTTTGTAGACTAGTTATGCAAGGCTACCTAGGGGCATGTGCTGCATAGTCAGACAAAAGAACGCTAATAATTTTTACTTTTCAATTGTGAAAAACCAATGGATGTTTATGGAGATTCATATCTTCCAAAGCACATAGTCTGCTGTATGGAAAAGGTACTTGAATATGGAGTGGATATTCTCAATCAAGATTGTCAAAGAATTCGATGAATGTTAATCCTACAAAGGTCTGACCCAAACGTAGGGAAGGGAAATATAAACCATAGACTTAAATACTTTCAGATCATTAAAATAGAGTATGGGATAAATATGTTATGGATGACTATTTTTGTAGATCCTTACATATTTTTATTAAGACCAGTAAGGACAAAAAAATATTTTCTCCCCAAGAATGAAGTTACCACTATTTGGAAAACCCGTTTGAGGGTTTGAATTATGTAGGTCCACTTTAGGGAATTGGCTTAAAAGTAAAATAATAGCATCATTTGGATGACAAATCTGTTATGTAGACTACTTATGCAAGGTAGCTTAAGGTCACGTGCTACATATTTAGGAAAAATAATTCCCAGTTATTAGACATTTTGTGACCAGAAGTCAAGAAAAGGGTTATAGAGATCTAGATGTATTTAAGGTTTGGAGTATGACACATCAAAATGGACATTTTCCAATGTATGAAGGAGATACACGGACCAATGCTCACCATAATCATGTTGTGGCTGGGTCCTGAATTGAGGTGTTGGACTTCACTATGTATTGCATAATGATGGGAATCAAGCCATACGTTGTTCTTGAAATAATGCTTAACATATTGTGGGATGAGAGCATATGAGATCTTAGTTTAAGGTCATAGAGTTTGGACCATAATGAGGGAGACCCATTGTGTGTTCATTATATACCTGATGTGAATGAAGACCAGGGTTTTCATACCACATTAATATTTTCACATGGGGAATTTTCAGCCAAGGGACTAAAAAGTGGAATTTGGGTTTTGGCCCAAAGACTTGGGGCTAGATTAAAGAGACGCTTGAATGTTCTTACATATCCCATAAGAATGGGAATCAAGCCATATTTAGTTCTTGAAATAACCTCTGTACAGATTTGGTTCGTACATGTGAAGGGTGAAAGGGGACTTTAGTGTAATTATGGTTGGATCCTAGATTAAAGGTTCGAGCATTTCCATGTATTCACGTAGAATTTGGAATATAATTTGATTGGAGATCAATGTCAATAATTATTCCCTCTCAGGTGTGGGTGTCAAAGAATTTTGTAGTTTATTTTCATATAAGACAAAAGTACGAATAGTTTAAGGTCATATGCATGGACCGATGCTGCACAGTTTAGCGTCATGTAGCTAAGACGTATGGCTATGCAGTTTAATGTCTTACAGTGAGGAAAATGGGGGACTGTATAGTTTATCATCATATAGAAAGGAATATGGTAAACCAATGTGAAGATATTGGTTTTTTTGGGGGGGGATTCACAAATCAACATCATATGAGATGGAGGTGAACCGATGTGAAGATGTTGGTTTTGGGCTTGAACCTCAAGAGGTTGCCTACATACCTAGCCTAGAAGGCAAGGATCAAAGACTTCGTAGTTCAATTGAAGAATGAATTGGAGATCAAGTTGTACTTGAGGACAAATACCCAAGGATTGTGTTGGGACTTATGCATGGTTAGCGTCTGAGAGAGGGTGTTATGATTTAGGCTTACTCTAAGCTCACTTGAGCTATGATCGGTGTGAGAAACAAGAGGTAGAAACAACCCTAACGATGAATAGTTTAACATCATGTAGGACGTATAAGGGTCTAGACATAGTTTAATGTCATTTTGGACAATGGAGGGACTATACAGTTTAAAGTCTTGCTATAAGGACTAAAGATGTATTTGTGTTACAAAAAATACTTATTCATAAATCTATCATTGGTTGGAGTCATGATGAGTTCTCCATCCGTTGAGATTAAAGAATAATCTTTATTGAAGTAGACATTGTGTATTGTGTAAGGTCCTTCCCACTTTGACTCAAGATTTGGATGTTTCTTTCCTGGAATCATTGGAGTTCTGGGAACCAATACCAATTCTCCTTCAATGAATGAATGAAGATGAACTTTTTTGTTGAAATCCCATGTTATTCGATTCTAATAGACTTCCATGTGGTGCAGGGTGCACAATCATTTTTCATCTAATCGTTCCAATTCATCCAATTTCTTTTGATATTGTTCATCTGTAGATGACTGATCAAAAATGACTACTCTGAGAGAAGGTAATTGAACATCAATGGGAAAGACATCTTTTGTTCCACATACCAATGAATATGGAGTTGATCGTGTAGTAGTGCAGGTGGTGGTCCCATAAGCCCATAAAGCATGAAAATGTTTATGAGGAAATGATTCATTATATTTATCCACCATCTTTTGCAGTATGTTTTAAAGAGTCTTATTGAAGGCTTATATTTGGCCATTTGCTGCTACATGATACCGAGATGAATGGTTGGATTTGATGTTGTATTCTTGATACAACTTCCTAACCTCGGATGAACAGAAGTTGGTGCCATTGTCCATCAATATGGTATGAGGGACATCAAATCTGGTAATGATTTTAGACTTGATAAAGCTAACAATTCTTTTAGAAATAACTTCTTTGAGAGGTATTTCCTATTCTCATTTGGAATAGAAGTCAGTAGCAGTAAGAATATACTTAAACTGCTTGGATGTAGCCAAAGGGTAAGGTCCTACTACATCCATTGCCCATGTGGCAAGTATCCATGAGTATTTAGCTGTATGGAGAAACTATGGGGGTTGATGAATGAAACTGTCATATACTTGGAAAGAATGAAACATCTTAGTGAAATCAACACAATCTTGTATCATTGAAGGCCAAAAGTATCCAAGTCTTCAAATTTGATCAGACAGTCTATGTCCAAACTAGTGGGCACCACAAACTCCTGGATGTACTTCATTCATGATAGCCATTGTCTCTTCACCATCAATACATCTGAAGATAATTCCATCAAAACATCGCTTGTAGTGAATTTTTTGGAGATCTGGGCTATCATAAAGAGTAAAATTGAGCACACGTCACCTGACTTGTTCTTTCTCGGCTCTATCAGGTGGTAGTGTTCCATTTTAAAGTTATTTTCTGATAGGTGTCATCTATCCCATAGTATGAACATATGGTTTAGAAATGGGACTGATTTCATTGATTTCCTCTATTCTGATTTGAACAAAAGGGGAAATTACACGGCGGTGGGCAATACCGATGATTATTTTGTCATGATTTAGATCTTCTAGAGCTATGGCTACATTAGCCAGTTCATCAGCTTGGGCATTTTGTGATTGCGGGATATAAGAAATTTTCTGTTCTGAACATAATCATACAAAGGGAATAACTCTTCTTTTCTGAAGGCATAATCCTCATTGACTTGTTTGATTACCATGTCTGAATCACCTTTAACCTTTATGTGATACAGTTGTGCCTGAAACACCAATTCCAAACCTCTGATGAGAGTTTTATATTCTGCTTCATTATTTGTACCGCCTCCCAACAATAAGAAGGAATTGGGTTGCACAATATTTTCTAGTTAGAAAACCACAATTCCTAAACAATCATTGTTGAATTTAGGATCTTCCAATTTCATCCCTGTAAGACTTCTGGAAGCACCATCATAGTATATTTCTCATTATTGAGGATTATCTTGAATAGAGAAGACTTCCTCATCAGGAAGTTGAATATTTAAAGATGTATCTTCTATAAATGGGTGTTAAACAAGGAAATCTACCAAAGAATGGTCCTTTATTGCTTTTTGAGACACATACTGAATATCAAACTACTGCAAAATAACTGCTCACCTTTCCAGACGTCTTATAAGCATTGGACGACTAAGGATAAATTTGAGCAGGTTATTGCGAGATACCAATTACATCTCATGATGTTGTAGGTAGTGTATCAGTTTATGAATTGAAAAGATTAACGCTAGGAAACACTTCTCAATACTTGAATATCGAGTTTCTACCTCAAGCATAGTTTGACTAAGATAGTAAAGACTATTTTCATTCCCATATTCATTCTTTTAGGCAAGAAAGGCACCCAATGATAGCTCTAAAGCTATCACATTGAGAGTAGGTGGTCTTCCGTCAACGGGTGGCATTAATATCGTTGGACTCAAGAGATATTTCTTGAGAATATCAAATTATTCTTGACATTCTTCAGTCCACTGGTAGGTGACTCCCTTCTTCATTAATTTAGAGAAGGGTAAAAATTTTCCTGCCAAATTGGCAATGAAATGCCGAATATAGGCCAAGTGTCCTTGAATTCCACTAAATTATTTCAAATTTTGAGGAGGTGACATACCTAGGATTGATTTTGTCTTCTCAGGATCAACTTTGATGCCATGATGTCATACAACAAAGCTGAGAAATTTTCCTAAGGTTACCTAAAAATCACATTTCAAGGGGTTCATCTTCAAATTTTGTTGTTGAAGTTTGTTGAATATGATTTCTAGATCATCCAAGTGATAAGAACGTTGTTTGTATTTAACTACCAAATAATCCACATAACATTCAACAAAATTCCCTAAAAATGGTTTGAAGATACGATGCATGGCATGTTGATATGTTCCACCTGCATTCTTCAGGCCAAATGGAATTACTTGATAGAAAAACACACCTTGGGGGGATCTGAAGGCTATAGATTATTCATCTTCTGGAGCCATTTCGATTTGATTATACCCAAGATATCCATCCGTGAATTAATGTTCTTCGTAGCCAGTTGTTGTATTAATTAAGAGTTTTGTGATTGGAACTGGAAAATAAACCTTGGGACAATGCTGACAAAGATCTATGAAATCAATGAAAACTCTAATTTGTTCATTCTTATTTTTCATAGGGACAATATTATCCAACCATTTGGGATATTTAACTTCTCTATTGAAGTTAGCCTTGATAATATTATCCACATCAGCTTCAATTTTGGAGGCATAAGTTGGGTGTGTTCTTCTTGTGGCTTGCTTGTATCCTCGATGTTCTTCTGGAAGACCCAAACGATGAGTGGAAACATTGGGATCAAGACATGGAATTCATGTATAATTCCAAGAAAAAAATCTCGATTTTTATTTAGAAATGAAATATACATTTCTTTCTCTTCAAGATTCATGGCCGCACTAATTAAAGTGGGGTGCAAATCTTCTTTTGTACCAAGATTTATTTCTCTGAGTTCATCCACAGTGGTAGAGATACCCTCTTCAAATACTGGAGGTGAATCTCTGAGATCTTCCACTTCTTCTTCAGTATTTTCTACTTCTTTTGTTTCTACTTGCATAGTAGATGATGAAGCAGAATTTTCATGACCAGGGGAGAAGTTAAAATTTGAACATCCTGAAGAATAGACTACCATTTCTGACCCTATTGATGATGAAGGATCTTACCTGGGTAATAAAGAGGATATGATAGATTGAGAATCCACAACATTGTTCACCACTGACATTGCTATAACTTCTTCTGGCCTGGTTCATGAAGTATAGAATTTCTGGATTTCAGCGGATGAAATGAAGACATCTCAAATTAAGCTTTCATCACTTCTTGGCAAATCAAAAATTTCTCCCATGTTGTCTGGCACAATTTCGGTAACTAAAATTATGGAAGTTTCAATAAGATTGTTTGGATTTAGGTCTATCCTATCAATTTTATTGATAGGTAACACATAATCTGTACTCACATGTATGAATGGGTTTATTGGAATCTTTTCCAAACCATTTGGAGAATTAATTTTGGTAACCTCCTTTGTCATGGATTTCTCCTTTAAATCCATGTGATTGAATTCTACCTCAATGTATTGATATTAATATGTTTTGAATGGGGATTTATCACCATACAATGTTCTAATTTGACCATTGGAATAATATTTGAGACATTGATGGAATGATGAAGGTATAACCACATGTTGATGTAGCCAAGGTCTTCCAAGAAAAATGTTGAAGGCCGTGTAATGATGAACCCTAATGAAATCTGAATTCGAAACAAGGTCTCTAAACTGAGTTCTGAGTGTATTCTCGCCCAGAGGTTCTTGTTCATTTTTATCATATCCTTGAAACGTCAAAGTATAAGGAGATAAATCAGATTCGGTGAGGCCCAATTGACGAAGTGTTTGAATAGTGATGAGGTTGAATCCTGAACCATTATCAATAAAAGCTCATCATATGTCTATATCATTGATCTTTCCAGATAAATTCAAAGGTTTTATATGTCTATGAAAAACATCATCTTCGTCTTCATCTGTAAAAGATATCACTGGATGGAATTCTGTAGGATCATTCTCTATATGGTAGACTTCAGCTACAAAAATTTTAGTTTTGAATTTTTGGGGACTTGACAAAGCCTCAATAAGTGCCTCCCGAAGAACTTTTTATAGATTCAAGGAATCCATAATTGATAACTTGGCTAGTGCGTGGGATAAATGTTTCAAGACATCATACTTTTGGTCCAAAGGTTTGTGTTTCCCAATAGAAACATTTGGTTTCTCAGGTGCCTTAGAAGTTGATGATTTGGAAGTAGATGCATCTTGCATTGGGGTAGGAGATGGAAATACTCCTAGATTTGTAAGATTAGACCGACTAGGTCTATTTATTTATTGAGAGGAAAAAGGTGTGACCTCTAACCAGTCTTCCAATATAATTGTGTCTCGACCGTATCTGCCATGTCTGGAAGAACATTCTTGTTCCTGTTGAGCCCGTTGAAGGGTTTTACCATGAGTTTCGTCTGCATATACAGTTCTGGAAGGGGTATGTTTGAAATAGTGTCTTATGGAATATCCACATCTTCCCCTGTATCCTAGACCTCTGTACCTTCCTCTAATTCCTCTATTTGATACCGGAAACTCAGTCTCATCAAGATAGAAATTGTGACTGGAATAAGGATCTGTTAAATGAATCATGTTAAAAGAACAAAAGTTCTACTCTTCATCTGACGAAGATTCTACCTGATTGGCCAGTTCAGGCTGTGCCATTTGGCGGGGCGGTGCCTGTGCTTTTTAAGTTGATGGCATAAAATCTTCCAGAGTCAAAAATAATTTAGGCTTTGACACAAACTCATCTTCTTCTGACTTCTCTTCTTTCTATGAATTATGCCACCTTATTGACGATTTTCTTTCTGATGAAGGGGGTTTTGCTGTGTCATTAATTGAACAAGACACATTTGGTTGATTCAATTGTGTTCATAAAATGGTGTGAGTTTGGTTTATCGATTTCCTGAACATCCAATCATCATACTTCTGTGCATTTTTACTTTTGATGGCGTTCCATTCGCCTTCTTCCTCTAGATTAGTAGAAGTAACACATGCTACCTGAGGTGAAGAACCGTTCAATTTTACCTGTCCAGATTCCACCATCTTCTTCATGAGGTCTGTGAAGACAAAACACTCCTGAATGGGATTCCCCAACATATGATGAAATGGCCAATAATTGGGAAGGTCTTCATCTCTTTCCTTGTTCAGCTTTTTGGGCCTTGGTAACTGAACCAGATTTTTTCCATAGCCAAGATGAAGTAGCCATGAACTTGTTCATTCCAGAAAGAATAAACTTTGTTCTTAAAATCTTCAAACTATTTCAGCCTTTGATCTAGTTTATCATCTTGATGAGGCATCCATTTTTTTTGACGCTCATGAGGTGGAGCCCTTCAATATGATGAAGGTTTTGAAGTGGAAGCAGGTACAGGTGTGTGTCTAAGTATAACTGTAGCAGTCTCTTCTTTCACTATTCTCCTTCCTGGAACTGATGGAATTACATGAATTTTAGCCTTAGTCTTTGTAAGAGAATCTTAAATCTACTGAGCGATTGAAGTAAGGTCTCAAAACCCTCATGTATATTTCACAGGGCTCAACAGTGTTCATAATTCATCACACAAATTTTCCACATAGATTGGAAAAAATTCTTCTTGAGGGAGTGCTAAACATAAGGAATATGTTAATCCCTTCCCTCAAGAAATGAAATTTGAAAATCGTTACTTTTACCTTTGAATACAAATTTTAAGATCACGAACTGTCGTCTTTGGAAACGTTGAGATAAATTGAAGAAGAAATATTTCACATAGATATTCCCACCCAGTAATTGACAGAGATTGCATACTTGTATACCATAAAAAAGCAGGTCCTTGTAATGATTTCACAAAACATCTGATCTTAACTACTTTTTTTGTTGAGGAGTTCCCATAATAGGGTCACAATGAGAAAAAATAATGTGTTAAGTGTTGTTCTGGATCTACAGAACCATTAAAAATTGGGAATATGGTATTTTTAATGTTTGATGGGGGAGGAATTGTATCAAACCATTCAGGGTAAGCTTTCATTTCCAATTGAACTTGGGCGCGTTTTCTTTACATAGCTTCCAACCGAGCTTTAATGACTCAATTTTAGTCATTAATATTTGAGAAACATCTGGTAGATCTTGGACCTGAGTAGGTGCAAGAACTAGAGTTTTGACGGGTGTTGTAACAGCCCGAGATTTTATGAAAAATATTCTTTTTAATTTTATTAATGTCTTGTGTTGTACGCTACACCAAAAGGAGCTTTCACAACACACATCTTTGACCTGGCTTGAATTACACGCAATCGTGACCTTCCACGATAGCGTGTATTGTACACAACACCAAGTTTCGCTAAATAACAATATGCTATTAAGATATTATTAAAACTAGCCGTAATGAATAGTAATAACCACTTTTTGAAATTTTGTAAATTTTATTTTTCGAAATGGACTTCATTTTTGGATTCGTAGTATCGAATTTAGCCTAAGGTGAAATTTTGGTACTTTTCGGATAACTTTCATATTTTGATGAATAGTGAAAATTTCTAAATTTTAGTTAAAAACAACTTTTTCAATCGAAATAATTAATAGTGATAAATTATTAATTTGAGTGGTTTTAAAGTATATTTAGAATATATTTTTACAATTTAATACAATGTTGGTCATTGGATGTAATTTCACATTTAAATCAGACATAAACAAGTGTCAATCTTTTGATAGATATTGTTTCTTAAAAACACGCTATTTGTTTTAACAGCGGGATTTAATTATAAAATTAATTAATGAAACTTCTATGTTATGAATTTGGTAAAATAGAATTCATTTTTGAATTCGGAATATGAAATATAGCTTAGGATGAAATTTTGGCATTGTTCTGAAAAACATCAATTTTTGATGAATAGTGAAACTACTAAGTGGTAGTTAAAAAACTGAACTTTTCATAAAACTTAATTTTACTGCTTCTGTGAATGGAATTTCAAAAATCCGAGAGACACGGTTGATGTCAGTAAGTAAAATGTGGTTCAATGAGATGAAAATAATTTTTGGTGAATAGTAACTTTTTACTTTTATTTACCACGGTTAAAAGTAAATAGGGTAATTAAGGGTAAGAATGATATTAATATTACCCTAACACATGACCTAATTCTATTGGACAAGTGTATCTCGACAAAAAACAACCTTAAGTGTAAAATATTATCATTTAGGCCCACTTGGATTAGATTAGGACATTTATTATTATTTAATTCAAAGAAGAGTTAAAAGAGTTAAAATCAACGTTTATTTACTAAAACATTTGTAATATAGGGTTATACATATGATAAATTCGATTATAAATATTCATTAGAAAGCTAAAAATATTTCCTACATAATGGTATTTTATTTATAATTTTTAGACATTATATAATATATTTTATTTATGACACAATGATGATTCAGTAATTATGTTATTAAAGAAATATTGACAGAATTGATGTTATAAACACCAAATTAAATGTAATTTGAGACTTTTTATGAATCCCACTAATTTTCTAGGTTACTATGATATATTATTGTTGATTTAATCAACTTGGTTCGAACATATAATTCTGTTATGACTTTCACAAAAATCATATATCAAATAGTTTCAAAATTGATACAAAATAGTTTTTAAATCAAATATTATATTATTAATTGTTATTTTATTCCTAAAAATCTATGGTTCGGCCAAATGACTTAGATAAGGATATATATATTAATAATAAACAATTTGGGGTTCGTTTGGCATGTTATAGTAAGTATATTAACCATATAGTGTAAGAAAACAAAAAGACACGGTAAAAGTTAAATTATTTAACTTAGAGTTAAATCTAATTGATAAGGTTAAAATAATAACCTAAACTTGTCTAAATCCTATTGGTTGATAGGATTTCGACCCATACCCACTTTAGCTTCGAAATAATACCCTTTGTAACCATTATAAACCGATTTTGACTTTAATATAAAATAATATTTTGAGATATTCCTAAGGTGCCCCTCTCCTCCCTTATAAAAGGGCACCTCCTCCCCCTCCTCCTCACACCAATTTGAGCACTCAAGCTCGGCCAAACCCTGCCAAAATCTCCTCTCCACTTCCCTAGTATCATCCTAGAGGTCCTGGTCTTCTTGAAAGACCATCCTTAGTTCTTTAAGTGGAGGTTAAGTGAAGGCACGTCAAAAAGAGGTAATATCCATTACCGATCTTTTTCAATTTCTCTCTTCTTCAACTTCTTCTTCTTTAGTTGTTTCATGATAAAGTAATAAAATCAGTATTTATTATATACTGATATGTTATTATAAATATGAAACAACTCTAATTAACCTTCTATCCATCATACGGAAAAAGAAATCACCGCGTGTGCGTACGTACGGAATACCGTCTCCACGCCGTGGTGTAATCTATTTTCCGCCACCACCTTAATTGGATGGGTATAATGGTGTAATGAGTAACTATATATGATTATTATAAAGTGATATTGATACTGAAATAGTATACATACACTTCAACACAAGTTCACGATCATGAGAACGATATCATCGCTCGTGCGTACGTACGGACTACCGTCTCCACGACGCGATGAGATTCATTCTCCATGATAACCATTTAAGAATGATTATAAAGTATATATAAGCAATAATAATGAAATATATGAAATTATAAAGCTACTGTATTTATGTGTATATATATGTATGTCATCTACTTAATTCCACTCAATTCAATAACGAAAAGAAAACAGCGTTCATGCGTACGTACGGCCTACCGTATCCATGAACGGTGTTTTTTCTTTCCATTTATCGATCCATTATATATATGTATATTCTAAATATATATTATAAATAATGTTTTATATTCTATAATTAAGTAATAATGATCTAAGTAATCATATGAATAATTACAAGTTAAAACACGAACGACAAATAAGACGATTTTACCCCAAACGCTACTTTAACATGAATTTACAAAAGAATGGGTAATATAACGTCATAAGTGAACCATATATGATATAATAACAATGCATATGATTCTGTAATAAGTCAATGACATTATTTAAATCATTATACAGGAGGTTCGGACACTTACGAAGCAAATCGGACCTAAGGTAAGGGAAATATCACAATCTCATTATTATCTGAGATTGTTTATACTTTGGCATTTACTGGGGTGTATTTTATCATCCACATCCATGTTTCCTCAATATGTAATATTTATATCCTTATACAATAGTTTATCTCAAATTTTACCCTTTGGTGAGTTTATAGTAAAAGATATGAAAGGAATCTTTTGTCGTTTTTCGTACGAGGTACTTTTTGACTTTTCCGACAAAAGTACGAAGAATGTTTTTTTAACATATACGGCATGAATGGATTTTTAAAACATTATTTCCAAGAAGCTTCCTTTACAAGTTTTCAAGTTTATTTTTAATCAACTTCTTTTATTTTAAAGTCGTATGACATGATATGAAAGGAAAAAAAATTTGAAGAAGAAAGGATATTTTCCTCAAGAATGGAGTACAAGTGTTTTATCAAAATTATTTTCCATCTAAGATAATAAAGGGTTCTGTTTTTACCTCTATTATTACATTGATTTGATAATGTTGTGATGGAATTATTTTTATAAATTCCTTTATCTTATATGAGTTGTTTTATGATGTCACGATGTTTAAGATTCCAATTTTTGTTACATGGTTTATGCTATGATGTATGGTTTATGATTTTGTGGCACACATAAGAATGGTATCATTATGAGATGGGTGGGACCTATATCTCCCTCCAATGCATTGGGTAAAGATTTTATATCTCATGAGATAGACATGGATGGAATGGTAGGTTATACCGGTTCAGTGAAACAGGACTGAAATGAGGGTGACTCGGTTCATAAAGGGACTTTGTCCACTAAGATAGTCTTGGAAATGAGTCTTGACTAACAAGAAATGATTCTCTATGATTATCTGTGTATGCCACAAAGTTTCATGTTTTATGTTATGATTATTGTGATTACATTTCATAGCCATGATTTATCCCATGTTATGAAATTATGCTCTCTTTTGCAGGTTAAGATTTCCAAAATGTTATGTTCTTATGAATATGATGTGATTGATATTTATTTTGTTTACCCTTACTGAGCATTTGAGCTCACCCTTTTTATGTTTTCTTTTCCCCAGGATATAAAGAAAGGTTTTAGGTATAAAAAAAAGAAGATATTTATGGGAGATATTGAAGATTTTTCACCAGGATTAGAAGATTATATTCCGAGTTTCCAAAGACACTAAACTATTACGATCCTTGTGTGTGTGTTTTTGTTATGTACTAAGTATTCCGCAAATGTAATGTAATGTCAATGCACGTCAAGCTTCAGGTCTCTACAGTTGGTATCCGAGGAAAGGTTTAGTCAACCTTTGGAAACTAGGATGCGAAAACATTAGTGAGATCCCTAGAGATATTTCTCCGGTATGTCTAGGGATGTCCCTAAGGTTAAGTATACGTATAGGTTATAGTCCTAGAATTGCGCTAACGATCTTAGAATTTAACCTAAGATGTTAGATATTGAGGGTACTCCCCATTTATTATGTTGTTTTCCCTAGCATAATTTTTGCCTCTCACACTATTCTTTTTGGGTTTTAGACGATGGCTGGAACCCGAAGGAACCGTGTTGATCAATACAATGGACAATTCAATGATTGTCCTCCTGAACAAACAAATGTTATAGGAGATGGAGTGAAAAATCTTATTGTTATCCTTACACAAGCTATGAATCATTATGGACTTCCAAATGAGCAGAGAAAGGAACGGTATTCTATTGAGTCCTTCATGAGGCAACGTCCACCTTCTTTCAGTGGGACTTCTGATCCACTTGTTGCTGAACAATGGGTCAGTACCACTGAAAAGATATTTTCAGCTCTTCAATGTTCTGAACATGATAAAGTCATCTTAGCAGTATATCGTTTGGAAGGTGAAGCTGATCAATGGTGGAATCTTATCAAGAATACGAGGCCAAGAGATGAAATTGAGTCCATGGAATGGGACGAGTTCAAGAACTTGTTTTTCAGTAAGTACTTCCCTCGTATTCTTCGAACAAAGATGGAGAAGGAGTTTTTTGAACTAAAGCAAAAGGATGATGAATCTGTTGGTATATACGAAGCGAATTTTACAAGACTTGCAAGGTATGCATCTGGCATTATCATCCAACCTGAAAGTAAAGTTGATCGATTTTTCAGTGGATTAAAACCAAGTCTTCGAAGGGAATTAGCTATACGAGACTTCAGTAGCTATGAAGAAATTGTGCGTTGTGCTATGAAGGTAGAAATGGAAGTTGGTGTTACATATCCATCTCATGGTTTTGAAAAGAAACGAAAGATGGAGTTCAAGGAGAAATCTCAGAATAATGGTGAAAATAAAATGAATGTTTCCTTATGCTCAAAGTGTGGAAAGAAGCATGGTGGAGATTGTCTTAAAGAGACTAGAAAATGTTTTAAGTGTGGAAAATAAGGTCATCGAGTAGCTGAGTGTCGAAGTAATGGAAAAATGGTTTCTAATGATGTGAACAAAGAAAACACTGCAGAGAACGCACCACCAACACTTCAATGTTTCAAGTGCAAGGAGATGGGACATTATGCCAATAAATGCCCTAATCCAAGGGTTAGTGATGATCAACATGAGCAACCACTTAAGGCAAAGGACAAAGGGAAGTCACATGCGATCACTATTGGCGATGTTGAATATGACAACGATGTGGTGGAATGATTAAGTGTTTATATAATGGGATTCCAAAATAGTGTTGTATATAGTATCGTGGAATATTGGAATATTTATGTATTGGTCTATTGTGGTTTTCAATAATTTTATGGTACCAGTAACCATGGAAAGTGATTGAGATATTTTTTGAAAAAGAATGATATGCGCATAATGATGGGAAAACGAGAAAAATAAATATTTGACAGTATTCATGAGCTCATGATTGATATAAGGACTAAGTGATATCATGGTTTGAGTATATAGAATTCTGAGGATTTTGGTATGTGGAAAGTGTTAACTTTTAACTGCATTCATGTTTTCACTAAGGTTCGATGGGTATTCAAGAGAATACATGATTAAGGCCTTTGAATGTTTGGAATGTGACCAACAAAACATATCTTATGATATATGGGGATCAACGATGGTATTAAATCTCTAGTAATCGTTTTCACTATGCTATGAGAGTGGACTACAGTATTATGAATAAGCCTAAAGATTGAAATGGATTATGTTGGACATAAGTGAGTATTTTTTAAGGATAGAAGTTTTTTTTCGATATTATTGATGGGATGTTATAGTAATGTAGTTTTAGAAAAAGGACAACATGTAGGATGGGCGACAGCCCATCGCGTCGGACAAGGCTGTGGGAATCGAACCCACAACTGAAGTGCGACTGGCCTTTATCGCCTACCACTGGCCTACAGGAAGTCCCTGTATAGTAGAAACTAGTTTTATTATATTAAGCAGTATGATATATGAAGTATAAGTCCATTTTAGGAACCATATATGATTAATCTCACTATAGAATGACTTATGTATATTTAATAACTTTTGCTAACCTTTTGTTTGAGACAGATGAAATGACCCATCATTCTATCACATGATCTGCTAACACTTCACGAATAACAAATTCAACTTCATTTATTTAAGAGATGAAGTGGAAATTGTTCAAGGCACGAACAACAGTGAGATTGTACCAAAATAAAGTAAGTATTTATTCTAATTCAAATTATTCAACTTTAGGGAAACGATCTTGAAAACCAAAAATGTTGTCCTAGTGCTCTTATATCTAATTAATCAGATGGTACCTTAGATCATCACAAATTTATGGATTTGTGATTGTTGGCTTTTCCATAGCCATGTTCTCTACCACTCTCCATCAGAACATGATGGTTAGATTTTTCTTCTATATCCATATTTTCACCTATGTGGAAACCCAATGATTATTTTATTTGGGTAACCATTACGTTTCATACTTTTTTTTTAAATATTGGTTTTGTTATTCCTTTTTACGATGTGGGTTTCTATTAAAGAAACTTTCAAGTAGTAAACCATTTATAACCCCGACGAATTTCGAGGGCGAAATTCATTTTAAGGGGGGTAGAATGTAACAGCCCGAGATTTTATGAAAAATATTCTTTTTAATTTTATTAATGTCTTGTGTTGTACGCTACACCAAAAGGAGCTTTCACAACACACATCTTTGACCTGGCTTGAATTACAGGCAATCGTGACCTTCCACGATAGCGTGTATTGTACGCAACACCAAGTTTCGCTAAACAACGATATGCTATTAAGATATTATTAAAACTAGCCGTTATGAATAGTAATAACCACTTTTTGAAATTTTGTAAATTTTATTTTTCGAAATGGACTTCATTTTTGGATTCGTAGTATCGAATTTAGCCTAAGGTGAAATTTTGGTAATTTTTGGATAACTTTCATATTTTGATGAATAGTGAAAATTCCTAAATTTTAGTTAAAAACAACTTTTTCAATCGAAATAATTAATAGTGATAAATTATTAATTTGAGTGGTTTTAAAGTATATTTAGAATATATTTTTACAATTTAATACAATGTTGGTCATTGGATGTAATTTCACATTTAAACCAGACATAAACAAGTGTCAATCTTTTGATAGATATTGTTTCTTAAAAACACGCTATTTGTTTTAACAGCGGGATTTAATTATAAAATTAATTAATGCAACTTCTATGTTATGAATTTGGTAAAATAGAATTCATTTTTGAATTCGGAATATGAAATATATCTTAGGATGAAATTTTGGCATTGTTCTGAAAAACATCAATTTTTGATGAATAGTGAAACTACTAAGTGGTAGTTAAAAAAACTGAACATTTCATAAAACTTAATTTTATCGCTTCTGTGAATGGAATTTCAAAAATCCGAGAGACACGGTTTATGTCAGTAAGTAAAATGTGGTTCAATGAGATGAAAATAATTTTTGGTAAATAGTAACTTTTTACTTTTATTTACCACGGTTAAAAGTAAATAGGGTAATTAAGGGTAAGAATGATATTAATATTACCCTAACACATGTCCTAATTCTATTGGACAAGTGTATCTCGACCAAAAACAACCTTAAGTGTAAAATATTATCATTTAGGCCCACTTGGATTAGATTAGGACATTTATTATTATTTAATTCAAAGAAGAGTTAAAAGAGTTAAAATCAAAGTTTATTTACTAAAACATTTTTAATATAGGGTTATACATAAGATAAATTCAATTATAAATATTCATTAGAAATCTAAAGAGATTTCCTACATAATGGTATTTTATTTATAATTTTTAGACATTATATAATATAATTTATTTATGACACAATGATGATTCAGTAATTATCTTATTAAAGAAATATTGACAGAATTGATGTTATAAACACCAAATTAAATGTAATTTGAGACTTTTTATGAATCCCACTAATTTTCTAGGTTACTATGGTATATTATTGTTGATTTAATCAACTTGGTTCGAACATATAATTATGTTATGACTTTCACAAAAATCATATATCAAATAGTTTCAAAATTGACACAAAATAGTTTTTAAATCAAATATTATATTATTAATTGTTATTTTATTCCTAAAAATCTAAGGTTCGGCCAAATGACTTAGATAAGGATATATATATTCATAATAAACAATTTGGGGTTATTTTGGCATGTTATAGTAAGTTTATTAACCATATAGTGTAAGAAAACAAAAAGACACGGTAAAAGTAAAATTATTTAACTTAGAGTTAAATCTAATTGATAAGGTTAAAATAATAACCTAAACTTGTCTAAATCCTATTGGTTGATAGGATTCTGACCCATCCCCACTTTAGCTTTGAAATAATACCCTTTGGAACCATTATAAACCGATTTTGACTTTAATATAAAATAATATTTTGAGATATTCCTAAGGTGCCCCTCTCCTCCCTTATAAAAGGGCACCTCCTCCCTCTCCTCCTCACACCAATTTGAGCACTCAAGCTCGGCCAACCCCTGACAACATCTCCTCTCCACTTCCCTAGTATCATCCTAGAGGTCCTGGTATTCTTCAAATACCATCCTTAGTTATTTAAGTGGAGGTTAAGTGAAGGCGCGTCAAAAAGAGGTAATATCCATTACCGATCTTTTTCAATTTCTCTCTTCTTCAACTTCTTCTTCTTTAGTTGTTTCATGATAAAGTAATAACATCAGTATTTATTATATACTGATGTGTTATTATAAATATGAAACAACTCTAATTAACCTTCTATCCATCATACGGAAAAAGAAATCATCACGCGTGCGTACGTACGGAATACCGTCTCCACGCCGTGGTGTAATCTATTTTCCGCCACCACCTTAATTGGATGGGTATAATGGTGTAATGAGTAACTATATATGATTATTATAAAGTGATATTGATACTGAAATAGTATACATACACTTCAACACAAGTTCACGATCATGAGAACGATATCATCGCTCGTGCGTACGTACGGACTACCGTCTCCACGACGCGATGAGATTCATTCTCCATGATAACCATTTAAGAATGATTATAAAGTATATATAAGCAATAATAATGAAATATATTACATTATAAAGCTACTGGATTTATGTGTATATATATGTATGTCATCTACTTAATTCCACTCAATTCAATAACGAAAAGAAAACAACGTTCATGCGTACGTACGGCCTACCGTATCCATGAACGGTGTTTTTTCTTTCCATTTATCGATCCATTATATATATGTATATTCTAAATATATATTATAAATAATGTTTTATATTCTATAATTAAGTAATAATGATCTAAGTAATCATATGAATAATTACAAGTTAAAACACGAATGACAAATAAGACGATTTTACCCAAAACGCTACTTTAACATGAATTTACAAAAGAATGGGTAATATAACGTCATAAGTGAACCATATATGATATAATAACAATGAATATGATTCTGTAATAAGTCAATGACATTATTTAAATCATTATACAGGAGGTTCGGACACTTACGATGCAAATCGGACCTAAGGTAAGGGAAATATCACAATCTCATTTTTATCTGAGATTGTTTATACTTTGGCATTTACTGGGGTGTATTTTATCATCCACATCCATGTTTCCTCAATATGTAATATTTATATCCTTATACAATAGTTTATCTCAAATTTTACCCTTTGGTGAGTTTATAGTAAAAGATATGAAAGGAATCTTTTGTCGTTTTTCGTACGAGGTACTTTTTGACTTTTCCGACAAAAGTACGAAGAATGTTTTTTTAACATATACGGCATGAATGGATTTTTAAAAAATTATTTCCAAGAAGCTTCCTTTACAAGTTTTCAAGTATATTTTTAATCAACATCTTTTATTTTAAAGTCGTATGACACGATATGAAAGGAAAAATGTTTTTGAAGAAGAAAGGATATTTTCCTCAAGAATAGAGTACAAGTGTTTTATCAAAATTATTTTCCATCTAAGATAATAAAGGGTTCTGTTTTTACCTCTATTATTACATTGATTTGATAATGTTGTGATGGAATTATTTTTATAAATTCCTTTATCTTATATGAGTTGTTTTATGATGTCACGATGTTTAAGATTCCCATTTTTGTTACATGGGTTTGCTATGATGTATGGTTTATGATTTTGTGGCACACATAAGAATGGTATCATTATGAGATGGGTGGGACCTATATCTCCCTCCAATGCATTGGGTAAAGATTTTATATCTCATGAGATAGACATGGCTGGAATGGTAGGTTATACCGGTTCAGTGAAACAGGACTGAAATGAGGGTGACTCGGTTCAGAAAGGGACTTTGTCCACTAAGATAGTCTTGGAAATGAGTCTTGACTAACAAGAAATGATTCTCTATGATTATGTGTGTATGCCACAAAGTTTCATTTTTATTTTATGATTATTGTGATTACATTTCACAGCCATGATTTATCCCATGTTATGAAATTATGCTCTCTTTTGCAGGTTAAGATTTCCAAAATGTTATGTTCTTATGAATATGATGTGATTGATATTTATTTTGTTTACCCTTACTGAGCATTTGAGATCACCCTTTTTATGTTTTCTTTTCCCCAGGATATAAAGAAAGGTTTTAGGTATAAAAAAAACAAGATCTTTATGGGAGATATTGAAGATTTTTCACCAGTATTAGAAGACTATATTCCGAGTTTCCAAAGACACTAAACTATTACGATCCTTGTGTGTGTGTTTTTGTTATGTACTAAGTATTCCGCAAATGTAATGTAATGTCAATGTACGTCAAGATTCGGGTCTCTACAGTTGGTATCCGAGGAAAGGTTTAGTCAACCTTTGGAAACTAGGATGCGAAAACGTTAGTGAGATCCCTAGAGATATTTCTCCGGTATGTCTAGGGATGTCCCTAAGGTTAAGTATACGTATAGGTTATAGTCCTAGAATTGCGCTAACGATCTTATAATTTAACCTAAGATGTTAGATATTGAGGGTACTCCCCATTTATTATGTTGTTTTCCCTAGCATAATTTTTGACTCTCACACTATTCTTTTTGGGTTTTAGACGATGGCTGGAACCCGAAGGAACCGTGTTGATCAATACAATGGACAATTCAATGATTGTCCTCCTGAACAAACAAATGTTATGGGAGATGGAGTGCAAAATCTTATTTCTATCCTTACACAAGCTATGAATCATTCTGGACTTCCAAATGAGCAGAGAAAGGAACAGTATTCTATTGAGTCCTTCATGAGGCAACGTCCACCTTCTTTCAGTGGGACTTCTGATCCACTTGTTGCTGAACAATGGATCAGTACCACTGAAAAGATATTTTCAGTTCTTCAATGTTCTGAACATGATAAAGTCATCTTAGCAGTATATCATTTGGAAGGTGAAGTTGATCAATGGTGGAATCTTATCAAGAATACGAGGCCAAGAGATGAAATTGAGTCCATGGAATGGGATGAGTTCAAGAACTTGTTTTTCAGTAAGTACTTCCCTCGTATTCTTCGAACAAAGATGGAGAAGGAGTTTCTTGAACTAAAGCAAAAGGATGATGAATCTGTTGGTATATACGAAGTGAATTTTACAAGACTTGCAAGGTATGCATCTGGCATTATCATCCAACCTGAAAGTAAAGTTGATCGATTTTTCAGTGGATTAAAACCAAGTCTTCGAAGGGCATTAGCTATACGAGACTTCAGTAGCTATGAAGAAATTTTGCGTTGTGCTATGAAGGTAGAAATGGAAGTTGGTGTTACATATCCATCTCATGGTTTTGAAAAGAAACGAAAGATGGAGTTCAAGGAGAAATCTCAGAATAATGGTGAAAAGAAAATGAATGTTTCCTTATGCTCAAAGTGTGGAAAGAAGCATGGTGGAGATTGTCTTAAAGAGACTAGAAAATGTTTTAAGTGTGGAAAAGAAGGTCATCGAGTAGCTGAGTGTCGAAGTAATGGAAAAATGGTTTCTAATGATGTGAACAAAGCAAACATTGCAGAGAACGCACCACCAACACTTCAATGTTTCAAGTGCAAGGAGATGGGACATTATGCCAATAAATGCCCTAATCCAAGGGTTAGTGATGATCAACATGAGCAACCACTTAAGGCAAAGGACAAAGGGAAGTCACATGCGATCACTATTGGCGATGTTGAATATGACAACGATGTGGTGGAATGATTAAGTGTTTATGTAATGGGATTCCAAAATAGTGTTGTATATAGTATCGTGGAATATTGGAATATTTATGTATTGGTCTATTATGGTTTTCAATAATTTTATGGTACCAGTAACCATGGAAAGTGATTGAGATATTTTTGGAAAAAGAATGATATGCGCATAATGAAGGGAAAACGATAAAATTAAATATTTGATAGTATTCATGAGCTCATGATTGATATAAGGACTAAGTGATATCATGGTTTGAGTATATAGAATTCTGAGGATTTTGGTATGTGGAAAGTGTTAACTTTTAACTGCATTCATGTTTTCACTAAGGTTCGATGGGTATTCAAGAGAATACATGATTAAGGCCTTTGAATGTTTGGAATGTGACCAACAAAACATATCTTATGATATATGGGGATCAACGATGGTATTATATCTCTGGTAATCGTTTTCACTATGCTATGAGAGTGGACTACAGTATTATGAATAAGACTAAAGATTGAAATGGATTATGTTGGACATAAGTGAGTATTTTTTAAGGATAGAAGTTTTTTTTCGATATTATTGATGGGATGTTATAGTAATGTAGTTTTAGAAAAAGGACAACCTGTAGGAAGGGCGACAGCCCATCGCGTCGGACAAGGCTGTGGAAATCGAACCCACAACCGAAGTGCGACTGGCCTTTATCGCCTACCACTGGCCTACAGGAAGTCCCTGTTTAGTAGAAACTAGTTTTATTATATTAAGCAGTATGATATATGAAGTATAAGTCCATTTTAGGAACCATATATGATTAATCTCACTATAGAATGACTTATGTATATTTAATAACTTTTGCTAACCTTTTGTTTGAGACAGATGAAATGACCCATCATTCTATCACATGATCTGCTAACACTTCACGAATAACAAATTTAACTTCATTTATTTAAGAGATGAAGTGGAAATTGTTCAAGGCACGAACAACAGTGAGATCGTACCAAAATAAAGTAAGTATTTATTCTAATTCAAATTATTCAACTTTAGGGAAACGATCTTGAAAACCAAAAATGTTGTCCTAGTGCTCTTATATCTAATTAATCAGATGGTACCTTAGATCATCACAAATTTATGGATTTGTGATTGTTGGATTTTCCATATCCATGTTCTCTACCACTCTCCATCAGAACATGATGGTTAGATTTTTCTTCCATATCCATATTTTCACCTATGTGGAAACCCAGTGATTATTTTATTTGGGTAACCATTACGTTTCATACTTTTGTTTTTAAAGATTGGTTTTGTTATTCCTTTTTACGATGTGGGTTTCTATTAAAGAAACTTTCAAGTAGTAAACCATTTATAACCCCGACGAATTTCGAGGGCAAAATTCATTTTAAGGGGGGTAGAATGTAACAGTCCGAGATTTTATGAAAAATATTCTTTTTAATTTAATTAATGTCTTGTGTTGTACGCTACACCAAAAGGAGCTTTCACAACACACATCTTTGACCTGGCTTTAATTACATGCAATCGTGACCTTCCACGATAGCGTGTATTGTACGCAACACCAAGTTTCGCTAAACAACGATATGCTATTAAGATATTATTAAAACTAGCCGTTATGAATAGTAATAACCACTTTTTGAAATTTTGTAAATTTTATTTTTAGAAATGGACTTCATTTTTGGATTCGTAGTATCGAATTTAGCCTAAGGTGAAATTTTTGTACTTTTTGGATAACTTTCATATTTTGATGAATAGTGAAAATTACTAAATTTTAGTTAAAAACAACTTTTTCAATCGAAATAATTAATAGTGATAAATTATTAATTTGAGTGGTTTTAAAGTATATTTAGAATATATTTTTACAATTTAATACAATTTTGGTCATTGGATGTAATTTCACATTTAAACCAGACATAAACAAGTGTTAATCTTTTGATAGATATTGTTTCTTAAAAACACGCTATTTGTTTTAACAGCGGGATTTAATTATAAAATTAATTAATGCAACTTCTATGTTATGAATTTGGTAAAATAGACTTCATTTTTGAATTCGGAATATGAAATATATCTTTGGATGAAATTTTGGCATTGTTCTGAAAAACATCAATTTTTGATGAATAGTGAAACTACTAAGTGGTAGTTAAAAAAACTGAACTTTTCATAAAACTTAATTTTACCGCTTCTGTGAATAGAATTTCAAAAATCCGAGAGACACGGTTGATGTCAGTAAGTAAAATGTGGTTCAATGAGATGAAAATAATTTTTGGTGAATAGTAACTTTTTACTTTTATTTACCACGGTTAAAAGTAAATAGGGTAATTAAGGGTAAGAATGATATTAATATTACCCTAACACATGTCCTAATTCTATTGGACAAGTTTATCTCGACAAAAAACAACCTTAAGTGTAAAATATTATCATTTAGGCCCACTTGGATTAGATTAGGACATTTATTATTATTTAATTCAAAGAAGAGTTAAAAGAGTTAAAATCAGCGTTTATTTACTAAAAAATTTTTAATATAGGGTTATACATAAGATAAATTCGATTATAAATATTCATTAGGAAGCTAAAAATATTTCATACATAATGGTATTTTATTTATAATTTTTATACATTATATAATTTAATTTATTTATGACACAATGATGATGCAGTAATTATCTTATTAAAGAAATATTGACAGAATTGATGTTATAAACACCAAATTAAATGTAATTTGAGACTTTTTATGAATACCACTAATTTTCTAGGTTATTATGATATATTATTGTTGATTTAATCAATGTGGTTCGAACATATAATTCTGTTATGACTTTCACAAAAATCATATATCAAATAGTGTCAAAATTGACACAAAATAGTTTTTAAATCAAATATTATATTATTAATTGTTATTTTATTCCTAAAAATATAAGGTTCGGCAAAATGACTTAGATAAGGATATATATATTAATAATAAACAATTTGGGGTTCGTTTGGCATGTTATAGTAAGTGTATTAACCATATAGTGTAAGAAAACAAAAAGACACGGTAAAAGTTAAATTATTTAACTTAGAGTTAAATCTAATTGATAAGGTTAAAATAATAACCTAAACTTGTCTAAATCATATTGGTTGATAGGATTTAGACCCATCCCCACTTTAGCTTCGAAATAAGACCCTTTGGAACCATTATAAACCGATTTTGACTTTAATATAAAATAATATTTTGAGATATTCCTAAGGTACCCCTCTCCTCCCTTATAAAAGGGCACCTCCTCCCCCTCCTCCTCACACCAATTTGAGCACTCAAGCTCGGCCAACCCCTGCAAAAATATCCTCTCCACTTCCCTAGTATCATCCTAGAGGTCCTGGTCTTCTTCAAAGACCATCCTTAGTTCTTTAAGTGGAGGTTAAGTGAAGGCACGTCAAAAAGAGGTAATATCCATTACCGATCTTTTTCAATTTCTCTCTTCTTCAACTTCTTCTTATTTAGTTGTTTCATGATAAAGTAATAACATCAGTATTTATTATATACTGATATGTTATTATAAATATGAAACAACTCTAATTAACCTTCTATCCATCATACGGAAAAAGAAATCACTGCGCGTGCGTACGTACGGAATACCGTCTCCACGCCGTGGTGTAATCTATTTTCCGCCACCACCTTAATTGGATGGGTATAATGGTGTAATGAGTAACTATATATGATTATTATAAAGTGATATTGATACTGAAATAGTATACATACACTTCAACACAAGTTCACGATCATGAGAACGATATCATCGCTCGTGCGTACGTACGGACTACCGTCTCCACGACGCGATGAGATTCATTCTCCATGATAACCATTTAAGAATGATTATAAAGTATATATAAGCAATAATAATGAAATATATGACATTATAAAGCTACTGGATTTATGTGTATATATATGTATGTCATCTACTTAATTCCACTCAATTCAATAACGAAAAGAAAACAGCGTTCATGCGTACCTACGGCCTACCGTATCCATGAACGGTGTTTTTTCTTTCCATTTATCGATCCATTATATATATGTATATTATAAATATATATTATAAATAATGTTTTATATTCTATAATTATGTAATAATGATCTAAGTAATCATATGAATAATTACAAGTTAAAACACGAATGACAAATAAGACGATTTTACCCAAAACGCTACTTTAACATGAATTTACAAAAGAATGGGTAATATAACGTCATAAGTGAACCATATATGATATAATAAAAATGAATATGATTCTTTAATAAGTCAATGACATTATTTAAATCATTATACAGGAGGTTCGGACACTTACGAAGCAAATCGGACCTAAGGTAAGGGAAATATCACAATCTCATTTTTATCTGAGATTGTTTATACTTTGGCATTTACTGGGGTGTATTTTATCATCCACATCCATGTTTCCTCAATATGTAATATTTATATCCTTATACAATAGTTTATCTCAAATTTTACCCTTTGGTTAGTTTATAGTAAAAGATATGAAAGGAATCTTTTGTCGTTTTTCGTACGAGGTACTTTTTGACTTTTCCGACAAAAGTACGAAGAATTTTTTTTTAACATATACGGCATGAATGGATTTTTAAAACATTATTTCCAAGAATCTTCCTTTACAAGTTCTCAAGTATATTTTTAATCAACTTCTTTTATTTTAAAGTCATATGACATGATATGAAAGGAAAAATGTTTTTGAAGAAGAAAGGATATTTTCCTCAAGAATGGAGTACAAGTGTTTTATCAAAATTATTTTCCATCTAAGATAATAAAGGGTTCTGTTTTTACCTCTATTATTACATTGATTTGATAATGTTGTGATGGAATTATTTTTATAAATTCCTTTATCTTATATGAGTTGTTTTATGATGTCACGATGTTTAAGATTCCCATTTTTGTTACATGGGTTATGCTATGATGTGTGGTTTATGATTTTGTGGCACACATAAGAATGGTATCATTATGAGATGGGTGGGACCTATATCTCCCTCCAATGCATTGGGTAAAGATTTTATATCTCATGAGATAGACATGGCTGGAATGGTAGGTTATACCGGTTCAGTGAAACAGGACTGAAATGAGGGTGACTCGGTTCAGAAACGGACTTTGTCCACTAAGATAGTCTTGGCAATGAGTCTTGACTAACAAGAAATGATTCTCTATGATTATGTGTGTATGCCACAAAGTTTCATGTTTTATGTTATGATTATTGTGATTACATTTCACAGCCATGATTTATCCCATGTTATGAAATTATGCTCTCTTTTGCAGGTTAAGATTTCCAAAATGTTATGTTCTTATGAATATGATGTGATTGATATTTATTTTGTTTACCCTTACTGAGCATTTGAGCTCACCCTTTTTATGTTTTCTTTTCCCCAGGATATAAAGAAAGGTTTTAGGTATAAAAAAAACAAGATCTTTATGGGAGATATTGAAGATTTTTC
Source organism: Viscum album (assembly GCA_963277665.1). Taxonomy (NCBI): domain Eukaryota; kingdom Viridiplantae; phylum Streptophyta; class Magnoliopsida; order Santalales; family Viscaceae; genus Viscum; species Viscum album. Next base: position 257,059,435 of record OY728139.1, read on the forward strand.
ACCAGGATTAGAAGATTATATTCCGAGTTTCCAAAGACACTAAACTATTACGATCCTTGTGTGTGTGTTTTTGTTATGTACTAAGTATTCCGCAAATGTAATTTAATGTCAATGTACGTCAAGATTCGGGTCTCTACAGTTGGTATCCGAGGAAAGGTTTAGTCAACCTTTGGAAACTAGGATGCGAAAACGTTAGTGAGATCCCTAGAGATATTTCTCTGGTATGTCTAGGGATGTCCCTAAGGTTAAGTATACGTATAGGTTATAGTCCTAGAATTGCGCTAACGATCTTAGAATTTAACCTAAGATGTTAGATATTGAGGGTACTCCCCATTTATTATGTTGTTTTCCCTAGCATAATTTTTGCCTCTCACACTATTCTTTTTGGGTTTTAGACGATGGATGGAACCCGAAGGAACCGTGTTGATCAATACAATGGACAATTCAATGATTGTCCTCCTGAACAAACAAATGTTATGGGAGATGGAGTGCAAAATCTTATTGCTATCCTTACACAAGCTATGAATCATTCTGGACTTCCAAATGAGCAGAGAAAGGAACAGTATTCTATTGAGTCCTTCATGAGGCAACATCCACCTTCTTTCTGTGGGAGTTCTGATCCACTTGTTGCTGAACAATGGATCAGTACCACTGAAAAGATATTTTCAGTTCTTCAATGTTCTGAACATGATAAATTCATCTTAGCAGTATATCGTTTGGAAGGTGAAGCTGATCAATGGTGGAATCTTATCAAGAATACGAGGCCAAGAGATGAAATTGAGTCCATGGAATGGGACGAGTTCAAGAACTTGTTTTTCAGTAAGTACTTCCCTCGTATTCTTCGAACAAAGATGGAGAAGGAGTTTCTTGAACTAAAGAAAAAGGATGATGAATCTGTTGGTATATACGAAGTGAATTTTACAAGACTTGCAAGGTATGCATCTGGCATTATCATCCAACCTGAAAGTAAAGTTGATCGATTTTTTAGTGGATTAAAACCAAGTCTTCGAAGGGCATTAGCTATACGAGACTTCAGTAGCTATGAAAAAATTGTGCGTTGTGCTATGAAGGTAGAAATGGAAGTTGGTGTTACATATCCATCTCATGGTTTTGAAAAGAAACGAAAGATGGAGTTCAAGGAGAAATCTCAGAATAATGGTGAAAAGAAAATGAATGTTTCCTTATGCTCAAAGTGTGGAAAGAAGCATGGTGGAGATTGTCTTAAAGAGACTAGAAAATGTTTTAAGTGTGGAAAAGAAGGTCATCGAGTAGCTGAGTGTCGAAGTAATGGAAAAATGGTTTCTAATGATGTGAACAAAGCAAACACTGCAGAGAACGCACCACCAACACTTCAATGTTTCAAGTGCAAGGAGATGGGACAATATGCCAATAAATGCCCTAATCCAAGGGTTAGTGATGATCAACATGAGCAACCACTTAAGGAAAAGGACAAAGGGAAGTCACATGCGATCACTATTGGAGATGTTGAATATGACAACGATGTGGTGGAATGATTAAGTGTTTATGTAATGGGATTCCAAAATAGTGTTGTATATTGTATCGTGGAATATTGGAATATTTATGTATTGGTCTATTGTGGTTTTCAATAATTTTATGGTACCAGTAACCATGGAAAGTGATTGAGATATTTTTGGAAAAAGAATGATATGTTCATAATGAAGGGAAAATGAGAAAATTAAATATTTGACAGTATTCATGAGCTCATGATTGATATAAGGACTAAGTGATATCATGGTTTGAGTATATAGAATTCTGAGGATTTTGGTATGTGGAAAGTGTTAACTTTTAACTGCATTCATGTTTTCACTAAGGTTCGATGGGTATTCAAGAGAATACATGATTAAGGCCTTTGAATGTTTGGAATGTGACCAACAAAACATATCTTATGATATATGGGGATCAACGATGGTATTAAATCTCTGGTAATCGTTTTCACTATGCTATGAGAGTGGACTACAGTATTATGAATAAGCCTAAAGATTGAAATGGATTATGTTGTACATAAGTGAGTATTTTTTAAGGATAGAAGTTTTTTTTCGATATTATTGATGGGTTGTTATAGTAATGTAGTTTTAGAAAAAGGACAACCTGTAGGACGGGCGACAGCCCATCGCGTCGGACAAGGCTGTGGGAATCGAACCCACAACTGAAGTGCGACTGGCCTTTATCGCCTACCACTGGCCTACAGGAAGTCCCTGTTTAGTAGAAACTAGTTTTATTATATTAAGCAGTATGATATATGAAGTATAAGTCCATTTTAGGAACCATATATGATTAATCTCACTATAGAATGACTTATGTATATTTAATAACTTTTTCTAACCTTTTGTTTGAGATAGATGAAATGACCCATCATTCTATCACATGATCTGCTAACACTTCACGAATAAAAAATTCAACTTCATTTATTTAAGAGATGAAGTGGAAATTGTTCAAGGCACGAACAACAGTGAGATTGTACCAAAATAAAGTAAGTATTTATTCTAATTCAAATTATTCAACTTTAGGGAAACGATCTTGAAAACCAAAAATGTTGTCCTAGTGCTATTATATCTAATTAATCAGATGGTACCTTAGATCATCACAAATTTATGGATTTGTGATTGTTGGCTTTTCCATAGCCATGTTCTCTACCACTCTCCATCAGAACATGTTGGTTAGATTTTTCTTCCATATCTATATTTTCACCTATGAGGAAACCCAGTGATTATTTTATTTGGGTAACCATTACGTTTCATACTTTTGTTTTTAAAGATTGGTTTTGTTATTCCTTTTTACGATGTGGGTTTCTATTAAAGAAACTTTCAAGTAGTAAACCATTTATAACCCCGACGAATTTCGAGGGCAAAATTCATTTTAAGGGGGGTAGAATGTAACAGTCCGAGATTTTATGAAAAATATTCTTTTTAATTTTCTTAATGTCTTGTGTTGTACGCTACACCAAAAGGAGCTTTCACAACACACATCTTTGACCTGGCTTTAATTACATGCAATCGTGACCTTCCACGATAGCGTGTATTGTACGCAACACCAAGTTTCGCTAAACAACGATATGCTATTAAGATATTATTAAAACTAGTCGTTATGAATAGTAATAACCACTTTTTGAAATTTTGTAAATTTTATTTTTCGAAATGGACTTCATTTTTGGATTCGTAGTATCGAATTTAGCCTAAGGTGAAATTTTGGTACTTTTTGGATAACTTTCATATTTTGATGAATAGTGAAAATTACTAAATTTTAGTTAAAAACAACTTTTTCAATCGAAATAATTAACAGTGATAAATTATTAATTTGAGTGGTTTTAAATTATATTTAGAATATATTTTTACAATTTAATACAATGTTAGTCATTGGATGTAATTTCACATTTAAACCAGACATAAACAAGTGTCAATCTTTTGATAGATATTGTTTCTTAAAAACACGCTATTTGTTTTAACAGCGGGATTTAATTATAAAATTAATTAATGAAACTTCTATGTTATGAATTTGGTAAAATAGACTTCATTTTTGAATTCGGAATATAAAATATATATTTTAGGATGAAATTTTGGCATTGTTCTGAAAAACATCAATTTTTGATGAATAGTGAAACTACTAAGTGGTAGTTAAAAAAACTGAACTTTTCATAAAACTTAATTTTACCGCTTCTGTGAATGGAATTTCAAAAATCCGAGAGACACGGTTGATGTCAGTAAGTAAAATGTGGTTCAATGAGATGAAAATAATTTTTGGTGAATAGTAACTTTTTTCTTTTATTTACCACGGTTAAAAGTAAATAGGGTAATTAAGGGTAAGAATGATATTAATATTACCCTAACACATGTCCTAATTCTATTGGACAAGTGTATCTCGACCAAAAACAACCTTAAGTGTAAAATATTATCATTTAGGCCCACTTGGATTAGATTAGGACATTTATTATTATTTAATTCAAAGAAGAGTTAAAAGAGTTAAAATCAGCGTTTATTTACTAAACCATTTTTAATATAGGGTTATACATAAGATAAATTCGATTATAAATATTCATTAGAAATATAAAAAGATTTCCTACATAATGGTATTTTATTTATAATTTTTATACATTATATAATTTAATTTATTTATGACACAATGATGATGCAGTAATTATCTTATTAAAGAAATATTGACAGAATTGATGTTATAAACACCAAATTAAATGTAATTTGAGACTTTTTATGAATCCCACTAATTTTCTAGGTTATTATGATATATTATTGTTGATTTAATCAACGTGGTTCGAACATATAATTCTGTTATGACTTTCACAAAAATCATATATCAAATAGTGTCAAAATTGACACAAAATAGTTTTTAAATCAAATATTATATTATTAATTGTTATTTTATTCCTAAAAATATAAGGTTCGGAAAAATGACTTATATAAGGATATATATATTAATAATAAACAATTTTGGGTTCGTTTGGCATGTTATAGTAAGTGTATTAACCATATAGTGTAAGAAAACAAAAAGACACGGTAAAAGTTAAATTATTTAACTTAGAGTTAAATCTAATTGATAAGGTTAAAATAATAACCTAAACTTGTCTAAATCCTATTGGTTGATAGGATTTCGACCCCTCCCCACTTTAGCTTCTAAATAAGACCCTTTGGAACCATTATAAACCGATTTTGACTTTAATATAAAATAATATTTTGAGATATTCCTAAGGTACCCCTCTCCTCCCTTATAAAAGGGCACCTCCTCCCCCTCCTCCTCACACCAATTTGAGCACTCAAGCTCGGCCAAACCCTGCCAAAATCTCCTCTCCACTTCCCTAGTATCATCCTAGAGGTCCTGGTCTTCTTGAAAGACCATCCTTAGTTCTTTAAGTGGAGGTTAAGTGAAGGCGCGTCAAAAAGAGGTAATATCCATTACCGATCTTTTTCAATTTCTCTCTTCTTCAACTTCTTCTTCTTTAGTTGTTTCATGATAAAGTAATAAAATCAGTATTTATTATATACTGATATGTTATTATAAATATGAAACAACTCTAATTAACCTTCTATACATCATACGGAAAAAGAAATCACCGCGTGTGCGTACGTACGGAATACCGTCTCCACGCCGTGGTGTAATCTATTTTCCGCCACCACCTTAATTGGATGGGTATAATGGTGTAATGAGTAACTATATATGATTATTATAAAGTGATATTGATACTGAAATAGTATACATACACTTCAACACAAGTTCACGATCATGAGAACGATATCATCGCTCGTGCGTACGTACGGACTACCGTCTCCACGACGCGATGAGATTCATTCTCCATGATAACCATTTAAGAATGATTATAAAGTATATATAAGAAATAATAATGAAATATATGACATTATAAAGCTACTGGATTTATGTGTATATATATGTATGTCATCTACTTAATTCCACTCAATTCAATAACGAAAAGAAAACAGCGTTCATGCGTACGTACGGCCTACCGTCTCAATGAACGGTGTTTTTTCTTTCCATTTATCGATCCATTATATATATGTATATTCTAAATATATATTATAAATAATGTTTTATATTATATAATTAAGTAATAATGATCTAAGTAATCATATGAATAATTACAAGTTAAAACACGAACGACAAATAAGACGATTTTACCCAAAACGCTACTTTAACATGAATTTACAAAAGAATGGGTAATATAACATCATAAGTGAACCATATATGATATAATAACAATGAATATGATTCTGTAATAATTCAATGACATTATTTAAATTATTATACAGGAGGTTCGGACACTTATGAAGCAAATCGGACCTAAGGTAAGGGAAATATCACAATCTCATTTTTATCTGAGATTGTTTATACTTTGGCATTTACTGGGGTGTATTTTATCATCCACATCCATGTTTCCTCAATATGTAATATTTATATCCTTCTACAATATTTTATCTCAAATTTTACCCTTTGGTGAGTTTATAGTAAAAGATATGAAAGGAATCTTTTGTCGTTTTTCGTACGAGGTACTTTTTGACTTTTCTGACAAAAGTACGAAGAATGTTTTTTTAACATATACGGCATGAATGGATTTTTAAAACATTATTTCCAAGAAGCTTCCTTTACAAGTTTTCAAGTTTATTTTTAATCATCTTCTTTTATTTTAAAGTCGTATGACACGATATGAAAGGAAAAATGTTTTTGAAGAAGAAAGGATATTTTCCTCAAGAATGGAGTACAAGTGTTTTATCAAAATTATTTTCCATCTAAGATAATAAAGGGTTCTGTTTTTACCTCTATTTTTACATTGATTCGATAATGTTGTGATGGAATTATTTTTATAAATTCCTTTATCTTATATGAGTTGTTTTATGATGTCACGATGTTTAAGATTCCCATTTTTGTTACATGGTTTATGCTATGATGTATGGTTTATGATTTTGTGGCACACATAAGAATGGTATCATTATGAGATGGGTGGGACCTATATCTCCCTCCAATGCATTGGGTAAAAATTTTATATCTCATGATATAGACATGGCTGTAACGGTAGGTTATACCGGTTCAGTGAAACAGGACTGAAACGAGGGTGACTCGGTTCAGAAAGGGACTTTGTCCACTAAGATAGTCTTGGCAATGAGTCTTGACTAACAAGAAATGATTCTATATGATTATGTGTGTATGCCAAAAAGTTTCATGTTTTATGTTATGATTATTGTGATTATATTTCACAGCCATGATTTATCCCATGTTATGAAATTATGCTCTCTTTTCCAGGTTAAGATTTCCAAAATGTTATGTTCTTATGAATATGATGTGATTGATATTTATTTTTTTTACCCTTACTGAGCATTTGAGCTCACCCTTTTTATGTTTTCTTTTCCCCAGGATATAAATAATGTTTTTAGGTATAAAAAAAAGATGATCTTTATGGGAGATATTGAATATTTTTCACCAGGATTAGAAGATTATATTCCGAGTTTCCAAAGACCCTAAACTATTACGATCCTTGTGTGTGTGTTTTTGTTATGTACTAAGTATTCCGCAAATGTAATGTAATGTCAATGTACGTCAAGCTTCAGGTCTCTATAGGTGTGGCGACCGGTACTGTCACTGATGGTAGTAATATAGGTTGATGCCTCGTATGACCCATAGGATTAGACCTGTGAGGGTGCACTTGTAAAGGATGATATTCTTGATTCATCCCAGTAGCTGCAACTAATTCCCTTGACTGACTAACTCCAGCACGCTTAGGATGAAGACTACCTAGAATTTGTTCTGCATTTAACCTCCTTAACTCCATCATTTCTTCCTCTTGTTGTGTGAACCTTTCTTATAACGAGAGTTATTGGCCTTCTATAGAGGTTGTGTGGGAAGAAACCTGACTTTTACACTTTTCCTTGGCATGTGACTTTTTGGAGTATGGAAGGGAATTGCCCAAAAAATATCTTTCCTCTGGGTTGCCCTCTGGATTCCAGTACGCACACCTTCTTCATTTATTTCTGTGTGTACAACCTCTTGACTAGGAACTTCTTCATCTGATTCCTCTGAGTGAACCTCATGTACTGTGGAATTAGTGACAATGGAATTGATGAAATTTACCAATGCATAATGCATTTCATCCCTTCTATCGTCATTTTTTTTGATACTTTCCTCTTCCATTTCCTTTATGAGACATTGCCTTTTGTTTAGTTAATCCCTCAGGAACTTCTTGATGAACCGTAATTTGGAGGGGATCTCCTGATAATTCAGCTCTACGTTTCTCCTATGGCTTCTTCCCTAATCGAGAGAATACTGACCTTTGTTGAGGAAGAGATTGAGTATTAGAAAAATTCCCCAGTCCAGTGGACTGGAGTTGTTCCTGTTGTTCCTGCTCAACACCTCGAATCCTATCTATTGATCCCGAGGGTTGGATTAAAAGAGACCCAAGTCTAGCAAGATGAGGTGGCTCTTAAGCTACTACATCTGAGACTTTCTTAAAAGATATCCTGATTTTGTGGACTTTAGTCTGAAAAATAGGTGGGTGCATCATCCGACATCCACTCAAATCTCCTGGCTCATATGACCGATGGATTATTTCTGACACATTTGTTACCTGATTATGTGTATTCTTTAAACGAGAAGCCTATTCGATATTCTCATTTGCTTGATGCAAGATTAATTTGACAACATGTTCTTTATATGCCTGACTTTAGAAGGATCTAGTTGAGGCCTGGTCTGGAGAAAGCATCTGATTACACAAAAAACCAGTTGGATGTGGCAAGCCATGGGAAAAAACATTGCATGAGACAACTTTTATCGGGCTTTGATGGCTGGAGAGAATAGTAAAATGCAATGATCCATGAATATCCCATCCCTTGATATTAATACCAGATGGGGCATTAGTAATTAACTAGTGAATCCTTTTTAATGCACCAAGGCATGAATGCTGAAGGGCTCTCTACTGCATTTAAACCTTTGGATGTTAGGAAACTGGGAGAGATGTCAATTCAATTTGGCGTTGCAGCCCTTCTATTATCTTAACATGATTTTGATTTTCATTATAAGAAAATATTTTCTGTTTTAAGTGACAAAGAGTTTTCCATATGTTGAGACGAATATCATGAATACAATATTCTATCAATATTTCTAGAATATCATATTGAGAGTCAGCCAAAGGCCAAAACATGACTCATATTTCTCCTTTTTCCAGTTGTTTTCTCATATTCAGCACTTCCTCTTTATCATTCAATGAGGATTCTTCTACCTAATTAGACCAAAGCTGGTGCTTCTTTGTTGCTTTATCATATTCAAGAATACTGGTAGAGAATTAATTTATCAAATTAGAATATAAATGACCCATGGGTGGTTCAGAGGATTAACTACACCACGGGCTATCTTATTATTGAGAAAATATTTCACCCACTAGCAGTAAAGCATCAGACATGACTGGCTTCACATTTTCATGTGCCTCAAGATAAGAGGGATTTCTCGTTACTGCATTTTCCTTTGAAGAATTTTCCATGCAATCTGAATTACTACTACGGAGAGGACTTTCGCAGATATATTCACCATCATGGGGACAACCACCATGGTGGGTTATATCAAAAGATGAAACCTCTTGCTCCTTGGTCTTCTGGCCATAAAGAGGTTTATCACGGCTCTCATATGAAGATGATACTTCAAGATCGACCGAACTGTCATGAATCAATCCTTCATGAGGAAATGTCCGATGAAGACCTTAGGAATTGTTGTTGTTACTTTTGGAATCTATAAATGAGATAGTAGAATCGTGAGCTGTAACAGATAACTGTCTGAGGGCTTTAAGAACTCCATCATCAAGGAAGGCCTTATTACAGATTGGCTCTTGATTTCTCGATGGTGTTGGATGGGTCTTTTTCCTAGATGCCTTCTTACTAACATTGGAAACCACTTGTTGATAAAATTGGTTACTATGGGCAGGTGTATGTGCCTGCTCAGGAGAAATGGTCAGGTTAGGTTGATTATCTCCATTTAAATCAGGTGTTTGTGCCCGACATGATTGTCCATATGACATGGGGTACTACACCCCATGACCCTCCTGGACTGGAACAAAGGTGTGTATCTACTCCGGAGTGACATGTTAATGAGTCACTCCACTGATAAGGATAGATTTGTGGTTCTTTCCTTGTGATGTCGCTGAAGTTGTTATAATATTGTGATAGTTATCCAGAATATGGGTAGGGATTTGCTTTTGCTCTTTCACTATTGTCAGAATGTGCTTGGTGACTTCAGCTACCGGAATGGGAATATACATCCATTTCATGTCCTGAGTAGGTGTATGTGACTTCTCCTTTCCTCCTTTTCTTGTCAACATATATTGACAGTAATTATGCATAGGGCCAGAGAGTTCATTCTGCTCCAAATTTGTCATTGGAGGTTTCTGACTGACTTCTCCGGGTGCTGCCAAACAAGACTATTGGCAGACTTGATGAACATTGGCAGGTGTATGTGCCTACTAGATGTTCCCCATCAAGTATGGTTGATTGGTTTCCTTCAATACTTCCAGATGAGACTGCTGACAGAATTGGTGATTGTAAATTGGTGTATGTTTCTACTTACAGGTGTTCACCGTATATGGTTGACGAGCTTCTCTGGATGTAGTCAGACGATCCTGCTAACTGGCTGATGAATTATAAACAAGTGTATGGGCCTGCCTATAGTACACCATCAGAATTTCCTAACGGGATTGGTGGGTTTCTTCTAGACGAGTCTGCTGGACAACGGGATTAAAACGAATGGGTGTGTGTGCTCGCTCGTTGCCTACCATCAACTTAGGTTGATGGAATTCTTTGGATGGGGAAGAGGTAAGAACCTTCTCCCTATTGGAAAAATTTCTCCTCTGGAAATTCGTCTTGCATGCTCGGGTCTGAGGAACCAAAGTTGAATGCCTATTGGTGATACCCTCATCATGTTTATGGTGCACTACCGCAAGATTCTGGCAGAGATTGTTGATGGGAGTCCTCGATAAGGACTCTTGTCTTCTTGAACTAAGGCCTTGAGTGACCTCTTCATTCATCCCCCTATAATATGGGAGGGACTAGTTGTTGAGTTTTGGGGATAAAAACCTGAAACGGTTGGAGATGGTGGTTGGCACCGCCTGCTTTTCGATCACCGGTAGTCGCCGTCCGGACAACCAGGGTGAGTTGTTAACCTGGAGGGCTATTCGAGCAGCCTCTAGTGTCGGGATGGTCCCATGTCAATGGTATTCCCTCACCAATGTATTCGAGAAACAGCTTTGAAGATGTTGAGTAGGTGATGTCATCCTCAGAGTGGATGAGGATCCAGTAGGAGTAGCGGCCAAAGCATTCACATGTGTGAACTTTAAAGAATTCATTCTTTGTTTCAGAGAAATCATGGAAAATAGTGTCTGTTTGATATAACAGACATAATTAAGATAATTCTATCTAGACTACATCATTTGGATGAGCACTTATGTTATTTACTTCTTTGTTTGCCCTCATATTGAGTTTAATAGGGTCCTCACAAATAAGTAAAATATAATTTTAAATTGATTAAGGATACATGTCGGGTTCACCATTTTTTGTTTCTCCTAGAAATAGGGATGACCTAGTTTTTTTAAGGTTCAAACATTCCAATCGGTTTCTAACAGGTTTATGTGTAGAATCAGAATCATCCAATGATTCTATATCCATATGGACCTACTTTCCAAAGTTAGGTGCCCATTACTTGTGGGCCGATGAGGCTTATGAATTTCCATTAGCCGAGAGGATGGGAGGTCAGACTCATCACACCATTTTGGGGGGATTATTTTCTACTCTGGGACTCTCTTATAGATTTATGTTATGTTCACAAATTCTTATTAATTTACCGAGCATGAAAATGAGTTTTTCCTATAGACTCTGCAATCAATGATTGATATGTATGGGATTTAGAGAGTATTTTATATGTATTTGAGGTTCTGAATCAATAGATAATCATCTATATTAATTATAGATTCTTAGTAAATGGTATCCTTCGATACATTATATAGAAATCTCTTGGTCACAGTGATGACCATACTAGTTTTAAAGCCACTCAGTAGGGCACTTGAAGTGTATTGTCATTCAGAAAGACAGGGATTATTTTAGTGTTGGGATCGTACCCGCAGATGGGCTACTTACGTATCCTTGTTAAAGAAGGAATCATAACCCACATAGTTCAATAGGAAAAATATAGTTTAACATCATACGGGACAGAAAATAATTAATGAAAGATGGTCTTCAACCTTATAAAGGATTCCTACGTACTATAATTTTAAGGAAGAGATCAAAGTCCACATATTTAGAGTAAAGAAATATGGGGTTTATGCATGGTTAAAGGCCCAAAGAGAGATGTCGTAATTTCTTATACTCTCTAAGCCCACGTGATTCATGCTTGGTGTGAGAAACAAGAGGTATCAGTAAATCTAACGATTGTTCCATGAAATATGCATTCATAAGAAATGATGTAGGGCTTACGTAAGTATGATGGCCCAAGTAAATGAATATTGGGACTTAGTTCAGGAAAGAAGCCCAGGGGTAGGGTCCATTAAGATATTTGTGCTTTATGGATATTTGGAATATTAACTCAAGATACTCCTGAAAAGGAAGCCCAAATTAAGGACTTATGATTTGGTTTTATTTTTGAGAAGAAGACCAAATCAAAATAAAATTATGATTGGGACTTGCTCCAGATAAGGAGGCCCAAGTTAAGGAGATTATGGATAGGGCTTACTCTTGAGAAGGAGGCCAAGGTTAAAGAGATTATTACTAGGGCTTACTTCTGAGAAGGAGGCCCCGGTTAAGGACATTATGACTCGGGCTTACTCCTGAGAAGGAGGCACAATTAAAGGGAACTTATAACCTGGGGCTAAATCCTGAGAAGGAGGCCCAAAGTTAAAAGAAATTATGATTGGGACATACCCTTGATAATGAGGCCCAATTAAAGGGATCTTATAATTTAGGGCTTAATCCCGAGAAGGAGTTCCAAATCAAATTATCATCCTATCTCAGAAGATGAGGCTATATAGGAAACCCATAACCATGGTGACATAAATCTTGTACATCACGTGGTTTTGGGAGAGGTTCTTACATAACTCCTTTCAAGCAATGATGCCAAAAAAGGTACCATGCCATAAATGGCTTTGAAGAGGGTTTGGAAATCTTTATCTTGAGTAGGAGTGGTGGATTTGAAGAAAGGAGGTGACAAGGGAGGAGGCGTGCAAGTATTGTTCTTGCGCACATGTGCTGGTCGCGCAAGTATACTTGTGCGACATGAGTCACCTTGCGTGATGAATAAACAATAGGTTAATACTTGGGTGACTTTGAAATCAAGCCCTTAGTATCATCCCTAGAGGCTTCCAAAAGTGTGGCAAAAAAGTTCCCTTGAGAGGGCAAGGCGGCACGCAAGTGTCTTCATTTCCCTTAAGGGGTGGACACTTAGGCACGCAAGTGTTGATGAATTCTAACACTTAGGATTTATTCTTCCTCCTTAGAGCATCCATTATAGGTAAAGAATTTCCATAGAAGTGTTCAAAAGATGTCAGAAAAAGACTTGGGTGACCAATGCTTGAATATGAGTTTGGGAACATTCATCCTTTAAATGGGGGGCCCACATGGGGTATTTATAGGCCGCTGAGAACCTTGTAAAAAAAATAAATAGGGTGCGCAAGTGACTTGCGTGACCAGAAGGAAACTTGCGCAACCCATTCTTAAAAGGTTCCTTGTTCATAACTTTGTCAAATTTTTATGTTCTTCAAAGGATGACTCTATTTGTGCTTAAGGCATTCCCCTTTTCCATTCGTTAGACTTTTTGACAAAAAAGAGCATCAACATGGACCCAATATATCAAACCATGTAGATCCACCACACACCTAGGTGGGTACCTCCTCTAATATTTATGTAACAAATGGGTGTTTGTGGGAAATAATTGTTACATTGGTATCATAGATGTAACCAAGAAGAAATTGTGGTCGATCTGTCGAGGTTTAGAATTAGGGTCCACAATGATGATGTTCTACTCTAAGGGGGGGGTGTAGACATAACCTTGTATAATTTTAAAAGGTTAAAATTCTAGTTGTTACTACCCATGTAAACTAGGATCACCTTTCTCTTCAAGATACTGCCTGATTAGAACTCCAAAATTAGGTGTTATTTTCCTATATTATTAATTGAAATGGTTGACCTCCCATGTAGTACTCATGTTAAACCCATTTACTTGAGTGAGGGTAGCACATAGATTGGTCATACTAGATTACCAAGTGTAAATCCATTCCTAATAAACTATTGTTTATTCCTATTTTTAATTGTTATCCCATGTCGATCAGTAATGTGATTTGGGCCTTGTGGTGGGATAGCTCGGGTGATGGGTTGGGTCGACCAAGGTTGGTTTATTACAAAATCATATCATAGCCAATACCTAGATATAAGTTCAGTGGAACTACCTAGGATAAATCCATGCGGTTTACAGTGTGGTCATTTTGATTTAAAGGGGTAGTGAGTTTAACACCACGAGGAAAGTTAAACTTAAATGGGAAAATGTTTCTACCCATGTAAATAAGGTTCACATTTCATTTTTATATAACAAGTGAACACTACTACAGCACATACACCTAGTTGATACATTGGTATCAATGGAAGAACCCATCCTAAAGTTGGATGGCTCAACCTGGGTTGAGATATAGGGTCCAAATGGGGAGGTTGTTCTCTAAAGGGGGGTGAATGTAACACCAAATAATGTTAAAGGGTTAAAATGGTAAATGTGAATACTCATGTCAATAAGGTACACATTTCTTTATAGGGGCCAACCTAAGTAGATTTATATATTTATGCATGTTTGGCATTGAGTAGTGGTCTATATGGGTGAACTCATGGGGAGATTCTGAGTGTTCGTGGTATTGAGGATACATCATAGTGGAAGAACACATATTTTCCCATCGGGATAGTTATTAATCCAATGAGTAACCCCAGTGGGTAACATCATATAGTGTTCTGGGTAGGAAACCAAGATATTATAGGAGACCAATGGGTTTAATTGACCAAGGTTAAATGTAACACCTCAAAATGTTAGTGGGTTGAAAGGATAAATGTCACTACTCAAGTCAACAAGATGCACCTTTTTTTTGGGATCCTACTTGATTATAACTCCACATTTAATAATTCTTGGCCTAAAGTAGATACTCGGATGGATGAACTCATGAGAAGTTCCCTAAGTTATGTGTGAGTGAGGAAAATCAGATTGAAAGAACATGTTTTGGCCTCGGAGGATAGTCATTTGTTTAATAAGTTACCCTACTGTGTAATAGCCTATGTTGTGCTAAGAAGGAAACCAAGGAACTGCAGTAGACACATGGGGTCACTCAATACACAATAGGCTATCACCTACTAGGGTTATTTATTAGACTAATGATGGTCCTCATAGGCCAACACATGTTATTCCAGTGTTCTATTTTATCACTCACATGCACCCTAGTAAACATTCTTATAGTTCACCAATCCTAATCACTACTCCAAGACAAGCCCATCTAACTATGGAATTATAATTATGTAGGATCTTTAAAAGAAAGGTTCACCTTTTTCACATGGGTAGTAACATTTATCTGTTTAACCTTTTTAAATTATGAGGTGTTACATTAACCCCCCCCCCCCCCTAGAGCACAACATCCTCATTGGGAACACCGCATCATAACCCTATAAAAGACTCCACAATTCTAGATGGGTTCCTCCCCTAATACCAATGTGTCAATTGCGTGCCTATGCTAGAGCAAGGCCCAAATATTAAATATAAATTATCACAGAGGGATTTATCTGATCCCACTAGTGTGTTGGGTAGGAAACCGAGGTATTACAGTAGACTCAAGCGGTTAGTTGACTCGATTCACAACCCAACCAACCACATGCCATAAACCAGGACAACTAACCCCACATGTCTCCTAAAATTCCTTGGGTTATTACCAAAAAAACATAGAATGTATCCACATTAGGGTCACTTATTAGACTAATGAATATACCCATAGTACAATACATGTTCTTCTAGTGTGCTTTTTCTCACTCACACACATCCTATGAAACATTCTAGGAGGTCACCCATCCTAGTCACTACTTCTGGAAAATCATTCTTAAATTTGGAGTTCTAATAATGGAGGCTCCTAAAAAGAAAGTCGAATCATGTGGACATGGGTAGTAACATTTATCCTTTTGTCCCATTAACATTATGGAGGTGTTACATTTACCCCCCCCCCCCCTATAGCACAACATCCTTTTTTTACAGTACATCTCAGCCTAGGCAGAGCCACCTCACTTATGATTGGGTTCCTTCTCTGAAACTAATGTAACATCTGGGTGTGTATTCCATAACGGGGATTGTTACGAATCCTTTAAATTATAGGGGTCAATCAGAGCCCAAGGAGCATACTATCTCTATTATATGTATAAAACCAAAAAAATTGTGACCATATTTTATTTTTGTTTTGACTTGTATTTATTTAATAGATGACTTTTATTCATTAAAAGTGGGATCTAGTACTATTTGGTGGCTTGGGTATACTCACTTTCATGAAGTGTAGAGACACTAGGCAATAGTGATGGTTATGTATAATGATGACAACCAAATGATTGGAAAAACTATGAGAGAATATATATATGTTTAATAGTGAAGTATGGTAAATACTGAGACATCATTCACATGAAACCAATTTCTCAGAGACACCTTGAAAATGAAATAAATTCAACTTTATGGGATTAGATATGGGTAAGAAAATTTAATAAATTAAATTTTATATTATCATTGTATTTATAAGAATTAATATTTTTTTAGTTCTTTCCCTATGATTTTTCAAATGTTACATCTGTGAGGGATACATGATTCATGGAATTAGGTGAGCTATGGAGATCATACAAGAATTATATATCATATTAGAAAAGTATAAATTTGTGATGATTTAGTTGTAATGAATTTTTTTCATTTAATATAATCAATAATAGCAAACATATTGTGATGATGCTGTTTTATATCATGAAAATAATTATTTTTTACAGATAACATAAATGGAATATATTATTCATCATTATTTTTCATCACGTTAAGATTAATTGTAAAAAATATCATTATCCAATGTGAAAGTTTTCCCCCAAAATACTTTTAGTGACGAAAAATACAATGTTATTAAGCAATCACAAATAAAAACTAATTAAAAATTACATGATCCCTTTTCTCTCCCCCATCCTTGATTTTTTCCCATTCACGCTACCAAATCCCATCGCATAACTATCAAAATTCCCACCCTAAAATCATTCATCAAACCTGATTTATTATAGATTTATGATTAAACCTCCCTGATACATATTCATCTTCTCTCCTCCTTTTTTAGCAATTCCCCCTTCTCTCTTGAAAAAATTGGTTTTCTTGAACCCTAGGTCAAGAAAATTACCCAATTTTTATAGTTTATTTAGTATTTAGGGTTAGTTTTAGTTTACACTTTCCTATTTGGGAGTCCACCATTGAATAAGACACATTTTGGGTCCACACTTGTGGATTTGGGGAAGTTTTCCCAATGTTTAACATTTAAATTTAATCTATTTTCCTATTTTGGTGTTCATTTCTATTTATTTTGAGTTTAATAGAGATTTCTAATCAAAATATTATTTGAAAATTATTTTTTGATGGGTAGTTTCCATGTTTTTCAAGATTACATTAAAATTAATCGCATGCTTGAAATTTTTTCAAAAGTTTCGTTAACATAAGGTAAATGTTTGTTTAAGCCTCATTTTATTATTGCATATTTGATCTTTGATATATTATATATTGTGAATAATTATAAATTTTTGATTATATCATTAGAATACTATGACCCCATATAATTGATTAATATAATTACTTATATTTTTTATGATCAAATTATGAAAAAGAATTATATATATGTAATATTTTAAGTACATATTCATTCTTATTGATTGTAAAAAATATTTTAATGTTACACATTAATCATCAATGACATTTAATTAATAATATTATGGTATTTTATCTTCTCTCATGTTTGAGAATAGTTATAATGTCTTAGTAATATTTATTAAAATTTTATATCTGATTAATAAATAATTTTTATTAGATTATAAATATATGTAACAATTAGTAAAAAAATTAATCAGTTGAAGAATATATATATAATACAAATTGTTATTAAAAATTCAGAATAATTAGTGAAAATGTAGTAAAAATTAAAATACCCTGTTTTAAATAACAAATTATTTTTAAAAATTAATAAATAATTAGGAAATACTGGTAATAATTATTAATTATTAGTGAATTATGATAATTTTTAATAATTAATAAAAATATATATATAATACTAATAAATAATAAAAATAAGTAATACTTATTAAAAACATGGTTATTAGAAATTAGTAAAAATTTGGTAATACCTTATAAAAATATTAGAAAAATTATTAAAAAATCAGAATAATTAGTAAAAATTTAGTAGTAATAGAAATTATTAGTATTAATCATTAAATAATTTTAATAATCAACAAATAATGAGTCATTATTAGTAAAAATTAGTAACTGTTTGTATTGATTACTAAATATTTTAATAGTTTTTAAATATGTGTAAATTATTATATTTTGTAATATTGTGGAAAAGAATTATATGAAATGCTAATAATTGTTAAAAAAAGTAATATTTATTAAAAAAAATGTTATAATTAATAAATAATTAATATTACATAATAAATATTTTTATACATTAGTTAAAATTTATAAATACATGTATAATTACTTAAAATGTTGTTATACTGAGTACATAAACATAAAAATATAATAAAAATTATTAAAAAATTGAAATAATTATAAAAAATTCCAAAATAATTAATATAATTAATAATAATTAATAATAACCATTAAATAACTTGTAATAATTAAAAACTAATTAGTGAATATTAGCAATAATTTATAAATATTTTTATTAATTTCTAAATATTTTTATTAATTACTAAATGTTATTAATCATTTATAAATATGAGTAAATTATGATAATTTGTAAATAATTGTAACAAATACATTAAATACTAAAAAATATCAAAAATAAATTATATTTATTTAAAATTCAGTTTTAATTAATAAATTATTAGTATTAATTAATATATAATTGTACCAATTAGTAAAAACAATAAATAATTTTATTATTTATTAAAAATAATTTGATAATTTGTAAAAATATTAAAAATATTAAAAAATATTAACAATTTTCAATAATTATTAAAAAAATGTAATAATTAAAATTACTAGTAATACTCATTGAATAATTTTTAATAATAAATAAATAATCAGTCAGTGTTAGTAATAATTAATAAATATTATTATTAATTAAATAATGTTATTAGTAATTTTTAAATATGAGTAAAATATGATAATTTTAATAGAATTATAATAATATTTATGAAATACCAATAATTATTAAAAATTCTTAACAATTAGAAAAAATTTAAATTTATTTAATTAATTTATTACTAATTATTAAATAAATCGTAAGAATTAAGTAATAATTGCTCAATGTTAGTAATAATTTTTAAATATTAATAATAATTGATAAATAATTTTAATAATTTTTAAATATTACTTAATGTTATGATGATTTATAGTAACTTGTAAAAAATAGAAAATATATAAATTATTATTATGAACTTTTATTATTTGTTAAAAATATATAAATAATTAATAAACAACTTATAAATATTAATAAATTTTTATAAAAATTATTAATAATTAATAATTATTTTCAATATTCTTTAAAAATAACTAATAATTCCTAAAAAGTATAAATAATTATCCATAATTACAATTTAATAATAATTTTAGATTTATCCCAAAATAGTAATAATTTTTCTTATTTATGTTGTTTTTAGATAACAAAGGACTCAGGAAGTAGACACCTATTTATATTACATGATCCTGATTAGATAAATCATCACAAAAATCTTATGGGATTTGGTATAAATTTAGTCTACATGAGGGGTGTTAAAAAATTTATATCATTTTCGTCGTCAAAATAAAAAAAAACAATGAATAATTAAATATACAAGTAAGAAACATAATTATAGAATAAATAAAACTTCTTACACTATTTGAATTAATCTATTTCATTTTGGTTTTTAGAATGATTAGATTTCTTGGTATCAACTTGGAGAATGAAATTCAAAAGAAAATAATTTTTTTATCCATTATTTTAGAATTTAGTACATTGGTTTGTTGGATCATCTATTCAATAAAAAACAACATTGAATGATATTCCAAATCCTAAATCATAAAAATATCAATTATATAATTTCCTGAAATTTGTATAAGAGTCCTTATATTTGTGATTTCAATTAAGAAAATCAAAATCTATGACAAAATGTTTGGCCATTAAATCCAATTTTGGAATTTCAAATAGTAATTTCGATCTAATATTTTTATTGGTTAAATCATTGTTTCTTAACGAAAATACATCACCCTCACGTTTATATGAAAGTAATAAGTTTTTCCTTAATTTTATTCATAATTATAAAAATAGTCATGTGAGTTAAAATGACTATATCATATATTATAGTAATTATGGATCATTAGTCAATTGTCCAACATGAGGAGAATTGAGGTATAAAGAGGAATAATAAAGAAATTACAAGTTTCCTTTGAAACAGTTGAGGAATTATCAAATTAAACCATGTTCACAATATTTATATATCTCTCAAAACACAACTGCATTGGTGACATGGAATAAATCAAATATTTCATCTAGTAAAAGATTAAATCATAAATGTGATGTCGATTAATGGAATCACATTGATCAAATACGTACTCCTTTTTCTTCAGAACCTCGTTACATATGGTAAAGTATTTCTACTGATGATTTTTGTCTATTGGGTGCTTATGTCAGTTAATATTATTGTTTCCCTATTTTTATAACTTTGGATAACTTTTATACATTGTTTTGGATGAAAGAACCATATATATATTTTGGGAAATTAATTCCAGGGCATCAAAAAAATAATACCAATGTTTATTTTAATCCACTAATTGATGTATTAATTTCATTATGGAAAAATGTTGTAACTACATGTGATATAGTTTCATATAAAACTTTTACACGGAAGGTTGAATTAATGTGTAAAATATATGAATTTTTTGTGCATGGTTTGTTATTTGGATAGAGTACGCATGGTCTAAAATCATGTTCATACCGTATGGCTGTAAACAATTTGTTTATTCTTTTCAATGGAAGAAAGAAAATTTATTTTAAATATCATCATATATATTGTCTTATAGATCATCTTTTTCGAAGTAATATGAATAATTTTACAAAAGGAATAATTGTAATAGGTGAACCTCCAACAATTATCTCGGGTATTTAGGTAAAATCTATTATCTCTTCACAATCTCTTATTAATTTTAGATTAACTATAAAAAAATAAAAAACATATGGTTTTTTGAGAAATATTAATTCAATAAATTGGACTATTTTTTGGGACCTTCTATATTGGTTTGATATATTAATTCATCTCATATTAGATTTAATGCATATAGTGATGATTATTTTATAAGTTATTTTATACAATATTGGATTTACCTGATAAGATCAATGATAATGTAATAGAAAGGTAAGATCTTGCCCAAATTTGTATGTGTCCTAAACATGAATTATTAAGTGATTAAAAGATAACAAAATTTGAGAAGCCAAAAGCAGATTACAAACATTCTGAAGAATCTAGTTTAATAATATGTTAATAAAATGTCGATTTAAGAATACCTGATGTTTATGCTTCAATTTTGTCTTGTTTTTTTTCAAAATAGATATATTATCAGGTTAAAAAGTCATGAATTGTTTTTCATAATGGAAATACTACTCCCTATTGGTCTAAGAGGGTTGTTGAATTATTCAATCTCGGGTGTGTTAACTAAAATATTATATTTATTCTAATAATATTTTATTGGGACATTATATTATGACACTTGGAGTATGTTTAAAAAAGATATTATTTTAATTGTATGTAAATTGGATAAAATATTCCCTTAATCATTCTATAACTCAATAGAACATTTATGATTTCATTTTTCCTATGAATTAAAAACTGGAGGGCTAAAAAAAGATTGAATTATCTACCCATTTGAGTGATTTATGAAGAAATTAAAGACGAAAGTACATAAAAAATCTTCAGCTAGAGGGTTAATTGTAGAATCGTACATGAAAGAAAAATTTTTATGTTTCTGCTCTTTCTATTTTCAATCTGAATATCCATTAAAACATAGTTTCATGGTTCACAATGAGTAAAATTTTAATGAATTCCTAAAGCATCACTTTTTAGTTTTTAATTAGACTAAGCTTGGTTTTGGGGGTTATCATGCATGATTCTTTTTAGCGAAAGAACCACACAATGCCCGTACATAGGTTCTTCTCAATTTGTGAAGATATTACATTATTTTTGAAGTAATTAATACTTATTATTTTTATTTTACATTTTTAAGACAAAATATTATTTAAAATATTTTTTTGTAAATTATATGATAACCATATCAAAAAAACAATTTAAAAAAATTACCCATGCTTCTCTTGATGAATGACAACCACATAATTTTTCATATTGGATTCAACGACTGATACGTTAAATTTTTTTGATGGAACACTAAATAAATATTTTAATGATATCTATTATTAAATTTTTTTTATTTTAATGCAACACAACATGAAAATATGATTGATAGTTGATTATGTTTGCTAAAAAACCTTACATAAACTTTTTTAAAATATTATAATGGGTTTCTGGTTAATGGATTTTGATTTCATACACACATATATATTGAATCAAATAATTCAAATAATTTTTTTGTTTTTTTAAAAGGATCACATCATAATGAAAGTGACATTGAAATTTATAGCATGTTGGATGACATAATTGAGTTATGTTAAAAGGATCCAAATTATGTAAGAGTTTCTAAATTTAATTAATTTGATTCTTATTGAGGGATATGAGCTCCTCCATGAAATTGAGTCATTAAAATTAAATATAAAAGTTTTCTTTCCTCAAATGAACAATTTATATTGTCACATTGATGCATAATTTTTATTATTTAAATTATTGTGCTATTTTGAGAGATTTAAATGACTGGTGGAGTGTAATAAAATTGAAAACTCATGGATGTCAATTTCTTGAAAATGAAAATGATTATATGGTAGTGATATATATTTTAATTTTTTGAGTAACATCCCCATATACAACTCTTACTTAGAAAAAAGTAAATATTGATAGTGAATCCCTATAATCAAGGCCCAATGATATTTATAATGGGGATAATGTAATAATATATGATGAAATTGAAAGTTGTATGGAAGTTGATGATGTTGAATAGGAATATTATGGAATTAAAATTATAGAATATGCGGATGAGGGTGAAAAATGATGTATTATGTTAATGTATTTATTACTTATTTATATTTTATATCTATATTTACATTTATTTATATGAATGATTGTTTATTTTAGGTTGATGGATATGGTGTCAAGGATCATTTTCATTCCCTTGATGATGTTTATATATTATAAATTGTTATTTAATATCTATGTTAATAATTATTCATATGTATTATTATTAAGAATTTCAGGATATTTATTAGTTTTTTATATTTGATATCGGTGTTAACAATTATTTACAGGTAATATTATAATATTTTGGTATTCATCTTATGGTAATTATTATATTCTCATATTTAGATTTTTATATTTGATATATGTTTTGATACTTACTTTAAGGTAATATAATTATTATTTTCAAGTATTTGTTAGTTTTATTATTTTATATGTTTACTAATAGTTTTTATTGGTAATATTATCCGTTGTATATGGCCAGAGATGGTCCCAACAATCTATTATGTTATCTCAATAATGTTAGGCTTCTAGATAATGAGCCTACTTCATCTGACATGTAGGATGATGCTATAAAAAAATCTATAATATGGGGCGCGACCTTACTAAATTTATTATTCTAGACCGTGTTCCAAAATGACATCAATATCTTTATTTTCTTCATCACATATAGTGTTATGTTCAATTTGTTATGGTATTTATTTTATATTAATTTTTTTGTATATTTTGGTAATAATATTCCAATTATTTATATTTATTTTTTATTTCTTTCTATATCTATTGGAAATAATGGTGCGATTTTACAAAAAAAAATTCTTTTCCATGGGTGTCATAAGATCATGTACTTATTGTTGTACGACATCAGATGTTCAATGACTAGATTGAATATTAATAAATAATATATTTTATTTAAAATTTATTTAATTAGTAACATGTTGTTTTTAATTTTTTTATAATTTATTTTCTCCAATCGATGATAGCATGAGAGATCCTATTTAGGGAGAATAAGATATTTTTAAACATTAATGTTTTCAACTTTTTTGCACAACCCAGGAAAAGGATCCCTCAATAGTGATTCGGTTATTAGTCATTACCAGTCATATTTCTTTTATCAACCTATATATACCTCATCTTAGGTATGGTATAGATTGTAATCCTGTTAGATATGCGAGACTTTTAAGTGGAGCTAACCATCTTGGAATCGGAATCGAGGTGGGTAGGAGGTCATGTATAGGTTTGGAAGTCACATATTTGGTATACATCGATAAAATATGATATGTAATATAATTTCTTAATTCATACATAATTTAATATTAATTTTTTTATATTATAAAGACCTCTACTAGCCTTTTTATAAAGTTTATTGTTTATATGAATATGTACATTGTCCCCTATATAGGGTAGGTTTTTGGTGACAAACAATACCTGATTGTGGTAAGTATTTAAAAAATTTACTTAAATTAATTTTATTTTTATTTTTATTTATAATTATATTTTAATAAAATATATGAGACTATGACTTCTCATTCAAGAAAAAAAACAAGCTGAGACTAAAGAATAGGAAAATTTTAAGTCATGTTTTGAAGAGGTGGAATGGATATTGGTGAATATGTATGGCACCGATAGAGTAAAGGTGATTGGTATTGTTTCATAATGGACACTAACTAGTTATTATGGTATATATGTGATTCCATCAATCATCTTAGAGGGATCTCATTCAAAGTCATCATTTTTTCTAATACATAGTATAAAGAGTGGTTGTGAGCTCAGGATGAGATGATACAATTAAATGGAAAGAGAGTATGAGGAGGAGCATGATTAGTAGCATCAGAGAGATGAGAAGATATTGGAGCACATTTGATGGCTTGTGTGAGGTTTTAGAATAACATTTCCTCCTTAAAACCTTTATTTGATCATCCTCCCCCTGATACGAGTTGATCCTAAATTATTTTTATGACTATTATATATTTTGGTTTTATAAACAAATTATGTGTGAAAATGTTTAATAATGTTATGCATGTTTTTATTATATTTAATTTTTTTTCTATTTTTAAAAATGTTGGTTCTAAAAATTAATTTATTATTTATATATTTATTTATTTATTTTTATTATTTAAAATATTTAATAAATTTCAATTTATTTTTCAATTCATGACAATTAGGTTTTTAGAAAATTTTGTGTACATGTTTGAAACAATAATCACAGTCCAACAAAAATAATAATTATTTCTAACAGATCATATAAACTAAGTATATTTACAATTCCATTTAATATGATGGGATTCTTGGGATGGATTCCCATCACTAAGGATTTTTTGTGATGGGAATCCATAAAAAACATACAAAAATAGTTGTATATATAATGGTTGGGTTAGTAGATATGGAATAGATTCATATAGCATACCAACCCTCAATAAGTGTTTAGTAACACAATACCGGTAAGTGATTTCCTTTTATAAGAGTGTGGAGTTTATGGTATAATTAAAATTCAATGTATTTTTATTTAAATAGATTATTATTTGTGTTAATAATTCATTTTGTGTTAAAAAAATTTATTTTTTAGTAATCATTTCAAAGAAATAAAAAAATTGTTCTTTGAAGTATGTATACACTTTAGGGGAAACTATAATGCAAGAGCATGAGAGAAAATAAGTATTTATCATAGACAATTGATTTTAATTTGGTACCAACAAGAATTAACTAAATGAAATCAATCCTACAACACCTAACATGACTCAATATGTATCAAACAAAATTTAATTAAATCAAATAAAATGTAAAATAAGAAATAAATCAAAACTAACTTGAACTGATTATGTCATTGAAGAAAATACCCATACCAAATCAATGTGATATGAATCATCCCAGAAAAGAAGATAATATAAATGAAGTGATCCAAAAATAAATAAAAAACCAATAAAATTATTGATTTGGATAAAATAATAATTAAATAAATTGAACTAAAATATCTTAACCAAGCTTTAATTGAATAAAAATGAACAAAATTTATCCATAACTTATAGAATAAAATTCAGTTAAACTAAAATGAATTTAATAAATATAAATTTACCCTAACATTTTACAATTAAAAATAGTAAATAATGTCAAAATAACCACTAAAATGTTTAACATTTATATATGAACTGTTAACAACATAATATTGGTAAACTCTTTAGAGTTTGTAAATTGTTTGTAATGTAATTATAAACTGTTTAAAAATTTATTAAGTATAGTTTAAAATATTACTTTTGAACTATTTAAAAATATTTTTCCCATCCAGTCATACATGTGAATAGTGGTTGTTCACACTTCCCTTATATTTTTCATATACGCTTGTAAGATGCCAAAAATGAAATCTTTCTACCTATTTCCACCTTCTAAAACCAAAACTATGTATTCATGATTCCCATACCAATATATATTCATAAATCATGATTTACAATAATTAAAACTTAAAATGAATGAAATTATAAAGGTTTTCCACCAAAAAACAGAATATCCCATATAATCCCAATAAAACCCAGTATCCTCTATACACAAAACCAAAATCCACATCCTCAGATTACCAAATAAGATCTTAATCATCTATTAAAGATATATTTCACATTTTTATACCCTTAATTATCATAATTATGCATATATGAACATAAAAATTGTCATCCATTAGTGAATATACTTCATATTTCTATTTATATCCAAAATATTCACCAAAAAGGGATAAAATATAAAATACCCACCCAAACCAAAACACTCCTCTAAGATCCCAATGTTTCTCTTGAGGAAAAAACCCATTAATTTGAAGTCTGAATCATTCATATTAACCATATAATTGGGAATAATTGATTAATTAAGGGTTTAAGAGAATTGAGTTCTTATTCAGAGACTAGGGGTTTGGTTTTTGGAGAATCAACATGAGACACATAGTTGATACACAGTTAGTAGTAACCATGAGGCTCAACCATACAACCCATATATATGGGATCATTTTTTCAAAATCCATTTGTGGGAGGCCAAACTCCCATGATAAAAACTGAAGACCTTTTTGATAGCTTAAATTCATGATGAGAACATGGGTTTTCTAACTATGTTCCTGTCAATATGGGGTAGTGTCAATATTTTCTAGTGTTGGAACATGGTTGGTGTAGAGCTTGGATAACCATGTGCACAAACTATGAACCTCTTTAAAGTGTGGTGAAATTCCATTTGAAGAACCATGGAAGAACAAAAGCATGAAATAGGCACAATTTAAAATTTTGGGTTTGGATTCATGTTAAAAACCAAGAATCCACTTAACCCTTTCCTGGGTTTCTAAAAGGATTGTGTGTAATTAAATTTAGGAATGAAAAATAAAATCAAAAGAAAGATTAAAAGGTACCTCATTTCTTTGTAGTCTATGGTTTTATTTGATCACTATCGATGTTTCGGGGATGTAAGATGAAAAATTGGACATCTTATACATGATCCACACATGATAAAAAAAATATAGTATCATTTATCTATTTTTCCTTGGTTCTAGAATTAGAAATCTATCTACATTATGATGTCCCTTTGATCCCCTAAAAACGTGGACCTGATTGAGAAAGAAATATCGATCTGACTTTGTCATTCTTTCTTTATCTCTCTCTGTGAACATTATATGATAGTACATGAGATCTTCTCTCACTAATTTTGGGTAAAATCTTTATATTACAATTCCAGAGGCTAAAATGATCTTTTATACATAGGTTTTAGTTTCCAAAATATCACTTTGGTCCCTATAAAATAATATTATTCTTATTAGATTTTTTCACTCATATATGATTTAATAATAATGTCACAAATGTCACAAATATTTTAGCACTCACTCGTATCAATATAAGATGTTATTTGATAAAATATTAACCATTAACTCAACCCACAATCTCTCGAAATTATTTAACGAACTGTGAACATCCGATGTTCATTTGTAAAATTATATTTTTCCCGTATTCAAATTTATGATCTAACAACTTGTGAACTACTCAACATATATACATAAATAATTATAAAAAACATGAATAATATAATTCCATTTTTTTTATTCATGATATTTCATACTCAGATGGTCAAAACCCCATATTTGGGGCCCACATTGTCCTAAAATTCTATTAATTTGAATTGGTGGAACATGTGGATACAACTAGTGTGTGAGCCTCTAGGTACTAATCTCAATAGTAGTGAGTAAAAATCACATACCATAAGTGAAGTCTAGAAACCCATCATGGCCCCTAGGGATATAAGTGATTTCATATCTATGAATTCCTCTTGTGAACACTTTTTGTGTTATATAATCTCTTTGTATCATGAAATATCATATTGTATGACGAACACATGTATCATAATTATTTTTTTGCTTTATATATTTTGTGTCCTTACTGGATGTATTTAACTACTTGTACCATGTCCATCGATTTATTAAGGTACTACCATCATGGTCAACTTGGGCCCATGAGATATCTCTTTTTTAAATCAGAAGAGACAAATTCTATCTTGATCATCCAATCAATGTCATACCACTAATGACACACATGACAAAAACTACCTCTCCATGATTTAATTATCATGATATTTTACATTCGTAAAATTAAATGATCAAATCACACACATTTATAATGATCTCAAGTCTGGAGTGCAATACACATCTTCATAGATATGAACAACTAATGACACCTGAATCATGTAGTCTTCATATTATTGGGTCTTTCCTCATAACCTTACTAATATATATCACCAAATGATAAATTCAAGATATGAAGTCTGAATTATTATAATCTCCCAACACTTGATGGTAAAAAATCATATTTTTCCAATAAGAATGACGTATCTATACTATATAACATGTGTTTAGGATTACTGTCTTAGTACATCAGTTTTCTTATTATAACTATGAACTATTATATCCTTCTAATATGACATGAAATCTATGTAATTTACTATATAAATAGTGGATTCTGAAATATCATCACTATTATAGTTGGAATAAACACATAAACATATAAATCTATATACATGTAAGGGAGATCAAAATTACATTTCATGTAGGGTATAGGGAAATCACTATTACAACACTCACAATTACAATAGATATAACTTTTAAACCAACCTTGTTATCCATCACATGATAATATCATGTGTCCAGTGAGATATGTCTTTAGTTAGGGGCCATCCACATTTCTATTTCCTGACTATTATGTTATCTATAACATTACCTCTTTGAGTTAGACTTATCAAGATATGATATCCCTGAGTATATTCCATTTTTACACTATCTTAACTTGATTTCATGGCTATTAGTAGTACCATAATTTAACATATGATAATAATTTACTTACTAGCTGAGATTACTAGAATTAGACCAAAATTATTCATTTTTCATACAACTTATTAGATACCTTTTAAGATGAAAAATACTCTGTAATTATAGATATGGATACCACTACATTTAATAATTTTGTCTTTCTCATTAACATATCCTTACTATTATATTAGATCATACTGATCCAAGGAAGATTAGTTTGTGTCCCATGAAAACTATTATTCATTCTTCTCCATATAGAAGTTACACATCCTTTTTACCTTTTCAAGTTCAATTGGATATTTTTAACTAAATACCTTTCCATTATCTGAGTTCAAACTGATATATAACTACTATATTATCATGGAAATTCAAATTCTTGTACATATCATGGAATATGTGATTAATCCATCACTATATCATAATGAATTCCAATCACCCACTTAGTCACCTTCAATTTCATGGAAATATCTACCCGGAGAGAGATATTTCAGGTGACATTGGTAACATTTATCTCTTGAATTTTTGTAACATGTATATTTCAATACTATGTTAGTATGTGTACAATTGACTAGGTCTAAGAATCCATTAGATCTAACTCAGTAAATCTCATTCCCTAGAACATTGGTTACTACTTTAAGTCAATCTATGGGGTGTTAATTTTATATTGGTCTTAAAAACTATAATACCAATAACTGTTTTCGTATGTTAACAAACATATTTCATATTGAAAACAATGTACCTCCCACTGAACCATGGTAGACACATGGAAAATATTCATTCCAAATTAATATTGTATGATCTTGTTTCTTAATTTAATTCAATACTATATTTCAGTAACTTCACCCTTATTTATATTCTATGTCACCACCATCCCTTTCTCATTTCAACTTATATATTCCTTTCATGATTGGTTTTCTTGATATCTAATAATCAATAAAATTGTCATATAATTTATCTATGATAAGTAAAATTCTAATTGATTAAGGCATAATATAACAACCATACTCTTTATTTCACACATAAACATAATTTATCACATAAAATATTTACATGATAAAACATAGAAGATCGATATTTCAAGGGTATTTGGGGGTTAGGAACATTACATAA
Organism: Viscum album; assembly: GCA_963277665.1. Classification (NCBI taxonomy): domain Eukaryota; kingdom Viridiplantae; phylum Streptophyta; class Magnoliopsida; order Santalales; family Viscaceae; genus Viscum; species Viscum album. The sequence continues at coordinate 257,089,753 of OY728139.1, forward strand.
CAACTTAAAACAGGAAATACACATCTTTATTGAAAAAATCATTTACATAACCACACACATTCTTTCATACCTAGAATTGCATGGGATAACCTGGGGACATGAATAAGAAAACGGTGACCCATAAAGCCTAGTAAGGGATTAAACAAGTAAAAAATGAATAACATTGTACATGTTTGGAAATAGTCATATCAATAGAGAATAAGAGAAACATGAACATAAAGGCCTTATATAAAAAGATTATCATAACATGGAAATGTGGCAACAACATTTAATATGATTTAGCATGATCCAAAGCTCATTGCACATGGAGAATGAGTAAACCCTCATTGAAATTTAATTATAATTAGTAAACCCTCTTTCCACTTGACTTGTCTTGATACTAATCTTTACCCAATGCATTGGAGACCTATCAGGGCGCACCCTTCATAATCATTTCATTTCAAGCATAAGTGTGCCACATGGATCATATAAAATGGATTCATTAAACATCATAATTTATTTTGTGATAAATTAATGTTGAATTCATACATGAAACTCTATAATAAATAAGTAAATGTGCATAATTTTCAATACCCTTGATTGTGAAATGGTCATTGTATTCACTACACAATGACTTGGGCTTGAAAAATTGTGGTGCAATTTCGATAGAAAAACAACGTGACATAAGAATTCATAAAAATGGTTGATGATAGAGAAAGGATGACTCATCATATGTACATGAAATGGACAGTAAGGGGGTCATATAGATACATGTCCCAACATATTTAATGATATTTAGATTAATAAAACAAAAGAATTTCTTGAATGTAAATGATGAGAGATAAATCCCATACGGAATTTTGGCATGGTAAAGGGTGTACATGGGAGGAATTAACGAGAGAAAAATAGGTATATCATCATTCCAACATAAGGAGGGAAGTATGGTGGAGGTGTGAAATCATACTCCATCATTTTTAATTAAAAATAAAATGGTATATCAACATAATGAAACTTGGACAAAAATGAGAGAGGAAGAAATCCCTTACATGGATGTGTGATACCAAAGGATTGGTGGGGCTAGATAGAGGCTTCTAGGGAGCTTGGGGTGCCTTTTGAAGAATATAGAGAGAGGAGTTACTAGGTTTTTCAAGATCAAAACTCTTTTTGTTAAGATGAAATGGGATCCTAGGTGGGTTTATATAGGAAAAGAGAGGGAATTATTTATGATTTAGGTTTCAGACACCACACATTAAACTAATCAAAAACACAAACCAACCCATGGGTTTTTCCCATTATTTTTTCCAAAGGGGATAAAAAAAAATTATTTTATACATAAAATGGATTAACTTCATAAAATATTTGTCTTGATTATGTAGAGGTGATTCATACTCTCAAAAAATCAATTTAAAAAGTTAAAATGTTTTGTAAGGCTTATAGGGTCCACTGAGGCACCATTATATTAATAAAAAAATCTAAAATCACATTATTTTAAATATAAAACATATAGTGGTCTAAAATATCATTTATAGTATTATATTACATCACTATTGCATCATTATGATGTCATAAAACCAATTATATATTTAAACAGTATTTAATTTTAACCCAAAAATTCGACTTTCTTAGAAAATAATGAAAAAATAACCGTTGGATAATTTCGACATTCTAATTCAAAAAAAAATATTAATTTTATCTAAATAATTTTCTAAATATGTAAATTTTTATTTTTAAAACAAGAACCAATATTTAGGAAAAATTCATGGGTTTTGATAAAATCTATATTCAAACCAAAGTTAAAATTGAAATTATATTCGTAAAAATTAAACGATCGTTTATATTTAATAAAAAGTAATTTAGTAATAATATATTATTAAAATATTATTTAATTCAATAATCCATTAATAAATAAAAATATATTTCTTAATTAAATATTAACCAAAAACACTATTTTTGCTTTAAAAACAATTTAAAAATTAACAATGAATGTATATTCTTTATTATATAAAAAATAATGTAAATAACTGTAGTTCTAATATCTAGCTACATAACCCCTGATAACAACTGCATAAAACCAAAGGGAAAGGTGTACGATGGTGATAGAATCATTGGGTGGATCGGAAAACATCACTCAGTGGTAATATCTATCAGCATCTACTTCTCTCATAGGTGGTTCCATTTGAGCTTAACATGTTGAAGCTCGGCTTGGGATTAGTTAAGGTCGAAGCCCAATGATGACACCTCCTTTCCAAGCTCTAAAAAATGGGCTTCTAACAGAGAAATTCTACTGGATGAGGCCATTTCTTTCTTTATCTGAGTGAATTAGTTTTGTTAAAGCCCTATATTTATACTAATCATGTGATCACTGTTTAATGAAAATATTAGCAATGGTAGAAATTCTTAATGGTATTTTAAAATACAAAAACATAAAACCATGGACGTGAATATTTGTTATAGCCATTTTAAATAATAATACATTGAATTAAATCAATAAGAATTTTCATTAATAAAAGTTTAGGACAACACAATCTTCCCCCCATAAGAAATTTCACCCTTTAAATTCCATTTTCCCACACTAAAACATATGTGGGTAACTCTGCTTCATCACTTCCTCTGATTCCCATGTTGACTCTTAAAACTTATGTTTTTTCCACAACACCTTGACGAGGGGCACTATATGAGTTCGTATAACTATTTCCCTATGATATACGATATTCTATGGCTTATATTCATAGGAGAGGTCATTTTCCAATGGTACCACCTATGTATTGAGTACATGTGATGGTTCATGTATATACTTCCTCAATACTGATGCATGTAATACATTACCTACATGATATAGGTTATTTGTGAGTGCTAGTCGATAAGCCACTACACCAATGAAATCAAGGATCTTAAAGGGGCCTATATACCATGTACTAAGCTTTCCCTTATTCCAAAATCTCATAACTCTCTTCCATAGTGATTTGCAGAGGAATAACATGTCTCTGACATAAAACTCTAGGTCTCATTGACAATTATGATAATATCTCTTTTGTCGTCTCTATGTAGCTTTAATGTGTTTTTGGATGGTCTTAACCTTATCCACCATTATATTGACCATTTTTGGACCTAGGTGTTTTTGATCCCTAACATCATCCCAACATGTCGGTATTCTACACCTCTTCCCATAAAGGGCATCATAAGAATCCATTTGGATGCTTGATTAGAAACTGTTTTTGAAAGAGAACTCAAACAAAGGAATATATTGATCCAATCCTCCTTTTAAGTCCATTGAGAATGCTCTCAACATGTCCTCAAGTGTTTTGATAGTCCTTTAGGATTGGAAATCAGTTTGAGGATGATACGTCGTAATGACATTCATATCTTTATTCTTAGGATATTGAGGACTCTTTCATAATGTAGGGGTGAATTTTTTATCTCGATCAGATACAATATATAGGGGTACTCCAGGTAGCCTTACAACATCTCGGATGTATATCTATGCCAGTTGATCCAATGATAAATCCTCTTTAATTGCAATGAATTGTGCAGTATTTTTAAGAAAACCTACCTAGAATTTTTTCCTTTGGATGTCTTTTGGTGTCAGGTGACAGAGTCCATGGTGATGTTCTCCCATTTCCATGCTGGTATGGGTAATGGTTGCATCATCCCATTTGAATTCTACCTCTAACCCTCCACTTGCTAACATACCAAGAACATTGATGTATAATCAGCGATCTCCTTCTTCTTGTTATCCCACCAATATGGCTCTCGAAGACCTTGATACATCTTTTTGTTTCTTTGGTAAATGGAGAAATTTGAATAATGTGTATCATTCAAAAGTTCTTTCTTCAACTCCAAATTTTATGGAACACATAGTCTTATCCCAAATCTCACAATTCCTTATTCATTAACATTGAACTCCGAGGATTTATCATTTCTAATAGTTTTCACTTTGTTATGAATTTCCCACATCATTTTTTAGTGCATCCTTTAACCATTACAAAATAGACAGTTGAGGAATCATTTATAAAAATATTGATGATGTTCCCTTCTTTATTCTTCCCTTGTCCATATTCATCAAATATAATAAGAGTGGATCCTTTTCAATTCAAATAAATGATATATACAATGGGACCTTTCTACTTGGAGCATATGCACCTTGTTATCTTTCCCATGGTGGTAATGGATTGATAAGTAATAGTCTTTGATCATCTCTAACCATCTTCTTCGGCACATGTTCAACTCTTTCTGTGTGAATTTATACTTGAGGCTTTTGTGATACGAATATATATCACACTTCTCCACAAAGAGGAAATTTCATCAAATTTTTAAAGTTAAAATTACTATATCCAACTCCAAATCATATATTGGATAGTTTTTCTAATTAAATTTTAATTTCCTTGAATCATAGGAAATGACTTTGTCATTTTTTCATCAACACACACCATAGGACCTTCTTCGAATAATCAATGAATACCACAAAAATATCTCTACATGTGGGTAGTGTGAGAATGGGTGTAGTGATAATCCTCCTTTTCAAATCCTTGAAGTTGTATTTGTATTCATCACTCTATGAAAACTTCACTCTCTTTCAAGTTATCATGGTAAGAGGGTTGGGAAATAATGATACATTTCTCACAAATTGGATATAAAATCTAGCTAACCCAAAGAATCTTTAGATATATGTCACCGATGTTGGTCTCACCCATCCCTCTATTGTACCTATCTTGGTGGGATCCACAAATATCTCATTTATTGTGATGATAAGACCCAAAAATGGGACCTCCTTCAAAAATAAATCTCATTTTATACAGTTTTGATAGAGCTTATCCTTTCTCAAGGTCTCTAGTATAGTGATTAGATGCTTATTATACTCCACCTTGGTTTGGGAGTACATTATAAAGTCGTCTATAAAGGCTGCCAAAAATTTTTCAAAGTAATCTCTAAAGACACTATTCATCGAGTACATGAAGATTGTTGAAGGATTAGTGAGTCTTAAAGGCATTACTAGGAATTCTTAGTGCTCATATCTTTTACAAAAAGTAGTCGTGGGGATACACTCCTTCTTCACCCTTACTTGGTAATACCCTGACCGCAAATCCACCTTGAAGAATTATTGTTCTCTAAGTAGCGGATCAAACATGTCATCAATTTAGAGCAGAGGATACTTGTTCTATATCATGATTTTTTTGAGCTCAAGATAATCAATACAAAGGCACATTGACCCATCATTCTTCTTGACAAATAGGACTAGTGTACCCCATGGTGAAGCACTTGGTCATATAAACCATTTATCTAGATTCTCCATTAGTTTTCTCTTAATCTCCTCATGCTCCAAAAAAACCATTCTATATGGATTCATGGATATTTTAAATTCCCCAGGTATAAGATCAATTGATAATTCAACATCTCTTCTAAGATTAAGTCCAGAAAATTCCTCAGGAAACACTCCCGTGAATTCCGTCACAATAGGCATGTCTTCAAGGATGGTTTCTCCCTTAGAATCAATCATCTGGTCCAGATATGCATGCTCATAGGGTAGTAATATCCACCCTTGATATGATGATGATAAATATGATTCATCCTCCACCTTGAACTTGTACAGAATCGGGGTTCGATTCGCCATATGGAGAGTGATTTCTATCTCATGACAAATTCTGGTTGGCTCTATTTAAGGAAAGCTAATCCATGCTAATAATTACATCAAATTACACTAGAGGAAGTATGAAGAGGTTCTCTAGGAACTTAAATCCACAAATTGTGATAGTGGAGGAGTTATATTCATTGGTTACAATGATTTATCCTTTTACCATTCTCACCATCATATTTACTTCTATGATTTTTAGTGGTGTTGATATTGTTCTACTAAACATTCAGGATATAAAAGAATGAATAAATCTATAATTAAAAAGTGTGTCCTCTATTATTGAATGAAAAACTAGTGTACCTATCACCAATTTGTTTTAGGGGTTAACATTAGTGGTAGTGATGGAAAAAGTTCACCCTTCTTGTCTTAGAGGTTATTGGTTGCCTCAAAAAACCCTTGCCTTTGGGCACTGGTTTGCAAAGTTCCTTGGTTCCTTACAGTTGAAGCAATGAACAATGTGTTGAGGATTGAATAAAGCGTTCCTCTCTTCTGTCATATCTGTAGTTTTTTCTTGTTGGTAGTGAATGACCAGGTTATTTTCTCTTCCACACCTAAAGAATTTCCTCATCCCTTTTAGGAAATTTTTGGGGTTCTTCATTCCACACCTTTGACAAGTGGGGTGTTGTATTTTCTTATCACTATTGGATTTATTGATCAGACCACCTGAATTGAATTCCAACTTACTCTTCTTATCCCCATGATACCCCTGAGATTTTTCAATCTCCATTTCGACTTTGAGGGAACATCAGACAATTCCTTATATCACTTGAAGTCACAGATCGCTAGGGTTTTCTGTAGGCTATCTTTTATCCCACCAAATAAGTAGTAATCCATTAATTAGAGGGTAATGACAAAGAAGGAGGAATATCATGAAAGCCTTCTGATGTTTTCCTCACACACTTTAATGGATTCATTGCCTTTTTTTCTTGATAGAAACTATATCCCTTTCCATCTTAAGTCTGAGGGTTCCAGGATAATAATTCTCGAAAAAAAATTTCTAGAAATCCTTTCATTCCAATTCCTTCATCACCTCATCAAGATTCATATTTTTTATCAATTTCCACCATTGATCATATTCACCCTCTATATGATAAGAATATAGAAGTACCTTCTCTTGTTCCAAACATTGAATGATGGAGAATATATTCTCCATGGATTTGATCCATTGGTCAGTAATTGAGGGATCAGATGATCCATTAAAATTAGGAGGCCTTTGTCCTGTGAAACTCTAGATTGCGACTTATTCATTATTATGGGGTTGAATGTTCCTCATGACCCATGTTTATATTAAAAACTTGAGTTAAATGAGTGTGTATCGTGAAAAATTTCGCGATTTCTACCCCCATCGGATTGAGCATCTCATTAAAACAATCATCACATTTATTTGTGCATCGGTTGTTAGCCTGAGTCCTCTTCTTACCAGTCATTTGTTGGAATATAAGTAATATTAGGTTTAACACATAAATGGTAATCCAATGACAAAAATTGATGACATATTCCTTACTTTTATATCCCTAACTTTAGAATTTATAGGCTTCAATCTATGTTATCCATGATCTACTTCCCAACATATATTCTTAGAGGAATTTTTTAATTCCCTTAATATAGGTTCATATAAAGATTATGAATTTACCAAAGAATATCCCCCATGAGTTTCATAACCAATAGTGTATCAAATCCTACTATCGTGCACTAGTTCCCATTCAAGTCTAGCTCAAAGCAGTGTTTTCAGGTTTTACCCCTAGATATATCTGTGCAAGAGCCACCTATACCTACTCATCTCCAGAAAGGCATTTATTTTCTTGATAAACTACTTACTCAATAATGACCAAAATTTAGGGATGTTTTTATTATACTTATTCTTATCCATAAGGATTTCACTAGAGTTCTCAAATCCTAATCCCAAAAATAACTAAAACAATCCTACGATACCAACTATAACAACCATGATCTTTATTTTACACATAACCATAATTTGTAACATAAAATATTCACATGATACAACATTGAATATATAGATTTATAGTTTCTTTGGGGCTTAGGAACATTACAAAACAACTTAAAACATGAAATACACATCTTTATTGAAAACTTCTTTTACATGACAATACATATTTCTTCATACTTAGCATTGCATTGGATAACCTGAGGACATGCTGTTTCTGACGCTTTCATCAGGGTGTGTGCGTCTGTCTGCTTGAGTGCGATAGGTGTGGCCTTTGTTACCCCGCATTCCTGCTTTCCAAAGGCAGGTGGCATTCATTCCTTATTCAGGGATGTCTGCTCCTTGATCGAAATGGGGTGATGGGATGTCGGTTCTTCTTTTTGTGGATTCCTCCTCGGAACTCATCACCTAGTTTGGGTCTCCCTTATAGATTTAATATGTTGTTCATGAAACTCTTCCCGACACCATATTTTCATGGACACCAGTTTATTACATTGCTTCTGTCAGGACATTCCAAGGGGTTCGATCAGGGCAGCAACCTTTAGTTGGGGGAGTTGTCACGTTGAGGCATCAATGGTATTTCTGGATGCTGGGGAATTGATGTTTCTATCTTTTGTCCTTTATTATAGGTATTCTCGAGGGCGCGGAAGCCCGAGGCATCCCACATCGAGTGCGGGGAATCATATTCCATAGGCATGTATCTGAGGTTTTCCTCATCTTCCCATGTTCAACACAAGGTATGCCGTAAGTTTATCATCCAATGGAGACAGATCAGGCAGATCAGAACACTAGCTAGAGTGGATCAGATTGAATAACACCCTAGAGAAAACACCGATATTGGGGCCAGCATGTGGGTGGCTTCCCAAGTACAATGGAGGGGAATGAGTGGGGAATGATCTCACCGGGATGTGGCGGCCTAGGTAAGAATCATTATGGATGATGGTTTTGGTCTTGAGCCTCGAAGAGACTTCCTACGTACAATGCCTCAGCATGGATCAAAGTCCTCGTAGTTTGAGAATGGATGTGTAGGGAATACACTCTAGGTTTCTTGGGTGTTGGTGAGATGACGTGAAGATGGACCTTGGTCCAATAGGTGTTGGGATTGAACCTCATGGTGGCTTCCTACGTACCATGCCTTAGCATGGATCAAAGTCCACGTAGTTGAGGATGGAAATTGGTTGTTGAACCGATGTGAAGGGGAACCCGGGGTGTCCACTAGTGATGGGCGTGAACCTCAGGGAGGCTTCCTACGTACCATGCCTTGACATGGATCAAAGACCATGTATTTCAGAATGGATTCCAGTGAAACGATGTGAAGGTGTACCTTGGTCCGATGGGTGTTGGTCTTGAAACTCGTGGAGGCTTCCTGCGTACCATTCCTTGACATGGATCAAATTCCCCGTAGTTCGTGTTGAAAAGGGGCTGTTGAACGACGTGAAGGGGTGTCATAACAACTGGATGGTGGGCTCACAATTGTTTACCACTGGATTGGGATACAATTTAGCGTCATGCGGGATGAGGGCGTGTCGGAGAACCAACGTTAAGGCGAAACTTGGTCCACTGGTGATAGGATTGAACCTCATGAGTCTTTCTACATACCATGCCTTGACATGGATAAAATTCCACATAGTTCAGGTATAATACAGTTTAACTTCATGTGGGACGGGGGCGAACCGACGTGAAGGAGGTCAGAATGGCTGAGTGGAGGGTTTGAACCTCATGAGGCTTCCTACATACCATGCCTTGACATGGATCAAAGACCACATAGTTCAGAGAGTTGAAGGTGTATATGCGAACCAACTTGAAGAAGGACCTTGGTCCATATGGATGGTGGGATTGAACCTCCGGGAGGCTTCTTACATACCATTCCTTAGCATGGATCAATGACCATGTAGTTCAGATGGAATCCGGTGAATCGACATGATGGTGTAACTTGGTCTAATTGGTGTTGATATTGAACCTTATAGAGGATTACTATGTACCATGCCTTGATATGGATCAAAGTCCACGTAGTTCGGGATAGGTCAAAATGGCTTACCGATGGATTGGAATACAGTTTAACGTCATGCGGGATGGGGAATTTGGGGCTTACGCTCTGAGGCGGCCCAAGGTGTGTCATGGTCGGTGCTCACTCTAAGCTCATGGTAGCCATGCTCAGTGTGATAAACAAGAGGTTGCAGGGAACTGATGATCACGTTGTGAAGGGTGAGTCCGTGGGAAATGAAGAGGGGATTACACGTTGGGTGGCCCATGGTGCTGGGACTTACTCCAGTATGGAGGCTCGAGGGCGACAAAGTGCATAGGGAGAGGGATTTGGCACCCAGGAAGAGTGGAGGGGGACAGTTCCTTATCACGTCCTCCGCCGGCTATGGGGACCGAAAATGAATGGATGGATCAGGGGGCTCTGCCTCTTATAAGAACTGCTAGGGGATTATGCCAAGGTGTCTTCCCTTCCCCCGCGGACAAACGTCACTCCCAAAAAGAGAATATCATCACATGTGGAGAAAAAGGGGTGTGGAGAATGTCCAAGGTAGGGCACCCCGCTTGAGAGGTATGGGGAAATGTCACAGTTTAACGTCATGTGTTGAGGATGAGGGTGCTTGGTAGTTTAACGTCCTACAGCTCGGACGAGGTGGGTTTACTCCGCACCCCAAAGACTTACATAACAAGTACCCACTTCTCCTTGTGGGAGGTAAGTTACAGGAAATGTAATACTGAAGGGGGGGTCGCTGAGTGAACCATCGAGGGGTCCACGTTATCATGGCTATTCGAAGAAGCAATAACCATTAGTGTGCCTATGCGAAAAACATTAGGTGAAGCAATGCTATGGGCGGTGTCATCCAGGGGACATTGAAGTCACATCGTGCAAACCTGGAGGGTCACATGGGAGAAGGAATTTACAAGGAGAGGGGTCCATAGGTAGGGGCCTTGTGGAGATCGGTTGCTCTGCGTGGTGGAGGGCACTAGAGTAGGGGTGTGCTTCGCGAAGTGGGTTTCCATAGCCTTATCATGGGGCATGGGTGCAAGTGGGAGGTGCTTCGTGAAGTGGAAAGGTATTCACAGAGCACTACCTCGTGGAGCACATGCGCCTCGCGAAGAGAAGTGTTGTGAAGTAGTGTGCTTCGCGAAGTACAGTGACCCTAACTTGGTATGTAGATTACATGTATGCGAGGGGTGTTTCATGAAGCATAAACGCTCTGTGACAACTCGGGTCCCCTTGGGGATCCCCTTACTTTAAGAAGGCCCTTAGGCTTCACGAAAGGCATCCCTCTCGGAAGAGGGGATTAAAACGAGACAAGGAGGAGGCATCTCGCGAAGCAAAAATACCTTGCGTAGCTCATGGTTCGTAGAGCCAAGGGTGCTTCACGATTTGGGAGCTGAGAAGATGAAAGGTCAGATTGTTCGTCCCGAGGGCTCAGGGGGGATCTCAGTATTTATAGGATAGAGGTGCTGCAAAGCAGAGCTTATGAGGCGCGAAGAGGGATTGGGTTGCTTTGTGGAGGTCTTGCGAACGTCTGGGTAATTCGTAGAGGGTACCGCCTCCTTTATTTCGCAGCGGGTTCTCGAATGTTAGGGGCATTCACAGAGGGTACCACCACCTCTTTTTTGCGGCAGGTTCTCAAACATCAGGGGTGTTCGTGGAGGGTACCACCTTCTTTGCTTCACGGCGGCCGCGTTGCTTGGGGGGACTCTGCGAAGTGGCTTCGCGAAGTCGGCCATGGGGACTCTTTCTCATCTTTCTTTTCTCCCAACATTTTGGCGCCAAATAATTCCCCTCCTCAGACTTGGAGCCATGGAGGGATCAAGGGTCAAAATCTAAGGGAAATCTCCAAAATAAATGTTCACTCGTTGTGCTCACTCGTTAAGAGGGTGCGTGAGGCGGACAGGGGCCGCATGGGCCGGGCGCCCCGTGAAGCTCCGTGTGGACTGGACGCGTTGTGAAGCTCTGAAGGCTACCACCTATAAATAGTGGGGTTGTCCATCTCTTTTTTCCTTTCCCTTCTACATGATTTTTTCCTTCTACACTCTCGATTTGCGAAGCTCCGCGTACTCTGTGCCTGCTCTCCGTGAATCGGGCTTCGCGGTGAACCACGAGTCTCTTAATCCGTGATAGCGTCACACGAACGTGTGCTTGTAGGTCGAAGCCAAGCTCCGCGATTAGGCTTTGAGAACGAGCTTTGAGAATAGGATTCGTGGCCCAACCTAAGATTTTTCTGAGTTCTGAAACCCAATGGCCCATCAAAAATCTGTTCTGGGGGTGCTCACAGATGTCGCCCGGAGGGATGAGATGGAAAATTGTCTGGGCCTAGGTGAGTTGGTTCGTAGCCACTCGGACCATAATTCTTTAACATAGCTACTATTAGAGAGCCAAAAGAACTATCTTTTGTGCAAGAGGCTACCCTTGTATGGCTTCGGTCTGAGGGATGACATCTTCATTCCTGAGGTGAGTAGGGACGAACCGGCTAACTAGTTCAGGAGCACGTCATGATAGCTCAAATAGTTCAGGGTGGCTGATGGTCATGCATGAGAGGACTTCACACCTGTCACCGCCAACTTCCTATACAATCATATGAACAATGGTGATGTCAATCCACTGCATCCAGAGATGTCCCCTCCCATGTACCGCACAATACTAAAGTCATCATTAAGGAATTTGATGAAGGGGTGGTCCGATTAGTGGGACCTGTACAAGGGTGGAAACTTCACAAACGATTGGGAATGGGCCTACGAGGTAGGCACCTCATGCGAGGAGTTTGGAGCTGATCTGAGGAGAGTGGGTTTGTATGAGGCGGAATGGGTCTACCAATTCCACATTTATCAACTGAAACAGCTGATGCCAGAGCTGTTGAGAAGATGGTCATATAGGACAAACACTTTACACCTACACCATGGGGAGGTTGGCATCATTCTTTGGGATTTCCATCAAATTTTGGGGGTCCTGGTCTTGGGGGATATGTATGAATAATTCCTCCCCATCATGAGTGTGTGGGAGGATTTGGAGCTGATGTCGCGGCTGGTGCTGGCACTGATGGGGTCGGTCCCTGGAGAAGATAAAGAAGCGGTGAGCGATGTCCACTTCAAGAAGTGGTTAATGCAGTTCCTGAACTTCCCAAAGGATCCAGAGTTTCCATCAAGGCCTCAAACATGCCCAAAGGGGGCTCTACAGGTAAAGGAGAATTTGTATTGGAGGCTCTTGGAGGACATCCAATGGAAGACTTGGGGTTTTAGTGTCAATACCGAACAGCAGTCGATAGTCAGACTGGAGGTGTTTTTTGCGGCCCTTATTTGTGGTTGGATCCTACCAGTGAGGGATACAAACATGGGGGTGTTCCCTAGCTAATTCATCATGGCATCCATGCTGTCCACAGGATGGTGGGTCAATCTGGGGATTCTGATGCTCGCCAGATTATACAAGATGCTACGGCATGTTAGCGAGGGAAAGAGGTTTCTGATGATATGAGAGCCCTTCCATCTTTTGTATGGGTGGATTGCAGCGCACATCAGGGGGTTTACAAATATATGAACCCCATCTCGCCTCTGGGGTCAAACTTCCGCCCATCCATTCTGAATGCTGCTGTGAGCATTCCATCCAAATTAACCGTACCCTTGGTACTAAACCGGGTGTGGAAGGCAGATGAGTATAATTTCCACCCATTTCCATTACTGACAGGGGTACTCACTGACGATGTTCAGGGGATGGAAGAGCATCGGGCCTATCCCCTGGCCTTCCGAGGTGGAGTCTTGATGGAAAGGGTGGACCGAGAGCCTCTCTGCGAGCCATACACCCCACATCGGATTGCAAGGCATGTCTGGTGCCTTCAGCGGCTGACCCCGCAGGTCTACTGGGATGTGCTCCACGATGAGCACTCATGTGTGATGAAGAAATTGTGGCTCATGTTCACATAGGAAGATAAGAAAATTTGAAATGTGTTTCCTCCCCCCACTGCCTCCTTTGGACTGGTGAAGGAGTATGCCATAAGCTGGGAGGCAGCTTATCTGGGGGAAATGCTGAAGCAGCCAACTATTCGAGCCGGTGATGGTGGGCCTCCCCTATCCCAAGGTCAGGGTCAGAAGGCAAAAAGGGACTCTCGCGGTGGTGGGGCTACCATGGCGTCACAACCTGCACCACCTGAGGGTGAGGCAGCGGCGGCAGATCCAACAGAGGCAGTGGACCTGGTGGTCCCAGGAGAGTAGATCCATCCGAAGGGTCAGCCACCGAGGGGATTCCACAGGATATCCACTCAGGCTCTGGGGAAATAGTTGCACCATATCAACATGATATAGAATGTTGTTTTACTATAGGATTGGAACATTTGGGATGTCAACCAGAAATTCCTCGGCCTGCCCGAGATGTGGAAACACCTGAACCACCTCGGGATGGATTTACTAGGAACAGGCCCTGTCCGGGCTGGTTTTGCATTGTCCCTAGCGGAGGCGGAGTAATAACTGGATAAGTTGGGGGACTTTGTACATTCTAGTGGTGCCCCGCATCCAATGACAGATCGGGTGAGGGTACTATAGGATCGGACAGTTCCCCCATAGTTGTCAGCCACCGAGCTGAGAGAGCGCATCCCCCTACTGGAAGAATCAGACGAATCCTCTTGGGGGGATGAGGTCGGTGGAGGGAGCTCGTTGGAGGAAGGAGAAGTCGGCGATCAAGACTCAGGTCTCGACGATTTCACAGAGGCTCTCGAGGTAACATCCCAAGTTTCTTTCTTTGGGGTATGCTATCCGGTCATTATGGATTTCTTAACGACATCTGAACCGTGCAAGAGGACCTTGTGCACAAACCTCATTCTCGCCCCTCGGTGGGTGATGATGCAAGACAGTGGGAACCCAAACAGGTGGATGTGTCCAATTATGCATCTGGTGGGGCTGGGACATCTGAGGTGGCTCCTACAGAATCTCTGAACCTTCCGAAAATATACGGAGGGCCACGCTTTGGGGTCCCGTCAATATCAACTCAGGAGCAGAAATAGGTGTTCGTTCTCTATAATTCCTCTCCATTGAATTCATTGTTGCCACACGCTAATCTTGCCAACGGATGTCTATGCCTGTCTCTATCACGTACAATTCTTTGACTAGAATGGGGAACTACGGTGAGGTTGGTCGGGATTTCTGGCAGCGCCCCTCCCAGGGGCATGTCAATAATCGTGGAGATAGTTACCCATCCCACCCGAGTTGCAGCACTCCTTATCATTGGCGGGACCACCAGCGGGGTCGTTCCCGAGTTCATTGAGGTGGGGTCTGACGATGAGGATAGACCAGTCGACCCAAGTCCCACCACACCTGATCCGCCTCCAGATGCCGCACTTGATCCAATGTCAGACGTAGATCCCACTAAATATTTCATGAGGGTGTATCCCACCTACGAGCCTACCAACTGCACGGACTTGGATGAGACGAACTCTGACGAAGAGGACAGTGATATATTCCACCGCTGATCATGGAAGCTAATCATGCGCATTTTCAAAATGACCCCCTAGGAATTATGGCTGGGAGATATGGACAGACTTCGCTCTTGGATGCGCGATCTGTGTGCTGGGGGAGTGGATGCCCAGCGCCCTCATTTTCTCATCCGAGATCTCACGGTAGAGAAGATCTGGGAGTGTGATCGAGGCCTCAGTGTGGGATGGTAGCGGAAGAAGGCGAAAAACATCAAGAAACTATAGGAGGCTGAAAATGAAGTCCAGTGGCTATAGCTCTGGGTGGATGAGCACTCATCCTCTCTTAACGAACAATCAGAGTTGATCTTGCGATTGAAGGCCCGGCTGGCAGAGGCAAAAAAGCATATGAGGCAAGCTTCTGAAGAAATGGCCATCCATCAGGCTGATGTAAAGCGGGCCCAAACTTAGGCTGATGAATTGTGCCCCATCGTTGCTGAGGAGGAGTGGGAGTTAAGCTGGCGGCATCAACTCCAGGACGGCGCATGTAGAAGGGTGGCGGAACTGAAACATTCTTTTGACGGGGTTAACCCGTCTATGGGAGGGATAAACCCCCGAGTGCTGTAAGGATCAAAAACTCTCAAACTCACTTTAATGTTTTGATTTATTTGATGTCATATCATGCGTGAGTTTTGTTATCGAGTTTGGCTTCATACACGTCTGTTATATTCGTGAAATGTCTAGTGGTCAGTCCCTAAGCTCACATGGGTTGAGCCCAATGTGAGAAACAAGGGGTGATCACCATTCTATTCCATCTGAACATAATGCTTCGACCAAGATTTGGGTATTTGGGGTTTAAGTAACTAATTCAAATCATCCAGGAAGACATGGGAGAGGCCCAATCGTAGGATTAGGACCTCAGAACAACTGACGATCCATTCTTCTGATGTTCCCTGGTGCATGATCATGGTAACGCCAGTGGCGTTGGGATTAGTCTGAACATAGGGAAGTGGAAGGTGTGAATTATGATTCCCAAAATTCTGGAATGCTATGGGGGGTGGCATGATAAGGATAGATAACTGTTGACCATGTTCGAAACACATTATCATTATTGCATTATCCTGAAATGGGGATAACAGATTAGGGCGGACCGTTGACCTTGTTCGAAACATGGGGCCTGACTCAAAATTCTATCCATTAGTCTTCCGGAACGTTGGCCCAGGATAGTAAGCGGGCCATATTCCGACAATACATACTATTAGGGGGTCCCTCCAGACATTGAAGAGGGCAAGGGTCCAAATAAAGGGCATGCGAAGCATGGAATATGGAGTGAGGGTTTGTTCGAACAGAATCCGAAACTCTTGAAATTACGCCACCGTGGTGGAAGCACACTAGTTGGGAGCATCAGTTTGATCAAGGATCATTCCTTTTTTCTTACAGGACCTCTCTGGCGAGGGAGCCATCACTTCCCAATGTCATCTTGGGGTATCCCGGACTTGTTCGGGGTACAGTTGTAGTTACATGGTCCCTCACGAGGGGTTAGGCTATGGGCCAGAAATAGGGAGGAACGGGATCTTACGATTCCTGGGGCTAGACACGAGGTGAAAATACTAGGTGTCCCTACGTATCCCAATAGAATGGGAATCACGCCGTACGTAGTTCTGGAAGTATAGTGTGGTCATATACCAACACTGACAGGTGAAATTCTCTCTGGAAGAGGCTCTGGTGCATCCCATGACCAACATGGGTCATCCTGAACTTGATCAAGGTATACGGTAGTTTAGTGTAATGAATTTAGGACATATGGCCTCCTGCCGTTTAACTTCATATGATAGGATGTAAAATTGAAGAGACCAAGGAGAATTTGGTGCGGTATCTATGAAACCGATGTGAATGGGGACATGATCCCACATCACACCACATACCCCCGGAGGAAACTCTTCAGGTCGAGGGACCAAGAGTGAGAATTAGGTTGGGACCAAAGCAGAGTGTTCAGGCATTCCTACATACCCCATGAGGATGGGAATCAAGCCATACATAGTTCTGAGAGTGCAGTTTAACGTCCTGCAGGGCGATGAGAAGCCTGGCCGCATTCGTACACATCCTACCAAAACTACTAAGCCCACATGAATCGTGCTCGGTGTGGGAAACAAGATGTAATGGTGGTACTTTCCCGACACAGGAAGGGGAATGTTAGGACAAAGGGACACTCGGTGAATACTGGCCCAATGATGCTAACTCATCCATGAAGCGCACCTAGACACGCGAAGAGATAGAGCCGGGTATGTCGAAATTCCACTTGAACATGAGAGAGTAGAAATGTGTGAATCATGAAGCTCAAAATTTGGACCGCAATGATGGTGTCATGAAGATGGAGGATAACCGTTTACCTTGGTGGAAACGCAGCATCCATATCGCATTATCCTGGAATGGGGACAGAAAAATGAGGGTCGATCGTTGACCATGTTCGAAACACGGGACTTGTCGAAAATGTCGTCTGGGATCCTTAGGGACGTTGGACCGAAACGATGGGAGATCCCTTAGGCCTAGCATCCATGGAGAGCCCTTAAGCCTAGCATCCATGTCTTCTGAGGGTCCTTTTGGACATAGAAGAGGATGAGGATCCAAATAGCGATCCCATGAAGCCTGGACATGGAACGAGAGGAATGTATCCATGAAAATTCCACACTTTAGGCTCTCTGTCAAAACTCAACTAAATACGACAAAAAGACGTATTAGATAGTGGGAGTGGAGTCCCTTAAAACATGTAGATCTTAGTTTAGGGTTATAGAACTCAGACCATAGGTGGTAGGAAACATGGGAGACTCATGGTGATTAATTACAAAAACCTGACGGGAATGGGAACCGGGGGTTCCGACCACCACGTTTTCCTTGGAGAGGTTTTATATAAAGAGACCAAAAACGAGAGTTTAACTGGGCATGAGGCAAAGTGTGAAGGAGTTCCTATGCACCCCATGAGGATAGGGATCAAGATGCACATAGTTCTTGAAAAGGGGGCAGAGTGATGTACCAGTTCCAGGGATAAAAGTGGTGTGTGGGCATGGCCCAGGCACCAAAAGAAGAGGTATTTGATAAATCTGGTTTTTCCTTTGAGGTGAGTGGTTTTTTTTGTGAAGCGACAAGCCTAGGGTAGCAAGCCCTGGCATCGCCCCAATAATCAAGCCGTAGTAGTTGTTGACAAATGGAATGGCATATGACCAATACCAAACATGATGTCCTCTATGATGAGGTCATCACAATGAAGTGCTATTTTTCATCATCCAGCCAGGACGATAATATCACAGTTTAGGGTCATGTGGTGGGACCCATCAAGCATTTTAACGTCATGCAGTGCATACGTAGCAGAGACGATGCTAGGCGAGGAATGTGTACGGTGAAATGAAGCATAACCAACGTGAATGGGGAAATTATCCCACATCACACTATATGCAATTCTGAGGGGAGATCCTCGGGCCATGGGGGCCAAATAGGGGTGAGAGAAAACGGGGCCGGAGAAACTAGCTCCCAGCTGAGCTGGACCTGAAAATAAGATGTCCAAGTGGTCATACATATCCCATAAAGATGGGAATCAAGCCACATGTAGTTCTAGAGGATTAATTTTAATTTCATGCAGGACAGGCGGGACAGGAAATAGGAGGGCTAATTTTTAGAATGGGGTGCGCGTGGTGTGACTATTGCAAACATGACGTGAATGAGGACATAATATCATACCTTGCCACGCGGTCCCATAGTCATATTCTAGATGGCGGGACAGAAAATAAAAATTAGAAAAACTCAGGCTGGACCCAAAGACAAGAGGTCTTGTCATTCCTATGTATCCCCTGAGGATGGGAATCAAGCTGTACGTAGTTCTGAGAAGATCTTAGTTTATAGTCTTATAGCTTAGACCGTAGGTGGCTGGAAACCTTCCATGTAAGTGCAGACCTTGACCCGATCACTAAGCCCACATGATTAAAACACGGTTTGGGAAACAAGGGAGGAAGATATCTATTGAAACACATGGAATGCACACCAAAGGGAAATTGGTGCGTAGCCACTATCGCGGCTCTGGTCCTCCTAACGCGCAGATGTGCACTGAGGAATAGTTCCAAGAGTTTCGATGTTCTACTTGGAAATGATGAGGTAGATAAGGATGTGAATCATGTAACCAACATTTTTGGCTTAATGGGGTTGGCATGGTGATGGAGGATAATTGTTAACCATGGTGGAAATGCAGTATCCCTATCGCGTTAGCCTGAAATGGGAACAAAAAAGAAGCATCGACCGATGACCATATTCACAACGTGGGATTTGTATCGATTTGTTTTCCTCGATCTTCATGGGAGATGGACTATAATGGTAGGAGATCCCTTAAGCCTAGCATCCATTCCACTTAGGGGGTCCCTTCACTTGTGAAAGGTGACAGAAACCCTAATGAAGAGAAACAAAATTCCTGAAAAATGGGTGGAGGCATGTCTAAGTAGAGTATGACATTCCATGTACTAAACCAGAGTACCCTTAAGCACACTGGGGAACCACTGAAGAGGGTCGAAGAGGGTGTCCAAGATGGATAGGGTAGGCCAAGGGGCCATGGTGAAATGGAGATTTCTGAGAGATGGGGTTGGACTTGAAGTCTAGACATTTGGGATGGCCTACGTATCCCATAAGGATGGGAATCAAGACACACATAGTTCTTAAGGAAACCCAGGGTGTAGGATAGCCTTACAAGGAAGTGTACGACATGGAGAGTAACCCGACCTGAATGAGGACATAATATCGTACCACACCGCACAATCCCATAAGAGAGAACCTAGGCCAGGGGCCCAAAAAGGCCAAGGGGCCTGAGGCTGGGCCTCAGTCAGGAAGGTCTGACCAGCTCGCAGTTTAATGTCTTGAAATGAGGAAGAGGAGGGGAGTAGGATATCCTAAACAAGGTAGTTGTATGACATGACGAATAACCCGATGTGAATGAGGACATAATCTCGTACCACACCGCACAATCCCATAAGAGAGAACCTGGGCCAGGGGCCCGAAAAGGCCAAGGTGCCTTGGTCAGGAAGGCCTGACCATCTTGCAATTTAATGTCTTATAGTGAGGAAGAGGAGGGGAGTAGGCTACCCCAAACGAGGGTGGTGTATGGAATGAATAATTACTCGACGTGAATGAGGACATAATCCCATACCACACCGCACAATCCCATGAGAGAGAACTTGGACCAGGGGCCCGAAAAGGCCAAGGGGCCTTGGTTAGGAAGGCCTGACTAGCTTGCAGTTTAATGTCTTGTAGTGAGGACGTGGAGAGGAGTAGGATACCCCCAAACAAGGGAGGTGTACAACATGGAAAATAACCTGACGTGAATGATGACATAATCCCGTACCACACCGCACAATCCCATGAGAGAGACCCTGGGCCAGGGGCCTGAAAAGTTCTAGGGGCCTTGGTCAGGAAAGCCTAAAGAGCTTTCATTTTAACGTCTTATAGTGAGGATGAGGGCTGGGTTAAGGTATCTCATCTGGGGATGTGTACGGCATGGAGAGCAACCTGACGTGAATGATGAAATATTCTCGTATCACACCGCACAATCTCATGAGAGAGAACTTAGTTTGGGCTCTTGAAAAGGCCAAGGGGCCTGAGTGTTGGCATCTCCCAGAGGAAGTTCATCGCTTGGAGATACAACAGGGTGGAATGAACCACTACACTCGATGTTTGGGACATCTTGGCCCAGACTTAATGATCCAGGACAACTATTGACCAAGTTCAAAACACAGCTTTAGGAGAAACAAATGAGCATCGACCGCTGACCATATACAAAACGCGGTATTTGAATCAATTTTTTGCTCGACATCCTCGAGGGAGTTGGACTGAAGTGGTAAGAGAGATCCCTTAGGCCTATAATTCATACCATTCAGGGGACCTTCTGGATGGGGAAGGTGATGGAATCCCAGTCAAGGAGCGGGTGAAGCATATTTTTACCCGTCTCTCAAAGAGGTGAACATCTCCAGGGAGCGGGACGTATGGACAGATCGTGGTTATCTATACACGAATTGGGGAAAAAGTACGCCCTCTCCATAAATCTTAACCCGGGGGGGGGAGATTCTGGTGTTTGGGCTAGGCCAACAGACGATATGTCCGGGCGTTCCTACGTATCCCATAAGGATGGGAATCAAACCACATGTACTTCTTGAAGGCCATGAAGTTTAATGTCATGCGGTGAAGACATGGGATGATAGAAGAACAGGAGAGGGGACAAGGTATGACCCTTATAATACTTGTATGAGTGGTGCTAAGGAATCCTACACCATATCATGCGAGGATACTCCGAGAAAACTATAGCTAGGGGGATAGTCAAAGAGAAGAGTTTGGGGTTGAGATCAAAACAAAGCATCTGAGCGTTCCTACATATCCCAAAAGGATGGGAATCAAGCCGCACGTAGTTCAAAAAAATGTTGTTTAATGTCATGCAGTATGATACGTAGTTTAAAGTCATGCATGATTTTCCAGTTTAAGGTCATGCTGGACCGTATAGTTTAAGGTCATGCCAGACCATAGGGCTTAGGAAAGTATTTCTTGAAGAACTTGTCATTAGTGGGAGGAGTTATTCAATCACCATCCATGGTCACCAAGGAGTATGCTCTATTGGGTTAAACCTTATAAATGATGTAAAGTACTTCCCATTTGGGCTCCAACATTGATGGTTTCCTGCTGAGGATCATTGGCGCTCAGAGGGACAATACCAGGTCTCCTTACAGGAAAGAGCAGAGGTGAACCTTCTTGTTGAAGGCTCTAGCTATCTTATTCTGATGCCTCTCTAGATTGTTCATGGGCATGTAGCCTACTCTCATTGAGTGCTTCAAATTCATCTAGATGGATTTTTTCTACCTTATCTAGTGCTTGTAGGTCATAGACTACAGTGCGTAATGATGGCATTTGGATCTCAATGGGTAGAACGGCCTCGGCCCCATACACCAGGGAGTATGGGGGCACCTGGGTGGAATTGTGAGTCCTTGTCCGATAATCCCAAAGGGCGTTGAGGAGCTTTTCTATCCAACTCTTCTTGTTCAGACCAACCATTTTCTGCAAAATATTAGAGAGGGTTTTGTTGAATGCCTTGATCTGCTCGTTTTCTTTCGTGTGATAACAGGAGGTATGGTTGGAGTAAATGTTGTACTTGGCATAAAATTTCTTCATCTCATATGCTAAAAAGTTGGTCCCGTTATCGGTGAGGACTGTGTGAGGGACTCCAAATTGATATATGATGTTGGATCTCACAAAATAAACAATGGATCATGCCTAGACTTCCTTGAGTGGGATGGATTCTTCCCATTCGGAGAAGAAATCCATAGTGGTAAGGAAAAACCTGCACTATCAAGCTGTTGCTAGTGGAGAGGGTCCCACAACATCGATTCCTCACACCGAAAATGGCAAAGAGTACTTGGTGGAGTGGAGAGGTTCTGGTGGCTGATGCAAGAAATAAGCATGAACTTGGAACGCATGACATCTCTTGGAGAACTCGATTCAATCGTGGATCATAGAGGGCCAGAACTACCCCAGTCTTCAGATTTGATGGGACAGCTTTGGCCCAGCCTGGTGGGAACTGTAGGAACCGACATGATCCTCTTGCATGACCTGAGAAATATCAACTCCTTGAATGCAACGGAGGAAAACACCATAAAAATCGTACTTGTATAGGATTTTCCCAAGGTTGGGACCACTCCGGAGGGTAAAATACAGCGCGAGACTTCGGATTTGCTCGTGCTTGGCCCGATCAGCCGGGAGGCAACCATTTTGGAGATACTTGTCAAAATGTGATCTCCATTCGGGAGTCTTTTCAACCACTGCATCTGAAGAACCTGGGGCTCCTGACATGGAGGATCCAGCAGTAATATGGCTTACTCGCAGGTTGTCGTCATCCTCTAGGGTGACGGGAGCAATGAATCTCTGGTGTTCCACTAGTATAATCAGATCATCCTGCTCGGATTCTGCAAGTGACACAGCTAAGCCAGCCAAAGCGTCCACTCGACCATTCTATGACCGAGGGACATGGGAAACCTCTGGTCGAGAGGTGAACTAGGCCATTAGATGGAGGGTGCACTCCAACAATGGCATGAGCAATGGATTTCTGACAACATAGTCTCCATTGACTTGCTTGATGACTAGCTTAGAATTCCCTTTCACATGAAAATGGGGCACATCGATCTCGAGGGCCACCTCGAGGCCAGTTATGAGAGACTGATACTCTACTTCATTGTTGGTGCATACCTCTGACAACAGGAACGAGTGCAGAAAAATGGCCTATTTCAGGGTAATGAAGATGATACCGAGGCCCACTCTGTTGAGCTTAGGATCGTTGAGCCTTCTAACGGTGGGACTCCGGGAGGCACCGTTGAACTGCATTTTCCAACATGAGAAAACATGATCGACTGAGAGGATTGCCTCATCAGGAGAATCTAGGTCCGTGGATTGATCCATGGAGGTTGGGTGGGCGGCTAGAAAGTCTGCCAATGCCTGCCCCTTGATAGCCTTCTGAGGCACGAACCTGATGTCAAACTGCTAGAGAATTACCACCCACCATACTAGTCGACCAGTCAACATGGGGAAGTTCAGGATGTACTTTATCAGGTCTACCTGAGAGACCAATTGTACCTCATGGTTCTGCAGGTAATGTTGCAACTTATGTACAGAAAATATGAGTGCAAGGGAGCTCTTCTCGATAAGGGAGTATCTAGCCTCAGTATTGAGGAGCATGCGGCTAAGATAGTAGAGTATATTCTCTGTTCCCTCATTATTCTTCTAGGAGAAAAGGGCACCGAGAGACTGATCCAGGGCAGCGACATAGAGATTCAGTGGCTTCCAGGAGACGGGTGGCATCAGAATCGGAGGCTGGAGAAGATACTGCTTGACTTCCTCAAATGCAGTCTGACACTCTGCATCCCATTCATAGGCGGTTCCCGTCTTCATGATCCGAAAAAAGGGCTTACACTTTCTAGCTAGGTTCATGATGAATTAGCGTTTTTAGGCTAAGTGGCCTTTAAAACTACGAAGCTCTCAAATATTTATCGAGGGAGGCATCTATCTGATTGTCTTGATCTTCTCAGGGTCGATCTCGATGCCTTGGTACCTAAAAACAAAGCCAAGAAACTTCCCGGAAGTGACCCCAAAGGCACACTTCAATAGGTTCATCTTCAGGTGGTGGGAACGAAGGAAACCGAACACATTCTCAAGGTCCTTGAGATGGTCCTGGCACTGACAAGATCTGAACACCAGATTGTCCACAAAGAATTCCAACAATGTTCCCAGGATCGGCTTGAATATGCGATGCATGGCCCTGATAGGTGGCACCTGCATTTTTCAGGCCAAATGGCATAACCTGGTAATAGAAAGTACCTTGGGGGCCCTGAAAGTGGTGGACTCCTTGTCTTAGGGGGCCATTCAGATCTGATTTTATCCAGAGTACCCATCTATGAAAAAGAGGGCTTGGAACCCGACCGTAGCATCAATCAACAATTCTGTCACTGGAAGGGGAAAATCATCCTTTGTATAGTGGTGTTTGAGATTGTAGAAGTTGATATGGACTCTGATATGCCCGTTCATCTTCCTGGTTGGAAAAATGTTTGCTAGCCACTTCGGGTACAAGAATTCTTTGACAAAGTTGGCTCTGATGTGCTTGTTAACTTTTTCCTCAACCATAGCACCGTGAGATGGGTGCATCTTTCTGGGAGGCTTCTTGAACACACGATGGTTTTTCAAGAGACCGAGGTGGTGGATGTATACCTAGAGATCTAGTCCTGGCATCTCACCGTTACTCCAAGAAAACATGTCATGGTGTTGTTTAAGGAAGTTCACGTACCATTGCTGCTCCTCGAGGGACATGGAGGCACTGATCAATGTGGGTCTCGGGTCTGCCTCACTACTAAGGTTCACTTGTACCTGTTCATCGACCATTTTAGAGATGCCTTCTTCAAAGGCAGGGGAGAATCCTTTATATCATCTTCTCCACTTGTGGAGGGGTCTTCCATAGGGTGAGTCACATCCGAGCCACCGGACATTGATGGGAGGCTGGTGCCGGCTTGAGCGGAAGTGGTCAGCACAACAGGAGATTCATGCACCACTGAGACCATGGCAATGAAGGTAGTTGTTCTAATCACATCTGGTCTTTGGCCCAGAGGGCTACGCCTGGTGATGTCAAAGCAATAGTGGCGCGTCATCTTGAGCCGGTTGATCCCAGCTTGGAAAAACAGACACGTATGACGTATTTCCATTTCCATTTGGCAGACATCCCGATACCGTATATAGATACCCAAAGCTTGATGTAGATGGACATTACATTTATTTTGTGGAATACATAATACATAACAAAAACAGACACCAAAGGGCCATAATAGTTTAGTGTCTTTGGAAACTTGGAGCATAATCTTTTAATCATGGTGAAAGATCTTCAACATCTCTCATAAAGATATTCCCCTTTTATTTTCTTACCTAAAACCTTTATTTAAATCCTGGGGAAAAGAAAACATAAAAAGGGCGAGCTCAAATGCCCAGTAAAGGTAAACATAGAGAACATAAAACAATCCATAAACATTTGAATGCAAAATCTTCAACATTAAATCTAAACATCAAAATGTTGAGCAAAGACATAAATCGTGGAAGTACGTAAGGCATATATCATAATGGAACATAAATCATGATAAAATATCATGGGAATAAAACATTTAATTGTGAAAAACCATTAATCACGTGATATGATTTCCATAGTAGCCAAGGCATTGCTGCCAAGACCATATTAGTGGACAAAGTCCCTTTCTGAATCGAGTTCACTCCTCGTTCCAGTCCTGTATCACTGAACCATATTAACTTACTGTTACAGCCATGTCTATCTCATAAGATATAAATCTTTACCCAATACATTAGAGGGATATATAGGTCACACCCATCTCATAATGAAATCATTCTTAAGTGTGCCACAACTTAAACATAAATCATTCATCATAACCCAAGAATAAAATGGGTTTCATAAACATCATCCCATTATCACATAATCCATATAAAACAAATGGATATATCATCATAAGAAAAGTGAAACCATGAAAATCATAGAAACATTATACATGAAACATACACATATTAAAATAATGTCATCATAGATGGAAAATAGTTTTGATAAAACACATGAAATGAATTGTTGGGGAAAATATCATTTCTTCTTCAAAATCATTTCATTTTCAAAAAATTACATTAAATTTTAAAAGAAACGTATATTGTTGAAAATTGTCATGAAATCTTGTAGAGTAAGCTTCATGAAAATGAGGCGTTATAAAACCGTAAAAATATGTTCATTCCGTATAAGTTAAAAATAACATTCTTCACGTACTTTTGTCAGAAAAGTCAAAAAGTACCTCGTATGGTAAACAAAGGAAAGATTCCTTCCATATGATGTGATAAAAGTAAAAAGGATAAAAATTAATTTAAGAATAAATGGAAGAAAATTAAGAATTTTATGAAAACATTTTGAGAACATATGGACATGGATAATAAACATAACCCTAGTAAATACTTACGAATAAGCAATCTCAGATAGGAATGAGATTGGAATAATTATCCCTTACCTTAGGTCTGATATGATTTGTACGTATCTGAACATCCTGTATAATGATATAAATAATGTCATTTAATTATTAATGAATCATATTCATTGTTATTATATCTTTTATGGTTCACTTATGACTTTATATTACCCATTCTTTTGTAAATTCCATGTTAAAGCAGCGTTTTGGGTAAAATCGTTTTATTTTTCATACTTGTTTGGACTTTTTGTTCTTGATATTATTATTATTATATCATGATTTAGTTACTTCCATCATGTAAATCATGATCTATATATCATATCTATTCAGTATATATATATATAATAGATAGATAAATGAAATGAAATACACCGTTCATGGAGACGGTAGGTCGTACGTACGCATGAAGGCTATTTTCCTTTCCTTATTGACTTGAATGGTATTAGGTAGATGACATACATATATATATACATAAATCCAGTTGCATTATTATGTCATATATTTCATGATTACTTATTATATATACTTTATAATCATTCTTTAATTGTTAACATGGAAAATTAATCTCATCGCGTCGTGGAGACGGTAATCCGTATGTATGCACGAGTAATGATATCGTTCTCATATTTTTTAAATGGAATTGGAGTGGATGATATAATATCTTAGAATTAGTATGATGTTATAATAATCATATATATTTATTCTTTACACCATTATACCCATCCAAGTAGGATGGTTGTGGAAAAGTTGATTACACCACGTCGTGGAGACGGTATTTTGTACGTACGCATGCGCGGTGATTTCGTTTTTCGTAGGATGGGTAGAAGGTAAAATGGGGTTGTTTTATATTTATAATAACATATAATTATATATGTAATACTGATGTTATTGCTTTATAATGAAACAACTAATGAAGAGGAAGTAGAAGAAGAAAGAAACTTGAAAGACTCGGTAGAAGATATTACCTCTTCCTCGAGGCACCTCCTTTAAACTTCTTATTAGGGCACTAGAGTTAGTCTTTTGAGAAGACCAGAACCTCTATGATATAACTAGAGATGTTTATAAGAGGAATTGGTAGGGTTTTTCTGAGATTCAAGGCACAAAAGGGTGTGAAGAGAAGAGGGAAGGGGTTCCCTTTTTATAAGGGATGAGAGGGGCACCTTTGGAAATACTTAAAATATTATTTTATAATAAAGTCATATTCGGTTTATAAAGGCTCCAAAGTGAATTATTTCGAAGATAAAGTGGGTATGGGTCGCAATACTTTCAAACAATAGGTTTTAGACAAGTTTAGGTTACTATTTTAACCTTATCATTTATATTTAACTCTAAGTTAAATAATATAACTCTAAGTTAAATAATTTTACTTTTACCGTGTCTTCTTGTTTTCATACAATATATGGTTAATAAACTTACTATAACAAGCCAAACGAACCCCAAGTGTTTCATTATTAATATATATAACCTTATCTATTTCATTTGGCCAAACCTTAGATTTTTAGGAACAAAATAACAATTAATAATATAATATTTGTTTTAAAAAAAATATTTTATGTCAATTTTGATACTATTTGGTAATGGATTTTTTTGAAAATAATAACAGCATGATTAGTTCTAAAAAATTTAATTGAATCAATAATAACATTTCATATTAACTATAAATTAGTGTATTTTATAAAAATTCTCAAATTACATTTATTTGGGTATTTATAACATCAATTATGTTAATATTTCATTAATAAGGTAATTACTACATCATCATTGTGTCATAAATAAATTAAATTATTTAATGTCTAAAAATAATAAACAAAATACCATTATTTAGGAGCCCTTTTTATCTTTCTAATGAATATTTATAGTCGAATTTATATTATGTATAACCTTAAATTAAAAATGTATTAGTTATTAATCTTTGATTTTAACTATTTTAACTCTTCTTTAAATAAAATAATAATAAGTGTCCTAATTTAATCAAAGTGGACCTAAAGGGTAATATTTTATTCCTAAGGTTTTTTTTGGTCAAATTACACTTATCCAATAGAATTAGGACATGATTTAGGGTAATAATAATATCATTTTTACCCTTAATTACCCTATTTACTTTTAACTGTGGTAAATAAAAGTAAAAACTTAATATTCACCAAAAATTATTTTTATCTTATTGAACCACATTTTACACTTTTGATATTAACCGTTTCTCTCAGATTTTTGAAATTCAACTCAAAGAATAGGTAAAATTATGTTTTATGTACAATTAAAAATGCTCCTAGGAGGTGGGAAAAAGACAGTCAAAAGTTCAATAAAATCTTTATATATCTAAAATTATTATAAAATGGATCCAATTAATCACATTGAACTTATATAGGTATTATGTATCAATTTTTACCTAAAATAAATTTAAATAAAATAAATAATTATTTAAATAAAAAGTTGGTTTTTAAATAGTAACCCAGTGTTTTCACTATTCATCAAAAATTGAAAGTTTTCAGAAAAATACCAAAAATTCACCCTAGGATAATTTTTATATTCCAAATCCAAAACATAAGTCCATTTTGAAGGATAAAATTTATAAAATTTCAAAAAATGGCTATTACTATTCATAACGGCTAGTTCATAATAATATTATAATAATATCTCGTTTAGTGAAACTTGGTATTGCGTACTACACACACTATCGAAGAAGGTCTTGATTGTGTGTAATGAAAGCCAAGTCAAGGCTGTTTGTATTGAAAGCTTCATTTGGTGTTGCGTATAACATAATCAAAACTTATTAAACAAAATCTATACTTAATGTTGCGTAAAATAATTTTGACAAAACGAACGTGAAATTGTGTGTAACAAGAGCCAAGAATAGTGTTGCTTATACTGCAAGCTAATACGTTGTTGTGTATAGTACAAGCTAATCCTTGTGTAGTGTATAATAGAAGACATCAAATAAATTAAAAATAATATATCTCATAAAATCTCAGGGTGTTACATTCAACCCCCCTTAAAATGAATTTCGCCCTTGAAATTCGTCGGGGTTATAAATCGTTTACTACTTGAAAGTTTCATTCATAGAAATCCACATCATAAAAAGGAGTACTAAATCACCATTTTAAAAAGGAAATTTAGAAACAAAACTGATACCCAAAGTAACTCATCACTTGGGTTACCACATAAGAGTATATAGGTGAAAATATGGATATAGAAGAGAAATCTATCTGTCATGTTATGGTGGAGATTGGTAGAGAACATGGATATAAAAAATCCAACAATCGCAATGCGGTAAATTTGTGATGATCTCAGGTACCATCTGATTCATCAGATATGAGAGTACTAGGACAACATTTTTGGCTTCCGATATCATTTTCCTAACATGGATGAACTTTTACATAAGGAGAAATACTTACTTGATTTCAGTATAATATCATAAATGGTTATTCCATGAACAATTTCCACTTCATCTCTATTTAATGAAATGAAGCCGAATTTTTCATTCATGAAGTGTTAGCAGATCATGTGATAAAATGATAAGTCATCCCATTTTTTTATATCACAAAAAGGTTAGGATAAGTTATTAAATATACATAAGTCTATCTATGGTGATATTAATCGTATATGATTCCAAAAATGGACTTACACTTCATCTATCATACCGCTTAATAAAATATAACTAGTTCCTACTAACCAGGGACTTCATGTAGGATAGTGGTAGGTGATAAAGGCCTGTCGCACTTCTGTTTTGGGTTCGATTCCCACAGCCTTGTCTGACGCAACGGGTTTTTGCTCGTTCTGCTGGTTGTCCTTTTTCTAAAACTACATTATTATAACATCCCATCAATAATATCAAAACAATAGTTCTATCCTTAAAGAAAATTAACTTATGTCCAACATAATCCATTCCAATATTTAGGTTTATCTAAAATACTTCTGTCCAATCTCATCCTATAAAGTAAATGATTACTAGAGAGGTCATATACCAAGCATGTGAATACCATCATTTATCTCCCATATATCATAAGATATATATTGTTGGTCATATTACAAACATGTGAATACCTTAATCATGTATTCTTTTGAAACATGAATTACCATAGAACCTTAGCAAAAACATGAATGCTGTCAAAAGTTAACTCATTCCACATACCAAAATCCCAAAATTTATATATACTCAAACCATGATATCACTTTGTCCTTATATTAGTAATGATCTCATGAATACTATCAACATTTCATTTTCCCTTTATCCCTTCATTATGCGCATATCATCTTCTTTCCAAAAATATCTGAATAACCTTTCATGGTTACCTGTACCATTCAACATATACTTTCAAATACTTTAGAAAAAATAGTATTGTAACAATCCTTAGATGTTTCTTTATTCCATAGTACCATTAAATTACCTATACAACATAACTCTTGATAAACATACAATCATTCCACTACCTTCTTAAACCATTAACCAAGCTTCAACACTTCATTCATCTCTTATATTGTTTGTAGTCTCCTCATCATCATCCACATAAATACTACCCATATGACCGTTATAATTATCTTCATGAGATTTTCCCTTAGGGAATTGGTTTGAATAATTCCCATACATTCCACATTTAAAACATCTAATCATTGTTGATGTCGTAGCAATACCATTATCCTTCTCCATGGTGTTAACTGAACCTTTTCCTTTGCACTTACTGGATTTGTGTCCTACTTTTCCACACCCAAATCATACTCCAGTTCCTTTGAAACATTCTCCTTGATGCCTCTTCCCACATGATTTACATGAGTGAAATTGAACTTTCTTTCCTCTATGATCATCATGAAACTACATCTTTCTCTTATTAGCTGAGTCGGAAAACATACCAAAGATGAGATTATTGATCATATTATGAGATTTCATATTAGGAATAATAATGATGTTTGGACTTCCAAATCCCATTTCATTTGGTTTCTCATGAAGAATATCATTCCATTGTCCATCATATCATCCATTATCATGAATCTTCCTCTTTCCCGTCATTTTCTAAATCCCAAAAAGAATAGTGTGAGAGGAAAAAATCATGTTAGGGAAAACAACATAATAAAGGGGGAGTACCATTGATATCTAACATCTTAGGTTTAATTCTAATACCATTACTGTAATTCTAGGACTATAACATATACTTATACTTAACCTTAGGGACATCCCTAGACATACCTTACAAATATCTCTAGGGATCTCACTAAAGTTTTTGCATCCTAGTTTCCAAAGGTTAACTAAACCTCCCTCTGATACCAACTGTAGAGACCCAAATCTTAACGTACATGGACATTACATTACTTTTACGGAATACTTAATACATAACAAAAACAGACAGCAAAGGACCGTAATAGTTTAGTGTCTTTGGAAACATAGAACATAATCTTCTAATCAAGGTGAAAGATCTTCAACATCTCCCATAAAGATCTTACCCTTTAATTTTCTTACCTAAAACCATTATTTAAATCCTGGGGAAAAGAAAACATAAAAAGGGTGAGCTCAAATGCCTAGTAAGGGTAAACATAGAGAACATAAAACAATCCATAAACATTTGAATGCAAAAAACTGGAACATAAAATCTAAACATCAAAATCTTGAGCAAAGACATAAATATTTGAAGTACGTAAGGAATATATCATAATGGAACATCAATCATGATAAAATATCCTGGGAAAAAAATTAATTGTGGAAAACCACTAAGAACGTGATATGATTTCCATAGCAGCCAAGGCATTGCTGCCAAGACCATCTTAGTGGACAAAGTCCCTTTCTGAATCGAGTTCACTCCTCGTTCCAGTCCTGTATCACCGAACTGGATTATCTTACCGTTCCATCCATGTCTTTCTCATGAGATATAAATATATACCCAATGCAATCGAGGGATATGTAGGTCCAACTCATCTCATAATGAAATCATTCTTAAGTGTGCCACAACATAAACATAAATCATTCATCATAACCCAAGAATAAAATGGGTTTTATAAAAATCATCCCATCTTCACATAATCCATATAAAACAAATAGATATTTCATCATAAGAAAATTGAAACCATGTAAATCAAAGAGATATTATACTTGAAACATACACATATGATAATAATGTTATCTTATATGGAAAATAGTTTTGATAAAACACTTGAAATGAATTCATGAAGAAAATATCCTTTCTTCTTCCAAATCATTTTATTTTCACATAATGCCATGAAATTTTAAATGAAAATATTCATGAAATATTGTAGAGTAAGCTTCCCGAAAAATAGGCGTTATGAAACTATAAAAATCCATTCACAGAGAAAAAGTTAAAAATAACATTATTCTCGTACTTTTGTCGGAAAATTCAAAAAGTACCTCATATGGTAAACAAAAAAAAGATTCCTTACATACGACGTTGTAAAAGTAAAAAGGGTAAAAATAACATTAAGAAAAAAGGAAGAAAAGTAAACTTTTTATGAAATCATTTTTAGAACATATGGACATGTATAATAAACATAACCCCAAGAAATACATACGAATAAACAATCTCGGATAAGAATGAGATTGGAATAATTATCCATTACCTTAGCTCTGATATGCTTCGTACATATCTGAGCCTCCTGTATACTGATTTATATAATGTCATTAACTTATTATAGAATCATATTCATTGTTATTATATCATATATGGTTCACTTATGACTTTATATTACCCGTTATTTTGTAAATTCCATGTTAAAGTAGCATTTTGGATAAAATCGTTTTATTTATTGTACTTGTTTGGAATTTTTTTCTTGATATTATTATTACTTATATCATGATTTAATTACTTCCAGAATTTAAATCATGATTTATATATCATATATATTAAGTATATATATATAATAGATAGATAAATGAAATGAAATACACTGCTCATGGAGATGGGAGGCCGTACGTACGCATGAACGCTGTTTTCCTTTCCTTATTGACTTGAATAGAATTAAGTAGTTGAAATAAATATATATATATATAAATAAATACAGTATCATTATTATTTCATATATTTTATGATTACTTATTATATATACTTTATAAGCATTCTTTAATAGTTAACATGGAAAATGAATCTCATCGCGTCGTCGATACGGTAATCTGTACGTACGCACGAGTGATGATATCGTTACAATATTTATTGAATGGAATTGTAGTGGATGATATAATATCTTAGAATCATTATAATGTTATAATAATCATATATAGTTATTCTTTACACCATTATACCCATCCAATTAGTGTGGTGGTGGAAAAACAGATTACACCACAGCGTGGAGACGGTATTCTGTACGTACGCACGCGCGGTGATTTCATTTTCTGTGGGATAAATACAAGGTGAAATGGGGATGTTTCATATTTATAATAACATATCATTTTATATGTAATAATTATGTTATAACTTTATAATGAAACAACTAAATAAGAGGATGTAGAAGAAGAAAGAAACTTGAAAGAGTCGGTAGAAGAGATTACCCCTTCCTCGACGCACCTCCTTTAAACTTCTTATTAGGGCACTAGAGTTGGTCTTTTGAGAATACCAGAACCTCAATGATATAACTAGAGTGGTTGAGAAGAGTAATTATCAGGGTTTGGCCGAGCTTCAAGGCTCAAAATGGTGTGCCGAGAAGAGGGAAGGGGTACCCTTTTTATAAGGGAGGAGAGGGGCCCCTTTGGAAAAACTTAAAATATTATTTTATAATAAAGTCATATTCGGTTTATAATGGCTCAAAAGTGAATTATTTAGAATCTAAAGTGGTTATGGTTCTAAATACGCTCAACAAATAGGTTTTAGAGATGTTTAGGTTACTATTTTAACCTTATCATTTAGATTTAACTCTAAGTAAAATAATTTAACTTTTACCGTGTCTTCTTATTTTCTTACACTATGTGGCTAATAAACATACTATAACAATCCAAACGAACCCCAAGTGGTTAATTATTAATATATATAACCATATATATTTCATGTGGCCGAACCTTATATTTTTAGGAATAAAATAATAATTAATAATATAATATTTATTTAAAAAACTATTTTTTGTCAATTTTGATACTATTTGGTAATTGATTTTTGAGAAAATCATAACAGAATTATTAATTCGAAAAAAGTTAATTTAATGAATACTAACATGTCATATTAACCAAAAAAAATAGTATAATTTATTAAAAGTCTCAAATTACACTTATTTGGGTATTTATATCATCAATTATGTTAATATTTCATTAATAAGGTAATTACTGCATCATCATTATGTCATAAATAAATTAAATTATTTAATGTCTAAAAATTATAAATAAAATACCATTATGTAGGAAACCTTTTTATATTTCTAATTTATATTTATAGTCGAATTTATCTTATGTATAACCCTATATTAAAAATGTATTAGTTATTAAACATCGATTTTAACTATTTTAACTATTCTTTAAATAAAATAATAATAACTGTCCTAATTTAATCCAAGTGGACCTAAAGGGTAATATTTTATTTCTAAGGTTCTTTCTGGTTGAATTACACTTGTCCAATAGAATTATTACATGTGTTAGGGTAATAATAATATCATCTATACCCTTAATTACCGTATTTACTTTTAACCGTGGTAAATAAAAATAAAAAGTTACTATTCACGAAAAATTATTTTTATCTCATTGAACCACATTTTACTCCTGGATATTAACCGTGTTTCTCGGATTTTTGAAATTCAACTCACAGGAGAAATAAAATTAAGTTTTATGTACAATTACAAATGCTCCTAGGAGGTGGGTAAAAGACGGTCAAAAGTTCAATAAAATTTTTATATATCTAAAATTATTATAAAATGACTCCAATGAATCAAATAAAACCTATATAGGTTTTATGTATCAATTTTTACCTAAAATAAATTTAAATAAAATAAATAATTATTTAAATAAAAAGTCAGTTTTTAAATAGTAACCAGTGTTTTCACTATTCATCATAAATTGAAAGTTTTCAGAAAAATAAAAAAAATCACCCTATGCTAATTTCGATATTCCAAATCCAAAAATGAAGTCCATTTTGAAAGATAAAATTTATAAAATTTCAAAAATTGGGTATTACTATTCATAACGGCTAGTTCATAATAATATTATAATAATATCTCGTTTAGTGAAACTTGGTATTGTACTACACACACTATCGGAGAAGGTATTGATTCTGTTTAATGCAACCCAAGTCAGGGCTACATGTAGTGAATGATCCATTTGGTGTTGTATATAACATAATCAAAACTTATCAAACAAAATCTATACTTAATGTTGCGTAAAATAATTTCCACAAAACGAACTTGAAATATTGTGTAACACGAGGCAAGAATATTGTTGCGTATACTACAAGCTAATATGGTGTTGTGTATAGTACAAGATAATCCTGGTGTAGTGTATAATAGAAGACATCAAAGAAATTAAAGATAATATATCTCATAAAATCTTGGGGTGTTACACCGTACAGGGGTGGGAGGTTCCGGGATCACCTGAGCCTGGTTGGTGTAGGATTACGAGGTGATTTTTCACCGTCACATGGACCTAGGAATATTCCTTCCTCTCATACCCGAAACAACAAAACACGACCCCATTTCAGGGGTCTTGGCCTCCATTCGATGGATTGGGAAGTCATAGGAGTCATCCAGACCTGCCCAGGGATCACTTGTGACCGGGGCGGGTTCAACCTCACTTGCCATAATCTGCTTATCCTTACTCTTGTAATAGTCAGTGTTCAGATAACAACATTCCCAAGAGGTGAAAGGAGATGCATCTCCTTAGAGAACACCTACTCGACCATTCAGGGATTATTTGAGGAATTGCTGAAACGATGAAGGGACTGCTGCATGCTGGTGGAGCCATGGCCTGCCCATCATTGTGTTGTACGCGGTGTCCTGGGAGACAACCATGAGTTCAGTACTGGTAACTAGGCCACCGAACTGTGTCTTCAAACGGATCTTGCCAACCGGGGTCTACTCGGTCCTGTCGTATCCCTAGATTCATTGGTCGGAGGGAGTTAAATCATCCTCATACAACCCAAGCATCCGCAGTGTCCAAGTCGGGATTAGGATAATCCCAGAGCCCATGTCAACAAGACAGTGGCGGACTTCCAGGCCATTGAACTAGCCAGTGATGTACAGTGGATGAATGTATCCCTTTATGGGAGGGTCTTAATATACACTAGAGAATGAGATAAGTGCCTGGCATTCAGCATTCTCAATTGCCTCAGCGTGGAAGGCTTTTGCAGCAGGTACCTCCATCTCAAACTAGAGGGGGATCCATAGGACCTCGTCAAACTCCTCACGCATGTCTGGCGATAGGCGAAGAGCCTCAAGAATAGAAAGCCTCACTGGGATGTCGGCAAGGTTCTTGAGGACATCATACTTTCGCGCCAAGCACGAGCTTCTCCTTATAGGAGGCCGCTCTGCGATTGGAGGCACGGCGGGCCCTGCCAGCTGGACCGGTGGCTGGTTAGTGCTAGGTACACCCCGTTTCTCACTAGTCGAGGCCTAAAGAGTAGCTATCGGATGAGTACTACACAACTAATATTGGCCCATAGTAGGGAGAGACTGGTCGTGGTACGGACGAGGAATCTCTTCTTGATCTAGTAGCATAAACG
Source organism: Viscum album (assembly GCA_963277665.1). NCBI lineage: Eukaryota > Viridiplantae > Streptophyta > Magnoliopsida > Santalales > Viscaceae > Viscum > Viscum album. Next base: position 257,126,880 of record OY728139.1, read on the forward strand.
GCGGTGGGGGTAGATCTGAGGACACCAGATGATGAGGTTGGGCATACTGAGATCTACGCTGGGTCTGCTATCTAGTCTCAGTGGCTTGCACGGCCTAGCTGAAACTGTCAGCTGACGTCCCTTGACAACCCATATGTTCGTGGTTCCGCCGACGTTGGCGTCCGTTGGGGATGTTGGGGAGGTTCACCTAGCGTTCCCCCTTGTCGGTAGTTATATAGGGATTTACCAACTCCATGATATTAATCGAATCGTACCCTTGACTGTCACTTGGAGAATCATCCACCACTGGCCAGATTCTAGGAGGTATCCCCATCTCAGGTGGCATGAAGTCATCGAGAGTGTGGGATGACGACGACATTGGGGGAGCGTGTGGCTTCTTCTTGTGCCGCTGATGCTTGCTTTTCTGGGAAGAGGCTGGATGAGATGATGATGTAGAGGTGCTAATCATAGCTTCTGAAGGCTCTGACTGATTCAGGCATTCCTGAATAATACCAAGGGTGTGGGTGACTATTTTATGATCCATCCAGTCATTGTACTTCTAGGATCCGCAGTTGGGAGCCTACTAACACTCACCTTCGTCGTCTCTACCGCTTTCTGACCTCACAAAGACACATGCCACTTGTTCCGGGGCCAAGCCCAGCCTAACTATGTTTTTATCAACCTGGTCTTGGGGATAGTCTTTAAACACATATCACTGCTTGAGGGTGTACCCTATAATCTGTTAATAGGGGCAGTAGTTGAGGTGATCGGTGAGATTTGCCTCTTTCGGCCTTCTTCACTCAAGTAAGCACAAAATCCCCTGCTCTAGGGAACTACAGAAGTAATCAGGGACCTGATCCTCACTGAATGGGTAATTCTGGTGTCTTTTCTCTGGATAGGGGGCGTTCGGAGTCTGTCCCTGATGAGGGGCCAGAGAGGCCTACCGAGGAGGCGAAGCCTGATTATCTCACATAGGCGGTGATGGCGTGTTGCGTGGGGGAACCTTCTGATTCTGAGGCGGTCACTACTGGGCAGGAGGCTATGCCTGAGGTGGAGGGACTCTGCGAGGTTGCAGAGCCGGTGCTACTGGAAGAAATTCTTGCTACCTGGGGGATTCTATTTGGGCCACCGTGGTGGTCTCGGCTTTGGCATCCCTCCTCGTTGGGATCACTGTGGGCAGCGGACGCATATGACTAGCTTGTTGCAGAGCTTCCTCAAGGTGCTAGGTCTTATCTAAGAAGTCACGGAACCCTCTGGGGAAGTTCTGAGTGATCAGGGAAGGAACCAGTTCTATTTTGACATTCCCCACACACATCGTCAGTAATTTCTTCTTAGTTAGTGGCATGTGGATGGAGTATGTGAGCCCCTTACACTGGGCGATGAAGTATACGACTCGCTCATCAGGCCTTTTCATGCACCTGAAGTGTTCTACGATGCTGGTCTTTCATGTGGTGGAGATGAACTCGTATAGGAATTTTCGGCGAAGTTCCTCCTGGCCAGTCACCGATCCAATGGGGAGCTGGCTATACCAGACAAACGCAAGGCCTTCCAATGTCTGAAAAAAACATCAGACTTTGGAATCTTCCTGTTTTGCTGGAGTCCCCAACATGGGGCTACACCTGGAAGAAAAGTGGGCCAGGTGTTGTGGAGGATCCCATGTCCCGTTAAAGGGAGAGAAAATGGGATTTTCAATTCCTAGGGGTGCGGGCATATCATCCACCCACGCTAGATATGGATTGCCATCTGGTGGGATTGCCACCTGCCGTGTTTCCAACACCTTGAGGCAGGTGATGAGTGCCTCCATTGGATCATCTGAGAGGGGGTCCCTATCTTGACGGGGATCCCTAACTAAGAGTGCATTGATGAGATCTTTGACATAGTAGACGGGTTCAGCGGCTCATGGAGCGACTGGTGGAATGGCCTGCGGGGTAGCTGGGGGAACCCAGGATGGATTCCTTGGATTGTCGCGCCATTCGAGAGGGTATGGTGAGACGTATCGCGCCCTCTTGCTGTGAGTTAAGGCTTCAACCCTGTCCGTGAGAGCGGTATGATCAATGTTGCCTGGAGGCATCTCATCGGGCGAAGTTGTTCCTGCCCCTACTGCCCCAGCCTAGGATTGCCATAGTCGGTTCGTCACTCTATAGCGCATTCAGCTAGGAGTTTTTCAACTAGTCTTTTCTGCTCAGCAAGTTGTTGGAGCAACACATCCTTCTTGGGGTCTTCCTCCGTCTTCTACACTGAGGTGGATGGGTCGGAGTTCTTGACAGCTCTAACATGCTCTTTACCCTTTCCGGCATTCCGACTAAGTACCAACGACTCAGTGGGCACGGGGAGACCTAGGAGGTTCATTTGCTGGTGAGTAATCCTCCTTGATGGGTCATATAATGGTGGAACATCCTCAGGGGGTAAGTATCCATCATCAATTCTAGGTCGTCCTCCTTGTCCACGACATCGGCCATATGAACCATGACCCTTCCCGGGGGCATGTCTTCAAAATCGCATATCGAGTCGGGCTGCCGTCGAATAGGGCTGAACAGGAGGGCAGCGTACTTCCCCCATCCATGGACTTGCACATGGGGGTAGCCTCCCTAATGATTTTTTGGAGTACCCTGAAACTCTGAACTCATTTTTGTTTGAGGGTCCTCTAGCGACCTGGTGACTCAGGGCGCTGGGCCACAGGGAGTGCGGCCAAATCGACCAGATGGAATTGCTCGCCGATTTCTTCAAAGTGAACTTGGATCCTGGGGTACACCACCAGATGATAACGAAGACGGAAGTGCGTCGCCCATAGGGTTTGGCAGAAGCACTCGACTTCCTCTGGGGTGAGGGATTCCGGTGCACAGAAGTTCGATGCTATCGCCAGCCAGAACTTCTCCAGGAAGTGATCCACCAAAAATGTTCCAGAAGCTCTTGGGCTCGGATTCAGGGTCTGGCCCTGTATTACCCCACTCGTCAACCAGAGGCAGCTGAGGAACTGGTAGCGGTAATGAGGTAGACCACTAAAATAGTAAACTGGGTGGTGGAGAATATGGGGAATGAGCTGACTGGCCACCGCATTCTAGGCCATCCTCCGAGGAGTACGGTGATCTGACCACAATGTCACGATATGACGGGCTGACAGACACAACTTCTGGTGTAGGGATCAGGGTTACCGGTGATGGGTCATGCTATTCCTGAACCACCATCAGTCCCCAAAATAGCTCTCCATGATATCTGGTTGAGGTAGAGGGACCTTCTAGTGATGATGGTGGTGACTGCATGGTCGGAACCTGTGGGACTCCCAAAATTTCCTCCTCCTGGATGTACCTGCGAATAGAGGTGGGAATCCTTCATACATCACAGTCTAGAAGGATAGGGCTGATATGCTGCCCTCCTCCCAAAATTTCTTCTTGTAGCTACGATGACCCGCCTTCTTTCCCCAGGATGGCTCTTCAGGGAAGGTACAATTCCTGGCACGAGAAAGTCCTTCGGCCACACTAGTGTTGGGGTGGGGAGTACTTCCACCTAAGTGGACCGGGGTGCGAGGAGCACTGGGGCAGATGTCAAAGGGGACACGGGGAGGACCTCTGTACTGGATACTGGTACGGGTGGGACCCCCACTATAACTTACGGGAGCAGAGGTAGGACCTCCATGTTTGGATCCCTTGGTAACGTCAGTGTCATGTAGGTACCCGTGCTGATTAGAACGAACATGGGTAGGACCTATGTGCTAGGTGTTGGTGAAGTGAAGTTGATCTCCACCCCGCTGGTTGATAGGACAAATAAGACATTTGTCGGCTTCTATAAGGATGCGAGGAAGGTCCTCAGATCGGAGAGTGACGGGATGTGCAACGTTCCCTCCCCGGCGGTCTGCGATAGAAGGGACAGCTCTGTATCCAGTATAATGAGTGCGGGAGAGGCTCCCATATGAGTTGTTTCTACCATGGGGAAGTCCCTCATTCGGGTGGATGGTGGCACGAGTCATACCTCTGAGATGGTCCTGGGAGCGGTAAAGGTACGCATCCTCCATGGTGGTTGCATGAGGAGGTCCCCCTTAGTGGGTGGCATTGCTACAGGTTAGTCCATGGTGGCCACTGCCTGTGCCTACAACTAGGAGAGTCGACTCAGCCTGCCTGTGGGGTGGTTGAGGCCTCGATTGAGGTTGGTAATATAGCTACCCATGCTCGGCGTATGTATGGGGTTGATGATGAACGTTAGTAGTGGCTCGGGCCATATTAGCTGCTGACGTTGACGCCCCTTGATGGGCTTCCTCCTCAACCTGTACCCAACGTTGGTGTCGGGTCAGTCGGGCCGGTACCGGTGTTGTAGGTGTGTAGTCCACCTGCTCTTCAACTCAGGGAACCAGGTGGCGGCGCTGGCACGACTTGGTGGGGGCCCTCACTGGGAACCCCTGGGAAGTAACTCTAGTTGGGCAGGCCCGAACATCCCCTACCTCATCGGAGTAGGGCATGGAGTTTTTGAGGCATTCCAGGGAGAGGCCCCTGAAATGATTGAAGGTTGGAGTGGGGAGCATCGGCTCTCTGTGCGGCCCTCAGGGTCGGAGTTAACGGCAAGGCGTAGCTGCCTCTAAATCTAGGTGGGCCATGTTCCTCGAAGGGATGACCCCCTCCTCCTCATACCTACGTAAAAGTTCATTGATTAATCTCTGTTGGATAATATCTTATGGGGAGAGGGGGCGTGGGCGCCCAGCAGTCACGGCAGTCGAGGCCGTCACAGAAGAGGCAGAACTGCGTGGGGTTGCCGTGTTGAGATTGCCCCAGCCCCTGCGTCGGTGGGCAAGATTTGATTGTGTTCAGGATGTAGCAGCTGGACTCCTGAAGGTAGGTAGATCAGCTCATTAGTACTGACAGAAAAATAAATCAACACTCAGTTCCCTAGCGCCATTCCATCATCCATGGTCGATAAGAGGGATCCATGCTGACAATGTCGCATACTGAGATGCCCAAAGTTTTGACTGCCCCAAATTCTGGTGAGTTTCAGATCAGGCCAGCTATTTTCTTGGTGGTACCCACCACTGGATATCTGGATCCGGTGACACGTCACTCTACTGATGACTCGAGCGCTACTAATATCCACATTGAGGGGAATAACTTCACGTCGGGTTCACCATTTAGGTTTCCGACACTTTCGTCAGGGTGCGCATGTCCGTATTCTTGAGTGCGACAAGCGTGGCTTTTGTTACCCCAAATTCCAGCTTTCCAAAGGTGGGTGGCATTCGTTCATTGTTCAGGGACGTCTGCTCCATTATTGAAATGGGATGATGCGATGTCGGTTCTTCCTTCCGTGGATTCATCCTCGGAAATCATAACCTAGTCCAAGTATCCCTTATAGATTTAATACATTGTTCATGAAACTCTTCTGGTGACATATTTTCATGGACACCAGTTAATTATGTTGCTTCTGTCAAGACATTCTAAGGGGGTCGGTCAAGGAAACAACCTTCAGTTTGGGGAGTAGTCACGTTGAGGAATCACTAGCATGTATGGATGCTGGGGAATTTGCGTTTCTGTCTTTTATCCCTTATTATAGGGCTTCTCGAGGGCGCGTAATCAAACATCGAGGGTGGGGAATAATATTCCATAGGTAGGTATCTGAGGTTTTCTTCAGCTTCCCATGTTCAACACAGGGTATACCGCAAGTTTAACGTCCAGCGGAGACAAATCGGGCTGATCAGAACACTTTCTAGAGTGGATCATATTAAAGAACCCCCTTGAGGGATCACCGATATTGGTGCCAGCACGTGGGAGGCTTCCTGAGTACTGTGGAGGGGAATGAGGGGGCATGATCTCACTGGGATGTGGTGGCCCGGGTAAGAATCAGTATGGACGATGGTTTTGGTCTTGAGCCTCGAAGAGACTTCCTACGTACCATGCCATAGCATGGATCAATGTCCTCATAGTTCGAGAATGGATGTGTAGGGATTACACTCTAGGCTTCCTAGGTGTTGGTGAGCAAACGAGAAGATGGACCATGGTCTGATAGGTGTTGGGATTGAACCTCGTGGAGGCTTCCTACGTACCATGCCTTAGCATGGATCAAATTCCATGTAGTTCAGGTTGGAAAGGGGTTATTGAACCAACATGAAGGGGAACCCGGGGGGTCCACTGGTGATGAGCTTGAACCTCAGGGAGGCTTCCTACGTACCATTCCTTGAAATGGATCAAATACCGCGTAGTTCAAAATGGATGTCAGTGAACCGACGTGAAGGTGGACCTTGGTCCGATGCATTTTGGGCTTGAACCTCATGGAGACTTCCTACGTACTATGCCTTGACATGGATCAAAGTCCCCGTAGTTCGAGTTGAAAAGGGTTTGTTGAACTGACGTAAAGGGGTGTCGGAACAACTAGATGGTGGTCTCACAACGGCTTACCACTAGATTGGGATACAATTTATCATCATGCGAGACAGGGGCATGTCGGAGAACCGACATGAAGGTGAAACTTGGTCCACTGGTGATGGGATTAAACATCATGAGACTTCCTACGTACCATTCGTTGACATGGATCAAAGTCCATGTAGTTTGGGTTGAATATAGTTTAACATCCTGCGGGACGGGGGCGAACTGACGTGAAGGAGGTCGGAACGACTGAGTGGTGGGCTTGAACCTCATGAGGCTTCCTACATACCATTCCTTGACATGGATCATGTAGTTCAGAGAGGTGAAGGCATGTCAGCGAACCGACGTGAAGAAGGACCCTGGTCCATGTGGATGGTGGGCTTGAACCTCAGGGAGGCTTCCTACATACCAGGCCTTATAATGGATTAAAGACAACATAGTTCAGATTGATGCCAGTGAACTGACGTGAAGGTGGACCTTGGTCCAATTGGTGTTGGGGTTGAACCTCGTGGAGGCTTCCTATGTACCATGCCTTGAAATTGATCAAATTCCATGTAGTTCGGGATAGGTCACAACGGCTTACTGCTGGATTGTAATACAATTTAACGTCATATGGGATGGGGCATTTGGGGCTTACGCTCTAAGGTGGCCCAATGTGTGTCCTGGTCGGTGCTCACTCTAAGCTCACAGGAGTCATGCTCAGTGTGAGAAACAAAGAGGTTGCAGGGACCTAACGATCATGTCATGAAGGGTGCGTTTGTGCAAAGCGAAGAGGGGATTACATGTTGGGAAACCCATGGTGATAGGACATACTCCAATATGGAGGCCCGAGGGTGAAAAATTGTAGAGGGATAGGGATTTGGAACCCAGGAAGAGAGGAGAGGGTCAGTTCCTTATCACGTCCTCCGTAGGCCTTGGGGACCGAAGATGAAATAATGGAGCAGGTGGCTCTGCCTCCTGCAAGAATGTCTAGGGGCTTATTCCAAGGTGGCTTCCCTTCCCCCACTTGACAAACGACACTCTCAGAAGGAGGATATCATCCCATATAATGACCAAGGGGCGTGGAGAATGTCCAAGGTGGGGGTACCCCATGTGAGAGGCATGAGCCGATGTTATAGTTTAACGTCATGTGTTGAGGACGAGGGTGCTTGGCAGTTTAACGTCTTGTAGCTCGGATGCAGAGAGTTTGCTCCGCACCCCTAGGACCTATATAACTGGTACCCTCTACTCCTTGTGCGAGAGAAGGTACTAGCAATGCCGTACTAAAGGGGGTTGTAGAGGGAACCATCGGCGGGTTCACGATAGTGTGACTATGCGAAGAATCAATAGTCGTTAGTGTGCCTATGCGAAGAAGCATTAGGAGAAGCAACACTACTGGAAGTGTCAACCAGGGGACTTTGAAGTCGCATCATGAAAACCTGGAGGGTCACACGGGAGAAGGAATCTCCAAGATGAGGGGTCCATAGGCAGGGGCCTTGCAGAGCTAGGTTGCTCTGCATGGTGGAGGGCACTTGCGAAGGGGTGTGCTTCATGAAGTGGGGTGCCTTAGCATTTGCATTGGGAGGGGGTGAAAGTGGTAGTTTCTTCACGAAGTGGAAAGGTATTCGTAGAGAACTGCCTCGCGGAGCACTGGCGCCTTGCGAAGCGATGTTTCTCGAAACAGTGTGCTTTGTGAGGTACAATGACCCTACCTTAGCATGTTGATAACTTGAACGTGAGGGGTGTTTCACGAAGCATAAACGCTCCCTGACAACCCTGGTCCCCTTGGGGATCCCCTTTCTTTGGGAATATCTTTAGGCTTCTCTAAAGGCATCCCTCTTGGAAGAGGGGATCAAAACGAGACAAGGCGGAAGCATCTCGCGAAGCAAAAATAACTCGCATAGCTCATGATTCGCAGAGAAAAGGGTGCTTCGCGATTTGGGAGCTGAGAAGCCAAAAAGAAGTATTGTTTGTCCCAAGGGCTCAGGGGGAGATCAGTATTTATATGCAAGAGGTTTCGCAAAGTAGAGCATATGAGGTGTGAAGAGGGATTGGGTTGCTTCGCGGCGGGCCCACGAACGTCAGGGGCGTTCGCGGAGGGTACCACCTCCATTGCTTCACGACGGGTTCGCGAACATAAAGGGAATTCATAGAGGATTCCACCTCCTTTGCTTCATGGAGGGTTTGAAAAAGTCAGGGGTGTTCACAAAGGGTACTTCCTTATTTGTTTCGTGTTGGCCACGTTGCTTGGGGGGACTCCATGAAGTGGCTTCACGAAGTAGGTCGTGAGGCCTCTTTCTCTTCTTTATTTTCTTCCAACATTTTGGCACGAACACATGCATAATAAAGGTTGAGATTTAAATTCTAGTAAAGGTGTAAACAATTCATAACATGAATAATATATTACATGTTAAGAAATAGGCATATCAAGGGAGCATAAGAGAAACATGAACATAAAGGCATGATATAGCATGATTATCATAACAAGGAAGTGTGGCAAAAACATATAACATAATTTTAGAATGAGCCAAGGATCATTGCACCTGGAGCATGGTTAAACCCTAAAGTAACTTTAATTAGAATGAGTAAAGCCTAATTTCACTTCATGTGTCATGATAGTAATCTTTACCCAATGCATTGGGGCGCTATCATGGTCCACTCTTCTTAATAATTTCATTTCATGTAAAAGTTTTCCACATGGATCATATAACAAGGATTAATTAAACCTCATAATTTATACCATAATAAATGAATGTGGAATACATAAATTAAACATGATAATTTATAATTAAATGTTCAAAAATATGAATACCCTTAATAGTGAAATGGGCATGGTATTCACTACACAATGACTTTTGCTTTGAAAATCACGATGCAATTTCAGCAGCACAACGACGTGACATAAGAATTCATAAAAAATGGTTGATGAGTGAGAAAGTTTGTCTCATCATATGTACATGAAATTTATAGTAAGGGTGTCATATAGATACATGTCCTAACATATTTAATGAAATTTATATTCATAAAACAAAATATTTCTTTAATGTAAATGAAGAGAGAAAAATTCCGTACAGAATTTTGGCATGGTAATGGGTGTACAGGGGAGGAATTAATGAGGTAGAAAGAGGTATATCAACATTAAAACATATGGACGATATTATGGGGGAGGTGAAAAATCATACCCCAACATTTTTAATTGAAAATACAAGGTTATAGAAATATAATGAAACTTGGAGAAAAATGAGAGATGAAGAAATCCCTTACATGGATGTGTGATCCCAAAGGCTTGAGAGAGGCTTCTGAGAGGCTTAAATGGAGATTGGGGTGACGTTATAGGATTCTAGATATATGAGGCAAGATTTTAGTTGAGCTCCAAAGGCTTTGAGTTCATATGAAGTGGGATATTGGGTGGGATTATATAGGGAAATAGATGGAATTCTTTATTATTTAGGTTTTGGACACCACACATCAAAGTAATCAAAACCACAAATTAGACCTTGGTTTTTTATCCATGGGTTTTTCCAAAGGGGAGTGGGAGAAATTATTTTATAAGGCCAAAGGCCTAACTTCTTAAAATATTTGTCTTGATTATGTGGAGGTGAGTCACACTCTCAATGAAAATCAATTTAAAAAGTTAAAATGTTTTATAAGTCTTAGAGGGTCCACTAAGGAACCATAAAATTAAAAAAAGTCTAAAATCACATTATTTTAATGATAAAATATATATTGGAAGAACATCGCATTTATAGTATTTTATTACGTCACTATTGGGTCATTATGATGTCATAAAACATATTGTATATTTAAACGGTATATAATTTTTACCCAAAAAATCGACTATCTCAAAAAATTATGAAAAAATCGCCATTGGATAATTTTGACATTCTGATTTCAAAAATAATATTTATTTTATATTAAAAAATTTCTCAATATTTTATTTTTTACATTTAAATTAAAAATAGACATTTATCAAAAATTCATGTTTTTTGACAAAAATGGCTTTCAAACCTTAATAAAAATTATAATTGTATTCATAAAAATTATACGATCATTTATATTTAATAAAAATTAATTCACTAAAAATATTTTATTAAAATATTATTTAATTCAATAATCCCTAAATTCATTAAAATTTATTTCTTAATTGAATATTAAATAAAAATACTATTTGTGATTTAAAAATTGTTAACAAAGTAACAATGAAGGCATATTCTTATTTCTATACCAAAATAATATACATAACCATAATACAATGGTCTTGTTACATAACCCCTTATAACACCCTCATAAGACCTAAGGGTAAGGTGTGAGATGGTGAAAAACTCTTGGGGTGGCTCAAATAACAACGCTCGGGTGGTAATCTCTATCAAATTCCACTTCTCCTGTAGGTGGTTCCATTTGAGATTAACATGTTGAATCTCAGATTCAGATTGGTCAAGGGAGAATACCAATGAAACCACCTTCTATCTGATCTCCGATAAATGGGCTTCATATGTAGAAATTTTACTAGATGAGGTCATCTCTTCCTTTGTCTGATTAAATTGGATTTGTTAAATCCCTATATTTATACTAATCATGTGATCACTATTCAATGGCTACATTAGCAATGGTAACAATTTATAACGGTATTTTCAAATCCAAAAACATAAAACCAATAAGTGCATATTTTATATAACCATTTTACGTAATAAGACAATTAATTAGATCAAGAGTAATTTTAATTAATAAAATTTTGGGTCGTCACACATATGAACATGATATAACCAATCAAAAATTATTGGTACCAAACTTATATCATCCATGTATATTATCCTTTGAATACCCACCACAATATAAAAATTATTAACCCTTGTTTACTATGATACATGGAATCTGTTACTAAATATTAATTGACCATTTCAATCTTAGTTAATTATCATATAAAACTTACTTATAGGAATGATTATTCTTAATGAATAATATATCAATGACTGTGGTGAATATAAAACCATCACCATGGTTTTTTCCTTCCTATACATTATGTGTCTCTAAAAAATTTGTTTCCACATGATCTTGTGGAACTTGTTCCTATTCCAACTACTTGTGCATCTTTGGCATTGACTAAAACAAAGTCAATATAGAACATACTATCTCAAGTATATATGTACACCCTATTATGGAAATTTATTATATAACATGACTATGAATTTTCTATCATAGATATTTTGGTAATATATTAGATAACTTTTAGGATAATTACATTAGATAAGCATTATATTTTAATTGATGAATGTTTTATTACATCCTCAAAAAAACTCTTTGTATTTATACACATGATCTTATGAAATACTGGATTTACGTCATACTATAACTCATATGATATCCATTTTTCATAATAACTAACATATGGTTTTGGGATAATGATTTTATTTGTAAAGAATGACTTTAAAAAAGGAATTTTCTAATGTGCATTAGTTCTAAAAATAATTATTTTTTTTACTTCATGATTCTAATTTTTATAAAGAAATGTACATTTAGAAACTAATCCATGCTACATTTTAGTGATAAATGTTAACATGTAAGACTCGTCATCCATCCTCCTTATTATCATCACATATTTTATGTGTCTAACATAATGTGTGTTTAGAAATAACTCAACACTACAATATATTGATCGATAAATCTGGTTCAAGATATTCTTTGGTATACTATACTAAATCCTCTCATATCTTATAACCAGACATATTTTATGATTCAATTTCACATTCCTTAAAAACATAACAGACTCTTATGAAGTATACATACTGTGACACCCGAGACTTTTATGAGAAATATTTTGTTTTTATGTTATATAAATCATCAAAGGAATCTTTCACTACACACAACACCTGCTTGGATTTCTTTACATGCAATCGCGACCTTCCTCGATAGCTTGCGTCGTACGCAATACCGAGTATCACTAAACAACGATATGCTATTAAAATATTATTAAAACTAGCTGTTATGAATAGTAATAACCTCTTTTTGAAATTTTATGAATTTTATTTTTCAAAATGGACTTCATTTTTGGATTCGGAATATCGAAATTATCCTAGGGTAAAATTTTGGTATTTTTCTGAAAACTTTCAATTTTTGATGAATAAAGAAAACACTGGGTTACTATTTAAAAACCGAATTTTTATTTAAATAATTATTTATTTTAATTAAATTTATTTAAGGGAAAAATTGATACATAATACCTATATAAGTTCAATTCAATTCATTGGAGTCATTTTATAATAATTTAAGATATATAAAAATATTATTGAACTTTTCACCGTCTTTTACCCACCTTCTAGGAGAATTTGAAAATTTACATAAAACTTGATTTTACCACTTCTGTGAGTGGAATTTCAAAAATACGAGAGACACGGTTTATGTCAGTAAGTAAAATGTGGTTCAATGAGATGAAAATAATTTTTGGTGAATAGTAACTTTTTACTTTTTTTTACCACGGTTAAAAGTAAATAGGGTAATTAAGTGTAAAAATGATATTATTATTACCCGAACACATGTCCTAATTCTATTGGATAAGTGTAATTCTACCAAAAACAACCTTACGAATAAATTATGACCATTTAGGCCAAATTGGATTACATTAGGACATTTATTATTAATTTATTTAAAGAAGGGTTAAAATAGTTAAAATCAAAGTCTAATAACTAAATAATTTTTAATATAGTTTTATTCATAATATAAATTCGACTATAAATATTAATTAGAAAGATAAAAAGATTTACTATATAATGGTATTTTATTTGTAAATTTTAGACATTAAATAATTTAATTTATTTATGACACAAAGAAGATGAAGTAATTATCTTATTAATGAAATATTGACATAATTGATGTTATAAATACCCAAATAAATGTAATTTGAGACTTTTTATGAATTACAATAATTTTATAGGTAAATATGACATGTTATTATTGATTTAATTAACTTTTTGCGAACTAATAATTCTGTTATGAGTTTCACAAAAATCAATTACTAAATAGTGTCAAAATTGACATAAAATAGTTTTTAAAAAAAAATATTATATTATTAATTGTTAGTTTAATCCTAAAAATCTATGTTTCGGCCAAATGACTTAGATAAGGTTATATATATTAATAATAAACAACTTGGGGTTTGTTTTTCCTGTTATAGTAAGTTTATTAACCTTATAGTGTAAGAACACAAAAAGACACGGTAAAAGTAAAATTATCTAACTTAAAGTTAAATATAAATGATAAGGTTAAAATAGGAACCTAAACTTGTATAAATTCTACTGTATTGGAGGGTTTCTACCCATCCCCACCTTAGCTTCGAAATAAATCAATTTGGAGCAATTTAAAACTGTATTTGGCATTATAATAAAATAATATTTTTTGTTTTTCCAAAGGAGCCCCTCTCTTCCCTTATAAAAGGGAATCTCCTCCCCCTCTTCCTCACACCACTTTGATCCTTGAAACTCGTCCAACCCCTGCCACTTTCTCCTCTACACTTTCCTAGAGACATCCTAGAGGTCCTGGTCTTCTTCAAAGACCAATTTTAGTGCCCTAAGAGGAGATCTCAAAGAGGCGCTTCAAAGAAGAGGTAATGCCTGTTACCGATTCTTTCATCTTTATTTTTTCTTCCACTTCTTTTTATTTAGTTGTTTCATTGTGAAGTAATAAAATCAGTATCACTCATATACTGATATGTTATTATAAGTATGAAACAACCCTATTTCACCATCTATCCATTCTGCGGAAAACGAAATCACCGCGCATGCGTACGTACGGAATATCGTCTCCACACCGTGGTGTAAACTATTTTCCACCACCACCTTACTTGGATGGGTATAATGGTGTAAATAATGACTATATATGATTATTGTAAAGTTATATTTATTCTTAAATAGTATACATACACTCAAATACAATTCCACGATCATGGGAACGATATCATCGCTCGTGCGTACGTACGGAATACCGTCTCCACGATGTGATGCGACTCGTTCTACATGATCTTCATTGCATAATGATTATATAAATTAATTAAATGAATGAATATTATATATATTACACTATTACCATTCTGGAAATTAGGTATCTATAACCTAAAAATAAAAATAAGAATTTATTCGACAAAACACGCATAAGAACAAAAAGTAATAAACACCCAAATAACTAGTAGTAATGAAATATTACTAATATGAAGCTAAGAATATGACCATATATGATATCATAAAAATACGTATGATTCTGGAATAAGTCAATAACATTATTTAAATCATTATAGAGGAGTTTCGGACACTTACGAAGCAAATTGGACCTAAGGTAAGGGAAATATCACAATCTCATTTTTATCCGAGATTGTTTATACTTTGGTATTTACTGGGGTGTATCTTATCATCCACATCCATGTTCCCTCAATATTTAATATCTTTTCCATCTACCTACAATTTTTTAAATCCAATTTTACCCTTCGGTGAGTTTTTAGTAAAGGATATGAAAAGAATCTTTGGTCATTTTTCGTATGAGGTACTTTTTGACTTTTTTGACAAAAGTACGAGAAGAATGTTTTTTTAACTTATACAGCTTGAATGGATTTTAAAAACATTATTTCCAAGAAGCTTCATTTAAAAGTATTCATGTCTATTTTTAATCAACTTCTTTTTGTTTAAAATTGTATGACATGTTAAGAAAGGAAAAATGTTTTTGAAGTAGAAAGGATATTTTCCTCAACAATGGAGTTGAAGTGTTTTATCAAAATTATTTTTCATCTAAGATAATATAGGGTTCGGATTCTATACCTATTATTAAATTGATTTGATTATGTTGTGATGGAATTATTTTTATGAATTCATTTATCTTATATGAATTGTTTTATGATGTCACGATGTTTAAGAATCCCATTTTTATTAATGGGTTATGCAATGATGTATGATTTATGATTTTGTGGCACACATAAGAATGGTATCATTATGAGATGGGTGGGACCTATATCTCCCTCCAATGCATTGGTTAAAGATTTTATATCTCATGAGATAGACATGGTTGGAATGGCAGGTTAAACCGGTTCAGTGAAACAGGACTGAAATGAGGAGTGAACTCGATTCAGAAATGGACTTTTTCCACTAACATAGTCTTGGAAATGAGTCTTGACTAATAAGAAATGATTCTATATGCGTATGTGTGTATGCCACAAAGTTTCATGTTTTAAGTTATGATTATAGGGATTACATTTAACTACTATGATTTATCACATGTTATGAAATTATGATCTCTTTTGCAGGTTAAGATTTCCAAAAGTTATGTTCTTATGTATATGATGTCATTGATATTTCTTTTGTTTACCCTTACTGAGCATTTGAGCTCACACTTTTTTATGTTTTTTTTCCCAGGTCAGGAAGAAGGTTATTAAGTAGGATATGCCAAAAAGGGACTCTAGATATGATGAAATAAATGGGAGGCAAAGTAGATGCTTTATGAACCAGTTGTTTATGTTTCCCAGTTTCTAAAGACTCTATACCTATACGGTTCTTTCCTGGTATTGCTATATGTTGTAATAAGTGTGCTTCAATTCTGAAGTAATAACAATGTATGTAAAGTATGGGTCGTTATTGTTGGTATCAGAGGAAAGGTATAGTCAACCTTTTGAAACTAGGATGTGAAAGCCTTAGAAAGAACCCTATGGATAAGTCTAAGAATAGAACATGATCTTAGTGTTTTAAAAATGGCCATGAAAAACCTATGATAAGACCTTAAGTGTGAAATTTTATTCTTAATTATGTGGTTTTATTATTATAAATAGGGTTTCTCACACTATTGTTCTTGGTTTTAGTCAATGGCTGGAACCTGAAGGAACTGTGTTAATGCGGAATGCGATGGGCAATGCAATGATTGTCCCCCTAAGCAACCAAACGTTATGGGAAATGGAATGCAAAATCTTGTAGCCTTTCTCGCACAACTTTCTCAAGATATGAATCATGCAGGACCTCCAAACGTGCAAAGGAAGGAGCAACATTATGTTGAATCCTTCATGAGGCAGCGTCCACCCTCATTCAGTGGGTCTACTGATCCATTAGTTGCTGAACAATGGATCAGTACTACTGAAAAGATATTTTCAGTTCTTCAATGTTCTGAACATGATAAAGTCATCTTAGCAATGTATCGTTTGGAAGGTGATGCTGATCAATGGTGGAATCTTATCCAGAATACGAGGCCAAGATATGAAATTGAGTCCATGGAATGGGACGAGTTCAAGAACTTATTTTTCAATAAGTACTTCCCTCGTATTCTCAGAACAAAGATGGAGAAGGAGTTTCTTGAAATAAAGCAAAAGGATGATGAATATGTTGGTACCTATGAATCAAATTTTACAAGACTTTCAAGGTACGCTTCTGGTATTATTATCCAACCTGAGAGTAAGATCGATCGATTCTTTAGTGGCTTCAAACCAAGTCTTCGAAGGGTGTTAGCCATAAGAGACTTCAATAGCTACGAGGAAATCATTCGATGTGCTCTCAAAGTCGAGATGGAGATTGGAGTAACCCATCAGTCATATGGGTTTGATAAGAATAGGAAAATGGAATTCAAAGGAAAATCTAAAGAGCACACTGAAAAGAAGATGAGTTTTCCCTTATGTTCAAAGTGTGGAAAGAAACATGGAGGGAGTTGTCTTAAAGGGACAAGTAAATGTTTCCAATGTAGAAAGGAAGGTCATCTATCATTTTAATGCCGCAATGATGGGAAGAAGATGTCTAGTGATTCGAACAATGAAAAGACTACACAGAGTGCACCTCCTACACTTCAATGTTACAAATTCAAGGAGATGGGGCATTATGCCAATCAATGCCCAAATCCAAGGGTTGATGATGATGGTCGACGTCAAAAAACTGTTAAGGCTATAGACAAAGGAAAGTCACATGCAATTTCTATCAGTGATGTGGAGTACGATAATGATGTGGTAAAAGGTACACATACCATCCACTCTAAAGTAGCAAATGTTTTATTGGATCCTGGATCCACCCACTCTTTTATTTCTGAATAATTTTCTAAGGGCATCACCGTATTACCTCAACAGTTAGATGTAGAGTTAGCTGTGACAACCCCTAATGGCACAACAGTCGCATCAAAAGCTTATAATTCTTCTCCGATTGAAGTTTGTGGGAAAGTGCTTCCTACAAATCTTGTGATCCTTCCTATAGTGGAATTTGATGTGATTCTTGGCATGGATTGGCTTTCTTTATATGGATCTCATATCAATTTCCAAAGAAGGGAAGTCACATTTCATATTCCAGATCAATCTATGATCGTCTATCGATGCAAGGATGAACATAACCTTCCAGTGGAAATTTCTTCCATCTTATGGGTCTTGATTCCACAAAATGAAGGTTATTTATCTCAAATGGTTGGTGAGAAACTCACGAATAAGAATATTCACATTGTACGGGAGTTTGATTATGTCTTTCCGAAGGAATTTTCGGGTCTTCCACCAAATTTTGAAGTTGAGTTTTCAATATAACTCGTACTGGGTGCTTTGCCTATTTCAAAGACACCTTATAGAATGGCCCCAATTGAGTTGAAGGAATTGAAGAAGAAACTCCAAGAGAATCTTGATAAGGGATTCATACGCCCTAGTGTGTCACCTTGGGGAGAACCTGTTCTATTTGATAAGAAGAAAGATGGATCAATGAGAATTTTCATTGATTATCGAGAACTTAACAAGATCACTATCAAGAACAAATATCTTCTCCTGCGCATTTATGACTTATTTGACCAACTACGCGGAGCTCAATAATTTTCCAAGATTGATCTTTGTTCAGGGTATCACCAATTAAGGGTCAAAAGTGATGGTATACCAAAGATGGATTTCCGTACAAGGTATGGACACTGTGAGTTTATAGTGATGCCATTTGGTCTTACTAATGCCCCTGCTATCTTCATGGATCTGATGAATAGAGTCTTTAGAGACTATCTTGATCAGTTTGTGGTAGTATTTATAGATGATACTCTTGTATATTCAAAGAGCAAGGAAGAACATGAAGATCACTTGAGAATTATATTGAAGACCCTGAGAAATGATAAGCTTTATGCCAAATTTACCAAGTTTGAATTTTGGCTTCAAAGAGTTTCATTTTTCGGTCACATAATCTCAAAAGAGGGGATATCTGTGGATCCAGCAAAAATAGTGGTTATCAAAAGATGGTCGAGACCAACAACAGTAACTGAGATCTGAAGTTTTCTTGGTTTGGCTGGATATTATCGACGTTTTGTGAAAGATTTTTCACGTTTATCTAATCCACTCACCAAGTTGACTCAGAAAGGAGTTAAGTTTTTCTAGATGGAGGAATGTGAAGAGAATTTCAAGGAGTTGAAAAGAAGGTTATCCATTGCACCTGTGCTCACACTTCCTTGTAGTGGAGAAAGGTTTGTGATCTATAGTGATGCATCCAAGAAGGTATTGGGGTGTTTTCTTATGCAAAATGATATGGTGATAGGTTATGCCTCATGACAGTTGA
This sequence comes from Viscum album, assembly GCA_963277665.1. Classification (NCBI taxonomy): domain Eukaryota; kingdom Viridiplantae; phylum Streptophyta; class Magnoliopsida; order Santalales; family Viscaceae; genus Viscum; species Viscum album. Next base: position 257,145,685 of record OY728139.1, read on the forward strand.
AAATCCATGAGAAAAATTACCCAACTCATGATTTGGAGTTAGCTGCAGTAATATTTGCATTAAAGATTTGGAGGCATTATCTTTATGGAGAAAGGTGTGACATTTATACTGATCATAAAAGTTTAAAGTATATTTTCACACAAAAGGAGCTGAATATGCGCCAAAGAAGATCGTTGGAGCTGATTAAGGATTACGACTGCTCAATCCATTACCACCCTGGGAAAGAAAACAAGGTTCCAAATGCATTAAGTCGATAAGACCATGCCATTTTATCCATGATGAGGATCAGAAAAGATCCAATATTTATGGATTTACAAAGGATGGATCTTGGTATTATAATAGAAGGGGAAAAATCTTATCTTTCTCAAATGAATTTTCAACCATCTATACATGTGAAGAGTAAAGAGGCACAAAAATAAGATGTCGAGTTACAAAAGAAGGTGAGAAATGTTCTGAATTCAACCTTGATTGTGATGGGATAATAAAGTTCAGGAATCGGGTTTGTGTTCCTCCCATCCCTGAATTAAAGAAGGAGCTGCTGGATGAGGCTCATAGTTCTTCATTCTCTATTCATCCTGGAAGCACGAAGATGTATAGGGACCTGAAAGAGTACTTCTGGTGGGATGGCATGAAAAGAGATGTTGCTGAATATGTCTCTCGATTCTTGGTTTGTCAGTAAGTTAAAGATGAGAGATAGAAGTCTAAGGGAATGTTACAACCATTACTCATACCCGAATGGAAATGGGAAAACATCACTATGGACTTTGTCACCGGACTTCCTAAAACATCCAAAGGCAATAATGCTATCTGAGTCATAGTTGATCGTCTTACAAAGTCTGCACACTTCATTGCTATTAGAGAGGATTTCTCTCTGGATCAGCTTGCTAGGATATATGTAAAGGAAGTGGTGAGATTTCATAGAGTACCACTTTCTATTATATCTGATTGGGATCTGAGGTTTACCTCAAAGTTTTGGCGAAGTCTTCAGCATACTCTGCATATAGAGTTGAGTTTTAGCACTGCTTATCATCCTCAGATAGACGGTCAGTCTGATAGAACAATTCAAACTCTAGAAGATATGTTGAGAGCTTGCTCTATGGATTTCAATGGTGGTTGGGATCAACACCTACCTTTGGTGGAATTTTCTTATAATAATAGCTTTCACTCCAGTATTCAGATGGCTCCTTATGAAGATCTCTATGGAAAGAAATACAGGCCTCCAACTTGCTGGGATGAAGTTGGGGAAAGAAAGCTGTTAGGACATGATATTGTTGATGAGATGGAAGAAAAGGTCTGATTTATTCAACAACAAATAAGAGCAGCTCAGAGTCGACAGAAAAGTTATGTCGAAAACCGAAGAAAAGATCTAGAGTTTGAAGTGGGTGATAAAGTGTTCTTACGAATATCTCCATGAAAGAGGGTCATGAGATTTGGAAAGAAGGGGAATTTGAGCCCTAGATATATCGGTCCTTTTGAAATACTGGATCGTGTTGGGAAGGTAGCTTACCGATTGGCACTTCCACTGAATCTCTCTCAAGTTCACAATGTGTTCCATGTATCTCTCCTAAGAAAGTACCTACCTGATCCTTCACATGTACTCAGCTCAGAAGTTGTACTGCTGGAGAAAGATCTTTCTTATGAAGAACAACCGACAGAGATTCTGGATCGTATCGAAAAATTCCTATGAAACAAGACCACTTGCTTGGTGAATGTTTTATGGAGGAACCACCAATTAGAATAATCTACATGGGAGCTTGAGGATATGATGATGGAGAGTTATCCTCATCTGTTTGTTACAAAGTGACGAATTTTGAGGGCAAAATTTATTTTAAGGGGGGTAGAATGTAACACCCAAAACTTTTATGAGAAATATTTTGTTTTTATGTTATATAAATCATTAAATGAATCTTTCACTACACACAACACTTTCTTGGCTTGCTTTACACGCAATCGCGACCTTCCTCGATAGCTTGCGTCATACGCAATACCGAGTTTCACAAAACAACGATATGCTATTAAAATATTATTAAAACTAGCCGTTATGAATAGTAATAACCACTTTTTGAAATTTAATGAATTTTATTTTTCAAAATGGACTTCATTTTTTGAATCAGAATATTGATATTATCCTAGGGTGAAATTTTGGTATTTTTCTGAAAACTTTCAATTTTTGATTAATAGTGAAAACATTGGGTTACTATTTAAAAAACGACTTTTTATTTAAATAATTATTTATTTTAATTAAATTTATTTTAGGGAAAAATTCATACATAATACCTATATAAGTTCAATGCAATTCATTGGAGTCATTTTATAATAATTTTAGATATATAAAAATTTTATTGAACTTTTCACCGTCTTCTACCCACCTCCTAGGAGAATTTGCAAATTTACATAAAACTTAATTTTACCGCATCTGTGAGTGGAATTTCAAAAATCTGAGAGACACGGTTGATGTCAGTAAGTAAAATTTTGTTCAATGAGATGAAAATATTTTTGGTGAATAGTAACTTTTTACTTTTTTTAGCACGGTTAAAAGTAAATTGGGTAATTAAGGGTAAAAATGATATTATTATTACCCTAACACATGTCCTAATTCTATTGTATAAGTGTAATTCGACCAAAAACAACCTTAGGAATTAAATATGACCATTTAGGTCCACTTGGATTAGATTAGGACATTTATTATTAATTTATTTAAAGAAGGGTTAAAATAGTTAAAATCAATGTTTAAAAACTAAATAATTTTTAATAAAGGTTTATACATAAGAAAAATTTGACTATGAAAATTAATTAGAAAGCTAAAATGATTTACTACATAATCGTATTTTATTTGTAATTTTTAGACATTATATAATATAATTTATATATGACACAATGATGATGCAGAAATTATCTTATTAATGAAATATTGACATAATTGATGTTATAAATACCCAAATAAATGTAATTTGAAACTTTTTATAAATTACACTACTTTTTTGGGTTAATATGACATGTTATTATTGATTTAATTAACTTTTATCGAACTAATAATTCTGTTATGATTTTCACAAAAATCAATTACTAAATAGTGTCAAAATTGACGTAAAATAGTTTTTAAAACAAATATTATATTATTAATTGTTATTTAATTCCTAAAAATCTTAGGCTCTGCCAAATGACTTAGTTAAGGTTATATATATTAATAATAAACAACTTGGGGTTCGTTTGTCTTGTTATAGTAAGTTTATTAACCTTATAGTGTAAGAACACAAAAAGACACAGTAAAAGTAAAATTACCTAACTTAAAGTTAAATATAAATGATAAGGTTAAAATAGGAACCTAAACTTGTCTAAATTCTATTTTATGAGAGGATTTCGACCCATCCCCACCTTAGCTTTTATATAAATCAATTTAAAGCTATTTAAAACCGAATTTGGCTTTATAATAAAATAATATTTTTAGTTTTTCCAAAGGAGCCCCTTTCCTCCCTTATAAAAGGGCATCTCCTCCCCCTCTTCCTCACACCACTTTGAGCCTTAAAGCTTGGCCAAACCCTACCAATTTACTCTCCCCACATCCCTAGAGAAATTATAGAGGTCCTGGTCTTCTTCAAATACCAATTTTTGTTCCCTAAGAGGAGATCTCAAAGAGGCGGTTCAAAAAAGAGGTAATGCCCGTTACCGATTCTTTCATCTTTATTTCTTCTTCCACTTCTTCTTCTTTAGTTTTTTCATTATGAAGTAATAACATCAGTATCACTCATATACTGATATTTTATTATATGTATGAAACAACCCTATTTCTCCATCTATCCATCCTACGGAAAACGAAATCACTGTGCGTGCGTACGTATGGTATACCGTCTCCACACCGTGGTGTAAAATATTTTCCACCACCACCTTACTTGGATGGGTATAATGGTGTAAATAATGACTATATATTATTATTGTAAAGTGATATTTATTCTGAAATATTATACATACACTCCAATACAATTCCACGATCATGGGAACGATATCATCACTCGTGCGTACGTACGGAATACCGTCTCCACGATGTGATGCGACTCGTTCTACATGATCTTCATTGCATAAAGATTATATAAATGAATTGAATGAATTAATATGATATATATTACACTAATACCATTATGGAAATGAGGTATCTATAACCTAAAATGAAAAATAAGAATTTATTCGACAAAACACGCATAAGAACAAAAAGTAATAAACACCCGAATAACAAGTAGTAATGAAATATTACTAATAAGAAGCTAAGAATATGACCATATATGATATCATAAAAATACTTATGATTCTGGAATAAGTCAATAACATTATTTAAATCATTATACATGAGTTTCGGACACTAACGAAGCAAATCAGACCTAAGATAAGGGAAATTTCACTATCTCATTTTTATCTGATATTGTTTATACTTTCGTATTTACTGGTGTGTATATTATCATCCACATCCATGTTCCCTCAATATGTAATATTGTTTCCATCCACCTACAATTTTTTAAATCTAACTTTACCCTTCGGTGATTTTTAAGTAAAGGATATGAAAGGAATCTTTTGTCATTTTTCGTACGAGGTACTTTTTGACTTTTTCGACAAAAGTACGAGAAGAATGTTTTTTTTAACTTATACGGCATGAATGGATTTTTAAAACATTATTTCCAAGAATATTAATTTACAAGTTTTCATTTATATTTTTAATCAACTTCTTTTAGTTTAAAATTGTATGACATGTTAAGAAAGGAAAAATGTTTTTGAAGTAGAAAGGATATTTTCCTCAAGAATGGAGTTCAAGTGTTTTATCAAAATTATTTTCCATCTAAGACAATATAGGGTTATTTTTCTATACCTATTATTACATTGATTTGATTATGTTGTGATGGAATTATTTTTATGAATTCATTTATCTTATATGAAGTGTCTTATGATGTCACGATGTTTAAGAATCCCATTTTTATTACATGGGTTATGCAATGATGTATGATTTATGATTTTGTGGCACAAATAAGAATGGTATAATTATGAGATGGGTGGGACATATATCTACCTCCAATGCATTGGGTAAAGATTTTATATCTCATGAGATAGACATGGCTGGAACGGCAGGTTAAACTGGTTCAGTGAAACAGGACTGAAACGAGGAGTGAACTCGGTTCAGAAATAAACTTTGTCCAATAAGATAGTATTGGAAATGAGTCTTGACTAATAAGAAATCATTCTCTATGATTATGTGTGTATGCCACAAAGTTTCATGTTTTATGTTATGATTGTAGGGATTACATTTCACTACTATGATTTATCTCATGTTATGAAATTATGATCTCTTTTGCAGGGTAAGATTTCCAAAAGTTATGTTCTTATGTATATGATGTGATTGATATTTATTTTATTTACCCTTACTGGGCATTTAAGCTCACCCTTTTGTATGTTTTATTTCCCTAGGTCAGGAAGAAGGTTATTAAGGAGAATATTCCAAAAAGGGACTCTAGATATGATGAAATAAATGGGAGGAAAAGTAGATGTTTTATGAACCAGTTGTTTATGTTTCCTAGTTTCTAAAGACTCTATACCTATACGGTCCTTTCTTGGTTTTGTTATATGTTGTAATAAGTGTGCTTCAATTCTGAAGTAATAACAATGTATGTAAAGTATGGGTCGTTATACATACCACTATCTTACCCTTGGAATAGTTAATTCTCTCTAGTTGAACAAGGTTTGAAAGATTTGAGACTTACCTTTGTTTCTAAAGGTTTTGTGTATGAAACAAACTTCCTAATTATTTGAATATTACCTAAGGTCATTAACTCTGAACAGTATAAAAACATACAGCCTATATCCTTAAAAATTCATTTTTTTTCTTGAAAATGTATTTTATTTCCACAACTTGTTTTGTTAGTCTTAAATTTTATAGTGATCACATATTTCCAATGATTCATGCATCACTAAACTATGAGTTGGGTATTTGAAAACCCAAATACATCCATTCTGAAACATCAATATATTCACCTTATATGCAATGGAAACTTGAGATTAATTTTTTGGTGATACTCCAATTATTCTACTAGAATAAATAAACATAAAAATATAGAATATAACACACCAAACATTTTATAGTATGTTTTTCTTAAATACATTTTATTCATTAGATTGCCTATATTTCATAAATCTCTGTGTTTCATTGAAACAACACATGGTTATATAAGAGATATTCATAACCTACCCTTTAAACTTAAATTTTTCACTTTTGTGCTTTCAATTTTGAAAAATGGACATTCACAGTTGCAATCAGGATGATATTTAGAGTGATAAAATTAAATTAATTTACAATGAATAGTAATGTACCTTTATGAATAGTAACCTACCCTTAAGAATATTATTTAACCTTTTGAATAGTAATAAGAGTCTTATGAATGGTATCCATACCCATGAATGTATAAATAAATTTCGGCACCTTTAAAATGAAGATGAATATTATAAGTGTATATTTTTTGATTAAATAATGATGTTAATTAAAAATTAAATATATCATATTTAGAAAATTATTTTTGAAATATGGAGCTCATTTTTAGATTCTACATGTTGAAAAAAATTTAGGGAATTTTTTTTGGATTTTTCTACAATACTTGATTTTTTGATGAATAGTAAAATACTATAAATTACGATAAATGCTAAATACTTGATTTACAACATCATAGGTGAATAAAGGCTGATGTAAGCCCACTTGGTTCAAATTCACATGCCATTATTACTATTTGGATTCACATGAGTCAATACTATTCAAAGTCTTGAGAAAATGTTTTAAAATAATAATTAAATAAATGTAAAATCACTCCTCCCCTCCACTATATAAACCACCCCTCACCCCCCCCCCTTCCTCCCACACCACTCATGATTCAATACATGTCTAAATTATTTCAAAAATTCTTCCCAAGCCCTCTCCCCATGTCTAAATCTTGATGGTATTAAAAATTGGCCCAAAACAAATGTCTTAAAGAGATTCTCATTGAGAAGTACTAAAGAGGTGAACCTCTCTTCTCTTTTCTTTCAAATTATTTTACATGTTTTATTATTTTCTTTCTCAATTTTCATCTCACCTCATCCAAATTCCATGATAATTATAGTACCATACATGTACATTATTTTAATTATTCTAGTGGAATATTTTATCTTTATATCCATTTTTCCCCTACTTTTATATTATAAATTCAAACACTGTCTGAAATGTGTTAATTTATCACACTCAAGGAAGATGGGTTTTCAATATGAATTAAAATACTCAAGACTGGTCATTAAACCCTTTTAATGGTTGAACCAGATCTTAATATATTAATTTTAACTTATTCAAAGTTCTTTAATCCTTACACACTCATAATACAAAATAATAATAAAAAACATATTCGTTATGCACAAAAATGGGAAAAGTTAATCTATGCATTTATCAATAACTTTTAACAAATGAATCATCCTCATGTATATAACCCAAAATCATTACAAGATCATTTATAATGTCACAAATAATATATATTTACAATTCTTAATGTTTAAACACATTTCAAATGAACTTTAATTCATGAACACAAGTAAATCGTTCATGAATATCGTGGAAGAAAATTATTCCAAAACAATAAAATTGAATCTCTTAAAACCCATAAAAAAGACCATGAATGAAATTAATAAGGTTATACCATATCAATTACATGTTTATGAGGTTCTTGACTTATTAATTAATTAATCTAAATTTGATTGTTTGGGTTTATAATAAAAATCAACAACACCTTCGAGTACATGGTAAGGGATATCTTAACGCAATTTCCATTCGTTGAGTTAAACATCAATGTCATTGTTTTTTTCTTTCCCATAATATTTGTTAGTTTCCTATTATTGTTTTAATTGGTATATTCAATTTTATTCTATGGTTTTATGTTTTTCACACATAATTATTTCATTTATTTTTCCTCAATATAATGATACATTATTTGTAAGGGATCCTCTCTCTCACTTTTATTCAAGAATCCACCATATCTTGTTTTATTTTATTTTTAATTCCTAATGATGGGGAATATTTTCTAACCTCCCCCATAATACAATTATTTTATATAAATAATGTGATAACCCTTAACCTTTCATTAATCCCTCACAATAACACCCATTTCTTGGCCGGAATGTTTGTAACGGTCTTTGTTTCAATTTTCCATTTCATTGTGACTTAATTTGTATTTTTCACCTAATAATTCTTAAGTGGTATAACTAGAGCCCATTCGGGTTCAATTTTCATTTGAAATTAAATTCTTATTAAATATCCATATTCTCATATCATGTATATGATTATTGTTTAAGTTGTATAGTATTTTATATATGGTGATTATTTTTAATGTTGTTTTAACAATGGAAGTGTTGATGAATATGTATCCTCTATTCTATACGTTAAATGTAAATTCATATTTATATTGTATTGAATCTATGTATAATTAATTCTTTAAAAAGTCAGTGATAGGTGGGGCTCGCTATATCCCCTCGATGAATCGACAGGTCTCATGAGATAATAAGTTGGTGACAAACCCTTCGAGTGTGTTTCCAAAATCAGATAGGGTTCTACCCACATACTGAAACCGTTTCGACGGTATTATGTTATCATTTTCCAAATACATGACATCCAATTAATAAGCATTATCTTTATTCATTATCATTTATTACTATCCATGAGTTTTTCACTATGACAAAATCTATGGATATAGTTTTATTCTCAGTTTATTAATGGTGTGAGTTTTTCATTTATTCATCATGCCATATTGACTATGCCAATTTTATTATCATTTAGTAATTATTGATTCATTATTTCACTATTTGTAACCCTTACTAAGCATTTGAGATCACCCCTTTCATTATTTTACTTTCAATAGCTTATGAAGAGGAGATCGTTTATTGAGTTTCTATGGATGTGGTTTTTTAGTTTTTATTATTTATTTTAATTTGTTACCTTCCCCAATGTAATCTAAGATATATTTATGTATCTAGTTTCTTCAAGACTACTAAATAGATTGTTCCTTCAGTATTTCATTGCTTTAAAGAATTTTAATATAACAAGTAATGCACCGGCTCATGTTTAGAGGTTTTGGAGCATTACAGTTAGTATCAGTGAATGTTTAGTAGAAAACATAGAAAATAGATTAGAAATTATAGATTAGGGAATAAATACCTAGGGTAATATTTGAGGATAAACATACAAGATTATCCTATAATTTTTTTAAGTAATAGATTATGTGGTTCATTCTAGAAAAATACATCCCTTTCTGTATACAAATAGGTAGAGGTGGTTCTAGCACACCTATTCCTAGGAGTAAAAACTCCGACAAGGAGTTTCGGGATTGACCAGGGGTATCATGGTACATGAAAATGGGCCTTTCTGAACTCTTGGTATTGACACTCCCAGGGGATATTCTTAGGATAATTAAAATTTTCATTATATTCCTTTATGAAATATTTTAATGAAAGTTTTTCCTCAGAGAAACCATGTCTATGAGATTATCTATTTATAGGATTTCAACATATGTTAAGTACTTTGCTAGTCGATATTATAAATTATGATTCATAACCAAATCTATTGTAATTCGTTATTTAGAAATAGAACATAATAAAAGAAGAGGAATCAATACTCATGCAAAATGTAGGGATTTCCCCACTGATCAAGTCAACATAGTCAATGTTAGAGTAGATCAAATCACGACTATATTGGGAAAACATACCCAAGTTGTGAAAAATAACCATGCCATAATTGTGATGGATCATTTCATGTGGAAGAAGCCCCCATCTTTTAGTGGGTATACTAATCCACTGGTAGGCGAGTAGTGGATCCAGTACCTTAAAATGATTTTTATGGTATTTAGATGAAATGAAAATGTAAAGGGAGTGTTATAAGTATACTTTCTCAATGGTTATATGGAACTATGGTGGTCCTTGATCCAGAATACCGCGATGGATGAAAAGATTGAAGATATGGAATGGATGAATTTTAATGGAATATTATTTCACAAATATTTCCCTTGGGATCAATGAACTATAATGAAGTGGAAATTCCTAGGCTTGAAGGAAAAGGTAGAAGACAGTGTTGTAGAGTATGAAGCTACATTCACAAAACTAGATAGGTAATCCATAGACTACGTACGTGATAGGGAAGAGAATATTGATCATTTATTTGAAGGTATTAAGCCAATCCTTATAAGGGCACTATATTCTCATACATTTTCAACATATGATAAAATTATTTTATGTTCCATCAAAATAGAGAGGGAGTTTTCTAGATCAGATTTGTTCAATGGAAACCAAGATAAGAAGTAGTACTCTGATAACCATGGAAAAGGTGAAATGCCACAAAAGAACAAGGGAATGAAGAAATTTCCATTACTTGTGAATTGTGGAAATAATTATTCTGGTAAATGATTTAATGGAATGGGATTCTACTGTAAGTGTGGAGAAAAGGTTCATAAATCTAATGAATGCAAGGGGAAGAAACAAGTAAATGATATTCAATGCTACAATTATAGAGAAATGGGACACTTTGCAAATTAGTGTCCTAAGCTCCAGGGAATCTTTACTAAGAAAAGGATACGAGAGAAAGGGAAACATGTGTGATTAGAAACATAGAGGTTGAAGTTCTTAATGATGTGGTGGTTGGTATTTAATTTTTCCACAGACATATACATCACTTTATTTGATTCTGGATCATCACATTCATTCATATCTTCCCAGTTTTCTAAGATAATTTGACATGTCCAATTTGATTTAATAAAGGAGTGGTCAGTAAAAACGCTTAGGGGATGTATCATAGCTATAATGGAATTTCAATTCATCCCCCTCATGAAACATAAATGTTGTTTAGTTTCTAACCTTATCATCATACCAATGAATGACTTTGATATAATTCTTGGTATGAATTGAATGTCAAATTATGATGCGAATATTTATTCCAAGAATAAGAAAGTTACAATCTTTGAAAATGGTATAGAATTCATTATTTTTATAGTATAAACCTCACTATCTGATTATTATCTAGATCCACCCCCAGTTTCTCTATTTAATGCAATTATAGGAGAGGAAGATAACCCAAGGTCTATGGGTGAGGAAAGAAATCTTCAAAATAAAGATGTACATATAGTGAAAGAATACATTCGTGTATTCCTATAGGTTTTACTTAGACAAACTCTAGTGTGAGAAGCTGAGTTCTCTATTGATTAAATTTTTTTTGCACGACCTATATTAAAGACTCCCTATAGAATATCATATTTGGAGTTAGTGTAGCTAAAGAAAAAACTAGAGGAATTGACTGAAAAGGGATTTATTCGACCAAGTGTTTCTCTATGGGGAGCCTTTAACCTCTTTATTAAAAAGAAATATGGATCAATGGGGATATGAATTTATTAAAGGGAAATAAATGTTATTACAATAAATAATATTTATCATCTATCATGAATTGATGATTAATTTGATGAAAATAAATGAGCATAATACTTTTCAAAGTTTCACCTTCTATCAGGATATCGTCAGCTACATTTGAGGAATGAAGATATTCTAAAGACAAAATTTCAAACCAAGTATGGGCATTACATGTTTACAATAATGCCTTTTGGAATAACTAATTCACCATCTGTTTTCATGGATTTAATGAATACTGCTTTTGAGGAACATCATGATATCTTTGTTGTGGTATTCATTGATGATATACTGGTATACTCCAAAATCAATGAAGACCCTAAGAATCACTTGCAGATTATTCAGAAAACACTTAGTAGAAATGAATTATATGGGAAGCTTAAAAAGTGGAAATTTTTGCTTCAATCAATTTATATTCTAGCCCATATTGTCTCTAAATATGGAATCATAGTTGATCCTGTGAAGAAAAAGGAAATCCAAGAATTTCCTATGACAATGAGAATAATTAAGGTACACATTTTTATTGGCTTAGTAGGTTACTATCGGTGTTTCATTTAGAATTTCGCCTGGTTGGCTAACCCGCTAACCCAGCTCACATGTAAAGAAGTTAAGTTTTTGTGGATAAAGGATGTACATAATTATTTGATGAATTGAAAATCAAATTGGATAATGCTCCAATTTTTATGCTTTTATCTAGAATTGATGGATTTGTAATATACAGTAATGCATCAACAAATGGGTTGGGTTGTGACCTTATACAAGATGATAAATTTATTGGTTATGAATCAAGGCAGTTAAAACTCATGAGAAAAATTGTCTAACTCATGATATTGAGTTATCAGCTGTAATCATTGCTCTAAAAATATAGAGACATTATCTTTATAGTGAAAATTTTGATATATACACAGATCACATGAGATTGAAATACATTTTCACGCAAAAAGAACTCGAAATGATGAAAAATAGATGGCTCAAGTTACTCAAATATTAAGATAGTTCAATACACTACCACCCAAGAAAGGAAGGTAAGGATTCAGATGCATTAAGCAAGAAATATCATGGAATTATGACTCAAATGAGGATTGAGATAGGTCCAATATTCATGGATATAATAAAGATGGATATGGGAATTGTTAAGGAAGGAAAAACATCTTTCCTCTTTAAAATGATTGTTAAACCATCTTTACTAGAGAAGATAAAAAGATCTCAATATGAAGATGAAGATCTATACAATAAAATTAATGTTGTTATGGATGGGAGATTGGAAGAATTTGTGTATGAGGAAGGAGTTATGATATTTAGGTAGAGTTTATTCCTTCCATTAGTACCTAACCAAAAAAGGGAACTATTATAAGATGCTCACAACTCAAATTTCTGTATACACCCTAGTTGCAAAAATTTTTATGGGGATCTAAAGAAACATTTTTGGTTAGATAATATAAAGTAAGAAATTGCTGACTATGTGCCAAAGTGCCTAGTTTTTCAACAATTGAAGGTAGAAAGAAAACATCCTATAGGGGTGATGTAACCTCTACCTATTCCTATGTGGAAGGGGGATGACATTACAATGGATTTTGTTAGTGTACTGTCAAGGAAACTTTGAAGGAATGATGCAATATGCGTAATTTTTGATCATCTCAAAAAATCAGCGCATTTCCTTAATATAAGAAAGGAATTAACACCTGAGCACTAGGAATGACCTTTTATTAAAGAAGTTGTAAGACTTCATGGTGCACCTCTATCGATTGTGTCTGATCAAGATACTCAGTTTACATCAACATTCTGTAAAATTCTCCAGAAGGCTTGGAATACTGAGCTTCATATGAGTACTAATAATCACCCCCAAACTGACAGACAGTCTGAAAAGACTATTCAAACAGTAAAAGACATATTGAGATCATTCTCTATTGACTTCCAAGGTATGTTGGATCAATACATTCATTTGGTAGAATTTTCATAAAACAATATTATCTATTTTAGTATTCAAATGGCTCCATATGATGCATTATATAGAAAGAGATATCAAACTACAACTTGTTGGGATGTAGTTGTTGAGATAAAACTTATAGGCCCAAAAGTTATTGAATAGACCATGACAAAGGTAAATAAAATTCAATAAAATATTAAATAATCCCAAAGTAGGAAGAAGAGTTATGCAGACAATTGGAGAAAGGATTTGGAATTACAAGAGCAATATTATTTCTTTCTGTAGTTATCTTCATGGAAGTGTATCTTTAGGTTCGTTAAGAATGGGAAACTGAGTCCCAGGTACATCAGACCATTTGAAATTCTCGAAAGAATCAGAGCTATAACTTACCATTTAAAAATGCCTCCAAGTGTCGCTAATGTTCATGATGTGTTCCACGTGTCATTGTTAAATAAATACATGCCAGGCCCAATGCATGTAATCACATATGAAGAACTAGAACTGGAACCTGACTTTTCATACTGTAAAGATCCTATTAGGATTCTTTACATAAGGGAGAAGGTGTTGAGAGTTTAGAAAACACGTCTTTTAAAGTTTATTTGGAGAAACTGTAATATGGATGAAGCAATGTGGGAACCAAAGGATGGTATGAAGAAGAACCACCCACATCTATTTTAAGGGATTTATAAATGTAAAATTTTGAGGATGAAATTTCTGAAGGAGGGAATAATATAACACACCAAACATTTTAAGGAATGTTTATCTTAAATAAATTATATTCATTAGATACCCTATATTTTTTAAATCATTGTGTTTCTTTGAAAAAACACTCGTTTATTTAATATATATTCATAACCTAGCCTTTAAACATAAAATTTCTACTTTTTTTTGAATTTTGAAAAAAAGACATTTATAATTATGATCTGAATGATATTTAGAGTCTCATATAATTAACATAATTTTCGATGAATAGTTACCTACCTATATGAATAGTAATATAACCTTATAAATAGTAACTTAACCTTATGAATAGTAATATGACTCTTATGAATGGTATCCATGCCCATGAATGTATAAATAAATTTAGGCACCTTAAGAATGATGATTAATATGTTAAGTGTTTATATTTTTCGATTAAATAATGATTTTAATTAAAAAATAAATTTATCATATTTATAAAATTATTTTTGAAAAATGTATTTCCTTTTTGGATTCTACATGTTGAAAAATGGTTAGGGTGATTTTTGGGAATTTTTATAAAATACTTGATTTTTTATGAATAGTAAAATTAAAATAAATTACGATTAATGTTAAATACTTGATTTACTACATCATTGTAGTTTCATAGAGGATTTAATCCCACTTGGTATTAACTCACATGCCATTATTACTATTTTGGGTCACATTAATCAAGACTATTCATAGGCTTGAGAAAAAATATTAAAATAATAATTAAAATAATGTAAAATTCCTCCTCCCCTCCACTATATAAACCACCCCTCACCCCCTCTTCCTCCCTCACCACTCAAGCTTCAATAATTGCCTAAATTCTGCCAAATAATATTATCAATCCCTCTCCCCACGTACAAGGCCTTCTAGTATAACAAAAAATCCAAATAAATGGTCTTATGGAGTTTCTCAAAGAGGATTACTCAAGAGGTGAACCTCTCTTCTCTTTTCTTTCAAATTCCTTTTCATGTTTTTTTATTTTTCTTCTATCCTCTCACCTCACCTCATCCAAATTCCAAGATAATTCTAGTACTGTACATGTACTGGATTATCATTATTCTAATCGAATATTTCATCATCATCTCCATTTTCCACTCATTGTGTACTATAAATGCAAACACAGTATGAGATGTGTTAATTTATCATACTCAAGGAGAACGGGTTTTCAATTTGAATTTCTATCCTCCAGAATCATCATGAAACCCTTTTAATGGTTGAACTAGATCTTAATATATGTATTTTACCTTATTAAATGTTATTTAATCCTTACACACTAATAATACAAAATAATAATAATAAGCAAATTCATTATGCACAAAATGGGCAAAGTTAATCCAAGTATTTTTTAAAAACATTTAATTAATTAATAATCTTCATGTATATAACACAAAATCATTATAACTTAATTTATAATGTCACTAATGAAATATATTTACAATTATTAATGTTTAACCACATTTTAAATGAACTTCCATTCATGAACAAAATTAAACCGGTCATGAAAACTGAGAAAAAAATGCTTCCAAAACAATAAACTTAAATCTCTTAAAACCCATCAAAAAGATCCTGAATGAACCTAATAATGTTATAACATACCAATTAAATGTTTATGGGGTTATGGAATTATTTATTAATGATTAAAAATTTATTATTCTAGTCCTTAAGTTCAATCAAGAACACCTTCGAGCTTAAGGTAAGGGATATCTTAACTCAATTTCCATTCATTGAGTTAAACATCAATGTAATTTGTATTTTTCTTTCCCAGAATATGTTTTAATGACCTATGATTGTTTTATGAAATATATAAACTTTTTTTGTGTGTTTTAATTTTTATCAGAAAAAATTATGTCGTTTATTTGTCCTCAATATAATTACGCATTCATTGTAAGGGATCCTCTCTCCCACTTTTATTCAAGAATCCACCTTATCTTGTTTGCTTTTATTTTTAATTCCTAATGATGGGGCATGTTTTTGAACCTCCCATACACTAAACATATTTAATATAAATGATGGAATACCCCATTACCTCTCATTAATACCTCACAAAAACACCCATTTCCATCCCGAAATGTTTGTAAGGAATTTCTCATCTCTATTTCAATCCTGTGGGATTTCCATTGTTCGCCTCTTATTTCTTATATGTGGTATATACATACAATCAACAAATATATAATATATAGATTTTATTTATTATCATGGTATTAAAATATTCATTTTATTATTATTAAATCTTGGTCACACGAAATGATTGATTACAATGTGGTAATGGGCTTTGTCTCAATTTTCAAATTTGTTGTGACTTACTTTGTATTATGCACCTAATAATTATTATGGGATTTACCTACTTCCCATTTGGGATCAATTTTCATTTGAAATTATATTTATATTAAATATCCATATTCTCATATCATTGATATTATTATTTTCTAAGTCGTATACCATTTTACATACGGTGTTTATTTTGGATGTTGTTTTAACTATGGAAGTGTTGATGAATCTGTATCCTCTATTCAATATAGAAAATGTAAATTCATATTGACATTGTATTGAATCTATGTATAAATAATATTTTGTACATGAATTTATTGTTGGGGCCAGCTATATCCCCTTGATGCATCGATATGTCTCATGAGACAATCAGTTGGCAACAAACCCTTCGAGTTTGTTTCCAAAATCAAACAAGTTTCTACCCAAAGACTTAAACCATTTCAATGGTATTATGGTATCATGTTCCAGATACAGGAAATATAATTAATAATCATTCTATTTTATTCATTATTAGTTATTAATATCCATGAGGTTTTCACTATGAAAAAATCTACGGATGCAGTTTCATTTTCAATTTCTTAATGGCGTCACTTTTTCATTTATTCACTATTCCATATTGACAATGCCATGTTGTTTATGATTTTTTATTATTGATTCATGCTTATGATATTTTTAAACATTAATAATAATTTGAGATCCCCCCTTTTATTTTTTTACCCACAACATGTTATAAAGAGGAGATCATTTATTGAGTTTCATTTGATGTATTTTTTTAGTTTTTGTTATGTATTGTAATTTGTTACCTTTCCCAATGTAATCTGAGTTATATATATGTATCTAGTTTACTCAAGGAAAATAAATTAATCATTACTTAGGTATTTTATTACTTCAAACCATGCCAATTTAATTAATAATTCATTAGATCTGGTCTAGTGGGGTCGGGGTGTTACATTGAAGATCTGTACATCTCACCCTTGGTTAAGGAAACACCTTCTCTCACCTTCATAGAGAGAACAACTTACTTATAGTAACATTTATTTACTTAAATGGTTATTTTATATAAAACAATATTTGTGAAAGCCATATTTTATTTAATACCCAACAAGTAAAACATTAACATTACTTATATTTGACGAATATTCCTGAAGAAGAAGAGACCACTTTCTTCTTCAATTCTCTTTTTTGCATTTAAACTTACATCGATATATTTCATGATATGCAACGAAAATAACCATTTTGTTTAATACCTATTTATTTGAAAGAAATTTTAAAGTATCCTTTATAGTAAAACTTTCCATTAGCCTTTTCACCGTTTCATTTATATTGTTTAACAAAAGAAACAATTATTAAACTCTCTTGATGTACTTATTTCTTGGAAAATTTTACCCAAAATTCAATGAGTTATTTACACCATTATCTTTGTTTTTTAATTGCAAAAAAAACAGGATTAAATGGGTGAAAATGATATGAGAAAGGGATCCATTAAAATTTCATAATATATATTTTTTTTACACATATCCAATGTGATATATAACCTATTCATATATTCACTTTTCTTTCTCCTTGTATTCTTTTCAGAGATGAGACAACATGTGAAATCATCCATGTATCGATGTTATATTCCCATGTCACATTTTACTTTGATGAAAGTATTATAAAAAACAAAAACATGCATTAATATGAGTATCATGTCTTAATTTTTTACACCATCTCTTCTATAGGTGGATTAACATGTATTTGGGATTCCTTCGCCTCGAATTTCTGATGTTTTAGTACTTTTCGCAAGTTATTGTACTACTTACATTGAAACACACACCATTTTGGACATGTTATTTTTCTAATAATTATCATTTAATGACTTTTAGTATTACGTGATATTTTATATAAAAATAAAATATATCTAATTTTTACTTTTATATTATTTACCTATTTAGAAATTATTAATTATTTAAATCATCAAATATCTTCAACTATTTTATCAAATTATAGGAACCCAGTGTACTAGCTGGAATCAAAATAATCTGTCACTTGAGTATTCTAGCGGTAATTATCCTTGAAAATATCCTATTAGACTACATTCTTTGGAAATGAAACTACTTTGATAGGCTAAGGTAGGAACCAATATGTCCAAATACATTAACTCGTGGCTCACTGATCCATTGAGTGGGTTTGTTTCTCCTATAATGAATTAATTTTAATTTATTGACTCTTTGCATCAAAAAATTTCAAGAAGATATATTTGGATACCCAGTTTCTTCCAACTAAAGTTAACTCAACTCACCACTCTCATATGAACTCCCTGGTAGTATGAGGAACCCTCAACATTGGCTGACTGAGATCCCTACACACCTGATTTTATTCAAATTTAAATGA
This sequence comes from Viscum album, assembly GCA_963277665.1. NCBI lineage: Eukaryota > Viridiplantae > Streptophyta > Magnoliopsida > Santalales > Viscaceae > Viscum > Viscum album. The sequence continues at coordinate 257,164,415 of OY728139.1, forward strand.
TTGAAGTCATTTGTGACGTAATATTTTCTTTTATGGGTTCAGTAATTTAAAATAGATCAATATAATCCTTTTCCATTTTACATTATAGTTCAATGTGATCATGCTCACAACTTAACCATGATTTTAAATAGAAATCATTCACAGCACATGTTCATTTTATATTTTTGTGTTTGTTTTTTGTTATAATATGTGATCACACCTAATAAATAAACATTCCCAAAATAATATACCATGCATATGATAAAACAAATAAATAATTATGTTATCATGATTCATTAAATATTGGTTAATCCATCAAGTGAATAATGGATTATGTGAGACCCTAAGAGAATTTACTAACTTAATACCTAAATTGAATTAAAATTCTCACAACTTGCATGCATTCCACTTGTTTTTTATACACCATCTCTGAAAATTTACAACATCACCCTAAAATCAACCAATTTTTACAATTTATACCCCTATATAGGTGAGGGGAACTTGGGGCACAAAATTACATTTTTTAGCACTTAAATGTGGGCATGCATGAAATTATTAAAATTAATGATGGAGGGATGATGTGATTATCATCAAAATAAAATAATGATTACATTTTAAAACAATTAAATTAAATAATTAAATTAAATTAACAATAATCCAAACCTTTAGGGGTCGGTCTCCACTCACGATAATTAAACATGAAATAATATTATATAAGAAAAATTAATTAATATAAAATTCAACTCTAGGGTATTTTTAATGTGTTAAAATTCACTAATTTAATTTTAAATAAATATTAATACATACCACAACTCCCAAAATAATTTTATTAAATCCATGAAAATTAAATTTAGTTTCTTAAATTTTTATAATTTTTGGGTCTATTTTTACCTAAAAAAGATACCCCAAAAATTAATTTAGGAGTACTGACTGGTTAAATAGATCAAGAATGTCGGACCTAGATTGAATTTGTCCATACCAATATAGGGTATCAATTTAAAGGATATATATATATATAATATAAAATTATAACAAGCTTCTAATGAAATCCTTTCCATTTTTAATATAGATTTTAAACAAGTATCCTAGGGATGCATTGTGCTTTAAATTAAACAAGATTCCATGTGATGCTTTAAACTATATTCCATGGACTGATTTATCCTTTAAATTAAATAAGATTGTTGGAAAATATTTGGACAAATTTACAAGGGATTCTTTTTTCATTTATGTAAAAAATCTTCCATGAGAAGCTTTATTCTTTTAATTAAACAAGATTCCATGGGAAGGTATATCTATTTAATTAATTAAACATCCATGTAAAATTGTATTTCTAACAGACTACCCCAGATGGATTCTATAAAATCTAATTAACATGTAGTTTACTCATTTCACACATTTATTAATGACATGTCACAACGGTTTCCATAAAAATGAAGAAAAAATAAAATCATTAATTTTCATAGCAATAATTCTCATAAAAATAATTGATCTTCGATCATCCAAATCCAAGAGATATAAACTTATATCAATGTTTCATAAATTTTAATTGGACCATATTAAAATCCTATTTTTTATTCATATAATATTTTTTAAAATTTTTAAATTTTTCAACTTAAATAATTACACACTCCCTCTGAAACCAATTGAATGTACTCGGGGCACAACAGTAGAATGAAATATACGTAATTTAAAATTTTGGGTTTGGATTGATGTTAAAAACATATAATGCACATAACCGGATTCCCAAATCACTAAAATTATCATTTTTAAATCAATTAAATCAAACAAAAATTAAATAAAATGACAACATAAATAGTACCTCATTCGTTTGTAGTCACCAATTTGAATCACTCACCATCGACGTGTTGTGGCAGTAATGTACCAAACTTGATGTCTTCTAGATCATCCACTCTTTCAAAGAAATTCTAGGATCATCAATCAACATTTCATGGGTGATTTCATGGGAAATCAAAGAGATTTTTAATGTACCATCGATCTCCTAAATAACGTGGACTTGATCAAGAATGCAAGATCAATCCAACCATGTTATTCATTCAAAATCTCTCTCCACTAACATAAGAGGAGATAAGAGGAGAGAGTATCTTACTAAATATGATAAAATGTTGGAGCGTATAATTCAAGAGGCTAAAATGAACTTTTTTTACATAGATTATACTTTTCAAAATTACACTTTGGTCCTTGGAAAGTAATAAACTTCATTTTAGACATTTTCTCACATGTATGGTTTAATAAACTTTTAATAAGCGTCATAATTATTTTATCGCTCAATTTTAAGACTATAAAATGTTACGTGGTAAAATATGAACCATTAACTCAACTTGTTATCTCTCCAAATTATTTAACAAACCTTGAACATCCATTTTTTTTTGAGAAATTATATTTTTCTCATATTCAGATTAATGACCAAACAAATTGTGAATAGCTAGAGAAATAAATTTGATAATAATTATTCGAAACATGATTAAATTAATTGAGGTAGATTTAATTACGGTCTTTCATACCCTAATATTCACCAACCATTCACATTGGGCCCACATCATCCTAAACTCCTACTCTTTATAATAGGTCAAAATTGTAGATACACTTTTTGCGTGACCCAATAGGTCCTTATCTCAATAGAAGTGAAACCAATATAGAGACCCAAAGAGGAGTCTCTAAAACCATCATGGTCCCTATGGAGTTAGGGAATTCCATATCTATAACTTCCTCCTTTGAAAAATCTTTGTTTAATACAATCTCCTTGTCTCATGATATATCATAAATATGGATACACACATGGGTCATCATCCTTTCATTGCTTTATATATTTCATGACATGGAAGGAATTACCTTCAAGTACCATGGTCATGGTTTTATAAAGGTACTATCATCTTGGTAAACCTAGGCCCACAAGATAACTATTACTCAAATCATAAGAGATAAATTCTATCTTGATCATTCAATAAATGTAATAGCACTAATGTTTCACCCAACATAAACAAACTCTCCATGATTTAATTATTATTGGTTTTTCCTTGCATCAAAGAATCTGATAAAATGGAAGACACTGATAATTATATCATACCTAGAGACCAATATACATATCTGTAGATAGGAAAAAACAAGGACACCTGAAACCTGCATTGTTCCTATTGGAAGGTCTATGCTCATAATCTTAGTACTAGAGATAACCAAGTGAGAACTTTGTGATAATAAGTCTCAATACTTTTGATCCCCCAACACCTGATAGTAAGAAATAAGATGTTTCCTATCATTATAATGTATCTAGACCATATGAAATATTTTTAGGAATATTTTCATAGTATCTCAATGTTATCATTATAGCTAGGAACTCTTATAACCTTTTAATATGATTAAAAATCTATGGAAATTACCATTTAAATAGTGGATTCATAAATATCAACACTATTATGGTAACAATAAACACACGCAAACACACACACACACACATCAAAATATAGACATGTAATGATAATCAAAAGTAAAGTTCATGCTGGGTCTAGGGAACCCACTATTATAACACCATTTCCTTTCCTACCTTATTAACTATCAACCTCTTTTTCTCCACTATCCATGAAGAACAGCTCCTACCACATTAGAAGTCTCTTGTTCCCTCCAAGCAAGGCTTTGATTTTTCCTCCTTATTTGGACATTGTATAAACATTAACCTATCACATTGGAAGTATATTGGTAAGTGCTTCATTCAACATACTTCCTCTCTTAGTTTGACTCATCATATTCTGTGTTATTTCCATGCAATCTAAAATGCCCTATTTTTAGGGTATTTATCTATTTCCCCATTTTATTACATTGTATCCCAAATAATAATCCAATACTAGATAATATTTTATAAAAGGCTATATGTAAGGAGGTCTTTGCCATTTCCCTCAAGTATCTTTGATTTATAATTATCATCGTTGTAAAGAGCATCAGTTTCACCAGTGCCATGCCCCTAAAATCAGTATTAATTGATCTTTATACCTAAATATACACTTGAATTCCCTAATTTATCCCTTTTAATTGTTAGATGTCATATAACTAAATGTGATCCATCCCTTTGGGTGTTCCATGAATATGACTACATGACAAATTACAATTTTTTTACCAAAAAACCCTATGGGATGTTTGGTTTCATCGTCATAATGGTTTTATATTTATTAAAAGAGATAAACAGTTACATAATAATGGGTAAAATATGTTTCACTTTGACCTCATTTATTTGGTATGAACTATTAATGGGTTAGACACCTCCTTTAAACCTTTTCATATAAAAATTAAAGATAGTGGGATGAATTAAGTTGAAATTATAATTTGGAATGAATTTTACATGGAATATATTACTTATTAAATGAAAGGAGACTCTTAATATTATTATATACCTTTTTCTTCTAAGTGTAGTAGTTAATTATGATCCGTCCAGGGATTCTTGAGGGAATAACTTGAGCACTTAAAGGATGCCACCCAAATCCATTGAGCTAATTGTGATGGGAGATACCCCCCTTGGAACTCAGTATTTTTCATATATGTATATAAATTAAATGATATAGTAAAAATGATTCACCACTTCACTTATAGATATTAGAATTCATTTGATACACTCCTTGGAATCATCTTGGCTTCTACTAACATGTGATTAATTTGATTATCTCCTTGGGCTCTAGTCATTCTTATCTAAGGATTTAATGTGGATGTGATCCATGTACTCAGTCAGATACTTATTAATTGTGGAACTACAAGGGTATTTCCAGATATTAACCTTATTCCCCTTAGCTAGGATACTTGGTTTATATGTTGTGAGATGGCTCAACCATTTATGGTCCTATATGACTTTTTTTCAACATTTATATGAATTTACTATTATTATATATTGGATGTCATGGATTCATATTGTGTCTTATTTTATCATTTATTATATTTCTAAACCTTATTTATATATATTCTATACCCTGAACAATTTCAGACCTCTTTTTTAAATTCTATCATCTTAGGCTGAAGTAGGTTTGGTCAGCCCCACATCCCATGAGGAGACCAATCCAACATGGCCATTGTTTTACATGATTTATGTCATTTTTTTCAAATATATCATTAATTTTATACTTTATTAATCATGGAATAGATTTGTATATGTATTGTTGGTTGTGTCCTGATAAGTATATATCAAAAACAATTGAGTCCACCTAGTGGTACCCATATAGACTTCATAGATTCAGGTAGGTACAAAGGAAAGCACCTTGTCATGGATGCATGATTTTATTATAGAATTAGATATTAGGGTCATGGGACTAAACCTTGGATCATGATGCTGTTAGAGAGATCCCTTTTTGTTTTTTTTTCTTTTGATATAAATGTATGTTTGTATGCTTTCTTCCATGTATGCCTATATTTTTTTCTTTTTATATACATGTTTGTATATATTACTTCTTCCATGTATGCCTATATTTTTTTATAGTTGAATGGCATTGACATCCTTTCATATACAGTGATGACATTGAAATCATTTTTTATAGCGACATAGTCTCTCCACAGACACACCATGGGCCCTTGCTGCTAGTTAACAGCTTCTGGAATATGTAGAGGCATGCTTGAGGCCAAGTGTCCACTAGTTTAGATACTATTATCAAGTGATCTATGTTAGGAAATCACAAATTAGTTTTATTGGGTTATGTTTTATTTTTTCTTGCTATTTTACAAATTTGGTTGGAGACTAAGAACATATTTAAATTTTGTAATGAGCCTGTCTCTAAGGGTGGTTAACCCACGTATGAGGAAAAAGAAAAATTGTCCATGATGGTAATTACTATTCTGAATTATAAATATTTTAATTGTACAGATTTCTCCATTGGGTGAAGTGAAAGATATGTGGTATTTATTATTGTTGATATGGATTTATTTTTATCCTTGGTGACGTAAGGCAAGAAAGTAGTGGGTAGTCCATCATTATAGGCACATTAATAATGATATTTCATGAATCATTCCATTCTATGTTTACTTCCTTTGTAAATTCCATACTATACATTCTTAGTTCTTTGATAATTATATATATGAAAAATTTTCTTGCATTTAATATAGGTACAAAATAATTATATTAATTAAAGTCTCTATATCAACCTAAATGCTTCTTTCCAATATAGCTTGATGGTGACACCATAATTATAAAATTTTATTGTGTTTGATACTTGTACCACTAGTTACATGATCTAAAACATTAGTAAGTTTCAATTAAATATATTCAAATTTTAATTGAAAGAGTTTTTCCACCTCTATAAATTTGGAATGGTGATCCATGTAATTTAATCATAAAAAAAATCCAAGATATAGTTACATATACAACCATTTTGAATTAAAAAAGTCTAGTATTTTATAACGTGGGTGTAATATATGAATCTAACAATCCCTTCATATATATGTGTGTGTGTGTGTGTTTGTGTGTGTGTGTGTGAATATTCATACTTATGAATCATTGAGATATAAACTTAAATGACATTTGTTACTGTTAAATATTGATGCAAATTGAAACATAAAAGGTGCTTCTCTCTATAACCTGATATTAACACATTCTATTTTGGAACCCCTAATTTGAAAAAGAGAACATAACCCGAACCCAAATTTGTTATTGGTATGTGGGAAGTGTCTCTATTGATTCTTCTTGGTCTAATATATCACTCGGACCTTTCTCTGTGAGTAGGAAAAGGGTTGTGAATTTTTTATTAGAAGGATTATTCTTATCCAATTCTTATATCTGTGATTTAAATCATTATCATATCTATTATATGGAATTTTTTTATAAATTTATAGAGATATTGATCCACAGATACGTCAGGTCATATTCCATGTGGGTGGTGATTACCAAGTTACTGAAGTGGTGGGACCTAACAAAAAAATAGTGCTACCTGTGTCCCCTACTGTTATACCTGACATGGGTTCTAAAAACTATTTTTGAGAGGGTTTCATGTGGATTATATAGACTATTTTGGGAGACTCTCAACCTACACCTAAAATGGAAAAGGTGAAATGATAGTTTTAGTAGCAGTATTTTCCCATTGTTTTAGGGGAGATTAGTCTACTAGTTGTGAAGACATGTATGGGGGATCATGCTTTCTATCATTGATCATATGGAGATGACTCTAAATATGAGGGAAAATCTCTCCTCATACCCACATTATAGTTATGCCAAATATTTATGGGAAATAATTACCAAATCAAACCATCACTAGGATATAGTTTAGAGATACCTTTAGGATAACTTATGTAACTACTTCTTTTCAAAGATACTAAGGGATAACTATGTTGGGGGTTTCTTCACTTTGATCAAGTATCTCTATTAGTTATTGATTATTCTTCTCACTTTACTAAGATTAAGAATTTTTCATCTTCCTTTTCTTCTAATAATCTTTCTAGAGAAATACTCTCAATGGATTGGTTCAATAATTTCAACCAGTCTTAGGTTAGTTTCTTCCGTCTTATTATCCTTTCTAGGATTCTTAACATGGCCCTGATCATCAAGAGTAATTCGATGGAATTTAATGGTACTGGTCATATTAGTTCATCATCTATGAAGGGTAGTGGTTTACTCAGGATATTAAAAAATGTTTGGATGTTTAAAATAGTGAAGTGGTATCCATATTATCCATATTGGAAGTTCTATTATATTCCATCATTGTCGTAGGCATGATCATGTAAAGCCTTAGTGTCACCGAGGCCAAGTTGAGTGTTGAGTCTATAGTAGAATGTGATGTATTCAGAGTTTTTTGCATAAATTTTCATCTATTCCTAGTAGAATTTGATTCTCATTAGCTCTACCTTCTGAGGGATGATCATTAGATATATTTTGTCCCAGAAGTTATACCACTGCTAACCATATAGGCTGAGGAGGTGGACATAGTTGATGAGGCCTGACATAAGATATGCATTGCGAGTTGAGTGGAACAACTCCATGAAGACAGGTTGTATCTCAAAGATTTGGATCATTCCATATATATTTAGTATAACCTATTCCCAAGGAGTATGGTTTCGAGCCTTCTACAGTACATGGAATATTTTTGGTAGCCTCTACTTTATTATAATCCCTTTTTGATATAGGTTTTTTTTCATTCTTTAATACATATGACTACTGTGGAAATCCTTGGTCTCGAGATTCATTATTTTGGTGGCATGAATATACTCAATACATTATTAGGAATTTTATCAAAGAGTTTATGCCAAGAAAGAAATGACCCCTTGAGGTAGGAAAATATCATTTCACATGTGAGTTGTTTACTCATGAGATGAATGTAGGTTCTGGGCGTAGCGGAATCGTGTTGGTGGGTGTACCCAACTTTAATTATATCATTAACAATGATCAATCTGAGATCTGTCACGATAATAAAATTTCATATTTTTAGAATAGAATGAAGAACTAAAAAGAGAAAGGGGAGTCCTAGAACCATAGATAGGATCATCATATGTTGGTTATAATTAATCTAATTAATTGATAAGAATTACATTGATGGAATTATCTCTCCCATGATGTTTCCGATCATGATATGATGTGATCCATTGTTGCGTCATAGAATTCAAGTGTAGGATTACTCTAGCAGTGATCCACACATGCTCCACATATCTCTGGACATCGCTGAAAGGATCTCCAGGTGCTATAACCGAATAGCCTTTGCTTGCGATGTCCACTTTTGATTGCCTTGATCTGGTAAAGGATAATCTCTCTCTCAATGCTTGAGAGAATTCTTAGATCCATTGTGCACAACCACCACACAAAAAATGTCTAGGATAATAAGAATTATACAATTGCGATTTAAATTAAAAAGAATAATAAAATGAATTAATTACCCAAAAGCATTTATTCATTTCATTTAATTCTTAGTAATACCCCATGTATAATAAGAACAGTTGACTATTATTATAACTTGACATGGACCCAATAAATTACACCTAATTTTATTTAATTAAATAAATAATATTATTTCACATAAATTTCCATAAATAATACATGGAGTGTACTTTTATTTTTCATTTTTCTTTATTTTTTTGACCACATTTATTAGACCTAGAGTAATGGTTATTTTTTTCTAATATTAATATCACTGTATTACTCACTAATAAATATATTATTTCACCCAAAATATATTCTCTCAAATAACTAGTATCGAAATAAATGTGATCATACATCCTTAAATAATTATTAAACCACAATTGGGAATAATCTTTATTTAACTTGTTAAATTAATATTTAACTGATATACTTGGACACAGTTAGTGTGTGACCCTCTAAGTCGCTTTCTCAGTGGAATTAGGCGGAACCTGCCTAAAGTCCAAGGTTAGCATCTAGCAATATGTCAAGGCACCTATAGAGAAAGAAGTCAATGGCACAATGACATGTCCCCTCCTATGAACGCTTACCGTGTAATATAATCCCTTTGTCTCGATATCTCTACTCAAGCGGGTTTCATGGTAGTGCCATCAACCCATGTGCTCGATTAATATTTCTATGACTTTATAAAATTGAACTCTCCCATTCCTTTACAAGGCCATGGATTTATTTAGGCTATATCAATTCCATCAAAGGGCCTGAGATATCTACTTCTGTTATGGAACAGAAGGGGAAAATCCTTTCTTGTGTTATCTATTAATGCAGCATCACTTATGACGCACCCAACATATCCTACCTCACATCAAATAGTCTACCTCCACGGTCTTTGTCAATACATCTAAGTGAACATGTTTTAAAACCCATTAATAATAATCTTAAATTATAAGGACCAATACAGACATCCACTGATAGGAACATCCAATGACACTATGAAATGTGGATTTCCTACTGGCAGGTCATGTTCTCTTAATATCTTCCTAGATATTACCAAAGGCACACACCATGAGAAGGTGGCTCAAAGTTTTATGAGTACTCACCCCTAATGGCATGTATTATTTGTGTCCCTAAAATAACATCATCTGGCAATAGAACATATAATCAATAATAGCGTTATTGAACCTCCAGGTTCTCATCATAGCAGGGATCCATTATGACCCATTAATGAAACAACTATCATTAAGACATTATCACATGCATTGTCTTGCAGAAGAACAATAATGATGTGATAAGGTATTTATTAAGGAATAAAGTACAAAGTAGTTGGTTCTAGGCCACCAAATCCAAAAGACTCCCACTTGGACAACATCCAACTACTAACAACTTTTAACCTGCTACCTCTCTCATGATATTCATGCTTCTGCTAAAATAGGCCTTTAGTCATTGGGTCCACCAAGTTCTCTTATGTGGACACTTTACTCAATGAAACTTTACCCCTTTGATAGAAATACCTCAAGAGGTGATACATCCGGTGTATGCGTTTTGTCCGTTGATGTGACCTCAGTTCTTTTGCAAGATCCACCGCTGTAGTATTATCACAATACAATATGATAGGATCGTTAATGCTAGGCACCACATCAAGCTCCAAGAAAAGTTACTAATCCATATGGCTTCCTTGGCTACATCAGAAGCTGCTATATATTTGGACTCCACTATAGAATCGACGACAACTGGCTGCTTTGAACTCTTCCAGCTCATAGCTCCTCCTTTGGGACATAAGACATATACAGATTATGACTTTAGATCGTTTGATCTATCAGAAAAGCTGCATTATCATACCCTCTAATTACATGCTTCTTCTCTCCTCCATACACTAGGAACATATCCTTAGTTCTTCTCATATAATTAAGGATAGTCTTAACACCAGTCCAATGATGTTCTCCGGGATCTGCTTTATATCTTCTTACCATGCTCAGTGCATAGGCAACATCAAGCCTAGTACATAACATGGAATACATGATGGATCCTATTATTGAATCATATGGGATCGTACTCATTCTATAATTCTATTTATGTGTTTGAGGACACATTTTCTTAGAAATGTGTAGGCCATGTGATGCTGGAACCAATCCCCTCTAGGATTGTTCCATACTAAATCTCTTTATTATCTGGTCAATGTATATACCCTGATGTAGTCTAAGAATCCTCTTGGATCTATCATGAATGATCTTGATCACTAGAATGTAGGCTGCTTCACCCAAGTCCTTTATGGAGAAACACTTATTCATCCAGTCTATAATTGACTGTAAGACTGGTACATCGTTTCCAATAAGAAATATGTCATCAACATATTCTACTAGGATAAAAAATATATTCCCACTAAACCACTTATAAACACATGACTCACATTCATTTATAATAAAACCAAATTCTGTTATGGCTTCATTAAATAAAATGTTCCACGACCACGAATCTTGCTTTAATCAATAAATGGATTTATGCAACTTGAAAACCCGTTTGGCTTCACCTGGTGTCACAAACCCTTCCGGTTGTGTCATATAGACATCTTCCTGAAGGTTCCCCTTATGGAATTCTGTTTTGATATCTATTTTCCAAATATCATAGTCACAGTAAGCAGCTATGTCATGTATGATTCTTATGGATTTAAACATGGAAATTGGAGAGAAGGTTGCATCATAGTCAATTCCTTGACGTTGTTTAAATACTTTAGCCACTATCCTTGCCTTATAGGTACTAGCTTGACCTTCCATGTCTAGTTTTCTCTTGAATACCCATTTGCATCCAATAGGCTTTACATCAACTAGCTCATTGACCAGAACCCAGAATTGGTTCAATACATGGAATCAGTCTCATAATTCATAGCTTCTATCCATATCGTAGCTTCTAAGAATTCCAATGCTTCCTTATAGGAGAGAGGTTCATCATTGTCCAATAATAATTATTCACCATCATTGGTGACTAGGAAACCAAATCTCTTGGGATCCCTTACCTATCTTAAGCTTCTATGTAGTACTTGTGTTTCTATAACTTCTTCCACAAGTACTTGGGGAACTTGTTCCAGTACCAACTCCTTTGTATCTTAAGCATCTACTTCGTCGAATTCAACCTTTCTCCCACTATCATTTTTGAGGATGTTCTCCCTCTCAAGAAAGATGGCTTGTATAGCGATAGTCACATTCTTTTCTGAAGTGTTATATTGGTAATATCCTTCTGTTTCCTTGGGATATCCTATAAAGATACTCTTTGTGTCTCGAGGTGCTAGTTTGTTTCATGAGAAGGCCTTAAAAAATTTCTTGCATCCCCATACATGTGTGTGCGACAAAATGGGGTTCCTTACATTCCATAACTCGGAGGGAATTCCATTATCCACCTTAGTTGGTACTTAGTTTAATGTGTATGCTGGAGTCTGCAATGCATATCCCCAAAAGGATTATTGAAGATCTGCATGACTCATCATCGACCTCACCATATCCATAAAGGTGTGGTTCCTCCTTTTATTAACACCATTCCACTATGATGTATAAAAATGAGTGAGCTGAGATAGAATCCCAGACTCCCGTAAAAGTTCAATGAACTTTTGGTTCTGATATTCTCCACCTCGATATGATCGAAGCTTCTTTATCTTCTTACCAAGATGATTCTATACTTTATTCTTGAATTCATTAAATTTATCTAAGGATTCTGACTTATACCTCATTAAGTAGGAAAATCCATATCTACTTAAATCATTAGTGAATGTAATGATGTAAGTATATCCACCTCTCACTTCTACTGAAAATGTTCCACACACATCCATGTGCACCAATCCTAGAAGATCTATGACCCTTTCACCCTATCCACCGAAAGGCGGCTTGGTAATTTTATCATGTAATCAATAGTGACATATATCAAGTGATTTTAGCTCAGTAGAGTCTAAATAGCCATCTTGGAAGAGTTTTTTCAAGTGCTTTTAGTTTACATGACCGAGACGGTGATTCCACAACTGGGTGATGTATGAGTCATGTGAGTTTGTTTCGTTATTGATTTCCAACACTTTTTTTCATAATTTAAAACATTCAAATCATTATTTAAATGTGTCATTCCATAACATATGATGTTTTTATAAAATAATAAACCCTTATTTACAAACATGAAAATAAATCCATCCATAACCAAAAAAGATACATAAATTATGTTTTTGGTAACACTAGGCACATAATTACTATTATGTAAAACCAAAATCATCGAAGTTGGAAATGAGAGGTGGTAATTGACAATGGAAAATGAAACCAAACTCGCACCATTGGCAGCTTGAAGATCCACCTCTCCTATGGAAATCTTTTTCAATCTACTTGGTTCTATCATTTGAATACTAATGTGAGCCCCAAAAACTGTATCTAATACCCAATGTGTATAAATGAAAAGATTACACTCGAAAAAAACACACCTTTAGCGTTCCCATGCTTCTAGGTCCAGTTTCTCTTCCAGTGTCCTTGATTTCCACATGAAAAACATTCCAACTCCCATTCCTTGCCCTACCTCTAGATCTTCCCCTTCTTGTAGGGACGGTGCTCGGGGGCTTCAGACCATTTATAATTCCTTGGCCCCTTTGCCTGGTCCTTCCTTTTCTTATTCACTATAAGGACAGTGGGTTTGTCACTCCCCATGTCCTTATCTACCTGGAAAATTAAGGTCAAACGTTTTGATAGATTTTTCTTATTGTTTCTCATGTTATAATTGGCAATAATGCTAGAGAAGTTATTGGGAAGTGATAATAGGATGAGATTTGTACGCAACTCATCTGATAACTTAATCCCTAAGATGTCCAGGTGTTTAATATATCCAATAAGCTTAATTTCATGAGGCCCAGCTGGTGTATACTCTCCAAGACTAGTTGTAAAAAAATCGTTGGAGATCTCATATCTCTTATATATCACCTTCTCTTGGTAGATATCCTTAAGGTGAGACATCATGCTATATGCATATATGTTTTCATGTTTCTTCAAGATCTCATTTGACATGGACAATATCATGAAACATTGGATATCTATGGAATCATCCATATGATTCATATATAGAGATATTTCCTCATCACTAACCTCTTTCCCAAGAGCAACTGTATCAGGCTCTTTCAACACATACAATTTTCTCTCGTGGCAAAGGATAATGTGTAAACGCCTCTACTACTCTTGGAAATTAGTGCCAGTGAGAAGGTTTTACATCTCAATTATGGTTCACAAAGATATGTTTGAAGTCATGTTTCTTGCCATTTCTACAAATTAAGATGAGAAAAGGTTTAGTACTTTATTATGATAAAACTAAGATAAATAAATAAATTAATACTTATTAGTCTCCCACTATTTTATCGAAATCCAATAGCCCTCACCATTGACTTCAGAATGTTTTGTTTCCTGAATATCCTAGTGGAAAAGATCCATATTTCATTTTCCATTACCATATATAGGGTTTGTCAAGAAACTTAAAGGGTTTTAGGTAGGAATTCTAAATGCCAACTGCATTAACTCACAACTCCTTGATCTGCTGATTGGACTCCTGAATCCTGAAATCTTTTTATTTTTGGATTTCCTCAACCTTTGACTCTTGGTCACACAAAGTCCTATTGTGGCAGTCAACCCTTGATGCAAACCAATTCATTTCAATCCAAAACCTTGACTTATAATTCCCTGATAATTAAAAGCACCCCAAATAGGGTTGGTAAAGCACTTTGAACTATAGTTCGATTCTAAATAAGATTATGAAAAACTTGCTATTTATTTAAGGGATTTTATCCTTATATGTAAATTTCCATTTTATTGTCTTTGGTTACATGATTTTTAATTTTCAGTGGGATATACTTAAGTGATTAACAATGTCCAAGATATTATTTTACGCATAAACTAGTCTTATTTTAGTTCCATCTTGCATGCTTGTTTAATTCATTAATTGTGTGATCGTGACAACACACCCACAATAAATAAACCATGAAATTGAAAAAAATAAAATAAATGGTATGATCATGAGCTTGTTATATTGGTTATTTTATCTAGCGGTTGATAAAATAACCCAATACCTTGGGGAGAAACACCTCAAACCTTTTCTGTTCGTGTTTACTACATTCCACCTATCTACATTTGTATCTCCTTGGATTTTTTTTCACCTTGGATCCTAACTTGATCCACCTCCACTATCTTGGGAGATCCATCCATTACATATGCTATTATTTCACATGCAGGTGAGGGGTAAAATGGAGTTTTACATAAAAGAAACCTTGGGCGTGCAGGCCCTACATGTTAATGAGGAGAAGGCTCATAGGCCAACAAATTTAATTTAAAAAATTAAATTAAAAGAAACCATTCACATAAAAAGGTCATAGTCTAGCTCATGATAATAAATTCATGAAAAAATATATACGCATAAATAAAACTAGCATTAAATTCCTTAATCGTTCTTGTTTAAGATAAATCACACTTGAATAAATTAATTGTCTTTAATTAATAAATCATATTATCTTATACCATTTTCTGAATTTCCTTGAGATTCTCATCCATCATAATTTTAAACAAATAAATTCATTTAAAATGATCTATATACGTAACTTGTACCTTGGAGGAAATCCAATGAATTCATGTTCATAACTACCCAATGAGTAGAAACAAACATTATGCATATGTTAAAAAAAACAGACATATATAAAACACTTATCACGTGTTGTGCCTCAACTTTATGCCTACACTATGGTACACGTCTCAAGGGTTTTTATAATATAATAATGAATTTTAATAAATCTGCATAATTTGGACGAGTACACGGCATTTAGTTCTGACTACACGGTGTGTACTTTTGTTCACCATCTATTTGAAGTACACGCCCAGGGACAAGGCATGTAGATGTACTTTGGAAATTTTTGGAGTACATGGTGTGTTCAGTGGGACACACACCGTGTAGTCTCCATGTTACATGGTTTCCAGTTGGGCAAGTTGTGTACAGGGTACACGGTCCAACCCTAACCCGTATAGACTACACACCATGTTTTGTGGGCCACATGGCGTGTAATACAGAAACCGTATGCCACCTGTTCCTAGTCAACAAATGGAGTCATGAAGACTTAGATAGGATTCATTTACACAACATGATATGGAAGACCATTCCAATGCATTGAACCTCGACTACATGGTGTATACTTACAAATATATGTTGTGTATTCTGGTGTTGTATGGCCAGGAACGTTTCTCACCTCCGGATGAGATCCTCTATTTCAGTTTAATCAAAATTAAAAGAAAACATCATTTCTGTAAGGTGAAAGAGAAATGAGAGAGGAGTAACAGATCTCAAGATTCATATTAAAAGAACAATTAACTTGAATTGAAACAACTAAATTATTAATTGCGTAAATGACCAACGAAAAATAAATAATTATAATCAATGATATGACTCCCTATGATACCACTTGTAGGTTCTGGGGGCAACGGAAGCACGTTGGTTGGTGTACCCAACTTTAAGTTTAGCGTTAACAATGATTAATCTGGGATTTGTCATAATAATAAAACACCGGATCATCAGAATAGAACAAAGAACAAAAAATAAAAATGAGAGTCCTAGAACCATAAATAGGATCATCATATATTGGTTATAATTAATTTAATTAATTGTAAACAATTACCTTGATGGAATTCTTTCTCCATTGATGTTTCCGGTCATGATCTGATGTCATCCGTCATTTCGTCCTAGAATCCAAGTGTAGGATTCCACTAGCAGTGATCCACACATGTTCCACATATCTCTGGATGACACCGAAGGGATCTCCGGGTACTAGCACTAAATTTCCTTCACTTGTGATTTCCCCCTTAGATCGCCTTGATCCGGTGGAGGAGGATCTCTCTCTCAAAGCATAACAGCCTTCTTAGATCCGATGTTCACTACCACCACACAAAAAATGGCTAGGATAATGAGAATTATATAATTTGTATTTTAATTACCTGGAATAATAAAATTAATTAATTACCATAAATCATTTATTAATTTAATATAATTCATAGAAATACCACATGTCTAATAATAAATGTTGACTATTATTATAACTTAACATCAGCCCAGAAAATTAAACCTAATATTATTTAATTAAATAAATAATATTATTTCTCATAAATTCCTAGAAAAAATACACGGTGTGTATATTTAATATACATGGTGTGTAATTTTATTTTTCATTTTTCTTTATTTCTTTCACCACATTTATTTGACCCTGAATATTGGTTATTTATTTATAAAATAAATATCACTAAATTACTCGTTAATAAATATATTATTTCTCCCACAATATATTCTCTCGAATAAATCATGTCGAAATAAATGTGATCAAGCATCCATAAATAATTATTAAACCACAATTCGGAATAATATTAATTTAACTTGTTAAATAAATATTTAACTGAGATACTTGTAGACACTTAGTGGGTGGCCCTCTAGGCCTCTTTCTCAGTGGCATTAGGTGGAACCTTCCTAAAGACCAAGGATAGCATCTAGAAATATGTAAAGGAACCCGTAGAGAATGAAGTTAATACTGCAATGATGTGTCACCTCCTAAGAATGCTTATCGTGTAATATATTCCCTTTGTCTTGATATCTCGAATCAAGCGAGGTGCTTACTAGTTCCCTCGACCCATGTGCTTGATTATTCTTTCTTTGATTTTCCGGATTTGAACTCGCCCATTACTTACCATGGACTTTGATTTATTTAGGCTATATCAATTCCATCAAAGAGCATGAGATATCTACTTTTGTTGTGGTACAGAAGTGACAAATCCAATTTCGCATTAACTATTAATGTAGTATCACTCATGGCACACCCAACGTATCCTACCTCACTGTGAAAAGTGTTTCGTCACAGTTTTTGTCAATACATCTTAGTATACGAGTTGTAATACCCATTAATGATAATATTTAAGTCAAAGGACCAAGACACACATCCTCAGATAGGATCATCCAATGACACAATGAAATTTAGATTTCCTACTGGCGTGTCTCATTCTAATAATATCCTCCTCGATATTACCAAGGGCGCACACCATGAGAAGGTGCCTCAAAATTTTATGAGTCCTCACCACAAATGGCCAGTATTATTTGTGTCCCTCAAATAACATCATCCGGCCATAGAACATATATTCATGAAAAGTGTTATGGCAATTTTGGGTTCTCATCCTAGTAGGGATCCTATATGACCCTTTGATGCAACAACTCTCTTTAGGAAATTATCACATGCAATGTCACTCAGATGAACAATCCAGATGTGATAAGGTATTTATTAATAAATAAAGTACAAAGTAGTTGGTTCTAGTCCACCAACTCCAATAATGAGGGGATTCAATTTTATCCATTGGATGGATTGTTTGGTCTAATTTCAGTTTCGTAATGATTTTTATCACTAAAGAGTGTCCTCCATATCATCAGTGGGTGATATTTATATTCATAAGGGTGAATGGGATGTCCATTAATGTAGAGTTGGACTAGAGAATCATAATCTGGGAAAAGTGTCATCCCATATCATTGGCCTATATATGGATGATAAGGGGACATGTCAAGATGGATTTCCTCCTATAGTTGTTAAATTAAGATATGTATTTTCGTGACATTTTTTCTATTAAACCTTTTAATATAGAGTTATAGTTTAATATAAATCTAGTTCAAGGATCATAACAAATATCCATTCCTCCTTAAAGGATTGATACTAATGAGTTACATTGCCTCAAGAGGAATCTAAAGGAATTGGAATCTAAGGGTTTTATATGGAACAATACTTCACCATGGGGTTCTCTTAACCTTTTCACCTAAAAGGAAATTCATAACCTTTGGATTTTCATGGATATACGTTGTTTTAACCATCTTATGGTTAAGAAACAATATCAACTTCCTTATATAGACAACCCCTTCAACTGACTCCGAGGAACAAGGGTCACCTTGAAGATCAATTTTAGGTTAGGGTATCATTAATTATGAGTTATATATACATACGTAAATCACGAAATGTTTTTTAACTAGTCTGGTATTGATTATTATTTGGTTTTTTCATTCATTATGATGAACAATCTCACCATTTTAATAGATTTAATGAATCTATTTTTCAACCATATTTTGAATCATTTGTGGTAATCCTTATGGATGATATCTTGGTGTACTATCATACTCAATGAAATGATGATAAACATCTAGATATCATTGTATATACACTAAGAGATAAAATTCTATTTATTATGCCCACCAATTTCCACATTTTTATTGATAGGGCACACTCCCTAGGTCGCATCATCTCCAAGGAAAGAGTTTATATTGACTCAGATAAGGAAAGATATATAGTTACCCGGTATCATCCCAAGAATATATTTTATATGCATATTTTCATGGGGATAACTGCATATTTTAATTGCTTCATTTCATAATTTTCATTTCGGAAAGAACCAATTATATATTTTATAAATATGGGAAGGGTAATTATATATTCTGAATCATGTGAGTCAACCATTCATAATCTGAAAGTGAGACTGACTTAAGAACTAATCCTAATTCTTCTAGAGTAAGAAAAACTATATACAGTATATTATGATGGATTAGGAATCAATCTCAAAGAATTTTTTATTTTTGAAGATCAAATCCTAACATATGGGACTTGTTTGTTGAGGAAACATGAGAGGAACTACCCAATGAATGGTCTCCGGCTAGTTGTTGTATTTCATGATTTAAATTACTGGATTCACTTCATACTAATAGGGAATTTTTTAGTTTTTATAGATCATAAAATTTTCAAATAATAATTCAAACAACATGACTTAAAACATATACATAGGTGGTGGGTTGAATAACTACAATCATTTAACTTAGAGAATTTATATACTTATGTGAAAGGAAATAATATGTACAATTCCCTAAGATATAGGAATCATAAATGGATATTTTAAGAGGCCAATATTTTGTGGCAGTTGATGGCCATATTTTCTCAGATTCGCCTAGAGGTCCAGGAGCATAATGAATAGCCAATATTTACATATTTAATAGTGGAATCTTCATTTTTTAAGAGGATGATGATGAAGTAGTTATCAAATCCTGAGGGACTAGTCCTAAGGATGAGTGTTTCATGAAAGGACACACCACCCATATGGATCATGGATGAGGATGACATAAAAGAAATTCATGGATGCATATGGATCCCCATAGAAATATGGTATGAGTTGATTCTTTAGTATCATACCTCTATTTGGATAGTAAGTCCTATTATTAACAAGAAGTACCATGACATATTCCATTAGTATTGGTTACTGGGGATGAAAATATAGGTAGTTGTATTTGATACTAAGTGTTCCACTTATCAGTAGTTGAAGAAAGAATAGAATCATCCAATAGGAATTTTTCTATTGTTTCCCATTATAGACTAGAAATGGGATTATGTCGCTATGTATTTTTTGACGTTATTAGTAAGATCCCATAAAGGAAATGAATCTTTATGGGTGATCGTCGATAAGATCATGAATGATAATCACTTTTTACCTATTATAGATGCATTTTCAATGGATTATAATTGAAGAATCTACATCCAATATATTATCCAAATTTAAGGATTTCCACATAAAGTCTTGTTAGAAAGAGAATATCAATTTACATTGTGGTTTTGGGAGGGATTTTAGAGGGAACTAGTTTCACATGTACTTTTGAGTACAACCTATCACCTGCAGACTGATGGTTAGTTAGAGCATATTATATAGGTGTTGGAGGATATGCTTCGAGCATCCCTAATCATTTTTGAGGTTCTTGGATTAAAAGTATAACTCACATTGATTTTTCTTACAATATAATAATTCAAGATACAAATTAGATAGATTATTATAAGGCCTAGTATGGTAGGTTTTTCCATTCACCCATTTGCTGGTTGTAGGTAGGGAGACAGCGCTACTAGGACCATGTCTTATTTTGGAGAATTTTGAGTAGGTTTAGCTAATTATAAAGAAAATGGATACATATCAATCATGATATAAATCATATTTAAACTACTACTAATGACTCATGTAGTTCATTTTTTGAGATCTTATATTCTTTTGGGCTTTAACTATACTTGTGAATCAACAATTTGGGTGACAAGGTATGTTATCGCCTCATTTTGTTGGAACATTTGAGGTTTTGGAAATGATAATATTATATTATTATTATATAGATCTTTGATAGATATATATATCCATCCAAGATGTCTTGAATAATTATCATTTAACTCAAAATAATTCATACCCTCTCACATATTTCATCTTGATGAGGATGAGTAAGAGGTAGATGCTTCCTTTGATGAGTATTCTATATGTATTATAGATTGGAGTATGAAGTCTCTATGAGGTAGGTCAATCCCTTTAGTCTGGGAGATATGGAAGTATAGAAACATTCAAGATTAATCCTTGGAGACTGAGGCCGATTTACATGCTTATTGTTTGGATTTATTCTTAGACAATTCTTTTCCACCCATAGTGGGGAAACTCGTGAATGAGTTTTCTTAAGTGGTGGATGTTGTACGATCTTGAATTTTATATTGAGGTAGGTGCCCATTAAATTATAGTTTGAATCTATATTCTTAACCTTATACATGGGTTTAAATAATTAAGTGGGTTTTGAGAGCATCCCAGTCTTGTTCGAAGGCTAAAACTCGTGTTTATAAAGAAGCAGTATGAGGCAATTTTTTGGAACACCGTTTTTAATAAACATGTGGCCCATATAAAATGGATCACTATTTGAAAAAACATTCAAGGGATGCTACCTACCCATATAGAAAACTATATACCTTTAGTATAGTTAAAATTCATTCTTAGAGCATGATTTTTCTAACCATTAATCTAAATAGGAGAAGGGGTGTCTCCCTTGGACAATGCTAGGGAAACGGTTTGGCCAACCATGCATCCAAACTATGCATGTATTTAAAGTGGGGTGAAATTATATTTTTACATTACTTTCTTATAATCTCTCACCCCATTTTTTTACCCTATCTAGGAAAATAACATCCACCCTCATTGGAAATCTCTTAATAACTACAATCTAGGAATTGAGGTTTCTTCCATGTTAGGATATAGAATCAACCACCATCTGTCACATTGCAAGTTTATAACTAAATTATTTATTACACATTCTTCCTTTCATAGATTTTATTTCCATATTTGGTGCCATTTCCATGAAAGATAATATTCCCTATTTTCATTATATTCATATATTTCTCTATTTTCATCCATTCTACCCCAAATTGGAAGCTGATACTGGACAAGGGTTCATCTAATACCATAAGTTGGGTGGTTTATGAAATTTCCCTCAAGTATCCTCGATTTATAATTTTTTTTATTGTGACCAACATTGTTTTCACACATTACATTCCCCTAAAATCATTCTTACTTGTTTTAGTTCCCAAATTGGACAATCAAACACTCTTATAGATTCCTTGTAATTATTAGAGGTCAATGACCACAATGTGGTACACCCCTTTGGAAGTGAGATGCATATTCCTATCTAACCAATAATAATTTTTTAACCAAAACACCCTATGATGTGTTTGGTTTCACTATAATAATATTTTTTTATTAATCATAAGTGATGTACTATTACATTTTATTGGGGAATATATGTTTCACTTGGATCTCATTCATTTGGATTGAAATGTTAATGGTCATGAAACCTCCTTTGAACTATGTCATTTATAAATGAATAAAAATGGAATTAATTAAATAGAAGTTATAACATTTAATGATTATTACATGTAATGGAGTTCTTATTAAATTAATAGTGCCTCTAACTATTATTATGGATTGTTTTCATGTTACATGACCTGTCAGACTTGACCCATCCTTGGATTCCTAAGGGAATCCCTTGAGAACATAGAGGATGCCACCCTAATTTATTGGTACATTTTTTTAGGAAGGTACCAAACATGGAACATGGTCATTATTTTACTTGTATGTTAATTCATTGGTGTGGTATTAAAAATTCATTTCTTTACTACTAAATATTATAATTCCTTGGATATACCCTTTGGATTCATCTTGACATCTACTGACATTCGACACCTTGGATTCTCTCCTTGGGATCTAGTCATTATTATCATGGGATTTACTATGGACGTGATACATAGACTCAGTTGGATACTTATTCGTCACAGAATCCCTAGATAATGCCACTATATTACACTTAATCCCCTTATATTGGTTGAAAGTTTTATATTCTATGATCTATATTGACCTTCTAAGGTCATGGATTCCTTGTTTCCACATGGATCTTACTTTACTATTATTATGTCTTGAATTACATGACTTCATATTAAGTCATATTTCATCATTTATTATAATGGTACACCTATATTATATAAATTATAGGCCTTGACCACTCATAGTTCTCTTTTCTAGACATTTTCTACTTTGACCAAAGTAGGTATGGTCAACTCATCATCCTCTGAGGGCCCCATGACGACATGGTTATTGTTTCACATGATTTATTTCTATGATTATCCTATAAATATACAAGGTACTACTTTTTTACTCACATAATGGATTTTATAGATGTGTTGTTGGTGTCATACTGAGTATATCTCATTCCCTATTGAAGTTTTTGATTGCTACCGGGACAGATGTAATGGATACTAGTAGGGTCAATGGAAATCACCTAATATTAGAAGACTGGTTTGATTATATCATGAGATATTGGGAGTATGAGACCGACCATTGTATCAAAATTCTATGAGAAATATACTTTTTCCCTTTATTCTTTTGATATACATGTGAGTTTGTATGACTTATGCTATGAATGTCTAACTTTTTGTATAGCTCCATGACATTGACATAATTCTGTATACATTGGTGATTATTATTTTCATTCTATTTATATTTTCTGGATGACTATTTTTCTTTCACTGGTATGAGTTGTTCATGTCACGACCCGTCCTAGTGGGGCTTGCGCCGTGACTCTCCAAGCCCTCCTCCAATAGGCCAGGAGTTGGTGACTAGCATCGAGTAGACATATTACAAACATGGGAGGCATTTCCAAAGAACATTTATACACACCCACACATCTCCAAGCCTACAAATGTTGAAATGTAAAAACACTATGGATAAAAATGCATGCAAACAACTAAACCCAACCAACAGAGTACGACGGGAAGTAATGTACCGAAAGTAAACTGGGCCAAAATACAAGCCCACCAATCAAAGATTCTAGAAACTGCAAAGTCCAACCTATAAACAAAAAGAGGTATTGGGATTTCTGCTTGTAACTGAAGGAATTCCTCATCCTGTAGGGAACTCAGAAAGCTCAGTCTTGTCTTGGTCTTCCCAGGACTGTGTCAAAAGGTCGCTCATTTTCACAAGACACAACACGTGCAGGAAAAGCCCGTGCAGGGGTGAGTATAACAATACTCAGTAGAGGACACCAAAAACCACAAAGTAGTACACGATGGAAAGGTATAGTTAGATATGCACAGTGTATGTCTACAGAACATATAGCAAGAGAAACACAAACTAGATATACTCAAAACCCATACCCGCGGTCTAGAGGTAAGTCTCACAACCGCATACCCCCGTTAAGGATTAAGTTGGAAGATTCCACGAAGCACTCATTCCAGGAGAACACACTCCACAAGTCTTAAAGCTCTAATGATGTCTATTCGAGAGGTACCATTCTTCGGAAGCCATCACGAGAGATGGTTATACTCATTACGGGAGACACAATCATGAGTGGGAAGATTTCGATAGATAGATAGAATCATTACGGTAGACACACTCTTGAGTGGGAAAGATCATGATACATAGATAAGGATCACTACCAGGTTCATGGTCGATACCGTGACTCATCCGGAATTCACATGATAGGTAGAGGATCGATTCCTGGTGGAGTTGGTCACGTTGATGCCTGACTCTACGTATGCTCAAGAATAGATAGAGGATCTCGATCTAGTTCACTCGGATGGATTCCTGACTCTATCACAGAAATTCCTACTGAAGGGATCATACTCCTGTAGAAGAAAATGATACCAGCCCTTCAGGGGAATGAGAAGAAGGGGCACTAACCTAAACAAAATATTTCCAAGACAATGTGGACAACAAGACCATTCCATTTTTCAAAAAGTACACGGTGTGTAGAAAAGTTACACGCCATGTTGTCTCACCCCTGGTACTGCCCGTGTACAATGGCCCATGTCATAAGGTTGGTCGTGTAGAAAAGTGAGTACATGGCGTGTAGTACAGTGTACACGCTGTGTTCGAGTGACTAGGGTTGGCTCCGTGTACACTAGCCATGAGCCCATACACATTTATCAACTCGGGTACTCCAACCCCTGTAATCGATGCACGGGGTGGCCTGCATTACTGGCCTTACCTAGACACGGCCGCCAGTACTACACAGCGTGTTCTTAGAAAGTACAATCCATGTATTTTGGAAATTTCTAGAAACACAGACCACCGTCGTCGCGCCTCTGGTGATGCCCTATTCGTCGATCTGGTCATCTGATCACCATGGAACACTCGGGTTTTTG
The DNA here is from genome assembly GCA_963277665.1 of Viscum album. Classification (NCBI taxonomy): domain Eukaryota; kingdom Viridiplantae; phylum Streptophyta; class Magnoliopsida; order Santalales; family Viscaceae; genus Viscum; species Viscum album. The sequence continues at coordinate 257,189,746 of OY728139.1, forward strand.
TCTCCCCAATTCCACGAAGTAGCTTCCGATGTTTTTGGACCTTCGATCGTCCCTGAAAACATGTTTTGATCTTCCCATGCAAAAAACTCTCGAATAATGGCCACTTCCGATCCGAGATCATTCATCGTCCGTCATGGCCTTTGCACCTCCGTAGGATCGTTATGATGTCTAATATCTAGTTTGGGATCATTTCATTGATAGATTGGTGCGTAATGATCTATTTTTAGTCACCCCGGGAAGAACACAAAGAACAAGAAAAGGGGAAAGGAAAACCAATCGAACAAACTTGAGGAACGAACCTCCGCCTTCATTCTTCATGACATTTATCTGCTCCCGTTAATAGGATTAAATGGAGTAGGAATAAAAAACAATAATCAATGGGGATTAATTCCCCATAATCATCTCGAAGAAAAATCCCTCCCGCAAGAACGTATGAATCTGTGGATCAACATGTTTGTGGTTGATCCACGTTCATCGTTTAAAATTAAATAATGGGGAAAATAGAAATGAAATAACGACCCCTAACTTTAAAAAAGGATAGATCATTGACAAAAGGGTCACGCTACCATCGTCATCGAGATCCTTCAACTTCGTTGGTGCAAAAATTCACCACTTCTACCCATCATCATTCTTCATTGAGGGTTTTCTCCAACGCCCTGCGAATTCTCTAAATATTTCTCCCAATCGTCACCAACGAGCATTATTTTATTATCCAAATAAAAAGAGAAACTTATTTTTCATCCCATTACGTTGTGGCATAAATGTGTTGGCGTTGTTGTTTCTGGGTCATTATGACATTACTTTAATTAAAGAAACGACTGCCCCATCACCGCACTGTAGCGGATATTTCCAAAAGAAATAAAATAATCTTTGTGAATTTATTTTATTTTATTTTACTTAAAACGTCTGAAAATTAAATTCCTCCCTTCACCCATATCGGTCAAGTTTAGGCTCGTTCTTCGGTAAAGTAGCCATTCCAGAAACAATGATACCCTCAGATTTTTAATCTGAACATCCATTTGGAAACTGCCACAGTCGCATACAAGTACGGACTCACTTAACATAAAAAAAGTTCAAACCACCATTCTGGGCTCACTGGTCCATGGAATGATGTGTAGTTTTCATTCCCGATCTCAAAATAATCCCATATATTATTTAAAAATAATACATGGAAAAATATGAGAAATTATAATCTCCCAACCTTGGGGATTTAAGTCCCTAAAAAACCAAAACAAAGGATACTCAAAAAGATGTGGGTACGGGGCATGGATTTGAGATTCCCACTCCCACGTTCTCTCTTGAAGATTCCCGTGTTGGCACCGAACACACACCAAGGGAATCGACCTACCACAATGGATCCACTCCTGCCGATCCTCGATCTCCACCGGGTACTCATCAAAGGTCACTCCATCATCAATGTCCAGCTCTCCCAGTCGATGACGTGCGATGGGTCTTGCACGTACATTCTCAGCATCAACACTTGGAAGAAATCATGTACATGATGCAACTATGGTTGTAGAGCTAGGTGGTGTTCCACCTTCCCAAATATGCAATGTATCTGGAATGGTCTGATGAACCTTGGAGATAACTTGTCGCCCCGGCCAAATCTCTGTAACCCTCGTTGAGGTGAGACCCAAAGAAATACATGTTCTCCCTCATCAAACTCCAGTGGTCTCCATCATCTGTCAACATAACACTTCTTCCAGCTCTATGCAGTTTTCATCCACTCTCATATGATCTGCACCTTCTCGGTGGTAGCTCGCACCAACTCTGGACCCATGAGTGCTAACTCTCCGGGGTTGGTCTAGCATACTGGTGACCAGTAGGGTCTCCCATACAAGTCCTCAAATGGTATCATACCAATTGTGGAGTGGTAGATATTGTTGTATGAAAACAATGCCAGTGGTAGGTGGTCATTCCAACTACGACCAAAGTCTAAGACACAGGCTTGCAATATATCCTTGAGAACCTGAATGGTCCTCTCCGTTTGACCATATGTCTTGGGATGAAATGTTGTGCTCAAGCGTAGCTGAGTCCTAAAAGCCTCTTTAAATCCCTTCCACAATCGGGATGTAAAGAGGGCGTATCGATTTGAGACTATCCTCAAAGGGATTCCATGAAGATGAACTATATTCTGCACGTAGAGTCATACCAAGCTCTCTACTGAACTCTCCTCTCTAATAGTTATGAAGTGGGCAGACATGGTGAGTCGATCAACGATCACCCAGATGGCATCATGCCCCTTGGACGTCATTGGTATGCTTGTCACGAAGTCCATCGATATTCCATCTCACTTCCATTCTATAACTTCCTGGGGTGAGCTAATCCTGCTGGAACCTGGTGCTCAGCCTTCACCTACTGGCATGTAAGGTATCGGGAAACAAACTTTGATACTACCTTCTTCATGCCTAACCACCAGAACTATCTTCAAAGTTCTTGGTACATCTTTTCCACACCAAGATGTAATGCCAAAGGGGATGTATGAAACTCCCTCAGGACCTCTTCATGCAGTTCCATAGGTACAATAGTGCATCCCTTGAGAAGAATTATGTGATCCCCACCTTGCAAATATTTATCAGAAGCATATCCAATGGATAACTGGCCACGTAAAGCCTCACAGTAGACATCCCAAAGATGTGCTTCCCTAACTCATTGTAATAGTGGAGGGGTGACAACCATCAACTGCAGGTAGGCTAAATCCTCTCTGTCCACGAAGGACACCAGCAATGTAGATAACTTCTCTATTGCCTCACTCAACAGCTGTGAGCTTGACCTTATGCTAATAGCATATGCCACATTGTTCCCCTTCCCAGGAGTATAGTTGATCTTGAAATCATAGTCCTGGGGGGACTCTAGCCAACACCTCTACCTCATATTCATATCCTTCTATGAAAATATGTACATGAGGCACTTGTGGTCAGAGTAGACGATAAACCACTCTCTCATAAGGTAGTGTCGCCACATCTTCAATGTGAAGACTACCACATCCAACTAGAGATCATGGGTCGTATATTTCTACTCATGTGACCTTAGTTGGAATGAACCATAAGCGATCACAGCCTACCTCTGCATCAGGACAGAACCAAGCTCAGTCCCTGATTCGTCGTAGAAAACTATGTACTCAACACCCTCCTCCAGTAATCTCAAGACTGGGGTTCTCATCAAACTTTGTCTCAACTGTTCGAAAGCCTACTGGCACTTCTCCATCCACACGAAGGGTTTCCCTTCCTAGTTAAGGTTTTCATCGGTGATGATATCCGGGAGAAGTCAGGAATGAATCTCCTGTAATATCCTACCAAACCAAGGAAGCTTCTCAACTCATTCAAACTTCGAGTTGGCTCCCATGTTAACACAACCTCCACCTTGGCTAGGTCTATAACTACTCCATCTGCCGAGATGACATATCCCATAATTTGGACCTCTTGATTCCAGAATTGGAACTTTGAGAGCTTCCCATGATGCCGGTGCTCCCGAAGTACATCTAGAACCATCCGCATGTGTCTCTTATGCTCCTCCTTTCAGTCTGAGTGCACAAGGATTTCATCGATGAAGACCACTACAAACCGGTCCAAGTACAGCTAGAAGATCCAGTTCATCAGTCCCATGAACACTGCAGGGGAATTCGTCATGCCGAAAGGAATCACCAAGTACTCATAGTGACCGTAGCGGTATCTGAAAGCCATCTTCGGTATGACCTCATCCCATACTCATAACTGGTGATAGCCTGATCAAAGGTCAACATTCGAGAACCACTTTTCCCCTCTCTGCTGGTCAAAGAGGTCCTCGATTCTCAACAGTGGATACTTATTCTTCACCGTCACCTGGTTCAGGTGCCGGTAATCCACCCACAAACTCATACTCCCATCTGCCTTCTTGGAAAACTAGACTGGGGACGCTTAGGGTGAAATGTTGGGTATCACGAAACACTTAATCTGTAATTCCTCCAACTGTACCCTCAGCTCGCGAAGCTCTTTGGGAGCCATCTGATATGCTAATGAGAAAACCATTGTCGCCTCGAGGTGTAAGTTGATGCAGAAGTCGATTTACCAGCGGGGAGGTTACCATGGAACATCTTCAGGAAAGACGCCCTCATACTCCGCCACTACTTCTGGGAACTAGGAGCTCACAATATCCACTGCTCTGAGGGAAAGGCTATCCCACTCATGAGTGATTGATTGCACCCTCCTATGCATAATCCCATTCTGCACTGCTTGGGTTTCCCTTTCTCCAAAAAATGAAATCCTTGTTCCGTCACGGAAGACACACCGCACTCTTCACCTAAAATTGTCAATCTAGGAATGGACCGAAGATAACCAATCTATATAAAGAATGAAGTTGTAAGGCCTCGATGATACCACCAAAAGGTTCTAACTAAAACTCTCACCTCCAAGGGTGAGATAACACTGTCAGCAAAGGTGAGTGATCATCGAGTCTCCTCCTATAGGTGTCTGCAAGCGTAAGGATCGAGTCAATGGTTCTAATAGAATCTAGAGGTTTCCTACAAGACATGTGGATATGAAGGAATGATTGGATCCTTTTTCTATAAGTACATAAGCTAAGGTATAAAAGACATAGATCATACCTCTAATCATACCTGGAGCCCCTGAGTCATATGCCTAGACCGCATGCAGTTGTCCTTGCCCCATGTCCCCCCGCTCCCTGAGCCTAGTGCGGACCTCCTAGGGGTGGTGGTAGAAGTAATTAAAAGCGTCTTCCACCACCTGTAGCTCTCTCTTCTCCTTTTCCACATCTGCCGCCCGGTGAGTCTGTCTGCTCCACTCTCTGCCTCTTCCTGGGTGGACCATCCACCGCTTCCCTATCAGCAGCTCGACGGGTCGGGAAATCTCTAGTGAGATGTCCTCTATCGTTGCATGCATAGCATAACTTCTCCCTAGGCTGGCTGGATCCAGCCTCAGAGCCATGGACTATCGATCCTCTATCATGGGTCCTTCTACGACATTTCCCACGTCTAGATCCCTGAATCTAACACTGGATTCCTACTAGCAAGGTCTTCGGACCTTCCTCCCTACTACTGACTGCCGTCAGCTCTCTCTACTCCGCCAAGAATATCTTGATCATCAAGGCCCGCTCGAGCACTCCAACATAAGTCAAAATTCATAGAGGCACGAAACTAGCTCGGATGTCTCATCGTAGACCTTGCTCGAAGGTCTGAGCTCTGATGTACTAATCCCTGGCCATATCCATTGAGTACCGGGTGAGGATGGTGAACCTCGATGAATAGTCGGCTACCGTCATACTGCCCTTCTAGAGCTGAAGAATCTCCTGGATGTGCATGGATCTCAGCATAATTGGAGATAACTTCTCCCTGAAGAGTCTCTCAAACTTCATCAATGAAAGAGTATCGTCATTGTGAGTATGTGTGGTCAGACTCCACCATCGTCCCGCCGAACCTTGAAGAAGGCTCACTCCCAGGATCACCATCTGGTCTTCCGGTGTCCTCACTAGAGGGAAAACTCTGGTCACTGCCTCAAGACAGTCCTAAGAAACCTAAGGGTCGGACTCACCTCGGATCCTGAGGGGTCTTTATCTCGGGAACTCATGGAGTGTGCTAAGCTTGTGCCCCTCATTGGTCTATATTACAGGTACCATGGGATGCTCCAATGGTGGTGGCATAGTAGGTGCACCACCTAGTCAAAACTCTTGGGAAACTGGTCCCTGTATTGAAGCCTAGTCACTGAGGGGGCCATCCTCATGATCATGATACTGAATCCTAGAAGGTATGCATCGCGGAGGCATCTTGAAATGGAACAAGATGTACCATGGTCAATGAGTATATCTGGACAGCTAACACAAAGGATATGGAAAACACAACCCATTCCTATATGATGTATGTACCATTCTTTTATTTTACCAAAACCAATATTTTTGTGCACATAGTCGAAAAGCAGGTTATCAGAGTCCTGGTGTATGGATACGTCAGTTGTCACACCAACACTAGAGTCTCTGGCCTAAAAGCGGAGCTCGAAACACTTAACACTATTGCCTTAAACCCATCTCATAGACTCTTGGTCCTAAGGTAAAACTGACCACCTATGATACCACTCTGTCACAACCCATCCCAGTTGGGTCCATGTCGTGACTCTCCAAGCCCTCCTCCAATAGGCCAGGGGCTGGTGACTAGCATCGAGTAGGAATATTACTAACATAGGAGGCATTGCCTAAACCCCTATACAAACACACACATCTCCAAGCCCAAAAATGCTAAAATGTAAAAATACTATGGAACAATATGCATGCATACAACTAAATGCAACCAACAGAGTATGATGAGAAGTAAAGTACTGAAAGTAAATAGGGACAAAATACAAGTCCACCAAACAAAGATTCAGAAAACGGCAAAGTCCAACCTGTAAACACAAAGAGGTACTGGGACTACTTCTAGTAGCCTAAGGAATGCCTCGACCTGTAGGGAAATCAGAAAGCTCGGTCCTGTACTGTTCCGCCATATACTCTGTCAAAAGGCCACTCGTCTGCACAAGACAAAACATGTTCTGGAAAAGCCTGTGCAGGGGTGAGTATAACAATACTCTGTAGAGGACCCCGAAAACCACAAAGCAGTACACGAAGTAAAGGTATAGTCATCTATGCATAGTATATGTCTACAGAACATGTATTAAGAGAAACACAAACCATATATACTCAAAACCCAGACATGTGGTCTAGAGGAAAGTCGCACAAACGCATACCCCCATTAGGGATTCAGTTCGGAGATTCCACAAAGCACTCAATCCAAGAGAACACACTCCAAGAGTCTTAAAGCCCATATGACATCTATCTGAGAAGTATGATTCTTTGGGAACCATCATGAGAGGTATTTATACTCATTATGGGAGACACACTCCTGAGTTGGAATATTTTGAAGATTGATGTAATCATTATGGGAGACGCACTCATGAGTGGAAAAGATAACGATACACAGATGAGGATCACTTGCAGGGCCATGGAGGATACCACAACTCATCTAGAATTCACCTTCACGGTAGAGGATCGACGCCCAGTGGAGTTGGTCACATCGATTCCTGACTCTACCTAGGGTCAAGAATGGATATAGGATCTCGATTAAAGCCTCTCGGATGGATTCCATACTCTATCACAGAGATTCCTGCTGATGGGATCATACTCCTGCAGAAGGAAACAATAACTGACCTTTAGGGGAATGAAAAGAAGGGGCACGGAACCAAACAAAACATTTCCAAGACACGGTGGAAAAGAGGACCGTGCCATTTTTCAAAAAGTACCCTGTGTGTAGAAAAGTTACATGTTGTGTTGTCTGACCCTGGGTACTGCCCATGTACAATGGCTCATGTCATAAGGCTGGTTGTGTAGAAAAGTGAGTACACTGCATACAGTACGGTGTACACACCATGTTCGAGTGACTGGGGTTGGCTCCGTGTAAACTGGCCATGTGCCCATACATGATTATCAACCTGTGTACTCCAACCCGTGTAATCGATTCACGGGGTGGCCCGTGTTACTGCCCTTGCCTATCTATGTGATGGAGTACACGGTCATGTACTCCATCTCGTATTCATGTACCCCCTTGGATACATGCCGACTCCTGCGTAACCACCTCCTCCATGATGTACACTCCGTGTTCTGAAGCCGTGTAGATCAACACGTGTCCATGTACTTCTGAAAATACACACCGTGCTTCGGGGGAAGTCCAACATGCCATGAGTCCAGGGTCACACGTAGTGTGATTCCTCTATGAGCCTCAAAACCCTAGTTGTCGCTTCCAGTAATACATGTTGTGTTCTTTGGAAGTACACGTTGTGTATTCTGGAAATTTCCAGAAACACGGACCTCTACCGTCATGCTTCCGATGATGCCCCGTTTGTGGATATGGTCATTTGATCGCCATAGAACACTCAGTTTTTGGTCTCCCTGATACCATGAAACCGCGTTTGATGTTTTCGGACCTCAGATCTTCCCTAGAAACATGTTTTGATCTTCCTACACGAAGAACGCTCGAAGAACGACCTCTTCCGATCCAAGTTCATTTGTCATCTATCATGGTCATTTCACCTTTGTAGGGACGTTATGATATCAGATCTACGGTTTGGGATCGTTGCATTTCAATATGGGTGTGCAATGATATGTTGTTCATCACCCCGTGAAGAACGCGAAGAACAAGAAAAGGGGAATGGAAAACCAATCGAAAAAACGTGAGGAACGAACCTCCACCATCATTCATCACGATGTTGATCTACTGCCGTTAATAGGATTAAATGGAGCAGAAATCAAAAACAATAATCAACGTGGATTAATTCCCCATAATCATCCCAAAGAAAAATACCTCCCACAAGAACGTACGAATCTGCGGATCAACATGTTCATGGTTGATCTGCGCTCGTCATTTAAAATTGAATAATAGGGAAAAGAGGAATGAAATAACAACCCCTACCTTTAGGAAAGTATTGATTATTGATGAAATTTTCATGCTTTCGTTGTCGTTGAGATCCTTCAACTTCGTTGGCGCAGCGATTCCCCACTTTGACCCGTCGTCGTTTGTCGCTGAGGGTTTTCTCCAACGCTACTCGGATTCTCCAGAGATTTCTCTAAATCATCGCCAACAAGAAATATTCAATTATCCAAATAAAGAGGGAACCATATTTGAAATCCCATTATGATGCGGCATTAATGTGTTAGCATTGCTGTTTCTTGAGTCATTATGACATGACTTTAATTAATGAAACAATTGTCCCATCGCTGCGCTGCAGCGGATTTTTCCAGAAGAAATAATATAATATTTGTGAATCTATTTTATTTTATTTTAATTAAAACATCCAAAAATTAACTTTCCCCCTTGACCCCTACCATTTTAGGTTATTCTTTTCTTAGGTAAAGTCATCGTTTTGGATGCAACGGTGCCCTCAAATTTTTTAATCCGGACATCAGTTTGTAAACTGCCATAGCCACCAACAAGTGTCGACTCACTTAACTTAAAAAGAAGTTTGAACCACTATTCCAGACTCACTGGGCCTTGGAATGATGTGTAGTTTTCATGTACTGTATCTAAATAATCCCATATAATATTTAAAAATAATACAAGGAAAAATCTGAGACAATACAGTTCATTATTATGATTCTATTGTTTATTCATTTATTCTTATTATCATTGTGTTCCACTCTTATCAGATGGAATAGTCTCCCCTTAGACACACCATATACCCCTGTTTCTAGTTAGCAGCCTCTAGTATATGGGAATGAATGCATGAGGATATCTGGCCACCAATTTGGCTACTGTCATCGAGTGATATGGGTCAATACATCAAAACTTCTACTAACTTCCATCTATGGAAACTATATATAATTGTTTCATCCTAAATAAATCATTCATGACTCTGTGTCATAATTAGTACAAAAAATTGACACCATTCTTCCATTTAATATAATATTTCCAAATTTTATCTTTAAACCATATGTTACCTAATAGCTCAATTATTCATAAAATAAAGAAAAATTAATACAATCATAAAAAAAAATAAACCATAGATACCAAAAATACATTAATTTGAAAACATCCCAATATAGAACCATAGAAACCATGGTTCCAACCACAATAACATAATCATCTCACATACTCCCAATTAATTAAACCAAACAATATATAACCTACAAGAAAAAATATGTTTAAAAATATATTTCTTATGAATAAATTTATTTTAAATCTAAATCATTTTTTAAGTCACACAATCATTCAAAATTCCAAATTTAATAAATTTATCCCCTTTTAAATTGAATCCCAAAAATATAAGGATTTGATAAAAAATATATTATTCAACCCAAAAAAATCCCAAAACAATTAACTGTGAAACGAATTTTATGAACATTAGTGATGTTATTTCATTTAAAATGGTTTTATACAAATAAAACTTACAAAAAAACCCATAAATACAAATAATGATTTTAATTAATATAAATTATGTCAACCAAACAATTCAATGAAAATTTCAATTGTAAATGAATAAAACATATATATATTAAACTTATTGAACCAAAAACAACAACATCAAAATTCCCAACACTAAATAATGTGTATTAACAATAAAAATAAATTATAATTTATCAATTTATGATAATTCATGTCATTAATTAAAACAATTTTCATACTTTAGAATCATTCATTAAAACTAGTTCAAGTCATTTAATAATACTAACATTATCAATAGGTCTAACAATCCTTAAGCACTTTATGTGGACTAAATTATATCATCAACTTATTTTAAAAAACTTTTAGAAAAAACCAGTCTTATTTCATCACCTAATACTATAAATATTAAACTATTTGAAGGATTTTTACATTGATAAATTAAATAATCAATAAAATGTTGAATATTATTTCCTGGCATTCAATGTCATTTCTAGTGAGTATTAATGAACATAGATGGGTGTGTTCCTCGAGTGAAATTATTCTTCCAAAGCATAACGAATAAATATAGTAGTATTTTTAATGATCTAATAGATTAAATTATTATATGTTTCATTCTTAGACTTTAAATTTAAAATTATTATTTTATAAAAAATATCTCATTTATTATAAGGAATCGACATTAAAAATACATATTCTAGTGAATTTAATCTAGAGTTCTCATTATGTCTTTCCCAAAAATATTTTAGGTTTATAGTTTTAGAGAGTTAGGTCTTGACTCTTACATAAAAATCCATTTAGTTCTAAGTGGAAACTTATAATAATTATATATTTTTCTCATAAAATGAATCTTTTAGAATAGAACGTGTTTTCTTTTCAGGAAAAGTATTCATAACTTTCAACATGGTGTGTTGTTTTCCCTTAACCGTCCATAATCCCTATGAAAAACATTTTAAAATATGGGATGGGCATATATATTTCAGTAAAGTACATAAAAAGAAATAAAGAAAATGTTATTATATGAATACATATAAAAATATATTACTTTAAAAAAAATAATTTGGATAAAATTAAACAATTTCTTAATGAAAAAATAACCCCCACTATCCAAATATTTTCATAATACATTTCATAATAAATATTAAACGAAAAAAAAAAGTCATAAAGGTTTTTTTTAAATCATGAATAGACCATAATAATTATTTCACTAGGTTATTGTTTTCTTCTTTAAAAAGTAGCAAATAAATTCTTTTAAATATGAAATCATTATCTTACCTTGTGAAATGATGATATCCCTATAATGAACCACAACAACTATAGACAAAAAAATGTAGGTTACTTGTGGCATCACATTCATATCACCCTTAAAAATAGTATAACCTTCACAATTCCCCATAAAATAACCATCATGATTACAGATAAAATAACCATCACAATAAACCTTGGAATAACCATCATAGTATTTTACCATAATATCTTAGAAGAAACCTAATCGGTTAACACAACCCCATATTTATAATAACCAATAAATTATATTCAAATAGTCTCTTAAAAGAAACCTAAACTATTTGCTTCTTCCTTTTACCCAATGAATTAGAGAGATTTAATAGGCACATCTACCCTTGGTTCATAATAGAACCACCCATACTCAAAAACAATGCCCATGAACCATAATATAATAAAAAAAATCCCGCGTCATAAAAATTTGCTTTTCACCCTTAAGAAAAGCATTTTGAATAATGATACATCCAATCTATATTAAACCCCTTTTTGAAAATAACTAGAACATTTAGAAGGGGTGTTTTTCTTTTAATAAAACATGAAATCTTGTAAAGGAATAAATAAAATAAAATAATGTTTACTTTAGTGAGAAATTTCATTATCAATGTATCTGTTAAAATAGACCATTCATTTTTTATTATTTTAAATAATGTTAAAAAATTCTATAAAAAGAATATTTTTCAAAAATATTGAAAAAAAGAAAAAAAATAAACATAAATTCTCATTTATAATACACATATTTCCATAAAAATTCATAAAAAATAATTTTAAAATATAAGATTATTGTAGATAAATAGAGGTTCATGGTAATACTAAAAAGTATTTTTAAAATAATTTACTTTACTTTGAGTCTGAATCATCATATACATTTTTTATATTCTCATAGGATCAGGAGTCAAGAAATCCTGCTCCATTTAAAATACACATTTTTTATATTCATAAATAATAAAGTTATATTAATTGTTTACATTCATGAGAAACGTTTTCATGTTCATTATTACTTTATTTCACTTATTACCAAGTTATAATAATTACTTTTTCATTTAAGTTAATTATGGTTGTTTTGAAAATATTTGGTTCAGAAGACCAAAAAGAAATTAGTAGGTTTAATACGGTCAGCGAATCCATTATACCATCATCTCCATAATAATTATAATTATATGATTATAATTTAATAAATAAATTACACTTTTAAATCCAAACATTAAATATGGTTATGAATGAACTACATAATAATCATGGAGATAATAGGTTATATATATGCTTTTTCAACACATCCATTTTTCAACGATCAATATAAAAATATGGTAAGTATTATATAATATTTCTAAAATTATCATGATATCCTCAATAATAAATTATTTCATTAAATATTCATATATATATATATATATATATATCTTCCATGTTATGGGGTGATGAATGAAGAATCACACTTATTCGTTGAGGTAGTAGTGCACATGTATGCACAAATGACACTATAATTTTTCAATGATTGGAAATGTAAGATAGTAAATGATATATCATATTTTATAAATTATAAATATTTAATTAATATATTATATAAATATTAATTCCATCATTATAACCACCAGTGAGAGGTGGTGACAGAAAAGTAATTACATCGGCCCGCAAGGCGGTAGTCTGTCGTACACGGAGATGATAGATTACATTCTAATTTGATGGAGGAAGAGATGGATATATGTTATTATTAAAAAACATATCTTCATATTTAGAGGATAATTTTGTTACTATTTTTTCATTGCTGAATTATATTTGAAGGAGGTGGAAGAAAAAATAAAATTCAAACCTATGGTTAAAAACTAAACCTCTTATTTGAAAAAAAATCATTTTCTTAACACATTAAGACCTAAAAAATTTTGTATTCCTCCCAACATAAGGACTCTATAATGTGATAAGGGATTTTATGTTCGTGTTTGGGAATTTTATGGCCTAACTAAATGGGTTTCTATATATAAATAAATGCGAATAAGTGATTCCCTTTTATAAGAGAGGGCATGGGTAGTTTTGGAATTTCATAAAATATTAAATTAATATAAATTTAATGTGATGTATAAGTGGAAACAAATTGATACTATTATAATTTAAGATAATTATAATTAAATATAATCTTATAAAATAAATTTTTTACATGTTTTTATCATATGCATACCCATATCCTTTTGTTTTAACCCCTCTTTAACAATTTTGACAATTATAATAAAATTATAGTTTTCTATACATTAACTCTTAAAAATTTTACTATAAAATAAAAAACCAACCATAAATGAACCAATTTTTTAATGTAACTGACCACATAAAATTAATTTTTCTAAATTTAATTTTTTTTAAAAAAATTATATCATTTAATAAAATATTAATTATTATAAAATATCATTAATGTCAATTTTAGAACAATTCGTTACTTTGACATTAATAACATCAATATAGAAAAATAAACTAAAAATAAATATTTTCATACATCCCTAACATTTTATATTAATATATAATATTTTTTCATTAATTATTTTTGTTATTTTACTTTTAATATTTTTCATATAATTTATTTCATTTTTCAATTAATTAAATAGTAACTGCATCATCCTTGTGTAAGAATTTAAAGAAATTATTTTTCACTAAAAATTATGATTAAATTACCATGATTGACATAAATAATTTAAAGTTCAAATTAATATTTTTATCAAATACATCTCTTGGTTATCCCAATATTAAAAATTTTATATTTATTAAAAATAAGTGTGTGACATTATTAAATTTTCGTTATATAAAATATTATACAGGTTATAATCACATAAAAACAGAACTAAAAGGACATATTACTGATTATTTTAAGTCTATGGATTAAATGGGCTCATAAAATATTGTTAAGGCAAGTTTTAGGGTTATTGTTTTGTCCTTATCATTTTATTTTTAAATTTTATTACTTGATTATCCATTTACCATAGTAATACAAATTAATAAGGTTACTATTCATATTGAAGAAAATATAAAAGGGACCTACTTACAAAATTTATATATCATAATTTCAAAATTGTAATAAATCTTTAAAAATTAAAATTACATAAGTGGGGAAATTTAATTTAAAATCAAACCGAAAAAACTCAATGAAAAATAGTTTTTCAAAAAAAATCCCTTTTAGGTAAAACAGTTTGTATACTAAATCCAATTATAAAATTAATTTAAAAACCCATAATTTGGTTATTATAAGTCAAATTTAGATAATTTAATTGTAAAAATAATCTAAAATATAATTTTTTTTGAAATTACTTTAAAAGAAAACAAAGTTATCAATGAAAATCACTATTTTTTCACTATTAATTGAAAATTTAAAACATTTCAAAAATACATAAAAATATCAACATAGGATAATTTTGATATTCTGATATCAAAATTTATATTTATTTTATCAAACATTATTTTTCAAACAGCATAAATTAATAATATTATTCACTAACAAAAAGTAATCAAAATCCTTTTTTGAAGAAAATGTATTTTTGAAGAATAAAATGATCATACTAAAAATTAAGTGATCATTAATTAATAATTAATTGCTATATTTTTATTGAATATAAAATTTATATACATTTCATAATTTATTTAATCCTATTCATTCTTTCCAATTTAGAATCTTTGTTATAATATTCAGTTCTTTTAATACCGATGTTGTGTGTCATACACATTATCAAACAAAATTTCATTCTTTTAAATATCATGATATTACATTATACCACATTTTATAAATTGTGACCTCTAAATATGAACTCGGTATTGGAAACCAAAATCTTCAATTTTCAAAATACCTTTATTAAAATACCACATTGTAAAAAGAGTTAAAAAAACTTCTTCATGACAAGTGAGGAAGGGATATATGAAGGTCATCCGGATTAACACATAACTAAATTTTCAAATAGAAACAAAATTGGTTGAAAGTGAAAACCTGGTATTTAATGAAAAAAATAATTTGAACATAATGATAGAGAGTTATATAGAATATGGTCATGAGAATGTTAAATGTCACAGAACCGTGAATCTTTTATGGGTTAAAAGACCAATGATTTCTCAGTATGAAAATTAAGAAGATAAAATCTTTAGTTCCAAACCCTTTTCCTAGAGTTAAGGAATTATTTTATCATATAAAAAATATTAAAGAAATATTCTTAATTGATATGTATAGTTTCAACCATTGATCAATTTCAAACATAGTCTCTTCTTTTTCTCAAAACCATGAGTATTCAAGACAAATTTATCATACATGAATCACTACCATCAACTTCTAATGGATCACATAGTCCAAAGAAGGAAAACAATATTTTCCCCTTATCTTTATAAATTATCCAAAACCAAAATGTTTAGTAAAATCTAATATAATTCAAAAAATAAATAAACCTTTATTCGAAGAAGTATAACTTAATCTTAAAAATTCAACAGCAATACCCAAATTTCAAACTAAATTATTCAATAAATAACTATACTAAAAATAATTAAAAACTTTCTAGACTAATATTGATACCAAAAAATTATAAGTATTTATTTTCCCTTAAAGGCATTCTCATTTTTGGAATTTCTGATTATATAGGGTTGAATCGTGTACAATCACATACATTATGTAAAATGTCTTCAAATGGTCTCCAAGAAGTTTTGTTCATGGGGTCAAAAAAGAATAATGGCTCTTAAATCGCAAATTTGAGTACCTACCTTCCAATGGTAGGAACTTGTTTCGTAACTTAGCCAACAACACTTGAGTACACACATTTGTTGAGAGTATGGGAAGTCGGGATCATCATATATTTTTTGGGGGAACTATTTCTTATTCCAAGACTCTATAATAGATATGAGATATTTTCACAAATCCTTTTTTAATTACCATGTATTTGTACATGGGTTTCCCTGTACTAACAATCCATTATGAATAATCATCGGTAAAAAATCATATGTATGTATGTGAGGTTCTCCATCAATGTTTCCCATTTATGGATGGATTAAATATTCTTTGCACATTTATTAAATCGATGCTAGTTTTTAGACACTTTGTGAGCACTTGGAAGTTTTATATCTCCTAGGGAGTCATAATTTGTTCTGATGTCGGGATCTAACCCATAATATTGGACTCCTATGTATCATCATTTTAGGAATACGAACACATGTAATTCAGTGCCACATAATAGGGAACATCGCCTTTTAAGGTTGTGTGATAAGGACCTAACCATACAGTTTAACATAATGTGTCAAGGATGCCCAAGTGGATGATGTTGGGTCAAGGATGGTGTACAACTTATTTAGAGGCTTCCTAAGGGGCCTAGGAAATATGTAGTCTTTTGGTGGATAAGACCCTACCTGGGATGTGGTACAAAGAACATTATGGTGGATTTGGTAGCTGGTTCTGGTCCTCAAGCACGATTCATATGTATCCAACTAAGTTGGGCATGAATGCACATGTAGTGTGTTGTGTTGTGGATTATGTAGGGAATATTCTTAGTTAAAGGGAAATGATTTGGAGTTAATCTATATGGGGGCCATTTTAGTAGATATCGTTAGGTATTACACTCAGGGGATTCCCATTTGGTTGGGGCTTATGAATGGAAGAGAACCATTTTAAGATAGGTTGGGGATTACACATGGAAATAGACCATTTGAATGTTAGGGGTTATGTAGATATAATGATCTCCACTAACATTTAACCCCAAATGAGTCATAATCAGTATGAGAAACAAGTGGAAGTAGTAGATCTTGAATATTGTGCAACCCATCCTATCAACTGATGGATGGTCCTAGATCCCAAAGTGAGGGGGAGAGGGAGTTTAGTTTTATAACTACCTATTTTATTTTAATATCAAGGAAGGAAAAATCTAGTGATCTATTCAACTATGTATCAAGTGGAGGTGAATAGGAGAACAAGTGTCAACTCCCTTAAGAAATTCTAGGGACTTACCTTGGAAGGAATCCCCTGAAATTGGTTTCGAAAAAGAGAGGATTGTTCAAGACACTCCCTCATCGAAAGGAAACGCCATAAGTTTACCCCAAATCCCTTTAACATGCTGGTTCATGTGAGTATCCTAAGTTTGGAACCCGCATTGGCATAAGAATGTAATCTCTAGGATATTCTGAGGGGCCTATTTTTTGTGGATATTACCCACACCACACCACTTACCATGGGTATATAAATTCGAGAGGACATGTGGATGTGCCTGATGACCAGGTCATAAATGTTAAAAGGATTTATAATGGGCCTCATATGAATTCCATTATACTAGTTTGTTGAGGGGAAGACATGATGACAGATCACCCAACAAAAGAGAATGACGGGATCCTGTGAGTAGAATACACTAGTATTCCCCATTCTACTGAGCACTTTTGTAGAAGGGATGGGGTTCCCTCTGCAAAGCATGTTTCTACAAGAGAGAGGGGAAAATCTATACAGTGTTGTGCTATGAAGACAGAGTTTCTTCCCTTATAGCATGTTTCTTCATAAGACCAGGTTCTTCCCTCATATAATTTTTTTACTTAGGCCGATTTCCACACACATAGCATTTTTCTAAGTGGTTCAGGGTGTCTCCCACATAGAGTATTGGTATGTGGTATGTTTATCCATAATAGGGGAATTTGTTATTCCTAGTAAGATGATACAAAAAAATGTTTTGAGTTTTTCTAAGGCCTATTGATTTATTATTTCAACTTACTATTTTGTGTGGCGCTTTAGCAAAAAGGAATCGTTAAAAGGATTCAGTTTTAGTGGTGCCTTAATACACATTTTCTTTGTCTTTATTCGGTCTAGACTTCTTAGTGAATTCATCTATCTTATTTCTTACATCCCCCTTAGGGTCTATTTATAGAAGTATGGAGTGACCGGGTACTGACATCATCGATCATCTTTGGTGGGATATAGGATGTCTTTTACGGGAGCCCACATAAGGAGTCCAATCCAGCGAACAACTTAGTTAGTGAAGAGCAGTCATTTCTATGGGTAGAAATCATTACCTCGGTCTTGAAAATGACTATGTATCATTTCTGGGAGCTCACAAAACCACCTCATCCCAAAATATATATATTTAAGGGGGGATATCAATTATTGGGGGTGGAAGTCGTAGCCTTGGTCTTGAAAATGACTTTGATATCATTTTTGGGTGTTGGTGGCACCTCCATCATTAGAAAACCAATTTTTTCAAGGATATTTCATGACATGGCAGAACACCACAAGGAGGGGTGGTCCACAAAGTGATTTGGGATTCATATTATCATCCCTTTTAATATTTTATTCAATCATATTTAGGGTTTTTTAATCCATCTTCCAAATTGATGAAATTATCTTGAACTTTTGTTTAACATTTTTAGGACCTAGTTAATGCCCCCCATCAAAATGGGTTATGATCCGAACGAAGAGGAGGATATTACAATATTGAATGGTTTATTATTTCGATATGATTTTTTATATGTAGTTGGTCCCTCAAGAGGGTACCATTCCTATAAATATGGAACATAGATAATTTTTCTGCTAATATATTTCATGATAGACAATTCACTCTCACACTTTATCAACCACATAATGTTTCCCCAAACTATCTCTTTTATAGTTTTCCTTTATGAAAACTAAGTTCATCGCCCCTGAACTGAAAACCCCAAACACTAATTGTTAGTTTGGATTTTCCTTGTGAAGGCTATATGTTTTGCAGATGAATTTCTCTATGTATTCTCACTTTGTTGGCCAATGATTTGTGGGCTAGTGTCTTCACGAGCTAACATGTCATGGGAAACAGGATTTTTGAACTAATAGTATGTCTTCATACATTAATATGAATTTACTAAATGAGACTCATATGAATTTGTTGAAACTATCATAGGGATAAAATGAATCTACCATTATCTATTGTGACCAGGAGACATAATATCATGGATGAGAATATTGATGGCGTTATTTGACATCACATCATTCCTAGAGAGGGTATTATAAAGAAACTTCTTTCCCAATAACTTTAGGCCAACCCATTATCAGACCAAATTCCACTTTATAATTTTGTTCTTCAAGATGATTATCTTCTTCTGCCAGTTGATCATAATCCCCCATTTCTAAGATGTCTCAAGATCATGCCCTAATAAACATCTCTCCCACATGGAAAATCATTACTAGTTCATGGTCGTAGAACTTATTTGTTCTGAATGGATCCATGTGGATGAAAAGAAACTAACACAGTCATGATATATCTTTTTAATCATTCATTCATGATTATATATCAATTTTCAACATCTTGGGAGGTAATACCAAAGGAGGGTGGAGCTTAAAGTAGGATATATGGTCGTGAGGGAGCTTTTCAAATGAATGGGCATGGGAATTCTGGGAGAACCAAAAGTGCTTAGAATTCACTGAATAGTTATAGGTTGTAAATTTATACAAGGTAGTGTTGGTCCCCTATTTTTCAATTTATTTACCGACCAAGATACTGCCTGAACTGCTCATCTGTTGGTGTTCAAGCATTATTACCTTTCACTTATCTCATGATGAAGTAGGATTCAGTTTATGTTATATCTTTCAGTTAGGGGGAAACCCCATCCTTAGTAACATGTATGAATAATTATTACATGAATCCAATAATTTGAAGATCAACTTGAAAGTATTAAAATTGTCAAGAGACCTTCTGATCGTCACAATGATATTACCTGATCAACCCCTCCATGACTACTCACACATCCATTTGATGATAAGATAAAGTTGTTTTTTCAAGTCAGTGGTCCAAGGAAGAAATTTCGACGTAGAAGGACTCACCCAACCCAAAAAACACAAAGCATATTGGGTTCATACTGGATACCCTTGAGGTGGTTAAATATGCCATGTGGGGTTATAGAATCCATCCGGATGTATCTGCAGACTTGAGGATAGAAAGTTTCTTTTCAATGTTCTTGAGTGGATGCTTATTTCTATCTCATAAGTCCTACATCAGTATCTAGATATGTACATTAATGAGGGTGTTCACATTGGAAGAGGGGAATACCATTAACACATACATTCCCACCCTTTCCCACATTTATGATATGTTGGGTCACATACAACAGGAAAGATCCCCACATTGTATCAATTGGCAATTTCAATTCTTGAATGGCTAGATGGTAGAGCACTATCAATGCTACGAGTAGCTGTATACAAAAAATCCCTTATTCCAACATCCCTCATTCAAACATCCATCCTTACCTTCTCAACATTGTGTTTGTTTAAATCAAATCCTTTGGCATTGATGGCATGGTTGACCAATTGAGTGATTTTTCTCAATTATCTTTTTTGCCTTACCCCGCACCCCATAGAGTTGTGGTTGAGAGTGGGAGGGGTTATTTGGAAAATAATTCTTACATTATTGAACTGTGAGATAGAATATTAAATTATAGAGTAGAGAGGGTAACCATTTGTGAACCGCACACCCCATAAAGGTTTTCAAGGTAATTTGGATGCCTGAAGCAAGTTGCATTTTTACCTTTCACCCGGGTTAAGAAGGAATATAACCCATTCAATCTTAACCAATTGTTTTTTATGATTATGTGTGAGTATTCCCAAATTAAAATTTGTTTCCCTACCATGATATATTCAACTAACTTATCATGGGATTATGCTCATATGTGGGTGCAATACAACCCATATAGAGATCTAGTGAGGTTATTTTGAAGGGTGAATAAACCATTGGTTTCTTCTAGTCTTTCACCTATTTTGAAATCATCACCTACTTCCATAGGAGGAAGACATTATTTTCACTATAGTAGGTTTTTGGAGTGAGTTTCATCTACAAGACCTCTTTTAGTAGGGATTGATTTAGACCCCATACATTGGATTGATGTTGTTGACAATCCTACAAAGGATGGAGAAAGAAATATATCACCAAAAATTCCTCAAATTGAAGTAAATATTGTATGTTTAGCCTCTGGGATTGATCTTCCAACAAAGACTAAGGATTTATCCCTATCAGGTGTTTCAATTTAGGGAGATCTTATCAACCGTAAGTGCAATCCTAGATTATATACATGTGGTGGTAGAGTAACAAGACCAAGGTTCTGATGCTTCCAGACAACATCAGGCGGTTTGGAAGTGGGCTTGGTTCTAGATATACACTATAACTATAGAGACCCCTTAGAGGAGTTTTCTAATAATGTAGACACATTACACCAACGTTTTATTTCATTAGGATCATGTAGCTTTGATTATTGGCACCTACACCTCCTTATTCGTTATATTTTAATAGATTGAGAGGACAAAGCTGCTTTTGCAGGTGACCTTACTCAGTTTAATGCCTCCCATAATCAAATGGAATCCTTACAGGATAATACCACTAAGATACACCATTTGGTTTATAAATAATCAATATATTATGACCAAATGGTTGCATAGACTAAGGAGTTGTGAGAATGTGAGGATTGTCTAGCATGGTTTAAGGAATAATAGACATCAATGACTACTAATTTTGAATCAATTAAGAAGAAATGTTGAGACCTCATGGCTATTGTTAGAAAAATAAATCAAATGGCTAAATCAAAATCCAATAAAAATACCTCTTTGTAACAGACCATTGATGGCATGATTCTGATGGTTTTTAATTTGTATAAAAATGAGAGTCGAACATCATTGTACCTATTTGGGTTGGTCTATGCTCAATCTTTTTTCATTATCATAAATTAGATATTCCAGGGTGTGGAATCTCCTCAATTATCAATTTTATAGAATTTAAATTTGTTTTCTATCTAATTCATGTCTTCTATATTTTTCTATAAATACCACTAATCATAATTTTTAACGTGTTTTGAAAGATAATTGGATTTATGACTTGAATACATTAGTCACTGGATATTAATTTCAGTCAAAATCTGGAATAACCAAATTAATGTGATCATGTAATGCTCTAATTTATTTCTTGTTCTAAGGGACTCAGTGAGTGTAGTTTTCATTATTGGTAGGGTTACATAGAAATCCCTACAAACATTGTTCCAATTCTATTATAACCCAAATATTTTTCTAATTCCATCGTGTTGTGGGAATTGTCAGAATAACATGAAATTTTCCTGGGATTCCCTTTGTAGGTTTTTTTCCTAACATGTTATGGGTCCCTTTTTTTTAATTTCTAGAAACCATTCTAATAAAAATACTATCAATATAGTACCCAAATTTTACTCAAGGTGACCTATGTGGGTTTAAATCCTAGAAATATTTGGAGTCTATTTTCATGGGAATTTTACAGTTTTTAAAACTCGTCTAATATAACTGATATTTTAGTTTGAATATATTTGACCACGAATTACAGATTGAGGGCCCCAATAATTATTATTGGATGAGAGTGTGCTAATATTTTTCAAAAATGAATGAGTGATTTTTCAGGACCCTGGTTTTGTTATTTCTTAATCTGATGCATGATATGGGACAAGTACATAATTAATAACCACAAGAATGGTTTCTAACATGGTTTTTATGGGGTGTATGAATAAAGGAAAAGCCTCTCCTAAGGATGAATTCACATTTGGTTGGAAGATATTTTTGGTGGGTGACTTATGTGGAGCTAACTGGGACATATTATGCATAGTCAAACAATGTTTTCCTCTGGAAAATAACTCTCCATTTATAATGGACAAGAGATTTATTAAAATTAGTATTTCTTAAGACCACGAAGGGTGTCTTATAAAGGAAATGATGTCTAAAAATGATGTGGTAATTTTTATTATATTTCCCCATGAATGAGAAACCACTCCGACATTAATTTGGTTTCTATAAAGGAGGGTTGAAGCATAATGTAGTTTAACATTATCAAACTAGGACATGGGTGGTCCAGTTTTAACATATTATAACTAAGAAATTTAGGGTTTATGACTTAAGGTCACATTCCTTTGATCAAGGGATAAATGATTCACCATTTTCATGATAATTTGACTATGAATGTATTATCATCTTTAATCATAAATAGGGAGTTTTTAAACTATAATCTAGGTGGTTTATGAATCCAAATGGTGATGTGGGATGAATACATCATTTAAGGTATACAGAGGTTGGAAAATCCTCTCATGGAGTTGGATTCTCATTTTGTGGAAATGCATTTTTTGGGAAAATTATATAGATCCAACTGGTTAATATTATGTATAGTAAAACATAAGTCACCCAAGAACACTAGCCTTTAATCTTCTATGGTATGTGAGGTTTATGGGGACTTAGAAATTTCTAGACACCGAGTTTGGTTTCTAAAAGGATAGTTCATGAACATGAGAGGGGCATTATAGGTTAAAATATACTAGGAATAGGTAGAGACATCTTCATTATAATAGTCTGCCCCAAATATTGGAAATAAATTTTTTCCCATTTTTTGTTATGGCTAGGTCTGATACAAGATGTTTGTACTTCACTACATATCTCGAATAAATGAGAATCAATACAGTTGTAGTCCTTTGAAGCACCACCCCCTCGTGAAAGTTTGACCTATGTACAGGGAAGGGGAATTTTCAATTTATGTTACAGCTAAAACCAAGATTCAACTTTCATGTATCACTACATATTCTTTGACAATAGGAATCCAGTCATATGTAGTTATTAATATAGTGATGTTCAGTTTTATGAAACTGTGACATAGGATATGTAGTTTATCATCATGTCGTGAAGATGAAAATGTATTCTTTATGTTTAAGTTCATTGTGATATGAATATTTTTCATAGAAACCCAGAGTAAATGGGGTATAGTCAAGATAGGATTTTCCAAAATGCCCAGAATATGAGGGGGGAACATGTTTTAAACCATGAACATAGGGATTCTCGGATCAGGAGAAATGATATGGGGTATGGAAGCCATTGGGGCATACATATATGGAAGATGCCTCTCTTAAGGATGAATTTTTCTTTGGTTGATAGGCCTTTTTGTGGTAAAATTATGCAGAGAAAACAGGGACACTTTATTCATAGTCAAACAAAGGTGTCCCTAGGACACTAACCCTCCATTTATGATGGCCATAGGAAGACTATGAAGATTATAAATTAGATAGGGAATAGATTTTGAAGAATAGATGGTATGTGTTTGGGAATGGATTAAATATTCAAACCATGATTTACCATGATGTGTGAAATTCCCTACATGGATCTGACTAATATGTTGGGGGAATACTATTTCCTTCACAGATCCCAGAATGAGGAATCCAAACATGGTATTTAATGTATACATTTATATTTTTATATATGATATGGGATCATTTTTAATTTTTTTACTCCCTGGTCACGACTAGGGAACAAGCCCTAGGCATCACTATGTATATATTCTAAACTAGAATCAATCCATAAAAAGTTCTTTGAAGTCCTCCCCCCCCCCAATGAAGACAGAACCTTTGAGCAGGGAGGTGGTATTTTAAATTCAAGCTATAAATTGACCTAATATTGAATATTCAGGTGTCACTGTGTATCTTGTAATTATAGGAATCAATCCATATATAGTTCTTAATGTAGTATATTTTAGCGTAATGTGACTAGGATATCATCTGTTAAGTTTGACGTCATATGATGAGGATAAAAATGGTGTCCTATAGTTTAAGGTCATATGGCTAGGACCATGTTTCATAGAACCCATGTGTTACTTGTGGATAATCAGGTGGGGACATTCTGACATGCCCCAGACATGATGAGGGAATAAGGTATAAACCATGATCCTGGGGATTCTAGGATTAGGATAAGTGATATATGGAATGGATTTCATTGGGGGGGGGGGGTTAAGATATGTAAGATGCCTCTCATGAGGTTGAATTTTATTTTTTTATTGTCTTTTAGTGGGTGACTTATATATATCCAACTAGGGAATATTATGCATATTAAAACAATGGTGTCCCAAGGAAATTATCTCTCCATTTCATATTGTTTTAGTAATATTGTAAAGATCCAAAATTTTCTAATTCATAGAGTTTGATGAATTTAAGGTATGTGACCAAATATGTAAGAAATATTCATACCATGATTTTACATGAAGTGTGAAATTCCCTACATGGATATGACACAAACGTGGGTAGAGGAACTTTTGTTTCCTTGATAGATACCTGAATAAGAAATCCAAATATGATATTTGAAAAAAATATTGGTATTTTTATATAGGATATATAGAACATTTTCATCTTATTTACTCCATGGTTGGGATTAGGGCATGGGGCCAAGGTGTCACTATGAATCTCAACGAAATGAGAATCAAGCCATAATTAGTTCGTGAAAACCCATGCAATTTAATGTCTTGCAGTAATGAAAATTAATGTTCCATTAAGGGTCTTTCTACCAAAATTAAGGAAGCTCCAATATATATTGAAATTCCTTGGTAATGTAGGAAATATTATTACAAACCTCATAATCCAACATGATCTATTCTCAATGTGACAAACAAGAGGTTGTAGAGGTTTATCCACCACAAAGAGGTTATAAAATGATTAATATATGCATTTTAAATTTATGGTGTCTAGATCAGGATGTAGAATCTGGGTGTTACTACATGTCCTGTAGGATGGGAATCAAGCCATATAATGTTCTGGATGTGCTTCCCCACACAGAGATGACTCATGTAAAGAGATAAGGAATATTTTCTAGAACTAAACATGTTAATGGGAAATAATTTGGAGTTCCCCAATGCTGATTTATTTTTTACATAGGGGAAAGGGGAATTTATTTTATTTCACTATTGGTTATAGGATAGAGGGTCTAGACATAACTACATATCCCATATAATAGAAATCAACCCATTCATAGTTCTAAATGAAAGCTCCCTACAAAAGTCTGACCAATATGCTGGGAGGGTCATAAAAGTTTCCTTTGGATGGATGGAATAGAATATAGATTCAAGGAATTATTGTGTATCTTGTGATGTTAAAAATAAATTTTTATATTGTTCACAAATGTCTCATGGTAGATGGACGATGTTGGGGGCAATTTCTTCCCGGGTGAGAACATAATGGTGGTGAATAATTTAATATCATACCATGAGGATATTAGCATCATGCGGTTCATTATGTTACGACATAGATGTTGTGCCTTGTAGTTTAAATTCATGTGATCAGGATGATTATGCCTTATAGATAGGTGGAGGATGATTTTTTAGATTATTGAGAAATATAATACTAAGGTGAATAGAGGCTCTGAGGCCAAAGTAGGGCAATAAAATCATACCATAAATGAAGTGAAATTTGTGATTGGGCATGACATGAGATGTTTAGGTTCCACTACATTCCCTATATCAGTTAGAATCAGTCCAAACATATTTTTGGATGGGAATTATCCATGCATGTCTTTCCCATACACATAGGGGTAATTTTGTCCATATTTTATAATTAGATCAAGGACATGAGGTCTGGGTGTCACTATATATCCCATAATATGGGAATCATTATGTATGTAGTTCTGGGTGGGAATCATCCATGTATTGGGTAGGGTAATTTCATCTTTATCCAACAAAAATCCAACCCATTTACAGTGAATCATTGATCGAAATGATAATTTTCATACAGTTTAACATCATGCGATGATTATGTAAACTCCAAGTTTAAGGTCATTGAGTTAAGAGAAAGTGAATATCACCTAAAAAGTGATATTCTTGACATGGTGTCATAACATACCATACATGAGTGAGGGCCCAGGAAGCCTAGTTCTAAATATCACACTTACAATAGGCTTGTACATTTTTTAAATTAATGGTGAATGAACTCAGATACATAGTTTAACATCATATGTTAAATAAAATTCACCCTACAGTTTAATGTCATTCTATCAAGATAATGGCGCCATGGAGTTTATTATTGTTTAATCAGGACAAGTTGATGTCTGATTTCACAAAGTATTTCTTCAATAACCTTTCATTAGTGAGAGTCGTGGTGAGCTTCACATCCATTGAAGTTAGAGAATAATCTCCATTGTAGTAGACCTTTTTTTGGAGTAACGTCCCTCCCATTTTGGTTCCAACATTGGAACTTTCATTCAGGGTATGATTGAGTAAATGGGACAAACACCATTCCTATTTCAAGGAAATACTAGAGGAAACCTTTTTGTAAAAAGATCGTGTGATGTAGTTTTGGTGGACTTTCAAATGATGCAAGGTTTGCAGTATTATCTCATCCAGCTACTCCAATTCATCAATACATTTATGAGATTTATCTTTTGTGGAAAATTGATCACATATGGAAATAATCAGTGATTTTAAATGAAATATAATGGGTAGGATCACCTCTATCCCACATAATAATGTGTATTGGGTCGTATGTGTGGTTCTTTGTGTCATGGTTTGGTAAGCCCATAAGGTATGTAGAAGCTTGTACCACAAATATGTTTTATCATTATCAACCATATTCTAGAGCATATTTGATAAGGTCATATTAAAGGTTTTTATCATTTTATTAGCCATTGTATGATATTGAGATGAACTCTTTGAATTGATATTTTACTATTGATATAACTTCTCTAATTTAGTATAGTAAAAATCAGAACCATTTTCCATCAGTATTTTACGGGGGAAACTAAATATATAGATTATTTTGGCATTCACAAAGCTTACAATATTCTTTTTCTGGACTTCTTTATGGAATATGGATTCATTCCACATGGAGAAGAAGTCAATTTTTGTAAGAATGTACTTAAATGGTTATTAATAGTAGTAGGATATGGTCCAACAAAGTTCATTCCCCACATGGAAATGTCTAGGAGTACTTATTTGTGTTCAGTAACTCTGGGGGTTAGTGAATGAAATTGGCAATTACTTGGTATAAATGACACTTTTTGTTTAATTTGGTGCATTCCTGCATTAGAGTGGGCAAGTAGGACCCCACCATTCAGATTTTATTGGAAATAATAAGCCCTAAATGGTGGGTTCCATAAGCTCTTTAATTCACTTCCTTCATGAAATATGTTATCCATTCTCCATAAATTCACCTGAAAAGGACCACATTAAAGAAATTCTTTTACATTTAATTTTAATGGTGTGTGTCTTCATAGAGAACAATGTAAATTGATCATCTCTATATTTTCTCTCTCATGACTCTATCAGGTGGGATCTCTCCACTTTGAAGGTAGTTTAAATGTTATGCCATACAACCAGTGATTGGACCTTATGTTTTAGGGATGAGACTAATATGATCGATTTCATAAATTTTGGTTTCAATGATGGGTGAGACAATCTGGTGATGTATGATGTTGATGATTGTTTCATCACTCTTGGAATCTTCATGATTTGTGGCTACATATGACAAGGTGTCATACTTGGCATTCTGCGACATTAAGACATGATTCAATTTCATCTATGAAAGGAATTCCTCCATTATTCCTCGGATGTGACTTAGAAGGGGGATTAGATCTACTATTTTGATATCACAATAACTATTAACCAACTTAATGACCAATCTAAATCACCATTTTTCTATAATGGTTTTACTTGAACTTGATGTGAAATCTATAGACATTATATGAGATCTTGATATTCTACCTCATTGTTTGTGCACCAATATGATAGCAGGAATGAGAAGGTTAGTACTAGATTTACAGGAGATATTAGTATGGCTCCTAGATCCACTTTTCTGAGCCTTGGGTCTTTCATTCTATTCCATTTCGGTCTTTTATATGCACTATAAAAAATTATCTCCCATATCTGGGGCACTTCTTGAACAGAGATAACCTATTCATTAGGTAGTTTGGTATCAAATGATTTCATTTCTTCTGAGTGGTTATTTTATAAGAAATTTGTTATTTCCTAGACATTGATTGTTTTTTAGGATCAAAATGAATGTCAATTTGCTTTAGGATAATTTCCCACCATGAAATATTCTCATACAACATAGGAAGGCTGAAAAAATTATTTGAGTGGGTTTCTGTTAAAGATCAAATAGATATTATGGTCTAAATATATGTCTTATTTCCTGTACTGCAAATAGTAGCAATTGATAACTCTTTTTAATATCTGAATTCTAATTCTCAACATTGATCATGGTTTGTCTAACATAATAATGGTTGTTTTCACTATCAATGTCCTTATTTTTTGAGGAAGGATCCTAGTGATCTCTCCAAGGCAATCACATACAAGTTAAGTGATCTTCCTTTAACAAGTAGTATTACCCCTAGTAGCCACAATATTTATTTCTTGAGACTATCAAATGATTCATGAAAATCATTTATCCATGTATAGATAACCCATTTTTCATCAACATGGTGAAATGAAAATATTTTCCATCAGGGTTGGATATGAAGCACCAGATGTAAGATAATTTTTCTAGAAGTACCCTCAAATTTTTGAGGTTATAAGGATGTGACATAACAAGGATATACTTTTTCTTCTCAGGTTAATATTTTATGCCATGATAGCATACGACGAAGCTAAAGAACTTCCCTGAGGTAATTCCAAAATCACATTTCTGGGGGTTCATTTTTAGACTATTTTGACACAGTTTATTAAATATGGTTTCAAGATCTACCAAGTGTTATGATAATTTTCATTATTTAACTATAAAGTTCTCATAGTAGAATTCAAAACACATTCCCAGTAAGGGGTTTATGATGTGATGCTTGGAACGATGATATGAGGAATTGATATTATTCAAGACAAAGGGAATTACCCGATAGACAAACACCCCCTAGGGTCCTTGAAGGTGGGGTCTTATTCTTCATCCTCATACATTCATATTTTTTTTATCCTGAATATCCAATCACGATGGAGTGATCTTGGTATCCAGTTATTTCATCGATTAGTATTTTTGTGATCGAAACTATGAAATCATCTTTCAAATATTGATGGTAGATATCTTTAAAATTGATGTAGACTATGATTTTCCATTATTTGTTTTATGTGGACTATGTTGGATAGACAGTTGGGTTATTTTACCTCTCTAATGACATTCACGTTGATGATATTTTCATCATTAAAAATTATTTTGGCAACATGTGTCAGGTTTTTTCTTTTGGATACTTGTTTATAGACCCAGTGGACCTCTAGCAGGACCAGGTGGTGAATGGACACCTTGGGGGTGAGGCCTAGCATATCTGTATAGTTTTAGGTTAATTCATCTTAATGATTCCAACTAAAAAAGGTATATAATTATTTTTCTTCATAAAAAAGGCCACAAAAAACAATATGGGCCATAGATATTCATATTTACACATATTTATTTCTCTGGTTTCATCAATAGTGGTAGAGGTGCCCTCCTCAAATTCTTGAGGGGAATCCCTCTGGCCTTTTTCTTCCTATTCATCTTCCTCCTTTTAATATTCCACTTCTTGTTATGATAGAGAAACAATTCCTGTGATTAGTTCTTTAATGTTGATAAAGGATTAAATATCATGGCATTTAAAAGATGGGGTGACTTATTCTGATTCAACTACTAACAAGGAATTTTCATGAAACTCATGAGAGGATAGAGTAAGGGACATAGGAGTGTCTTCATTAACATTTATTAAAAATATTTTATTTTCTGGTTTAGTTGGTGTGGAAATAATTTTCTAGATCCTTTGGGATGAACTGAATGTAATTTAACCTGAGCTTTTACTCCTTTTGGTGCAGTCATCAAACTTTTAAACACTACTTAACTTAGAATTCATGACTGAAATCACAAATATTTTTGAGTACATGTCTAACATGGGGCTCATATGCTCAATCTAGGAGATAGGTAGAATGTACTCTTCACTGGGTTTTCTAAATGGGTTAGTTGCGATGATTTCAAAACAATTTGGGGGCGGGGACCCATTCAACACCCCCAACCAAGGGTTTTTTTCCCTTTCCCCTAATAAGATCTTGCATTGATATAATGAAACTCATCGGATTATAATTGGGTCTTATCAGTTTACAACATCCTGATTATTCCATTGATACAATATTTGATGCATTATTGTTATGAGTAGAGAATTTCTGCATGTTGGTGCAACCATGGTCTTCCTAGAAAGACATTGAAGCCTATGTTCTTCTGAACCACATAAATTATAATTTTCCTATTAGGTCTCTAATTTTTTCCTTGAGGTTGATTTTCTCAATGGATTCTACTAGATTTTTTCATAGCCTTGATATGTTATGGAGGAAGGTACTATGTAATTTTTATTTTTTCCCCAGGTAAAGTGTTCATATTGGAATGAGATTAACTCCAAATCCATTTTAAATAAAACAAATTCATACATTAACATCATTTATCCCACCGAACACATATAAGGGTCTAGTTTCCTCTGTATAGTGACATATTATTTAGATTTTTGAAGGAGATGGCCATGTGGAATTATGCAGAATTAGTTTATGCCCAATAGACCTTAATAGCATCCATTTCGGCATCAAACAATTAGTGGTTTATAAAATATTCTATAATTTATTCCTTGAGGTCTGTTGACGCATTCATAGAATCTAAGATTGATAGTTTGGTTGATACCAAGGCTAATTGATTCAGAATGTTGTACTTTTTTTATAAGGTCTTGCACTTCCCAGTGTGTGGATACTATTTCTCATGATCTCTAGGGGCATGATTATTCGATGTAGATAGATCGTCCCTCTAGATAGGATATTTAGGTTATATTGTACTCATGGGTGGGTACTAGTATATTTTCTTTCTTTCCAAGGGATATCTGATACATGTTATTCTTCTGATTGATATTCTAGAGTGATTGGGTCGTATTGGATTCTAGTAGGTGTAGGGGGTTGTTGACGCTCCTTTCGTCACGGAATCTAAAGTTCGGAAAAGGGAATATCTGAGCTCAAAGTGATTAATCCTTTGAAGAAACATCAAAAATCGACAAAGGGATAAAAAAAAGGAGAACATTGCCCATGTATCGCGCAAGTTCCCTCTTGGCCGCGCAAGTACACTTGCGCGCCGCCTCAATACTTGCGCGACTCCTCATGTTTGTGCAAGGGACTTGCGCGACATATGTGGTAACCGCCTGGTAACCGCCTAGTAACCGCCCGGGGTCTTCTTTTGCCTATAAATAGACCCTGTGGGCCCCCCATTGGAGAGGATCTTTTTCCAGAAACACGGATTGAAGCTCCCGACGCCCAAGTCTCTTCTCAAAGCTTCCGGAACACTTCTAAGGTAATTTCTTACCTAGAACGGAAGATCTAAAGAGAAAAAGGAAGGCCTAAGTGTTGAAACTTATCAAACACTTGCGCGCCGACTTAATTCCTCCAATATAACTTGCACGTCCCTCTTCTGGAAGAACCTCAAGAGAATGGTAAAGGGTTTAATAAAGAGTCGCTCAAGTATTTCAACTCTGGTTGAAAATCGCGCAAGTACCCCTAATGTCGCGCAAGTATACTTGCGCGACCAATACTTGCGCGCCGCCGCAGGACTTGCGCGCCTTTCAGGACTTGCGCG
Organism: Viscum album; assembly: GCA_963277665.1. Taxonomy (NCBI): domain Eukaryota; kingdom Viridiplantae; phylum Streptophyta; class Magnoliopsida; order Santalales; family Viscaceae; genus Viscum; species Viscum album. The sequence continues at coordinate 257,222,222 of OY728139.1, forward strand.
CCCCTATCTTTTTGGGTGCCCATCTTGCCCATTTTTACCCCTATTAAGCCATTTCACCCTTCCTATTCAAGATTCAGTCTTCAAGATACTCTTCAAAGCCATTTATGGCATGATTTCTTGATTTGACATCCTTATCTGAAAGGAATTCTGTGAAATATCTCTCAAAACCTAGTGATTTAAACATCTTTATATCACCAAAGATTGAGAGTTCATTCATTTCAACCTCATCCTTTAAGATGAGAGAATCCTAATTTGGGTCTCCTTTTCAGGAATAAATCCCCAGTTATAAAAACCTAACTTGGGCATCTTTCTTAAGAATAAGCCCCAATCAAGTCCTTTAATCTTGGGCATCCTTCTTAGGAGTAAGCCCCAAGTCTCTTAAAATTTCTCTTAACCAGTCATAAATTACCTTTGATTTGGGTTTCCTTTTCAGGAATAAAACCCAATCATAAGTCCCCTCCTAACTTGGGCATCCTCCTTAGGAGTAAGCCCCAAGATTAGAGTATTCAAATCTCCATGAAGCACATATAACTTTGTGGACCCTGTTCTTGGATTTTCTCCCTAAAAGTAAATTCTAAACTTTCGTCTATCTGGGCAGTCATCTATACATAAGCCCCAAAACAAATTCTTATGATTGCATCTTTTATGGCACAATTGTCTGAATTTTACCAATACCTCTTGTTTCTCACACCGAGCATGACTCACGTGAGCTTAGAGTGTAAAAGTAATTATGACATTCATCTTTGAGCCATCAATCATAAAACATCATATCCCATTCCTCGAACTACGTGGGTTCTGATTCCTTTTTCAAAACAAAGGATACGTAGGTAGCCCATTTATGGGTTCGATCCCAACATTGAAATAATCTCTGTCCTTCTGAATGACGATAAACTTCAAGTGCCCCACTGAGTGGCTTTAAAACCAGCCTGGTCATCAAAATGACCAAGAGACTTTTATATAAATGTTTTGAAGGATACCATTGACCAAGAATCTCTAAACAAATATAGATGATTCTATATTGATGAAGAACCTCGAATACATATAAAAGATTCTCTAAATTTCTTGCATATTTAATCATTGATTGTTAAAACTAAAGGAAAGCTCATTTTATACTTGGTAATGTAATAAGGATTCACGAACTTAACTTAAATCTATAAAGAGAGTCCCGGAGTAGACAATAATTCCCCTAAAAAAGGTGTGATGAGTCCGACCTCCCATCCTCTCGACCAATGCAAATTCCTAAGCCTCATTAGCCCACAAGCTAATGAGCGCCTGCCTTTGGAAAGTAGGTCCAAACGGATGTGGAATAATTGGATGTTTCTGGTTCTACGAACAAACCCGTTAGAAACCGATCGGAACGTTTGAATCTCCCGTCCAGGAGGTCATCCTAGGATTCCGCGCGAAACAAAAATGGTGAACCCGACGTGAATCCTTAACCAAGTTAAAGTGATGTTCTTCTTATCTGTTAGGCCCTTTGGGCCAACAAGGCAATCATTGACATATGATTATCCAAAAGATGCAGTAGCCGGATTCATCTTGATTATGTCTGTTACATGGAACAGGCACTCTTTTTTCAAGATCTTCTACAAAAAATGGCTTTCCTTAAATTCACCCCTGTGAATACTGCTGTTGGGAACACCTCTACTGTGAGGTCTGCTGCCGTGAAAACCAATACTGCTACTCCTGCTGGAACGTCATCCGCTCTGAGGATGACATCACCAACTCAGCGTCTTCAACGCTGTGTTTCTAATGCACTGGTTAAGGAGTACCGTCGCAACGGTACTATCCCAACTCTGGAGGCCGCTCGTCAAGCCCTCCAAGTTAACAATTCTACCCGGTCGTCCGGACAACGGCGACCAGCAATCAAGAAGCAGACGGTGCTGACTACCGTCTCCAACCGTTTCGGGTCGTTATCCCCGGAACGCAATTTCCATTCACTCCCTTACTCCGAGGAAGTGAATGAGCAGGTCCCGCAGGACCTTAATTCAAAAAGACAGGAGTCCTTCTCAAGGGCTCCCATCAACAATCTCCGCCAGACTCGTGCGGTAGTGCGCCCTCAACATGATGAGGGTACCGACTCTAGGCGTTAAGCTCAGGTTCCTCGAACCCGAGCAGGCAAGATGAATCGCCAGAGACGGAATCCGGTTAACAATAGGCAGGTTTTCATCCCTGCCATCTCCGGAGAAGTCCACCAACCTAACTTGGTGGCAAACAACGAGCAGGCATACACACCTGCCCGTTTTAATCCCACTGTCCAGCAGACTTGTCTGGCAGCATTAAGCCGATCCCGCCAGGCAATTCCGGCGGAGTACCATAGGCAGGAGCATACACCTGCTTATACATCAGCAGTTAGTCAGCAGGCTCGTCTGACTACATATGGTGGATCTCGTCAACCGCGTTTGGCGAAGTGTAATCAGCAGGCACATACACCTGCTAATACTAATCAAGCCTACCAACAGTCTCGTTTGGTAGCGCACGGAGAAGTCAGTCGGAAAGCCCCGACGACAAACAGGAGACAGACTAAACTCTCTGCCTCCACACTTGAGTACTGTCAGGATTCACTGACAGGAAAAGGAGGACAGGAGCAGGCACATACACCTACTCCAAGCCCGGAATGGACGTATATCCCTGTTCCGGCGGCTGAAGTCACCAAACATATTTTGTCAATGGTGAAAGAGCAGAAGCAAATTCCTGCTCATATTCTGGATGCTTGCCAGGATATCATAACAGCTTCAGCATCATCTCAGGGACAGACACATAAATCTATCCCTAGCAGTGGAGTGACACATCAACAATTCACTCCGGAACAGACACACACATCTGTTCCAGTCCAAGAGGGTTGTGGGGCCTACTCCCCCATATCATATGGACAACCAAGTCAGGCACATACACCTGATTTGAGCGATGATCGTCAGCCTAACCTGACCATCTTTCCTGATCAGGCACATACACCTGCTCAGAGCAATCACTTTCGTCATCAAGTGATTTCTAAAGCGAGTAAGAAGGCATCTAAGAAAAAGATCCGCCCAGCACAGTCAGGAGATCAAAGGCCAATCTGCAACAAGGCCTTGCTCGATGCTGGAGTTCTTGAAGCCCTCAGACATTTATCTGTCGGAATTCAAGATTCTACTCCCTCAGTTCCCAATAACAGGAACATTAATCCCGAAGGTCTTCAACAGAAACTTCCTCATGAAGACTTGCTTCATGAAAATTCGGTCAATCTTGAAGTTTCTTCTTCAGATGAGAACCACAGGAACCCTCTGTGTGGTCAGAAGACCAAGGAGCAAGAGATCTCATCTTTTGCTGTAACCCATCATGAAGGTCCTCCTCATGGTGATGAACTTCGCTGCGAAAGTCCTCTCCGCAGTAGTGATTCACATTGTCTCGAAAATTCTTCAGAAGGCAATGTAGTGACGAGAAAGCCCTCCTATCTCGAGGCACTTGCAAACGTAAAACCAGTCATGTCTGAAGTTTTACTATCGGCAGGTGAAACTCTTTCTCCATCAGAAGATAGCTTGGGGTTCAGGTTATTCTCCGAACCTTCCCTGGGTCATTCATCTTCCAACATGAATAGTGATTCCTCTACCAATCTTGTTGAATCCGATGAAGCAACAAGGAAACACCAACTATGGTCCAAACAGGTAGAAGAATCTTCATTTAATGATAAAGAGGAAATGCTGAACATGAGGAAAAAACTGGCAAAAGGTGAAGTACCAGTCATGTTTTGGCCTTTGGCTGATTCACAGTATGACATTCCAAAGATGTTGACGGATGATGGAATCCATGATATTCGTCTTAACATATGGAAAACTCTTTGTCAATTAAAGAATAAGGTATTATCTTACGATGAATATGAAAATCATCTTAAGATAATAGAAGGGTTACAACGCCAGATTGATTTGGCATCTCTATCAGTCTCTCGGTATCCGAAGGCTGAAAAGCAACAGAGAACCCTTCAACGTTCATGCCTTGGCGCACTAAGAAGATTGCGTCAGTTAATTTCCAATGCTCCATCTAATGTTCATATCAGAGGATGGGGTATTCACGGAGCACTACATTTCACAGTGCTTTCCGGTCAGCAAAGCCCGCCGAAAATGGTCTCATGCAATGTTATTGCCCATGGCCAGCCACAGTCAATGGGCTTTGTTCATAATCAAAATCTTGCTCGAGATCAAGCTTCAACTAGTTCCTCTCAAAATCAGGTATATAGAGAACAGGTTGTTGAATTGCTCCTACATCAAGCAGGCGAGAATATTGCGCAAGCCTCTCGTCTGGAGCAAACACGTCATCAAATGACAGAAGTTTCGGAAATCATCCAACGGTCTGTTGAACCAGGTGATAAAAGTGGATACAGGTTAATGCATCCAGCTAATTTCCGAACTAAGATTCGCAAGATCAAGAGAGATTTTAAAAAGATCTCAGACATAGCATGTCAAGAGACACCCCAGCTTGCCAGACTGGGGACTTCTCTAACCCAACCCTCAGAATCAACGAATGGGATTCGAGGAGTTGAGCGGAAGCAACAGGAACACCCCCAGTCCACCGGACTGGGGACTTTTTCAAATCTTCAATCCCTCCCTCAGAGAAAGTCAGTATTCTCTCGATTAGGGAATAAGCCTCAAGAGGAACGAAGAGCCAAGATGTCAGGAGATTCTCTCCAAGTGACGGTTCTCCAAGAAATTCCTGAGGGATCAAGTCAACGGAATGCCATGCCTTATCATGGACATAAAAGGAGACAATATCACAGAAATGCTGATAGAAAGGATTCCATGAAATATGCATCCATTAATGTCATCACTGTCGTTGCTGCTGATTCACCAGATGAGGCTCAATCAGAGGGATCAGATGAAGAGGTTCCTGCTCAAGAAGTTGCGCACACAGACCTAAATGAAGAAGGTGTGCGCACACATAATCAAAGGCTTACCCAAAATCTGGGTATTCCTTCAAGTAACCCACTTCCCCCTCTCCGAAAAGGATCCAATAAGGGGAAAGGAAAGAATCAGGTTACTTATCACACTTCCTCTGAAGGAGGTCAATCGCTCTCATTAGAGCAAAGGTTTGCACAACAGGAGGAAGAAATGAAAGAATTAAGAAGGTTGAATGCAGAACTACTTCAGAGTAGTCTTCTTCTTAAGAATGCTGAAGTCCGGCAGCCGAAGGAATTTGTTGTAACTACTGAGATGGATCAGGAATATCCTCCTTTATCAGTACACCCACAGAGGTCTAATCCTACGGGTCAAACGCAACAACGGTTGGCAGCACTACCATTAGTTGCAGCACCAACCTCCACGGCTGTCCAAGCTCCATTCATTGCAACTACCCAAAACCAAGTTCAACCTGACGTTTCTCAAATGTTAATAACTACTATTGAGTCATTAACAGCTCGGTTAGAAACTATGGAAGGGAAACGGGCGCAAGTTCAACCTGAAAAGAAAGTTTACCCTGAATGGGTAGATTCAATTTCTCCTCCATCCAGTTTTGGAAACCCTATTTTCCCTACTTTCAATGGATCAGGTGACCCTGAACAACATTTGACGCATTACGTGTCTTGTTGTGATCCTATGATGGGAACTCCAGAGCAACAAGAAGCAGTGAAACTCAGATTCTTCGTGCGAACCTTGCAAGGACCAGCTTTTGTCTGGTATACAAGCTTGAAATCCCGGTCAGTCATCGGATGGGAGGATCTTCGTCAAAAATTCCTTCTTCAGTTCAGCTCAACTTTGCCAAAAACGACAGTTTTCGATCTTACAAACTGCAAGCAAAGGGAGAATGAAAGAGTCTCTGATTTCATTGCTCTTTGGAAGGGATTAACGTATTCCTTGAGTTTATCACTCCCTCAGGAGGAATTGTTGCCAATCTGTGTGGCAAATTTGCGTGACGAATTACGCACGCCATTGATCCCTGTGAAATACACAGGAGGGTTTCGAGACCTTACTTCAATCGCTCAACAGATTGAAGATTCCCTTATGCAGGCTAAGGTTAAATCTCGTGTAATTCCATTAGCTCTAGGAAGAAGAATGGGTAAAGCAGAAACTGCTACAGTTATGCTTAAACAGGCACCTGTACCTATTTCTACTTCAAAACCTTCATCTTCTCGAAGGGCTCCACCTCCTGAACGCCAACAACAAAGGCTGTTTCGTCCAAATGATCAAAAAGATCAATGACGAAAACAATTTGAGGATATGAAGAGTAAAACATACTCTTTCCGAAGTGAGAAAGTTCCTGGTTACTTCATTTCAGCTCTGGAAAATAATTTGGTTCAATTACCAGTGCCGAAGAGACCAAACAAGGAAGGAGATGAAGACCGTCCCAATTATTGTCCCTTTCATCAAATGTTGGGACATCCCATCCAGGAGTGTTTTGTCTTTAAAGACCTCCTACAAAAGATGGTTGACTTGGGACAAGTCAAATTGAAGGGTTCTTCAGCTCATGTAGCGTGTATTACCGCTACAGATCCAGAGGAAGGAGGCGAGTGGCAGGAAGTCAAAAGCAAAACTGCTAAAAAATATGATGATTGGATGGTCAGAAAGACAATCAATCGGACCCATTCCATTTTGCGAACACAATTGAAGAAGCCAATTGTGTCTCCTACAAAAGCTGCAGTAAAGCCTCCATCAAAGGACAAATCCTCAAAAGGGCAGTGCAATTCAAAGAAGAAAGAGGAATCAGGAGAAGATGAGTATGTATCAAAGCCTAAATTGTCTTTGACTCTGGCAGATTTCATGCCATCTACTTCAAAGCCACGGGCACCGTCCCACCAAACGGAACAGCCTAAACAGGCTAACTTGGCAGAGTCTTTATCAGACGAAGAATTGATCTTTGGTTCTGTTAATATGATTCAATTAACAGATTCATATTCCAGTCTTGATGAGCCTGAATTCCCTGTATCAAATAAAGGAACCCGAGGAAGTTCTAGAGGTTCAGGATATAGGGGAAGACGTGGATCTTTCCGAAGCCACTACTCTAATTCTACCCCTGCTAGCACTGTATATGCATCAGAAACTCGTGGTAGAGCCCTTCAGCGAGCTCAAAATGAACAAGCAAGTTCTTCTGCCAATGGCCAACTCAGCTTCGGCACAGTTATTTTGGAAGACCGATTAAATGTTCCATCTTCTTTATCTCAGCAAGTAAATGGATCTAATCAGTCTAATTTTCCAAAACCAAAGATGTTGCCAACTTCAATACAAGAGGCATCAGCTTCCAAAGCATCTGCTTCCAAGGTACCTGCTAAACCGCATATTCCTATTGGGAAACGCAGGCCTCTAGATCAAAAGTATGATATATTGAAACACTTGGCCCAAGTACCAGCCAAATTATCAATTTTGGATGCTTTGAATCTATCAAAAGATCTTCGGGAAGCACTCATCGAAGCTTTGTCAAGTCCTCAGGAGTTTGAAGCTAAAATTGCTGCAGCTGAAATTTATCACATAGAGAATAATCCTGCAGAATGCCATGCAGTGATATCTTTTACTGATAAAGATGAAGATGATGTTGTGCATGGGCACATAAAACCTTTGTACCTATCTGGCAAAGTCAATGGTATAGATGTTCGAAGAGCTTTTATTGACAATGGTTCAGGAGTCAACCTCATGCCCATTCGCACACTTCGTCGATTGGGCCTCACGGAATCTGATTTATCTCCTTCTACCATGATGTTGCAAGGATATGATAAAAATGAACAAGAACCACTGGGAGAAGTTACGCTCAGAACTCATTTTGGAGATCTTGTTTCCAATTCAGATTTCATGATTGTTGATCAAGACTCAGCTTTCAATATCTTGCTTGGAAGACCCTGGTTACATCAGCATGCAGTTATTCCGTCATCATACCATCAATGTCTCAAATACTGTTTCGATGGTCAAGTTGGAACATTGTATGGTGATAAGGCCCCGTTCAAAACATGTGAGTCTCAATACATTGAGGCGGAATTTTATCACATGAAGGGAAGAGAAAAATCTACAATGAAGGAAATTACCAAAGTTAATGCTCCATATGGTTTGGAAAAAATTCCAATAAATCCATTTTCACATGTGAGTACAGATTATGTGTTACCTATCAGTCAAATTGACAAAATAGGCCCAAATCAAAATACTCTTATGGAAAGATCCATAATGTCAATTACGGCAATCGAGCCAGACAACATGGGAGAAATTGGTAACTTACCAAGCAGTGATGAAAGCATAAGTGGTGACGTTTTCATTTCGTCTGCTGAAATCCAACAAGTCTATACTTCGCTAATCAGGCCAGAAGAAGTTATAGCAACACCAGAGGTGAATGTTGATGTCGATTCTCAATCCATCATCTCCTCTTTATTTCCCAAAGAAGACCCTTTTTCATCAATAGGGTCGGAAATGGAAGCTTCTTCTTCAAAATGTGAAAATTTTGACATCTCTTATGATCATGAGAATTTCGTTTTTTCATCTACTTTGCAAGTAGAAACGGAAGATATAACACATGATGAAGAGGAAGAGGAAGATCTTAGAGATGCTCCTCCAGCATTTGAAGAGGGTATCTCTACCACTGTGGATGAACTCAGAGAAGTAAATCTGGGTACAGAGAAAGATCCACGCCCCACTTTAATTAGTGCGGCCATGACCCTTGAAGAACAAGAGATGTATATTTCTTTTCTAAAGCAAAATAAAGATATTTTTGCTTGGAATTATACAGAGATGCCTGGCCTTGATCCTGATGTTGCCACCCATCATTTGGGTTTGCCAAAAGAACATCGAGGATTCAAGCAAGCCGCGAGAAGAACACACCCAACCTATGCTTCCAAAATCTAGGCTGAAGTGGATAAGATTATCAAAGCTAACTTCGTCAGAGAAGTTCAATATCCCAAGTGGTTGGCTAATATTTTCCCAGTAAAGAAAAAGAACGGACAAATTAGGGTTTGCATCGATTTCAGAGATCTTAATCGGTATTGTCCCAAAGATGATTTTCCAGTTCCGATTACAGAACTCTTAATTGATGCGACGGCTGGCTATGAAGTACTTTCTTTCATGGATGGATATTCTGGATATAATCAGATCCGAATGGCCCCAGAAGATGAGGAATATACAGCCTTCAGAGCTCCTCAAGGTGTGTTTTGTTACCGGGTGATGCCCTTTGGTTTAAAGAATGCAGGTGCAACATATCAACGCGCCATGCATCGTATCTTCAAACCTTTTCTAGGGAAATTTGTTGAATGCTATGTAGATGATTTGGTGGTTAAATCCAAACAACGTTTTGATCACTTGGCTGATTTGGAAATCATATTCCACAAGCTTCGACAACATAATTTGAAGATGAACCCCTTAAAATGTGCTTTTGGGGTAACCTCAGGAAAATTCCTCGGCTTTGTTGTACGCCATCGTGGTATTGAAGTCGATCCTGAGAAGACCAAATCAATCCTTGGTATGTCACCTCCTCAGAATTTGAAAGAATTAAGAGGACTTCAAGGACACTTAGCCTATATTCGGCGTTTCATCGCCAATTTGGCAGGCAAAAGTTTACCTTTTACCAAATTATTGAAGAAAGGAGTCACTTACCAGTGGACTAAAGAATGTCAAGAAGCATTTGATGTTCTCAAGAAATACCTCTTAAGTCCACCAGTACTCATGCCACCTGTTGAGGGTAGACCTCTTATCCTCTATGTGACAGCTTTAGAGCGATCATTGGGTGCCTTTCTCGCTCAAAAGAATGATGCTGGGAATGAAAATAGTCTCTACTATCTCAGTAGAACTATGCTTGAAGCAGAAACCCGGTATTCGAGTATTGAAAAGTGCTGCCTAGCATTAATCTTTGCAGTTCAGAAACTGAGAAACTACCTGCAACATCACGAGGTCCAATTGGTATCTCGTAATAATCCACTCAAATTCATCCTTAGTCGTCCAATGCTTACAGGACGTCTGGCAAGGTGGGCGGTTATTCTACAGCAGTTCGACATTCAGTATGTGTCTCAAAAGGCAATTAAGGGCCAAGCTCTGGATGATTTCCTGGCTGAACACCCTTCAGTGGAAGACACGTATTCAGATATCGAACTCCCTGATGAAGAAGTTTTTTCTATTCAAGAGAATCCTCAAACATGGGAAATGTATTTTGATGGTGCTTCTAGAAGTCCAACAGGGAAGAAAATGGATAATCCTAAATTCAACAAAGTTGGTTTAGGAATTGTGCTCATTTCTCCAGATAAGGCAGTGTTACCTTATTCCTTTTTGTTGTGGGAAGGTGGTACCAATAATGAAGCTGAATACCAAGCTCTCATTGCAGGCTTGGAGTTAGCGCTTCAAGCACAAGTGAATCACTTAAAGGTGAAAGGTGATTCAGACCTGGTAATCAAACAAGTCAATGGGGATTATGCCATCAGAAAAGAAGAATTAATCCCTTTGTATGATTACGTCAGAGAGTTAATGTCGGAATTCCCTTCAGAACCGACATTTTCTTATGTCCCAAGATCACAAAATGCTCAAGCTGATGCACTGGCTAATATAGCCACAGCTTTAGCAGATCCAAATCGGGACAAGACAACCATCGGTATTGCCCACCGTCGTGCAATTTCACCTTATGTTCAAGTCAGAACAGAGGAAATTAATGAAATTAGTCCCATTCCTGAACCATATGGTCATACTACAGGATGGATGTCACCTATCAGGGAATACCTTCAAAATGGAACACTTCCACCTGATAGAGCCGAGAGAGAACAAATTCGGCGACGTGTGGTCAATTTTACTCTTTATGATGGTCCAAACCACCTCGAGAAAATTCTCTACAAACGTGGTTTTGATGGAGTTCTCTTCAGATGTATTGATGGTGAAGAGACAATGGCTGTCATAAAAGAAGTGCATGCAGGAGTCTGTGGTGCCCACCAGTCTGGACATAGATTGTCTGATCAAATTCGAAGACTTGGATACTTCTGGCCTTCAATGATACAAGATTGTGTTAATTTCACAAAGAAGTGTCATTCATGCCAAGTATATGCCAATTTCATTCATCAACCTCCAGAGTTGCTTCATACAGCTAAATACTCATGGCCATTTTCCACATGGGGAATGGATGTGGTAGGACCTTACCCTTCAGCTACGGCCAAGCAGTTTAAGTACATTCTTACTGCTACTGATTTCTTTTCCAAATGGGCAGAGGTAGTACCTCTCAAAGAAGTCAGTTCTAAATGCATTGTTAGCTTCATCAAGTCTAACATCATTACTAGATTTGGTGTCCCTCATACCATATTGACAGACAACGGCACCAACTTCTGTTCTTCTGAGGTAAAGAGATTGTATCAAGAATACAACATTAAGTCTAACCATTCATCTCGATATCATGCAGCGGCTAATGGACAGATAGAGGCCTTCAACAAGACTCTTTCAAATATACTGCAAAAGATGGTGGATAAAGATAAGAGGTCATGGCCTGATAAACTCTATCATGCTTTATGGGCTTATCGGACTACCACTCGCAATGCAACGCGGTCTACTCCATATTCATTGGTATATGGAACAGAAGCAGTCTTGCCAATTGAAGTTCAATTGCCCTCACTCAGAATAGCCATTTGTGATCAGTTATCAACAGATGAGCAATCCCAAAAGCGGTTGAATGAATTGGAACAGTTAGATGAGAAAAGATTGTGCACTTTGCACCACTTGGAAATCTATCAGAATCGAATAGCACGAGCTTTTAACAAAAAAGTTCGTCTTCGTTCATTCATTCAGGGAGAATTGGTATTGGTTATCAGAACACCAATGATACCAGGAAAGAAGCCTCCCAAGCTTGAACCAAAATGGGAAGGACCTTATTCAGTACATAAGGTCTACTCCAATGGAGCGTATTCTCTGATTTCAATGGATGGAGAACACATCACGACTCCAACTAATGCCAGATTTCTGAAGAAGTATTTTGTATAAACACAAAATATTGTTCCCAGAACCAAGACTTACAATTGGTTCATACAGAAAAGGTCCGGTATGACCTTAAACTACACCATGGTCCAGTATGACCTTAAACTACAACTTCGTCCAACATGACATTAAACTGTGTCACATATTCTGTCCGAGATGACATTAAACTATAATACGTCTAGCATGACGATAAACTGTACGGTCCATGCATATGACCTTAAACTATTCGCACTTATGTCCCTGCAACATGACACTAAATTGTGCAGCACCAATAGTCCTAACTACAAGACTTTAAACTGCATAGTCCCTGATTTTGTCTTACATGACAATAAACTGTATAGAAGTTCCTATATTTTGTCTGAGATGACATTAAACTATATTGTGTCCTAGAAACATGACATTAAACTGTGTGGCACTTTCATCGTCCAACATGACGTTAAACTGTAAAAAAATCCCCAGAACTGATATCCTCATATTGGTTCACCTTAGTCCTAGCTACATGACTTTAAACTGTACAGCACCAGTTCGTCCTTGCTATATGACGTTAAACTATACAGCAATGGTCCCGTATGACTTTAAACTGCATCATTCCTGGTCCATGTATATGACCATAAACTATTTGCAAATATGTCTAGCAAGACGTTAAACTGTGACGTCCTAACTACATGATGCTAAACTGTATAAAAGTCCCTCACGTCCGGAAAGACGTTAAACTATATAATCATCAAAAGTCCAGCATGACATTAAAACTGCGCAATCCCCCTTTCGTCCAATATGACGTTAAACTATATTGTCCCCATCATCTTAACTACATGACGCTAAACTGTACAGAAAGTCCCTTTTTTTTATTATGTCCTACATGACATTAAACTGTACATCGTTAAGGTTGTTATTACCTCTTGTTTCTCACACCGAGTATGACTCACGTGAGCTTAGAGCGAACATCAACCATAACACTCCCTTTGGGCCACTAACCATGTGTAAGTCCCAACAACATTTTTTAGATCATTGTCCACAAGAACAACTTGATCATTAATTCATTCTTTAATTGAACTACACGGACTTTGATCCTTTCCCTCCAGGCTGGGTATGTAGGCAACCTCCCAAAGGTTCAAGCCCAAAAACAATCTCTTCACATTGGTTCACCACCATCTCATATGATGATGATTTGTGAAACCACCCCTGGAATCAATATCTTTACATTGATTCACTTTCGTCCTTGTTATATGACGTTAAACTATACAACACTTTTGTCCGGTACGACAATAAACTACAATATTCTTTGATTTCCTCATTTGAGAAGGAACCATTATTAACATTGATTCTTTTTTCAATCATGGTTTTCATTTTTTCGAAAGACTACGTACATACATGGTAATGCCTAAACTTTTTATCTTAGGTTAAAACCATCATTGCACTAAAGTCCCCTTTTCACCCTTCACATGTACGAACCAAATTTGTACAAAGGGTAGATCTAGAACTACGTGGACTTGATTCCCATCCTTATGGGATACGTAGGAACATTCGAGTGTCCCTCGAATCCAGTCCCAAGTCTTTTGGGCCTAACCCCAAATTTCACTTTCAGTCCCTTGGCTGAAAAGTCTTCATGAAAACACACACTGTGTATTCATTATTATGGTCCGAATTCTATGACCCTAAACTAAGATCACTCATACTTTCGTCCTGCACGACGTTAAACTGCATTTCAAGAACTACGTATGGCTTGATTCTCATTCTTATGAGATACGTAGTGAAGTCCAAGTTTCAATTCAGGACCCAGCCACAACATGATTATGGTTTTCATTGACCTATGTATCTCTATATACATTGGAAAATACCCATCTTTATGTATTATAATCCTAACATTAAATATTTTCAGATCTTCATAACCCTTTTCATGACTTATAGTCACAAAAATGTCAAACTTCTGAGAATTCTTTTGCCTGACTATGCAGCACGTGCCCATAGGTGGCCTTGCATAAACAGTCCACATAACAGACTTGTCAGCCAAGAGATGCTATTTATTTGACCATGCAACCAATGCCCATAGGTGGCCCTGCATGTTTTCAACCCCCTAACGGGTTTGTTAAATAATAGTAACTTCATTCTTGGGAAGAATGCCTCTTTTGTCCTTATTTGTCTTAAACGACAGTATGTAGGGATCCGCAAAAATAGCCATCCTTAACGTATTTGTCCCATATCCTTTTTCATGATCTAAAAGTATTCAAGTCTATGGTTTATTCTTCTTCCCTACGTTTGGGTCAGACCTTCGTAGGAGTGATATTCATCCAGTTCTTTGATATTCTTGTTTGGAAATATCTTCTCCATATTCAAGTACCTCTTTCCATACAACAAACTCTATGCTTTAGAAAATTTGAATCTCCATAAACTTTCACTAGCTTTTAGCACTAGGAAAGTAAAATTTCTGGGAGTTCTTTTGCCTGACTATGCAGCACGTGCCCATAGGTGGCCTTGCATAAACAGTCCACATAACAGACTTGTCAGCCAAAAGATGCTATTTTATTTGACTATGCAGCCAATGCCCATAGGTGGCCCTGCATATTTCAACCCCCTAACGGGTTTTGTTAAATAATAGTAACTTCATTCTTGGAAACTACTTCTTCTAATGCCTTTTAGCTCTTTTTCATGTCATTCCTCAGATTCAAATATTCTTAAGCCATAGTTTACATTTTTTCCCTCATACTTGAGTATGGTAATATGTTTTCAGATAAATTGTCAAGGAATTGAATCCATTTTTTTTTTAATTTCCGGTCAAAGCTATTTCGACCTTAAACATTAGCCCCTTTATGTCCGGCTTGCATGACTTTAAACTGCCCACACAAAAGACAAAGGAACTCTGAATAAAAGTCAAGTTCCAGCTCACTAAATATACATTTTTTGTATGATTTAGGTAATATTGAGCAGTTAAAAGGTTCAAAGTTTGTAGGGTTATTTGTAATAATCCTAGTAAAAATCAAACTATGCTTACTAAGCCCATTGGCTTAAGTAAATTTGAAGCAGGTAATGGAAGAATGCAAGTACAAATGATTGAAGACAAAAGTGTTTTTCATTGATACACAAGAGTTAGAAGGACATCCACAGACTGGAATCTCTTCTCTTTTTCAAGAATTATAGAAGATTGTCAACATAAGTCTTCATTTGATGTATAGCATCCTGAGCCTTATCAACAGTTACTTGAAGCTCGTGCACTTGACCAGCTTCACTCTTCTCAGCTTGCTGAAGTGCCTTCTTAGCATCTGCAATGGCTTTCATGCCATTCATATGAGTTTCATCCAATGATTTATTAAGCTGATCAAGTTCCCCAGTAACAGCATCTAACTGTTGCTGGAGCTGCACCTGCTGAACGACCTTTTCTTTGATTTTTTGCTTCAGATCCTTCATCTTGACAGCATAATCAGCTTCAGCCTGGGATATCGCAGCCTCAAATTCGCCTATGTTGACTGACAATTTCACTCTGGTCAAATCTTCGCGACTTGTCTGCATTTGCTCCCTCCTGAAAATAATCTGTTTCACCGCAGCATGGATCTTTTCATACCCAAAACCACCAAGTCCCATTATAACAAATTGGGATGACAATCGGGAAATTTTTTATGGTAGCTCTTCTAAAGGCACCCCCGATATGATGTTCCATATGTTGTTCCATGCCTTACGTCGTGAAAAGCTGAACGCTTTGAGCATCTCTGGATCTGATTCAACATCTTCGTCAGAAGGGGGTATGTAATCTGGAATTAACATGCTTAAGGAAGTGCCTCGTCCTGCTCTTTCCCCTCTGACTTGGGCTTCTTCACTTTCAATTCCCGTTGGGGCAGAGGCTGAAGCCTCATCTCCGGATCTAGCCATTACAGTTGATGGCCCTACATGATCAATTGAAAGATTTTAGTTGAATCTTAAAGGATAACAAAATAATGGATTGTCTTGCAAATAAAGTACAAATCACAAATATTGTTATCCCTTACCCAATGGTGGTTCAGCAACATGAGAAGACTTCTCCCCATCTTTCCCGGTTTCAACAGGATTTTCAAGATGGGTCTCAGGAGAGTTTATTGGATTTAGCTCTACTTGAGCTAATGTTTCTGCAATGATAGGGTTGACATCAGTGTCCACACCCACTTCGGGCATTGGCAGTTCAGCAGCTTTTACGGAAGAAACTGCATATTATTTTACATCATGATTAGAAATATGTTTTGTTTTTAAAAGAAAAATTTGGGCGAAGGGTAACACTCACGCCCAAGGTCTTCTAAATCACATGACAATCTAGCATGATCATAAAATTCTTCAAAAGTCATTCCTTGATTCATCATTTCATCTAATGATACTTCAGAATCTTGGTTAGTCTCACCAGTGGGAGCATTTGTTACGTCTTCTTGCTGACTTATGTCCTGCAACCCCTGACCCTGGACAACATCTTCAGTAGTGGGAGGGATACTGGGAATGGATGGTAGCTCTTCTCTAGGAGTAACCAAGTTAGCTTGAGTCTGTGGTTGTTCTACAGCACCCTCCACGACCTTTGAAGAAGGATCAGTCCCTTCCCTCAAGGGGGAAATTGAAGAAGCCCCTGCAATCCTCAGAAATATGAGTAACCATATGATTATGGGTATAAACTCATGATTGTTCGAAGGACTTACCACTGCTAATGAAACGTTTAGCTAAGGATTTCCTCCTTCGTTGCCTTGGCTTCTTTTGTTTTTTTGGAGTTTCAGTTGTCTCCTTTATTGGCACTTGGATTGGCGAATGAAAGGCTATGTCCAGTGCCTCATTCATGGCCTGCTGGCCTGGAGATATCTCGCCTGGTTCGCGAGGAGAATCAGCAGCATCCCCAACAGCAGTACCACCAGGGCTATATTGTGGCGAAGGAACCCCGGTCCCTTTCTTTGCAAGCTGCAAGATGAAGAAAATAACTTCCTTAAGTAACAAAGCTTCAACTGAAATCAAGTTGCAAAGAAAATAAGGAAAGAAAACTTACATCTTCAGGAGCCACGTACTCTTTCCACTCCTCATCTCCAGAACCACCAGCCCCCTTAGTGGTGCCACGATCAATCATTTCCTTCACCCGCCTGGTGATAGGAACCGAATTATCAGTGGCATATATGAGCATTTCCAGCTCTTTGATATAAGCTCGCACTTCATTGGGGTTATCTCCGTATTGAAGGTCTTTAGAAGCTAGAAGATATCCTATCCCAGGAAGTTGTAGGCCCTCACACAAATCCAGCCAGGCGGTCTCAGTATCACAGTATAAGCTCTGCCATAGCTGAACAGCCTCTGGTCTTAGATATAAAGGCTGTGAGGAAGGTCCTACAATTTTTGATTTTAATTTCTTCCCGATTCCTGCAACTACAGATAGAGAATAAGAAAGTGAGACTTATTACTTTATAAAGTAGCAGTGATTGAAGTTATTACAATCAAATAATTCACCAGGAGCTGATGGAGTGGGTCTTTTAACTCTGGCCAGAGGATTATATCGGGCACGAAACCGCTTTGCTGCCGGTTGTGCCTCATCATCCCCATCATGATAATCCGAGGAATCAGTTCTAGAGGAGGAGTCTGTTGAACCTATTTCAGGAGGAGAAGCATCACCTTCATGAGGAAGAGTTTCTTTCTCTACAGTCCTCTTCCTCTTTCCCACTTGATATACAGGATGATTCAATATCCCTTTGGGGTATGATGCTATCCAGTGTTCGGCATAAAATGTAGTCAGATAATGTGCCGCTTTTTCAACTGGTAGATCAAATACTGCCCCAGTCTTCTCTCTTGATGTCAGCAACCATAGTTGTCGAGCAACCATCGGATGTTGCTCTAACCTGACATGTACTGGAGGGGATACAACAATCTGTTGCAAACATTTGAATTGGCGTGCAAATCTATATGGAGCATAGGCCTCGCATATGATTTCTCCATCAATCCTGGCTACTAACACGCCATCCCTACAAGCTAGCATGTATGCCCTCAAATCCAAAGGGGCTTTCCCATCATCAACAAACCGCCCAGATGGCGGACTTCCATAAGGAAAGAAGTTGAATTCCTTATACATGCTTAGTCTTACTTTTATGTCATAACCATTGACATCTAATGGAGCAATTCCAGAGAATGCTTGCACTGACGGTCTGAAAGAGCTTCCAAGAATTTGTAATCCATTCTGTACATTGTAAGTCCTAAAGTGAGTGGCGATCCATCCCCACAAAACCTGGAATGGTCCCACTATTCTTAAAGGAGATTTACCCTGGAAGACGTGAAGTAAACTCCTGTGGATCTTTGCTAAAATGGGGGTAGCTAACCCAACCATTTTTCCCTCAGCCAACTTGGCCGCAATGACGAAGGTCCCTGGCCTAACGCCTCCCTTCGAATCCCTGACCGGCAAGAGATAGATACTGAGCCACATTGCCAAGAAACCCGCCAGACGAGTTTTCTTTGGAATTCTTTGATTCACTTCATAGCCCCATTTTTCAAACTCTCCTGCTTCTAGAGTTGGCCAGAATGTGCCAGGAGCTCCTCTCTTCTCAGGTTTTGGACAAGTGGTAGGACGTCTGGGCCAGGTATCCTTGGATTTCTTTTTCTTGGATCCTTTTTCCTTTGGCTCCATCCCTTTCTTCTCAGTAAGAAACACATTCATCCATTCTTCCGGATGGATATCTTTTCTGAAATGAGTTAATGAGGTCTCTGAACTCTTGAGCTTGTGAAAGATTTTGAATAATTCTCGAGCCAAAGCAGGAGTCTTCTCTGGATCATTCCAAGTCACCTTGGGAGGAATGAATTCATCATACATATCGCCCAAGATTGGAGCTCCTGAAATCTTGTGGACTTCCCACAAACTGATACCTACTTCTCCATGAGTCAAGTGGAAAGAATTAGTCGCTGGACTCCAATGGCTGAGTATCTCTGGCACGAAGATATCATGTCTGTAAATATATGTTTGCCCAACCCAAACAGCCTCATATATTGCAGCTCTCTTCAGATCCTCAATAAACTCTGCGCAAGTCTGTCGCACCCAGTATACCCACATCCAAGTTGGTTTCACACCTCCCCCAGGACGGAAATCCCAACTTTTCTTCCAGCCTTTGGATTGATCCATCTGAGCATTTCGGAAGATTGAAGGATGACAATGTGGTTGAAGCTAAGGTGTATGTTTTTTCAGATCTGGTGTGCAAGGGCTATGATGCATCACATAAGCCTTCTCCACTGTTCCAGCAGTTTGAAATGTTCCTCCGCCTGAGATATTTGCTGAAGCAAAATTGGTATAATTCTGAAACCAAGAAAATGGAAGATAATTCTGTACTTTTGGAATAATGACTTCTTGCAGATGACCATGACCATACAAAGGTAGGTAAGTGCAGTGAGGAAAGTCGTGATGATATTTCTTCAGATACTTAGCCAAATCTGGAAGAGTGCTGTTTTTGACAGTATAGTAATCAGGGCCAATGATATTCATCATATCATCTATCTGCTTGCTAGCCAGTTCATCAATTAATCCAGGTCTAAGAGCCATTGAATCTGCACAGGAGTTGAATAAATTAAACTCTTAAATGGGTTTTATTTTTCATAAAATTTGTGAAAGAATTTGAAAAAAATGGCTAAGACATTAAGGCGCGCAAGTATGGAGATGTCGCGCAAGTGGTACATGTGCCGCGCAAGTTTTGGTCGCGCAAGTATTACCGCGCAAGCCCTATTACCTTGAGAGTAGCGCGGCAGCGAAGAAACAGCGAAAACAAGAGACTTGCGCGGCGAGGAAGACTTGCGCGGCGAGAGCTCGAGAAATCCGGAACTTCAGATGCCATCTACGGCCGGAAGCCGTGTATTTATAGGCCAGGGGGCCTATCTGCGTGCCGCATCCAGAGTGCTCAATGCCTGCGCGACGAAGACTTGCGCGCCGACTTCTGTGCATTGAAGACTTGCGCGCCGCCCTTTTCCTTTAGAGGGATTCGATTTCCTCAGAGTCAAATCCTCATTTTCTCTCCGGATCCAACTCTGAGGGGGGACTTTTGTTGACGCTCCTTTCGTCACGGAATCTAAAGTTCGGAAAAGGGAATATCTGAGCTCAAAGTGATTAATCCTTTGAAGAAACATCAAAAATCGACAAAGGGATAAAAAAAAGGAGAACATTGCCCATGTATCGCGCAAGTTCCCTCTTGGTCGCGCAAGTACACTTGCGCGCCGCCTCAATACTTGCGCGACTCCTCATGTTCGTGCAAGGGACTTGCGCGACATATGTGGTAACCGCCTGGTAACTGCCTAGTAACCGCCCGGGGTCTTCTTTTGCCTATAAATAGACCCTGTGGGCCCCCCATTGGAGAGGATCTTTTTCCAGAAACACGGATTGAAGCTCCCGACGCCCAAGTCTCTTCTCAAAGCTTCCGGAACACTTCTAAGGTAATTTCTTACCTAGAACGGAAGATCTAAAGAGAAAAAGGAAGGCCTAAGTGTTGAAACTTATCAAACACTTGCGCGCCGACTTAATTCCTCCAATATAACTTGCGCGTCCCTCTTCTGGAAGAACCTCAAGAGAATGGTAAAGGGTTTAATAAAGAGTCGCTCAAGTATTTCAACTCTGGTTGAAAATCGCGCAAGTACCCCTAATGTCGCGCAAGTATACTTGCGCGACCAATACTTGCGCGCCGCCGCAGGACTTGCGCGCCTTTCAGGACTTGCGCGCCCCTATCTTTTTGGGTGCCCATCTTGCCCATTTTTACCCCTCTTAAGCCATTTCACCCTTCCTATTCAAGATTCAGTCTTCAAGATACTCTTCAAAGCCATTTATGGCATGATTTCTTGATTTGACATCCTTATCTGAAAGGAATTCTGTGAAATATCTCTCAAAACCTAGTGATTTAAACATATTTATATCACCAAAGATTGAGAGTTCATTCATTTCAACCTCATCCTTTAAGATGAGAGAATCCTAATTTGGGTCTCCTTTTCAGGAATAAATCCCCAGTTATAAAAACCTAACTTGGGCATCTTTCTTAAGAATAAGCCCCAATCAAGTCCTTTAATCTTGGGCATCCTTCTTAGGAGTAAGCCCCAAGTCTCTTAAAATTTCTCTTAACCAGTCATAAATTACCTTTGATTTGGGTTTCCTTTTCAGGAATAAAACCCAATCATAAGTCCCCTCCTAACTTGGGCATCCTCCTTAGGAGTAAGCCCCAAGATTAGAGTATTCAAATCTCCATGAAGCACATATAACTTTGTGGACCCTGTTCTTGGATTTTCTCCCTAAAAGTAAATCCTAAACTTTCGTCTATCTGGGCAGTCATCTATACATAAGCCCCAAAACAAATTCTTATGATTTCATCTTTTATGGCACAATTGTCTGAATTTTACCAATACCTCTTGTTTCTCACACCGAGCATGACTCACGTGAGCTTAGAGTGTAAAAGTAATTATGACATTCATCTTTGAGCCATAAATCATAAAACATCATATCCCATTCCTCGAACTACGTGGGTTCTGATTCCTTTTTCAAAACAAAGGATACGTAGGTAGCCCATTTATGGGTTCGATCCCAACATTGAAATAATCTCTGTCCTTCTGAATGACGATAAAGTTCAAGTGCCCCACTGAGTGGCTTTAAAACCAGCCTGGTCATCAAAATGACCAAGAGACTTTTATATAAATGTTTTGAAGGATACCATTGACCAAGAATCTCTAAACAAATATAGATGATTCTATATTGATGAAGAACCTCGAATACATATAAAAGATTCTCTAAATTTCTTGCATATTTAATCATTGATTGTTAAAACTAAAGGAAATCTCATTTTATACTTGGTAATGTAATAAGGATTCACGAACTTAACTTAAATCTATAAAGAGAGTCCCGGAGTAGACAATAATTCCCCTCAAAAAGGTGTGATGAGTCCGACCTCCCATCCTCTCGACCAATGCAAATTCCTAAGCCTCATTAGCCCACAAGCTAATGAGCGCCTGCCTTTGGAAAGTAGGTCCAAACGGATGTGGAATCATTGGATGTTTCCGGTTCTACGAACAAACCCGTTAGAAACCGATCGGAACGTTTGAATCTCCCGTCCAGAAGGTCATCCCCGGATTCCGCGCGAAACAGGGGTTCATGTTCATGTTGCTCCCACTGAACGAATATTCCTTAATATTCTTCAATATTGATTGTTTATGTACTTGTACATCTAGTGGTCAAATTTATACAATGGTTTCATCATCACTAGTATCCTCATCTCCTGTGTCCTCTTACTCTAGTTCCCCGATCATGTCCTGGAAAGTCGAGTTAATAGCTATACTCATTATCGATGAAGGGATCCACTAATAGAATGACATTAATAGAACCAAAAATTAAATCTTCTTCCAATGATGACTCTTCCCAGGTGACCATTTTTTGTGGTATCATTTGGTGGAGAAGTTACCATTATTTAAGATCTTAGGTCATATTATTTGAGAGTTTCAAAGATAAATTTTTCCTTTCTGTTGGTTCATCATCCAGTGATTTCTCCCTATCTTTCATGCCAAGATCATTTTGGATGAGCCTACATTTAGAGGTTTTGGATATAATGGTCTCAACTATGATTGAGTGGGTGAAACTGGGGTCTTAGTAGGTTGTTTCAACTGTTCTTGGAGTATTCCACGATCTCAGTTTATTTTTTTCTGATTTATGAAATTATAAAATAAAATTACCCTTCTACAAAAAATCCCTTTCCACTCACCCCTTTCCTCATGGGTAGTAGTAGAAAGAAACTCCACTTGTTCTAGTAGTAGTCTCGATTTTACATTCCTAGATTTAATCATTTAATACATGAGTTCATTAAGGATAAATCATTTTAGAATGGTTTTTCTCAATATCTAGTGAAAGGGGAAATAATCTGTCCGGCCTTATAGAACCACCTCTTCATCCCTTTTTATTTTGGGTAGTCAGATTAAATCATGGTACATAGAGGATACTAAATAGCCACGTAGATGATCATCTCATAATGAGTAAAATATATTCCTTTATTCCTCAATTTGATTCTATATAGGTCCCCTCTGCTCGTCTTGTTAAGGCAAGGGTTACTTTTGTTTCCCAGGGGTGTTTCACAATATGGTGTAGGCTTAAGAGTTTGAGACTACATGGGGACTAGAATAAGTTTGACTGATGCTACTTCCACTTTTCCATCTCTTTTCCCCAAGACTAGTGGGATTATTTGGGAGTTAAGATTAGTCTACCATGTAGAGTCTTTAATTCTTTAGTAAATGGTGGATAAATACTAGAACGCACACGTATATTTCAGTGGGATGAGTGGTGGTCATAGTTCATCATGGAATTTATAGATGCACATGGAAAGCATATCTTTATGGGGGACATTCAAGTTTAAGGAATAGGTCAACCCATTCCATTAGGAAATGAAGTCTAAGAATTTCTTTTTATATTATCTTTTTCAGTTAAATAGGTCACTGGGTTTTGTCTTCTAAATCTTTGAGTGGAACTATAAGAGGAACATCCTATGAAGGTCTTCTCATCCTGTGATAGACTGAGTAAGAAAGATGGTTTTCGATGCAATGGTTATCCCTTGTAGGGTTCGCACAAAGAATTTGAGTTTCACATATTCTTATTTTTCTGGGGTTCACATCATGGTATCATAATGGGAAATGTATTGGTTCATATGTTGTTACATATAACCTAATCAATCAAAAAATGGAAACATGAAAATCCCAAATTTTGGCGGCAGCGGGGTGTCTCTCACCCTATCTGGGTAAGGTTTATGTTTCAACTCCACTGGTGGATTTAGTTCCTCCAGAGCTTCCAATCGAGCTGTAATTTCGTCAATTTAGTCGATAATATCTTGACAGGTATTCTATTGAACCAGGTCATGGATAAGTGAATAAATTGGTTTATTTATATGTCGGTTCCACATCTATTTAGGATGGATATCCCACTACAGGAATCTTCTAGGGATTTACCTAAACCATTTCTTTTTTTTTTCCATTATGGAGGGAAATTATCGTACCCGTCCATGATCTAGTCTAGGTGGACTGATGGTTTGGGAACCAATTTGGTTAGATGTCCTATAACTTCGTTAATTGATGGGATGAACCCTTGTGGATAAGGTACACCTATTATATGTGTACATTGAGACTCTTATAAGGGTGCCTATTCAATAGAACAACTACCTCAGAGTAGCTTATTGTTTATTCCCCTCAACTCTTTAATTTCATCTTCTTTCCAATAAAATATATCTTTAAGCATAAGGGGTCATTCTCATTAGGACTATGATGTAGTTCATAGAAAAACATACTTTTATTCTCCACTCTGATAGAGAGTCGTTGAGGAGGTGGTGGGGGATTGATCAGGGAAACACCTAAATTCAAGGTGATTCTCTAGTTCTGGTTGAGCACACCTTCATTATTAGTTCGAATCATATTCTGGGAGAAAATATCCTCTGTTTTATATGATTCATTTTCATAATATTTAGTGTCATCTATTAGATTTCCATCCACAATGTTTACTGATTCATAGTGCATTATAGTCACCATACAGGTTGTCGAATGGTATGAGAGTTGTTTGTGTCCTTTGTTGTACCTCTCTCTTCCTTTTTTGGATCATTTTCAGGGTTATTGGTGAAGGGTGACTTGGAGGAATCCTTTATGTAGCCTTTTCATATCCCTCTCTTCTAGGGTGAATTATTTTTGAGACTATATAGAATGGGATACCTCTTATCTTATAATCCACCCAATACATGAAAAGGCTAATTTATGTTGACGGGTTGATTAGGGTAAAAATGTTCCCAACCTTACAAGCTTGGGTTGCCCATGTTTTTCTTATTTTATTCCTTGGCACAAATTTTTTAGTCTTATGAGGGTGTTTTATGTTAAAAATTCCCCCAGCCCTACAATCTAGGGATCAACATGTACTATAGAAACTACTGTTATTTTCATAACTCTCTAGATCTCACACATCCTAGTTTGGGCATTATTCAGATATAATTTCAGTTCTATACATAAACTATTCTATTATGATGCAATTATCAATTCTTGATGGTTATCCTCCCTTAGTAAAGAATATTGTTAAATGTTCTTGGTTTATTTTTTAGGAGTTTTTCAATGGATTTCTCTCTTTGGTCTTGACACTTATGAGACTTTCTCGAGGTTATTTTTTGTTCTGTATGATGGTTTTTCTTGAGCAGGGATTTTTCCGGATAACCACCTAGGAATAATGAAATTATATGATGTCATTTATAGTGGGATTTCTAGATGGTGTGAGGGGTGAAATTTAAAGTACCATTCTATCCCCATCCCCAAATATGAACACCATTCATGGCATCCTCGATTAGAAGATGAAAATTGTGCAGTGCATTGAGGCATGTTAGTTGGATATTGTTCTATAACCTCTCTGATCTTTGTCATCATGTATATATAAGGGATTCCATATTTATTTGATGATACATCTCTCCATTTTTTTCATGGAATGAATACCCATTGTAGGGAAATAATTTTTATTAGTTGGTGTAGCGTTTTCAAGTGATTGAAATGAATGTTATGTGTGAATTATTCAGAAATATCCCTTGGTATGTCAAACTGAGAAGTGGATGAGGGAAAAAACATGACTAATATGTCTTCCTTGGCCAATTATATTATCAAGAGAAACATAACCCTTTTTCTTCCACCAAATACTCCTCTAATTAATCTACCCAAATTGAACACTTCTTTATGATTTCTCGCAAGTAATGGGGACGTTAGGAGTCTCATTCATGTGAGCAGTTTGGGGGAGGCTCATAGAATGGTAGTTTCCTTGGTTTATGTACTATTTGAGAAAGGATATATCTTATTTATTGGGTATCTAACATTTCTCGCCTTATCCTTCCAAAGGCCTCAAAATATGATGGCATTATTGTATTTGACTCATCAAGGGGAGGACCATCCTTCCAACATGAAATTTGATAATGGGGAAGACCTTTGTAGTTGATTCCAACATGGAGAGTACTTCAATTGTATATTGATTTATGAATACATAGATAATTTTAGCAGAGTATACCTTGTGAAGGACTATCAGGGTGGAGGAAAAAAAGGGGAGGACCTTCCTGCAATTTTATGTCACCATATGAAGGACCTTCACAACGAAGTCCATCATGGTGATCACTACCATCATAGCATGATTCCAATATATATGGATAATTTTTTAGCTTATACCTTAGGGAGGACCATCTGGGGAGACAATAATAAGTGGAGGACCTTCTTTTGGTTTGTGGTCATTACGGGGAGTACCTTCGTAGTGAATTCCATCATGGAAAGCACAAACATCATAACTTGATGCCTAACTGTAGGGAAACATTATACAACATATACCTTATGGAGGACCATCAAGGTAGAAAAAAATAAGGGGAGGGCCTTCTTGATCTTTTATGTATTTATATGGAGGACCTTTATAGAAAATTCCATCATGGAGAGTAATATCAGTATACCATGGTGCTCGACTGCCTGGATAATTTATACAGCGTATACCCTAGGAAGGACAATCAGAGTGGATGGAAATAAGGGGATAACCTTCTTGTTTATTAATTCCACTATTGGGAGGACCTTCACAATGAATGTCAAAATTCCATGAAAAACCATCATAGCATGATGCTCGACTGTAATGATATTTTCTGCAATGTATATAATGGGCTGACTATACAGGAGGATGATAGAAAGGGTAGGACCTTATTTCTATTTGATGTCACTATGTGGAGGACCTTATTGGTGAATTCCTTCAAGGAGAGGACTACCATCATATCTTGATACCTGAATACTGGGAGAATTATTTGAGCCTATACCATGGGGAGGACTATCATAATGGATGACAACAATGGGAGTACATTCCTACTTTTTGATCTTATGGAAAAAAGTAGGACTATCACGACACTTATAAAGAGATAATATCTCTTTATTGATCAATTTGTGTCCTTGAAGGGATGCTTCATAGTGTATGCTCGGGGGAGGAGCTCTAGAGATACTGGTAACAATGTTGTAGGAAGGACCTTTGTAAATGATGTTGCTGCATCCATAATTTGGCAATGTATTTTCAATATCCAAATACATCATTGATATATATTTGATGAAGTCAAGAACTCCACCTTCCAGCATTAAAAATTAATGATTATGATCACAATTTTCCAAATTCCATTGGAGTGATTCATTTTTGGGCTCTCTCTTACAGGTGACTGGGAAAACTTTCTGTATGTAGTGACCTTCATATACGGATTTCTATTCGAGTTTCTCACGTGGTGCGGCTAGGAGATGGAGATGAGATACCTATGTTTTGGTAAGGATATATGCCTTATATGGAGTGTCATCAAAATTGCACCAGTGTACCCTAGTTGGAACAAGTATTTATTCCTGATAATGTAGTTCAGTTATCATGGAATCTTGAAAAAGATCCTCTTGAAAGGGATAATGGATGAATTTATGATCTAGAGTTACCACCTAATTGTGTGGATGAGTCACCCCACTTGGGGAGGTGGGTTTGTGGGCAAGACTCCTTGATATTTCTACAGACATTATTACATCCTGACAAGTATTTAGGATATTTTCAATAATTTATGAATATTCATCCATCATTGATAAGATTTTTTGAGTGATGTATTTTGTGGAAATAAGAATATATTCTCATTCTGATGTCGTAGCAAGAATATGTTACTGTTATGGCCTCCAATTTCCTATCCGAGGGTATTGACAGTTCTCCTATGAAGGGGTAGAGGTATATCACTCCATATGACTTAGAACTAGGATATTCTATCTATTTTCTCTAATTTTAATAATATTTTTCTAATGGTCTTGTCATTAATGAGAAGGAACTTGAATATGTCAGTTGGTTGCCATCGTATTTTTCTAACGAGTTTTACAAGAATCTTCCAGAATTTAAATCTTCTTTTATTTTTTTCATTGTATTTTACTGATGGGCTTGATATGAGTGATATGGAATATATTTCTTCTCATTCATTATCATTGTAATTTATTTGAGGGATTCATTTTCATTTGTAGGAATATGAATGCCAACGACCTTGTACCCAAGTGGTACAAGCTCCTGCTTGGCATCCAAAAGACCCAGGATCAAATTCGGGAAGGGATGAATTTCTGTGTACTATTGCAGGGGACTGTAGTAGCGGTGGAACTGTAGCAGCAGCAGAACTGTAGTAGTGGCGGCACTATTGCAGGGTACTGTTGCGGTGGTGGGTACTGTAGGAGGTACTGTATCAGCACATGTATTGTAGCAGTACTGTTCACCGAGGGGGTACTTTGGGCCAAAAAATGGGCTTTCAATCCTTTTTTTTAGGAATATGAATATGCCTATAATTTTTAACCTATATTCACAATAGGTTTGGTGAGTAATAGCAATAATGTGCATCTCCTCATATATTTCCACTGAATTTGACTGATGAGCTTCATATTTTAGAGAAGTGATTATCATCTTCTCATGATCTGTTAGATTTGCATAGTAATATTTAGGTTCCTTTGTAGGGATATACATATGCCTATGATTTTTCATCACATTTTATTGATGTGTTTCATGAGGGTGATAAAAAATATTCATCTCCTCGTCAATTATTGTATAATTTGACTGGTGGGATTTGTCAGTAGAAGTGAGAAAGATGGTTTGTTTCAGATTATATGATTGTTGCCCTTTGTGGGAAGCCCTGTGGACTTGGATCTTATTTACTTCATCTAGGTCCCTTAGGGTAGTATCTTCTTCAAGATGAGGATGATGGGCCACACAGTATTGGTGGAAACAACTTTCAACAAGGGGCCCTTGGTTGAGACCCCTATGCTGCTAGGATGAAGTCATCAGTGATGAATTAACCTACCTCTCTAAGGAAAGGTATGAACTCATTATCACATTCTGGGGATAGGCTCTCGAAACTGTTAAATATGGGAAGTGGGTTCATCTATTTCTAGACCCCATACCATCGTTGTGTGAATAGTTAGTGGGAAATCATGGACTGGAGGGTTTATCTAGATTCCTCTTGGGTGGGGAGAGTACTCATATGATGGTACTCTTTGACCAATGCATTTTCAACCCAGTGTTGAAGATGTTGGGTGGGAGATGGAATCCTTGGTTTTGTTAAAGACTTGGCTAGTGTACTGGTTGAAGTGTGCATTTGAAATAGATGGTGAGACCCCATCAGATTGATGAGGGTTCTGGTGAATTTTTCTTGTCATATATGTGAAAACTACAGTCAAAAAAATCTCATCTAAGTAAAATATCATGAATACATGCATAATTTTTGGTATTTCATGACCCTCTTCTATTTTTGATGTCAAATAGGGCGTGAAGAGGGGTGACACTACCACCATGGTTAAGTATTCATGTCAGGTTCACCATTTTGTTTCCCTTGAAGATGTTATCATTTTCTGAACAGTTTATTTCATTGGATTTAATGGTTTTCACTCACTATCATTGGGTACAAGGTTTTCAAACAATCTCCAATGGGTTTTTTTGTGGAGATAAAAATTCCAAATTTCTCTCATATCAATAATTCATGGACCTACATTCAAAAGTTGGGAACTCATGGGTAATTTGGCCAATGAAATTTAAGAACTATAATTGGATAGAATGATGGGATTTCAGGATCATCACACCCTTTTAGGGGGAACAATTACTTATTTCTAGGATCTATTATAGATTTAAGATATTTTCATGAATCCTTTATTAATTCTCAATTATGCATGCATGGGTCACCCAATATTAACTACCCATTTTGAAAAAAATTGTGTCATTAGTCATCCAATTTATATGAGGTTCTCCATTGATGGTTTCCCTTTATGGTTGGATTAAGGATTATTTGGTGTTTTATTATGTCAAATCTGGTTTTAAGACACATTGTGTGGTGCTCTGTAGATTTTTGTAATCCAAGGAGATGGATGTTATTATAATATTGGTATTAAACCCATAATATGATATTCCTATGTATCTTCATGAGATGAATCAAACCCCACATATTTTGGTGACACTTAACTAGGCACTTATCCATTTAAGGTCATGTAACAAGGAACTATACATATAGTTTAACGTCATGTGGAAATGATGTCCAGGGAGAAGATGCCTGGTCAAGGATAGTGTGGAAATTATTTTTGAGGATTACTGAGGAGCATAAGTGAGATATAGTCCTATTTTTGTATATGAACCTACCAAGGATGTGTCCTAGAGAACATTAGGGTGGATTTGGGTGAAGGTTTTGGACCTCAGGGATGATTCTGGCGTAACATAGTTAGTTTGGAATCAAAGACCATGTAGTTATGTGTGTTAAGGATTATGCAATGAACATTACAAGTTTAGGGGACATTATTGAGACTTATACCATATGGTATTCCCATTTTAGTGGATATTATTGAGGATTACACTCATTGGATGTCCATTTGGAAGGGGCTTATGAATATAAGTGGCCCATTTGAAGAGAGTTTCAGGCTTACACATGGAAGCGGTCCATTTGTAGGTTTGGTATGTAACATCCCAAGTAAATAAAGAATAATACATTTTCATATTTATTAATATTTTATAATTGAATATTAATTTTACTTTAAATGGGTTTCCATGTTCGATAGCGTACCCGATATGCAACAAAGAGTTTCTTTGAAATCTTACGTTGCAGACTAGTAATAAAATAATATTATTTTAAATGGTAGTTAACACGTTGTTGTTGTATTGGTATGAATGAATAGAAATAACTAAAATATGATTATATATGTTTGTTAAATGTTTTTACATTTATCCAAAAAAGTATAATGGCTTAAAATATGAAAATAATTCAATTTTTTGCATATATACTATAATTTTCACTAAAGGTTGACTTATAGCCTTTTCATGGAGAACCTTCTTTAAATATTGTTTTGGTCACTATTATACTTTATATTAGACCAAATAAAACTCTCTTTTAGAATCGGGACATCAAAATTTACTTTGTGTAGTTTTTTGGTATTTTTCCGATAAAATTCATTTTTTTAATGAATAGTGAAAAATGTTGTATTTTAATTGAAAACCAATTTTTTAATATAATTGATTAATATGATTAGATTATCTTTTGAATTTTTTCTAAAGTGAAATTATAATATATTTTTACCATTTAATACAATGTTGGTCGCTGGAATTAATTTCACTTTGAAATCGGACTTAAACTAGTGTCAATCTTTTGATACTTTTTGTTTCATAAAAACACGGTATTTGTTTTGACAGTGGGAATTAATTATTAAATTAATTAATAAAACCTATATGTTTTTAATTTTTTAAAATAGACATCATTTTTATTTCAGAATATCAAATATAGCTTAGGGTTAATTTTGGGTATTTTTCTGAAAAACGTCAATTTTGATGAATAGTGAAACCACTAAGTGGTACTTAAAAAACTGATTTTTCGTTTAAATGAAATTTTACAAACTTTGTGTTTTGAATTTAAAAAATCCAACATACATGGTTGTAATTAGGAAGTATAATTTGGTTCAATGGGATTAAAATAATTTTTTGGTGAAAAGTAACTTTTATGTTTATTAATCGCAATTAGAGGTAATTAGTGTAGTTTAAGGTAAAAATAATGTTTTAATAAAATGAAATGACCTAGACACATGTCCTAACCTTATTGGATGTGTCATGTCCGACCAATAAAATCCATGGGTCAAATTGGGGACCCCATGGAGCCACTTTGGTAGGAAAATGTCATTAATAACGTTTTATTTAAATTTAAAATAAAAATGTCACAAACATGAGTTGTTTTACTAAAACAATTCTTAAATGGGGTTATACAAGTCAGATTTTTGACTATAAATATTCATTATAAAGATAAAAATATTTCCTACATCATGATATTTTTTTTATAATTTTTAGACATTAAATAAATTAAATGATTTATGACACCATGATGATGCAGTGATTACATCATTATTTAACGATTTAAATAAAATGAAAAGATAATTTAATATATAAGACCTAAACATGTCAAAAACCTATTGGATGTGTTTATTTAAAACTCTTATAACCTTATCCTATAAATATATAATTTTGGGACCCTTTTATCTGAAAATAATTTTATAATAAAGTATCTTTTCTTAACATTCCAAGAGTGCCCCTCCTCTCCTCTTATAAAAGGCCCCCACCTCTACCTCCTTACCCACAACTCTCAAGCCACTGGTTCGTCCAAGATCTGCTCTTTTTGTATCTCCACATCCCTATATTACTCCTAGAAGCCTCACTTTTGGCATAAGTCTTCCCAAGTAAGCCTTTGAGCTCAAATCAATAAGAGTTACCCGTTTTAAAGGTAGTGTTTTCTCTTGTGTTCTTTTGTTTTATTTTGATTCTCCAACCCTCTAAACTCTTTTTATTACTTTATTTTGTAACTACACCAGTATCTTAAATATACTATTATGTTTCTATAAGAAGGATTCGAGCTACACCTACACACACCTCCTTCTAATGGTAAAAGAACATACTATTTCTGTGGTTGGCAAATTTCTACCTCACAAAATGATGATTGTTCAATCTTCTTTTAACACCTTTAATGGTGGTCATTAAGATGTAACTATATTTTTATATGATATATATTATGATTATGTTTTCCTTATGCTTCTTTATTTTTCATTTGTGGTATACCTTTATGGCTTCCATTATGGGTATAGGCGATATCTTCATTTTAAGAAGTGCGGACTACCGCCCCCTCAAAGTGATTAGATTCGTTAATGCCATATGTGGGACGTATAAAGGATGGATTTAAAGTTATTATATATGATTTATGTTACATATAAATGATGAATATAATTCTGTAATTAAAATATACATACCTCTCATTTAGTTTTAATTCCATTAATATGACATAGAAATGAAAGTAGCGTTCATTTGTACGTACAACTTACCGTCTCCATGAATGGTGCATTTCATTTATTACCTATAAATGATTATGTAATATTATAAATATAGGTATATTCTGGATATATATGATATATATGATATCCGAATAATGAATATCATTCTAGATATAATTAACCTTTGACCACACGAACAACATGTAATTGTAAGAAGTCCACTTTCGACTTAAGAACCAAATATCGACAAAACAAACATTATTAACTTAAATGATTACATAATTTTTAAAAAATGGTAATAAGTCATATAAAAGTAATAATGAACTTGAAAAATGTTCTTAAGCAACTAGAAATTAACTCAAGTTTATTATTCAGGACTTTAATGAACTATCTAGTCAAGTTGGACCTGAGGTAAGGGACTTCATCTCAATCTCCTTTCATTGAGGCATATTTCATTTTATAGACAACTTTCTTTTATACGGTGTATAAAACCCTTTGAATTTTACTTTTATAAAAAAGGAATCTTTTTCTACGGAGCGTTTTACTAAACTAAAAAAAGGAATGTTTCTTTTAACGTACGCGGTGACAACGACCTTTTTCGCCGCCGCGAGTATTATTTGGTCATTGGCTTCCTCAACAAGCCGTAATGTTTTTAAAATGAAATTAATACCACATACTCTTTTATGTATTTTGGTATTGAAAATGGATTTTATAATGGATTTTTTATGTCAACATATTTATTTGATATATTGTGATCAAAGTGTGGGAATTTTTTCATTCCATTATATTTTTTTTATGTTTTATGATTTTATAATGGTACTTGGACATTTGACGGGTGGTTACGTGATAAACCATATGACGGGTGGTGTCATGAATACCAGGACGGGTGGTTACGTTATAAAATCCAATGCATTGGGTATGGAAGTCGGCTGTATGGCTATTCCATTAAGTGATATGTGTGGAAGTCGACCATATGGTTATTCCATTTAAGTATGTTTATGTCCCAAGTTACTTTTATATGTTATGTGATCTTTATATGGGTTTTATGGTAATCTTTTGGTTACAAAAGGGTAAGTAATGATCTTTTATTCAGTGAAGAGTTTTTACTACTTCATAAAGGTGAAAATTATTACATTGATAAAGTATACATGGTTTACTTGTTGCTTTAATAAACTAACAGTTTTCATTCATTTTGTATCCCTTACTGAGCTTTTTATGCTCACCCCAAGTTTTTTTTTTGAAATGTTTTTCACAGGACTTAATGTGGAATAGGGTCAAGGATGGGATCAAGGGAAAGTCATGCTATCTAAAACATGGAACTAGACATGTTTCCTTTTAAGAGTCTTTATTTTAAGGAAACTTAGTAGAAGTTTCTACTTTGTAATCTTTTGAGATGTAATAGTTATGTCCTAATTCTCTAAAACTCAAAACCGTGAAAAGATCCTCAATTTGAATTATTCATTTAATTCAATATTAAGTAATTTTTAAGGATGGGGCCTTATAGTTGGTATCAGAGGTCGGTTTTGACAACTTTAGGAGTTAGAAAATTGTTAAATTATAAATTAATTTATGGTATAACTGAAATGATATAGCATTTAAAGATTACCATGTTGCTTCGCCTAAGATATTTCTTTGTTCAGAATGGTTTTCCACAGAGGAAACAGTGTAGCTATGTTGGGACGACATCAGGAGGAAGACAACCTTCCAAATTATCAACTTGAGATGGTCGGAATTTGAACTGAACAATTTGTTACAGTGATGGCACAGTTGACTCAGGCTATAAATGGTGGTGTTATCCATACACGAGATCAGCCAGATCTGCCGCAGAGGAACTTGTCAGTGGTGGAACATTTCAGGAGGCAACATCCCCCATCATTTAGAGGATCATCTAAACCTGTGCTAGCTGAAGGGTGGATTAAAGCACTGGAGAAGATTTTTGATGTCATGGGGTGTTCAGAACATCAAAAGGTTAGTCTTTCTATTTACCGTTTTGAAGGTGAAGCTGATCAGTGGTGGTCGATGGTGAAAAATATCAGGGATAGTGATGAGATTGATGATCTTCACTGGGACGAATTTAAAGATATGTTTCTTGAGAAATATTTTCCTTAGGTGGTTCGTCTTAGGATGGAAAAACAGTTCCTAGAATTGAGGCAGGAGGATGACTCAGTGGCTGCTTATGAAGAAAAGTTCACTCGATTGGCAAGGTATTCTCCAAACTTCATACGAGATCTTGATAGTAAAATAAACCATTTTTAATCAGGGTTAAAGCCAAAGTATCGAAGGTCTTTAGCATCTCGTGAGTTCAAAAGTTATGAAAAACTTGTTCGATGTGCGGAGAAGGTGGTAATGGAGTTTGTCGATGATCGGGTGTTCTTTGACAAACAACAGAATAAGAGGTCTAGTTGGCAGGAAAAGGGGAAGAATTCATCAAAGAAACAATGCGGTAAGAAAACCAAATATCCATCCTGTGAGAAGTGTGGTAAAATGCATCCTGGAGAATGCTTATCCAAGTCTGGAATGTTCTTTCAGTGTGGTAAGTCTGGTCATATTTCTCGTAACTGTAAGGAAGATGATCAAGCAGGCAATGAAAAGCCAGCGGTAAGATGTTTTAAGTGTAATTAAATGGGTCATTATGCAAATGAGTGTCTAACGATGAACTCAACTGGGGAAAATCAGCCATACTACATGTAGAAAGGGGTGGTGAAATCCTTTGAAACTACTTCAGCAGATGTTGGGCCATCGAATGAAGTAGTATCAGGTACACTGTTTGTTTGTTCAGATTATGCCAATGTGTTGTTTGATTCAGGGTCTACACATTCTTTCATTTCTGAGAATTTTTCTAGTAAATTGGAAATTCCATCTCAAGATATGAATCCTGAACTTATGGTAAAAACACCCAGAGGGAATGTTGAGACAAAAAGGAATTATAAGAACCTTTATATCCTTGTGTTCGGAAAGAATCTACCAGAAAACCTTATTGGTTTGCCTTTAGTAGAGTTTGATGTTATTTTGGGCATGGATTGGATTTCTATTTATCATGCTAAGATTGACTTCAGAGCTAAAATGGTTTCTTTTCAGAAAGATTTTCAGTTTGTGTACAAGAATAAACCCTTGATTTTGATAACATATTAGGAAGTTGAAAACTAGTAAAATATGGAAATGAATGTTACCTTACACATATTGTTGAAAATAAAGGAACTGTTCAGATTAATGATGTACCAGTGCTAAATGAGTATCTTGATGTTTTTCCTGATGATTTGCCTGGTATTATTCATGATCGGGAAGATGAATTTACTGTTGACTTAGTTCCTGATGCTAAGCCAATTTCAAAACCCCCTTATCGAATGGCTCAAGTTGAACTTTTAGAGTAAAAGAAGCAATTGCAGGAGTTATTAGATAAAGGTTTCATTCGACCTAGCACATCACCATGGGGTGCTCTTGTCTTGTTTGTTAAAAAGAAAGATGTATCAATGAGACTTTGCATTGATTATAGAGCCTTGAATAATATTACTATTAAGAACAAGTATCCTTTTCCTCATATCGATTATTTGATTGATCAACTCCAGGGAGCTTAGTATTTTTCGAAGATTGACTTGAGGTCAGGGTACCATTAGTTGAAAGTAAAAGAAGCAGATGTTCCGAAGACTGCGTTCCATACTAGATATGTCCCTTATGAATTTGTAGTTATGCCTTTTGGGTTAACCAATGCACCTGCTGTATTCATGTACCGTATGAATAGAATTTTCCATGAGTTATTCGATAACTTTGTGGTTGTTTTCATTGATGATATTTTGGTGTTTTCTAAAATTAAAGAGGAGCATGAAATTCATTTAAGGGTTATTTTGAAATCCTTAAAAGAAAAGAAATTGTATGGGAAATTCAGCAAGTGTGAGTTTTGGTTGCAACAAATTTCTTTCCTTGGACACATTGTTTCAAAAAATGGCATAATTGTTGATCCTGCTAAAACAAAATTTGTTGAAGAATGGCCAAGACCCACAAATGTAACCGAGATCCGTAGTTTTCTTGGTTTGTAAGGTTACTACCGAAGGTTTTTTGAAAAGTTTTCACGATTATCTAGTCCAATGACTATGATAACTCAGAAGGGTGTTAAGTTTATCTGGACAAAAGAATGTGATGACTATTTTCGGGAGTTGAAAAGAAGATTGGTGAATGCTCCAATTTTGGAACTTCCTTCCAGGAATGGTGAGTTTTTTATCTACAGTGATGATTCATTAAATAGAATTGGTTGTGTCCTTATGCATAATGATCAGGTAATTGCTTATGCTTCACGCCAGTTGAAAATTAATGAGGTAAACTACCCTACACATGATTTAAAATTAGTTACTGTTGTTTTTTATTTAAAAATTTGGAGGCATCATTTATATGGAGTAAAGTGTGAAATATATACTGATCACAAAAGTTTAAAGTATATATTCACTCAGAAATAATTGAACATGAGATAGAGGAGTTGGCTAGAATTAATCAAGGATTATGATTGTACAATTCATTACCATCCAGGAAAATCAAATAAAGTGGTTGATGCTTTGAGTCGAAAAAGTAATGCTTCATTAACAATGCTACATTTGGAAGGAGATCCTTTGGTTTTTGATTTGATGAACTTTGGCATAGAAGTTGTTGGTGCAGGAAGTTCTTCTGTTTTGTTTCAGGTATCAGTGAGATCATCCCTATCAGATAGAATTAAGCAAGCACAGAGGGAAGACAGTGAGTTGCAGAAAAAGGTAGAGCTGGTTCAGAAGGGTAAGTTGCCTAAATTAAACAATGATAATGATTGTGTTTTGAGGTTTGGGAAGAGATTATGTGTGCTTGGGGATTCACAGTTGAAGAATGAGTTGTTATGTAAGGCTCATAGTTTCCCGTTTTCAGTTCATCATGGCAGTACTAAGATGTACATAGATCTGCGGGAGTATTACTAGTGGGATGGAATGAAAAGAGATATTTCTGATTTTACTGTTAAGTGTTTGACTTGTCAGCAGGTTAAATTAGAATGGCAGTTACCGAAAGGGATGCTTCAGCCTCTACCAGTGCCAGAGTGGAAATGGGAAAATATATCCATGGACATTATTGTGGGATTACCGACAACATCTAAGGGTAATAATGCAATCTGGGTTATTGTTGATTGATTGACTAAATCTGCTCATTTCCTTCCGATTCGAGATACTTTGTCTCTAGATCAACTTGCTCGGTTGTATCTTAAAGAGATAGTCTGCATGGAGTTCCCCTCTCCATTGTATCTGTAAAGACCCATAAATTTCAAAGAAATTTTTTTCTTAATTTTCTTTAGAATTTTACAAGAGCGCAGTTTCTGACGGCACCTGATTCCGAGGCCCGGTGTGCCCAGAATCATTTTCCGAAGTTTGGCTCGGGTACGTTCAGTGAACGGACGAGCGGGTTTTTCTAACTTTTGAACCGATGCTCAGAATCAAATTCTGAGGGCACCGATGGAATCGCAGTGCCGGTACTTGCTTAGAAACGCCTCTTCCGGAGTTGCGTTTTCTCGGGTGTGGTTTCTAATTTTCGGGCTTAAAGTTAAGAAATAAAATAAATTGTTCGACAAAATTTATTTTATTTCTCTTAAGCCACTTGGAAGCCACTTGAACCCACATAAATCGGCTTAAACTGAGTTGAAACGGATAGGGTACTATCCAAAAATATCCTACCCTCTTGGTAGTATATTTGTGAGGTGGGGCCCGCACGAGCCCCGCCGTTTCTTTTCTGCTAAGTAACGCACCCGCGAAAACCCGTCATTATGAAAGTCAACTGACGCGTTTTCTAAAATTCTTAACGCACCAATTAATTGGGCGGTTTATTTCGTTGAATTAATTGGACGGTTTATTTCATTGAATTAATTCTACGATTTAATGGGTCGTTACTTATCTCATTTTTCGTTTTTTGGCGTAATAATAAAATAAGACCAATGCACGACTTTTGAAAAATGTTCGTTGAGAGGATTTGACAGAAACCAAGAGTTCTTCATCCTCCTTTGCAAAGAACACGAAGAACGCGAAGAACGCGAAGAACGCCGGCCCCCGACGAAGAACGATGAACCCGCGGAAATCGACGACGCGACGTCGTGTGCCGCGACGCCGACGTTTCCTCTCCCGTGACGTTCTTCTGCGGCGTTCCTTCCTCCGCGACGAAATCTTCGATCATCTGTTTGAGGTAAGAGATCTTGGTTTTCTTTTAAAACTCCTTTGTGGTTTTTATCAACGCACGGATTTAATTATTATAAATTAAATCTTTTTGTTCTTGAACCTCGGAGTTCGACAACGCGACGATCCCCTCCTTCCGCGGCGATCAAGATCCGCAAAGAACGCGCGTGCGACGACTTGACAAGGTAGGGTTTGTTGTGAATATTTTATATTCCCATGAACGTTTCTTCAAAATAAAAGAACCGGATTCATCTGAACAATTTTAATTTATTAAAATTGTTGTTTCATGTGTTGAATAATTCTCCCGTTGTTTTTATCTAACGTGGAGGGTGCGGGCCAAACGAACACGGCCCGACAACCCTCCGCCGTTCTTTGTGGTTGTGCGGATTTGGCGGGTGACGAAAAAACGTGACGTAAGAGCTTTTTGATGATCCCGCAGTGAAGAACGAAACCCGGGTGGGGCAACGGCGCAAACGATAAGTAAAACGGACCACCGGAGCGACTCCGGTGGCCCGCGGAAGCTGCCAGCAGCTGAAGGTGGCGGCGCCCCGGTGCGCCGCCGAACAGGGCCGCCGCGGCTGAAGCCGCAGCCGCGCGGTTCCAGCTCTCCCACACAGGACGCGGCAGAAGCCGCGTCCGTTTGACAGCGCGGCCCTTCGAGGGTCGCGGCACCTCCAAACCGCGGGGGCGGCGCCCCGCGGGAACCGAGCGCTCGGCCGAGCCGAGCCACGCTAGTCCGACCGGCCGGGCCGTGCCCTGTCTGGGCCGGACCGGGTTCGGACCGGGTCGGGTCGACCCGGTTCGGCCGACCCAGGGGGGTCGGCCCGGGCCCGGACCCCCCGTCTTCGGACCATTTTCGTTCTTTTGCCCGTAACCTGAGCTACGGGCCTCCGAACGACGCGCCTTCAGTGGAAACGCGATCCTTGGATCGAGACGGTCGTTTTAGTATATCACACTCAAGGTTTTGGAATACTTTGGGTTTGGCCAGGTTGGTTCGTACACGAAACTAACCGGGCCCTCGGAGCGGAAACGCTCATATCTTGAGCTACGGACGTCTGATTGACGTGTCGTCAGCTTTGGTGGATTCCTCTAAGCGAGACGGATCTTTTGGCTCCCTCCGCCCGAGGTTTAGACGCAGGTGGAGTATGGTCGGGTTGGTTTTTCCTTAAAAACCAACCGGGCCCCTGGGACGAAAAAGCCAATAAATCTCAGACCGGGCGTCCGATTGACGTGCCGTCTGCGACGTTGAGTTCCTGTTGACGATACAGAACATTTGGATACATCATCTTCGAACTTTGTGTCAGTTGATGTATCAGCCTCTCGGCTCGTGGAGCGGACCCTCCCGAACGAGCTTGCTGTGTGCGGGAACCCTAGTGCTGGCTGCGACTGCTACTTCGACAGCGACGACTGTGCAGAGATCCTCAGTGGACTGCGACGACTACAAGACTCAGCGATCCCTTGTGGGTCAGTGCTATAGGTCCTGTGTGGGCCCGATCCTGTATGGTTCCGATCCTGTGTGGGTCAGCGCTCAGCGGTTCTGTGTGAGCCAGCGCCTACAGGTCCTGTGTGGGCCCGATCCTGTGTGGGTCTTTGCGGGGGTTAGTACCTTTCGGTCCTTTGTGGGTCCGACGACTTAGATAGATCAGTGATCATCTTTATTCTCATCCGAAAAAGTATACATGTGTGAGCTGAATCTTGTGTTACTCTCCTTTGTGGATTTTGTTGAACTATCCTGTGTGGATTTACTATTTACACTCCTTTGTGGATTGTGTTGTGCTATCCTGTGTGGATTTACTTTACTCTCCTTTGTGGATTGTGTTGTGCTATCCTGTGTGGGTATACGTTTTTCTTTCCTGTGTGGACTGGGTTGTGCTTGGGCTCGGACGTTGGAGCCGATCTGGAATTGATGACTTAGGTATATGTATGGGCATATACCTAAGCAGTGTCGAATGTTACTTCGTGATTGCATCTTTCCTTTGTGGTTTATCCTTTGTGGATTTCGGGAGACCTTCAGGGGTCTCGGGGTCCCTACTGAGTAGCTTATACTCACCCCTGCACGGGCTATGCCCGCACATCGTTGTGTTGGTTGCAGACGACGGACAGCGCTGATCGTAGTGGAGGCTTGCGGAGCAGAACGGTACCGGGAGGTGGACCACTGGGCGAGACGTACTTGGAGCGGTCAGGTAGACCCGAGGAGCAGTGGAGGCTATCTGTACCCACCCTTTAGGTGGGACCTTCAGTGGACGGCTCGACACTGCGGCTTTTCTTTTCAGTTGCTGTTTTCCCCTTCCAGTTGTACTTTACAGTTGGGCTTGTATTTCCGGCCCCTTTTACTTTCAGCACAGCTTGTTACAGTTTTTACTTAGTGTTTACTTTTCCGCTTGCTTACTCTGTGGTGCTTGTTTACTTTTAAAAGTAAATGCCTTCCCTTTTGTTGGGATTTACGCCTTAGTGCTAGTCGCCAGCCCCTGGCCTATGGAAGGCAGGCTTGGGGTAGTCACGGCACGGGCCCCGAGGACGGGTCGTGACAATTGGTATCAGAGGTGGTCGGTTCTACCGCAGACTCTGATCTTTCTTCTATGTGAAGCAATAGTGTTAAGCGTATTGAGTGTGGTTATCAGTCCAGGGAGTCCAGTGTTGGTGCGGCGGCCGACGTATCCGTACACCAGGACCCTGACTTCTGATTTCCGACTTAATGCACGAAAACATTGATTGCATGTGTGTTTCAAGTTTTCTTTATGATTACTTGTGTCAGCTCACCAGGTATACTGTTCTGACCATGGCGCACTTTTTTCCTTTTCAAGATGGCCCCACGACGGTAGCCAGCTAGGGTTACGAGAGTAGAGCGTGACGACAGCCCGCCGAGCGACGAGGCCTCGGTAGAGGGCCCGTTGACAGCAGGGGCATCAGCGGTACCTTTACCTGTCGAGCCCCCGATGCTTCCAGCACCGACCGATGACAATTCACGTCGCCTCGGAGCTCTACACGAGTTCCAGCGCCAGCGACCACCCAGGTTTCCTGGGGAGACGGACCCCCAGGCAGCCGAGGACTGGCTGGAGGCGGTCGTTCGAGTTTTTAGGCTAGTGAGGACACCAGCAGACCTCATGGTGATCCTCGCGGCGAGCCTACTGCACGCAGCAGCAGGACGATGGTGGAGCTTGGTGCTCCAGGTGCATGATGAGGCCTCTCTCATCTGGAAAAATTTTGAGGGCCTCTTCCGCTCAGAGTTCATCCCGGCCACCCTCCGTGCGGTGCGCATTCAGAAGCTTTTTCAGTTGTGGCAGGGCAGCTTGACGGTCGCCCAGTACGCGGTGAGGTTCACTGATCCTTCTCGCTACTCGACCGACATGGTATGGGACCCCTTCTTCCAGGCCTAGACCTTCGAGCAGGGATTGAGACACGAGATCCGGGCATCGCTGATCTCCCTCAGCATCTCGACCCAGGCAGGAGTACTGAAGCGAGCCCTTCTGATCGGGAGCTTTCTGGCTAAGTCCACAGCGAGACCTACCGCAGGGCAGTAGGTAGCGGAGTCTTCGGCAGAAGGTAGCCGACGAATGACTCAGGGTTCCAAGCAGACCAGACCCTCTCGTAGAAGACCTCAGGACACCGGCTCAGCAGTGCGGGGCACACAGCGCGGAGCCAGCCTTCTGAGAGGCAGACAGTGTTACGCGTGCGGCGGGCAGGGCCACATGGCTCGTGACTGCCCGACCCGCCGTACCGAGGAGCAGCAGATGGTGGAGGGGCCACCTAGGCAGAGGAAGAGGGTCAACCGTGGCGGTCCGCAGGGAGGATGCGGATGAGGCAGAGGAGCTGTCCGAGCAGCAGGTGGTGGGCGACGCTTTGAGGCTCCGCCACCACCACCGCCAGGAGGTCCACCCCGACCACAGGGAGCTGGCGGGCAGAGACAGGCACAGCTCCAGGCAGTGGAGGCCTACGACCACGGCGCGCCAGAGATGATTCGAGGTACGATCTGTGTCTATTCCACCATTGCTGCAGTTCTTATAGACACAGGAGTGAGTCACTCTTTCATAGCCACTGCCCTTGTTCGGAGCTCGGAGATTCCGACAGAGCCGTTGGCTCGATCCTTACGGCTAGAGACCCCTACGGGAGCAGACTCGATGATTACACACTGGTGCCGGCAGTGTGAGCTTACTATAGGAGGCGAGAGCTTCGGTTGGGATCTTCTTGTAGCGGAGTCGAGGCCTTACGACGTCATCTTGGGTATGGATTGGTTATCTACAGTCCATGCTCAGATTGACTATTTTAGGCGCAAGGTGCGATGTGTGTGCACCGACGGGAGTAGGTTCACCTTCACCGGTGAGAAGGGAGCCTTAGCAGCACAGGATGGACTCACGCAGAGGAGAGGACAGCCCATTAATCATCAGTTGGCTAGCCTCATCCTAGGAGCAGTGGACGTGCGGAGTCCTAGTTTTCCTGCAGTGGTGGATCAGTACGCGGACGTCTTTCCCGATGACGTTCCAGGGCTACCTCCTCGAAGATAGGTAGACTTTTATATTGATCTGTACCCCGGGACAGCCTCGATATCCACTCCAGCGTATCGGATGGCCCCCGCTGAGCTTCGAGAGCTGCGGGTACAGTTGGAGGACTTGCAGGGCAAGGGGTTCATTCGACCCAGTGTTTCACCCTGGGCTTCCCCGATTTTGTTCACCAAGAAGGCGGACGGGAGCTTGCGACTATGTGTCGACTATCGTCGCCTGAACCAGGTGATAGTGAGGAACAAGTATCCGCTACCTAGGATTGATGACCTCTTCGACCAGATCAAGGGAGCACGGTGGTTCTCAAAGATAGACCTCAGGTCAGGCTATCATCAGCTCCGAGTTCGAGACGAGGACGTGTAGAAGACGGCCTTCAGGTGTCGGTATGGCCACTATGATTTCATGGTTATGCCATTCGGCATAACCAATGCTCCAGCAGTGTTCATGAGCCTCATGAATAGGATCTTCCAGCCATACCTCGATCGATTTGTCATGGTCTTCATCGACGACATTTTTGTGTACTCGACCACGGAGGAGGAGCACGCCTACCACTTGCGGGTTGTACTAGACACACTCTGAGAGAACCAGCTTTATGGAAAGCTCTCTAAGTTCCAATTCTGGTTACGTGAGGTCCACTTCTTGGGGCACGTCATTTCTGAGGTAGGAGTTGCAGTGGATCCCGCGAAGATCGAGGCAGTGCTAGCTTGGGAGCCACCCAGGAGCATGACGGAGGTTCGGAGTTTCTTGGGACTAGCTGGATACTATCGGAGGCTTGTGCCGGACTTCTCTAGAGTTGCGGCGCCACTCTCAGCTTTGACGAAGAAGGGGAAACCCTTTGTGTGCTCAGACAGATGTCAGCAGAGCTTTCAGGAGCTGAGAGAGAGATTGACCAGCGCACCTATCTTGAGGTTGCCTGAGGAGGGAGTTTGATACGTAGTCTACTGCGATGCATCAGGGATCGGACTCAGATGTGTCCTGATGTAGGAGCGGTCCATGATTGCCTATGGATCACGTCAGCTGAGGGCATGAGTAGAACTACGCTACCCATGACCTGGAGTTAGCAGCAATGGTCTTCGCACTGAAGACTTGGCGACACTATCTGATGGGCGAGCGCTTTACAGTCTTTTCTGACCACCAGAGTCTCAGGTACATCTTCTC
Organism: Viscum album; assembly: GCA_963277665.1. Classification (NCBI taxonomy): domain Eukaryota; kingdom Viridiplantae; phylum Streptophyta; class Magnoliopsida; order Santalales; family Viscaceae; genus Viscum; species Viscum album. The sequence goes on from OY728139.1 coordinate 257,266,691, forward strand.
TCAGAAGGACCTGAACCTGAGACAGCGACGATGGCTCGAGTTCCTCCAGGACTATGACTTTGAGATAGTCTATACTCCTAGGAAGGGGAATGTAGAAGCCGATGCCCTCAGCAGGAGGACGGGCATTCAGCTACTTGAGGAGGCGACAGAGCAGCTAGCCGCCTTGCAGATATCCTTTGTGGATAGGGACGGAGCAGCCTTCCTTCAGTCTCTCACAGTCACTCCTCCACTACTACAGCGGGTCAGAGGGGCACAGCGTGAGGACGCTGACTATGATACGCGGCATGCACAGTTATCCTCAGGACAGGCACCTGATGGTTTCTCCCTTTGAGCGGAGCACGACGTCCTTTTTAGAGGACGTACCTCGGTACCAGTCGCTTTACAAGAGGAGGTGCTGAGAGAGTTTCACACTTCTCCTTTGGCGGTACATCCTGGAGTGGCGAAGATGTACCAGGACCTCAGACGACAGCACTGGTGTCCGGGCATGAAGAAGGCTATGGCAAAGTTCGTTTCTCAATGCCTCACCTGCCAGCAGGTGAAGGCAGAGCACCAGGTACCAGCAGGTTTGGTACAACCCTTGGAGGTTCCGGAGTGGAAGTGGGGCGGGATATCTATGGACTTCGTGACTGGACTTCCACGCACTTCCAGAGGTCACGACTCCATTTGGGTGATTGTTGACCGACTCACCAAGTCGGCACACTTCTTACCCATCAGAGAGCAGGGCTCAGTGGAGAGCTTGGGGCGTCTCTACATTCAGGAGATTGTACGGCTTCACGGTGTGCCATCGTCTATCGTCTTCGATCGGGATGCTCACTTTACTTCCCGGCTTTGGAAGGGGTTGCAGGAGGCGTTCAGGACGCGGCTATGTCTGAGCACCGCCTTTCACCCTCAGAAGGATGGTCAGACGGAGAGGACCATTCAGACTCTCGAGGAGATGCTCCGTGCATGTGTCCTTGACTTTGGTCACAGCTGGGAGGACCACCTACCCTTGGTGGAGTTCGCGTACAACAACAGCTACCACTCCACCATCGGGATGGCACCATACGAGGCGTTGTACGGTAGACCTTGCAGATCTCCTTTGTGCTGGACAGACCCTGGGGAGTCAGCACTTGTGGGACCAGAGATGGCCTGGGCCACGACAGAGAAGGTCCAGGTCATCCAGGAGCAGATGAGGACAGCTCAGAGCCAGCAGAAGTCTTATGCTGATAGGAGGCGGAGGCCACTAGAGTTCGAGGATGGCGACCACGTCTTCTTGCATGTCTCACCTCGGCGTGGATTACAGAGATTTGGCCGAGGCGGCAAGTTGTATCCATGATTCATCGGACCCTTCCAGGTCCTCAGAAGGATTGGCGAGGTGGCTTATCGCCTGGCTCTACCACCTCAGTTGCACCGAGTGCACGACGTCTTCCATGTATCTCAGCTGAGGAGATACATGCACGACCCGACACACATCATTGATCATGGGGAGCTAGACGTGGATGATGGGGCGACTTTTGTGGAGGTCCCAGTGGGGATCGAGGATCGACAGGAGCGGGTCCAACGTGGGTGATTGATTCCTCTTGTGCGCATCAGATGGCAGCACGGGAACCTCCAAGAGAGCACATGGGAGCGGGAGGCTCAGATGCGCGCTCAGTACCCACATTTGTTCCCTAGATTATGATGTATCTTTACGGGGGCATAAATCCCTGAGGTGGGAGTAATTTAAAGACCCGTAAATTTCAAGGAAATTTTTTTCTTAATTTTTTTTCGAATTTTACAAGAGCGCAGTTTCTGACGGCACCTGATTCCGAGGCCCGGTGTGCCCGGAATCATTTTCCGAAGTTTGGCTCGGGTACGTTCAGTGAACGGATGAGCGGGTTTTTCTAACTTTTGAACTAGTGCTCGGAATCAAATTCTGAGGGCACCGATGGAATCGCAGCGCCGGTACTTTCTTAGAAACACCTCTTCCGAAGTTGCGTTTGCTCGGGTGTGGTTTTTAATTTTCGGGCTTAAAGTTAAGAAATAAAATAAATTGTTCGACAAACTTTATTTTATTTCTCTTAAGCCACTTGGAAGCCGCTTGAAGCCACTTAAAGCGGCTTAAACTAATTTGAAACGGATAGGGTACTATCCAAAAATATCCTACCCTCTTGGTAGGATATTTGTGAGGTGGGCCCGCACGAGCCCCGCCGTTTCTTTTCCGCTAAGTAACGCACCCATGAAAACCCATCATTATGAAAGTCAACTAACGTGTTTTCTTAAATTCTTAACGTACCAATTAATTGGGCGGTTTATTTCACTGAATTAATTGGACGGTTTATTTCGTTGAATTAATTCTACGATTTAATGGGTCGTTACTTATCTATTTTTCATTTGTTGGCGTAATAATAAAATAAGACCAACACACGACTTTTGAAAAATGTTAGTTGAGAGGATTTGACAGAAACCAAGAGTTCTTCATCCTCCTACGCGAAGAACGCAAAGAACACGAAGAACGCGAAGAACGCGAAGAACGCCGGCCCCTAACGAAGAACGCCGAACCCGCGGAAATCGATGACGCGACGTCGTGTGCCGCAACGCCGACGTTTCCTCTACCGTGACGTTCTTCTGCGGCGTTCCTTCCTCCGCGACGAAATCTTTGATCATCTATTTGAGGTAAGAGATCTCGGTTTTCTTTTAAAACTCCTTTGTGGTTTTTATCAACGCACGGATTTAATTATTATTAATTAAATATTTTTGTTCTTGAACCTTGGAGTTCGACGACGCGACGATCCCCTCCTTTCGTGGCGATCAAGTTCCACGAAGAACGCGTGTGCGACGACTTAACAAGGTAGGGGTTGTTGTGAATATTTTATATTCCCGTGAATGTTTCTTCAAAATTAAAAAACCAGATTCATATGAACAATTTTAATTTATTAAAAATGTTGTTTCATGTGTTGAATAATTCTCCCGTTGTTTTTATCTAACGCGGAGGGTGCGGGCCAAACAAACACGGCCCGACAACCCTCCGCCATTCTTCGTGGTTGTGAGGATTTGGCTGGTGACGACAAAACGTGACGCAAGGGCTTTTTGATGATCCCGCAGTGAAGAACGAAACCCGGCTGGGGCAACGGCGCTGACGGGAAGGAAAACAGACCATCAGAGCGACTCCGGAGGCCTGTGGAAGCTGCCGGCGGTGCCCCGGCGCACCGCCGGACAGGGCCGCGGCTTCGGCCAGCAGACCCGCGGCCGCACGGGTCCAGCTCGCCCGCACGAGACGCGGCAGAAGCCGCGTCCGTTTGACAGTGCGGCCCTTCGAGGGCCGCGGCACCTCCAAACTGCGGGGGCGGCGCCCCACGTCAACCGAGCGCTCAGCCGCTCGGCCGAGCCGAGCCTGGCCGGTCCGACCGGCCGGGCCGCGCCCTGGCCGGGCCGGACCGGGTCGGGTCGACACAGTTCGGGTCGACCCGGTTCGGCCGACCCAGGGGGGTCGGGCCTGGTCGGCCCGGGCCCGGACCCCCCGTCTTCGGACCATTTTCGGTCTTTTGCCCGTGACTTGAGCTACGGGCCTCCGAACGACGCGCCTTCAGAGGCAACGCGATCCTTTGATCGAGACAGTCGTTTCCGTATATCGCACTCAAGGTTTCGGAATACTTTGGGTTCGGCCGGGTTGGTTCGTACACAAAACCAATCGGGCCCTCGGAGCGGAAACGCTCATATCTTGAGCTACGGACGTCCGATTGACGTGCCGTCAGCTTTGGTGGATTCCTCTAAACGAGACGGATCTTTTGGCTCACTCCGCCCGAGGTTTGGATGCAGGTGGACTACGGTCGGCTTGGTTTTGCCTTAAAAACCATCCGTGCCCCTGGGACGAAAAAGCCAATAACTCTCAGACCGGGCGTCCGATTGACGCGCCGTCTGCGACGTTGAGTTCCTATTGACGATACGGAACTTTTGGATACATCAACTTCGGACTTTGTGTCAGTTGATGTATCAGCCTCTCGGCTCGTGGAGCGGACCCTCCCGAACGAGCTTGCTGTGTGCGAGAACCCTAGTGCTGGCTGCGACTGCTACTTCGACAGCGACGACTGTGCAGAGATCCTCAGTGGACTGCAACGACTACAGCACTCAGCGATCCCTTGTGGGTCAGTGCTACAGGTCCTGTGTGGGCCCGATCCTGTGTGGGTCTGATCCTGTGTGGGTCATCGCTCAGCGGTTCTGTGTGAGCCAGCGCCTACAGGTCCTGTGTGGGCCCGATCCTGTGTGGGTCTTTGTGGGGGTTAGTACCTTTCGATCCTTTGTGGGTCCGATGACTTATATGGATTAGTGATCATTTTATCCTCATCCGAAGAAGTATACCTGTGTGAGCTGAATCTTGTGTTACTCTCCTTTGTGGATTGTGTTGAACTATCCTGTGTGGATTTACTGTTTACACTCCTTTGTGGATTGTGTTGAGCTATCCTGTGTGGATTTACTTTACTCTCCTTTGTGGATTGTGTTGTGCTATCCTGTGTGGGTATACGTTTTTCTTTTCTGTGTGGAATGGGTTGTGCTTGGGCTCGGACGTTGGAGCCGATCGGGAATTGATGACTTAGGTATATGTATAGGCATATACCTAAGCAGTGTCGGATGTTACTTCGTGATTGCATCTTTCCTTTTTGGTTTATCCTTTGTGGATTTTGGGAGACCTTAGGGGGTCTCAGGGTCCCTACTTAGTAGCTTATGCTCACCCCTGCACGGGCTATGCCCGCACATCGTTGTGTTGGTTGCAGACGATGGACAGCGCTGATCGTAGTGGAGGCTTGCGGAGCAGAACGGTACCTGGAGGTGGACCACTGGGCGAGACGTACTTGGAGCGGTCAGGTGGACCCGAGGAGCAGTGGAGGCTATCTGTACCCACCCTTTAGGTGGGACCTTCAGTGGACGGCTCGACGCTGAGGCTTTTCTTTTCAGTTGTTGTTTTCCCCTTTCAGTTGTACTTTATAGTTGGGCTTGTATTTCCGGCACCTTTTACTTTCAGCACAGCTTGTTACAGTTTTTACTTAGTGTTTACTTTTCTGCTTGCTTACTCTGTGGTTCTTGTTTATTTTTCAAAGGCAATGCCTTCTCTTTTGTTGGGATTTATTCCTTGGTGCTAGTCGCCAGCCCCTGGCCTATGGAAGGCGGGCTTGGGGTAGTCACGGCACGGGCCCCGAGGATGGGTCGTGACAGTATCTGATCGTGATCCTAGGTTTACTTCTAACTTTTGGAAAGGCCTTCATAAGTCATTAGGTACTGAATTAAATTTTAGTACAGCTTTTCAACCGCAATCAGATGGGCAGTCAGAACGAACAATTCAGACCTTGGAGGATATGCTACGAACTTGCTCTATGGATTATTAGGGAAGTTGGGACCAACATCATTCTTTGGTTGAGTTTTCATATAATAACAGTTTTAATTCCAGTATATAGATGTCACCATTTGAGGCATTATATGGGAAGCAGTGTCGAACTCCAGCTTTTTGGTATGAAGTGGCTGAAAGGAAGCTGATGGGACCAGAATTGGTAGAAGAGATGGTAGAAAAAGTTCAGTTGATTCAGAAATACATGAGAATAGATCAGAGCAGGCAGAAGAGTTATACGGATAACCGGAGGAAGGATCTATCTTTCGAGGTAGGTGATCGTGTTTTTCTCAAAGTTTCACCGTGGAAAAGTGTGATGGGATTTGGTAAGAAAGGAAAGTTGACTCCAAGGTTCATTGGACCATATGAAATTTTGGAGAAAGTTGGATCAGTTGCTTATCGAGTGGCTTTACCTCCGAGTTTATCTCAGGTACACAATGTTTTTCATGTTTCAATGTTGAGAAAGTATACACCAGATTTATCTCATGTTTTGAGCCCAGAGGTAGTTCAGTTGGAAGAGAATCTATCTTATGAAGAATAACCAGTCCAGATTCTTGACCAAAGAGAGCAAGTGTTGCGAAATAAGGTAATTCACCAGGTAAAGGTTTTGTGGAAAAACCATATGGTTGAAGAGGAAATGTGGGAATCTGAAAATGCTATGAGGCATAAATACCCTCACTTATTTTGATAAGTAAATAAAATTGTGAGGAAGAAATTCCCAAAAAGGGGGAAGGATGTAACATCCCAGGTAAATAAAGAATAATACATTTTCATATTTATTAATATTTTAGAATTTAATATTAATTTTACTTTAAAGGGGTTTCCATGTTCGATAGCGTACCTGATACGCAACAAAGAGTTTCTTTGAAATCTTATGTTGCACACTAGTAATAATATAATATTATTTTAAATGGTAGTTAACACGTAGCCATTGTATTTGCAAGAATGAATAGAAATAAATAAAATATGATTATATATGTCTGTTAAATGTTTTTACATTTATCCAATAAAGGATAAAGGATTAAAATATGAAAAGAATTCAATTTTAGGCATATATACTCTAATTTTCACTAAAGGACGACTAATCGCCTTTTTATGGCGAAACTTCTTTAAATATTGTTTTGGTCACTCTTATACTTTCTATTGGACTAAATAAAACTATCCTTTAGAATCAGGACATCAAAATTGACTTTGTGTAGATTTTTGGTATTTTTCCAATAAAGTTCATTTTTTTAATGAATAGTGAAAAATGTTGTATTTTAATTCAAAACCTATTTTTAATCTAATTGATTTATATGATTAGATTATCTTTTGAATTGGTTTTAAATTGAAATTAGAATATATTTTTACCATTTAATCCAATGTTGGTAGATGAAATTAATTTAACTTTGAAATCGGACTTAAACTACTTTCAATCTTTTGATACTTTTTGTTTCATAAAAACACGCTATTTGTTTTGACAGTGGGAATTAATTATCAAATTAATTAATACAACTTATATGTTTTGAATTTTTTTAAATAGACGTCATTTTTGAATTCATAAGATCAAATATAGCTTAAGGTGATTTTTTGGTATTTTTCTGAAAAACTTCAATTTTTGATGAATAGTGAAACCACTAAGTGATACTTAAAAAACTGATTTTTCGTTTAAATGAAATTTTACCACCATTGTGTTTTGAATTTCAAAAATCCGACATACATGGTTGTCATTAGGAAGTAAAATGTGGTTCAACTGGAATAAAATAATTTTCTGGTGAAAAGTAACTTTTATGTTTATTAATCGCAATTAGAGGTAATTAGTGTAGTTTAAGGTAAAAATAATGTTTTAATAATATGAAATGACCTAGACACATGTCCTACCCTTATTGGATGTGTCATGGCCGACAAAGACAATCCATGGGTCAACTTGGGGACCCCATGGAGCCACTTTGGTTGGAAAATGACATTAATAACTTTTTATTTAAAGTTAAAATAAAAATGTCACAAACATGAGTTGTTTTACTAAAACAATTCTAAAATGGGGTTATACAAGTCATATTTTTGACCATAAATATTAATTAGAAAGATAAAAAGATTTCCTACATCATGATATTTTTTTTAATTTTTAGACATTAAATAAATTAAATTATTTTTGACACCATGATGATGCAGCGATTACCTCATTATTTAACGATTTAAATAAAATGAAAATATAATGTAAAATATAAGACCTACACATGTCAAAAACCTATTTTATGGGTGTATTTATAACTCTTATCACCTTATCCTCTAAATATATAATTGTGGGACCCTTTTTATCCTAAAATCATTTTATAATAAAGTATCTTTTCTTAACTTTCTAAGAGTGCCCCTCATCTCCTCTTATAAAAGGCCCCCACCTCTACCTCCTTACCCACACCTCTCAAGCCTTTGGTTCGGCCAATATCTACTCCTTTTATCTCTCCACATCCCTCTCTTACTCCTAGAAGCCTCACTTTGGGCAGAAGTCTTCCCAAGGAAGCCTTTGAGCTCAAATCAAAAAGAGTTACCCGTTTTAAAGGTAGTGTTTTCTCTTGTGTTCTTTTGTTTTATTTTGCTTCTCCAACCCTCTAAACTCATTTTATTCATTTATTTTGAAATAAAAATAGTATCTTCAATATACTAGGATTTTGTTATAATACGTATTCGAGATACACCTACACACACCTCCATCTAATGGTAAAAGAACATACTGTTTTTGTGGTTGGCGAATTTCTGCCTCACAAAACGAGGATTGTTCAATCTTATTTTAAAACCTTTAATGGTGGACATTAAGAAGTAAATATATTTATATATCATATATATTATGATTATGTTTTACTTATGCTTCTGTATTTTTTATTTGTGGTATACCTTTATGGCATCCATTATGGGTATACGCGATATCTTCATTTTAGGAAGTGCGGACTACCGCCCCCTCAAAGTGATTTGATTCGTTAATGCCATATGTGGGACGTATAAAGGATGGATTTAAAGTTATTATATATGATTTGTGTTAAATATAAATGATGAATATAATTTTGGAATTAAAATATACATACCTATCATTTAGTTTTAATTCCATTAAAATGACATAGAAATGAAAGTAGCGTTCATGCGTACGTACGGCTTACCGTCTCCATGAACGGTGCATTTCATTTCATACCTCTAAATGATTATGTAATATTATAAATACATGTATATTCTGGATTTATATGATATATATGATATCCAAATCATGAATATAATTCTGTATATAATGAACCTTTGACCACACGAACAACATGTAATTGTAAGAAGTCCACTTTCAACTTAAGAACCAAATATCGAAAAAACAAACATTATTAACTTAAATGATTACATAATTTTTAAAACATGGTAATAAGTCATATAAAAGTAATAATGAACTTGAAAAAGGTTATTAAGCAAGTAGAAATTAACTCAAGTTTATTATTCAGGACGTTAAAGAACGATCGAGTCAAGTCGTACCCGAGGTAAGGGACTTCATCTCAATCTCCTTTCATTGAGGCATATTTCGTTTTATACACAACTTTCTTTTATACGTTGTATAAAACCCGTTGAATTTTACTTTTATACAAAAGTAATCTTTTCTACGAAGCCTTTTACTAAACAAAAAAAAGGAATATTTCTTTTAACGTATGCGGTGACAACGACCTTTTTCGCCGCCGCGAGTATTATTTAGTCTTTGGCTTCCTCAACAACCCGTAATGTTTTTAAAATGAAATAAATACCATATAATCTTATATGTATTTTGGAATTGAAAATGGTTTTTATAATGGATTTGTTATGTCAATATATTTATGTGATATATTATGATCAAAGTGTTGAAATGTTTTCTTTCCATTATATTTGTTTTATGTTTTATGAGTTTATAATGGTACTTGGACATTTGACGGGCAGTTACGTGATAAACCACATGAAAAGTGGTGCCGTGAATACCAGGACGGGTGGTTACGTTATAACCTCCAATGCATTGGGTATGGAAGTCGGCCTTATGGCTATTCCATTAAGTGATATGGGTGGAAGTCGACCGTATGGTTATTCTATTTAAGTATGTTTATTTCCCAAGTTACCTTTATATGTTATGTGATCTTTATATGGGTTTTATGGTAATATTTTGGTTAAAAAATGGTAAGTAATGATCTTTTATTCAGTTAAGAGTTTTTACTACTTCATAAAGTTGAAAATTATTACTTTGATAAAGTCTACATGGTTTACTTGTTGTTTTGATAAACTAACAGTTTCATTCTTTGTGTATCCCATACTGAGCTTTTTATGCTCACCCCAAGTTTTTTTTGAAATTTTTTTCACATGACTTAATGTAGAATAAGGTCAAGGATGGGATGAAGGGAAATTCATTCTATCTAAAACATGGAACTAGACATGTTTCCTTTTAAGAGTTTTTATTTTATGGAAACTTAGTAGAAGTTTCTACTTTGTAATCTTTTGAGATGTAATAGTTATGTCCTAATTCTCTAAAAATCTAAACCATGAAAAGATCCTCAATGTGAATTATTCATTTAATTCAATATTAAGTTTGGTTTAAGGCTGGGGCCTTATATGGGATCATGTGGATTTCATGATTTCCACTAAACTCTAATCACTTGTGATTCATACTCAATGTGATAAAAAAGAGAAGGGAGTAGATCTTTGACCTATCCTATCCACTAATTGATGGTGTCAGAGACCAAAGGGAATGGTATATGGCATTGAATATGCTCATTTACTATTTTATTTTAATTTCTAGGATAGTAGAATATAGTGATCTTTCTAGATATCTCCTAGGAAGAGAAAAAAATGAGAAAATTTGTCACCTATCACAAGAAACCCTAGGTTATTACCTCAAGCAGAGTATCCTAAAATTGGTTCTAGAAATGAGTGTAATGTTCAAATTTTTCCCTAATTGAATAGAATGTCCCTTGATTCCCTTAAATCCCTAGAATTGGGAGGTTCATGTGATAATTTTTAGTTCAAAGCCCACATTACCATGAGAATTAAAATTCTATGATATTTTTAGGGTCTACCATGATGCGGAGATTACCCATGTGACTCCTCTTTCGAAAGTTATGTAAACTCGAGAGAACACTTTAATGGGCTTGAAGAACTTATCATACTTTTTAGGAAAGATTTGGAAGGTTCATTAACCTAAATCTATTAGATTGGTTCATAGAGAAGTAGACATGGGGACCAATCACCACATAGAAGATAATGATGGGTGCTGGTGAGTAAAAAATCCTAGGATGCCCCATTTTGCATGGAATTTTCCTAGGATATATGGGGTTCCCTTTTTATATCATGTTTCTACATGGTTAAGGGGACTGTTCTCACAGCACTGGGCTATACGAACCTGGGTTCTTCCTATGTTTCATTATACTTCACAGGAACATATTCCACCCTCATAGTGTTTTTCTACATGGGGCCAAGTTCCACCCATGTAACATATTTCTACATGGGGTAGGGCTTTATCTGTATCATGTATTTCTATTTGGGATGATTGTCCATAATGGTTATATCCATTATTTATCTAGGGATGTTCTGAAAAAATTTCTTGAGTTCATGGATTTCCTATTGATTTATTATTTCCTCCTTACTACTATGTGGTGCACTTTACCTATTGGGAATCATCAAAAGGATCTGTTTTTTCATGGTGTCGTAACACTTGTTTACTTCATATTTCTTCAGTTCCTTATTCTTAGTACTTTATTCTATATTATTTCATAGTTACCCCATAGGGTATTTTTATATAAGAATGTAGGGACTGGGAGCCTTCATCATCGATTAACTATGGTGGGTTGTGATACATCTTTTTTGAGATCCCATAGAAGGTGTTCTAGCCCATGATCAACATATTCAGCAGAGATAAGTCATTCGTGGGAGTATAAATCACCCCCTAGATCCCAAAAATGAATTTTTAAATTTCTGTGAGCCAATGACATCATCTCATCCTTTTAACTAAATATTTCACGAGGGATATTCTTCTTTTGGGGTTGAAATCACCGCCTTGGTCACGCAAATAACATTCATTTTTTTGTGGGTGCCAGTGGCACCACCTTCATCCATGAATTATTTCATTAGACGATGATTTGTGAAATAGAGGAATTCTATGTTAGGTGGTGTTATACAAAGAGAATTATGCTTCAAGGTATATTCCCTTTGAATATGTTCTTCCATTCTCTTTTGGGTTTCATTTCCCCCTGTTTCCAAATTCATGAAATCATCTTGATCTTCTATTCATAATTTTTATGACCCAAAAAATTTGATCTTATTTTATTCCAAGATATATTTATCATTAATATTCAAATAACATCCATCACTCTTATCATATCATTCCAAAAATTATATTTCACAATCATATAATCACCAATATATTATAATTATGTCTATATTTGACCTAAATCACCATAAAGTTATATGAAAAATCAGATATTCCTCCAAAATATAATTAAACCTTTAATACTCAAATAAAATTCTCTAAGATTCTATTTCCCTTAATCAAATATGGTTCCCAATAATTGAACTTCTTATGAAAAAACATTAAAAACCAAATCACCAAAACACCTTTTAGTCTTATAGTTATCCATACGATCAAATTAATCTTTATCCACCAACCCATTTAACTAAATAAATACATATTCATATTAACCATAACATCACATAGTCCATTTCTAGTTGATGAATCCTTTTCACCATTTTCTTGTGGGTTCAATCCCCACATCCTTTCCAAATGTGATGTGTTGTCTCCCAGTCCTTGGGTTGTCATTTTTATAAGACAATATAACTCTTATAAAATTCCCCAAAATTTAACCTTAACAAAAAAGTATTATATACACCTCAAATGTTATCAACAACATTGAACATATTTTCAAATAATAAAAGGATAAATTATACTCAAATAACATTTTCACATGTTAAAATTAAGGGTTACATATACCTCAAATATTTACCAAAAATCAATAAATGTCTCCCAAAGTATTCCCATCACATTGAACCTAAAAGGGGGTTCCTAATACATTGAACATATGATCTACCATTAATATACTATTACATCATAACTCTTGAATCCCAATATGATGACACCTAAATCATTCAACATTTTTCTTTTACCATGATTTTCCATATTATTACTTAATACATCCAACATTTAAAACATTCAATGGATAGATTGGGAAGAACATTATTTCTCTTCATGGTTTTTACTAAACAATTCCTTTTTTACTTAGTATGTTATTTCATTATTCCATCCATTACCATTGAAAAAACGTCTTCCCATTCTCTTAAGAAATTTTCATGGGTGTTTCTTTCCACATTCTCAACACATCGGTCATTTAATATGTTTACATATATGATCTTAATTACCTAAATATCCATGGAGCATTATTTCTCTTATACTTTATGATTTGGTTAACTCATTAGGTTTCTCATAGTTATAAAAACTTAGGATAACATGATAAGAATAACAATAATATTTTTCACTATGTCTCTCATTTTTTTAGTTTTTCATTCATATAACCACCTCATTTTCCTTCACATCCATTACTACTTTAGTTACAGTCGGATTAATCCATTTACTAAAAAAGAAAAGGATAGTGTGATCATTTTAATAAAATCTTAATAAACCATATTATAAGTATGATAAAGACTAATACAACCTTAACCATGTTATCTTAAACTCTTTATATTTATACAAAGAAACAATAATTCTCCAAACATACTAACCATTATGGTTATATAATACATGTAACTTTTTCCTAAATAACATCCTAACCTATAATGATATATCAACCCTACTTTGATACCAACTGTAATGACTAGTCCTTGGAAAATACATATTTTAGTTACTTTAAACTATAATTAAATTTATTTAATTCCCAAAGATATTTTAGGTTTACTAATTTTGAGAGTTAGGTCATAGCAATTACACAACAACCCATATAGTACAACGTGGGAACTTCTATTCAATATCAAAAATTTTCAAAAAGTAAATCTTTTAGATTAAATCATTTTTTCTTTTCACGAAAATCATCATGAATTTAAAATGGACAACATCATTTCTTTTATCTATCCATAAACCCTGTAAAAATATTTAAAATGTGGATTGTGAATGAAAATATCAGTAAGGGATATAAAAAGGAACCAAATAAATTGTTATTCTAATAATACTTTAAAATTTTACTTTTCAAAAAAACATTGGGCTCAAATTAAACATTTTCTTAAAAAACAATCACCCTATCTTCCCTAATAATTTCATCAAAATATTCATAATAACACTTAAATGGAAAAAATAACACTCATAATGGTTTCTTTGAAATCCTGAAAAACTCATATTAAAATTTTCACTAGGTTATACTTTTCACCCTCAAAAGTATCATATAAATTCTTTAAAACATAAGATAATTATATTACCTTAAGAAATAATAATATTACTATAAAAACATATAAAGTATAGTAAAAACATGTAGGTTACCTAAGGAATCACTTTCATATCACCTTTACATATGGAACAACCTTCACTGTAACCCGTAAAAAAACCATTATTGTTACACATAAAATAACCATCATGGTTACACTTCGAATTAACATCGCATTATATTCCTATAATCTTTTAAGATAAACCAAATTTGTTAAAATCATCCCATATTTGGAATAACCATTGTAGTATATTAAAATAATCACTTAGTAGAAACTTGATTGATTAACTTTTTCCTTATACCCAACACATTAGAGATCTATAACGATCTCACTCTCCCTTCGTTTATAACAAAACCACCCATGTTAATAATAAATTCCCTAGAACTATAAAATAATACATAAATTCTTACATCATAAAAATGTTCTTTTCACTTATAAGAAACAAATTTAGATGTCGATATATACCTTCTATTTTAAAACCCATTTTTTTAAATAATCAAAACATATGGAATGAGGATTTTCCTTTTAGGAAAACATGAAATCATGTAAAGAAATCCAATATTCAAATTACTATTTTGATTATGGGAAATTTAATTGTCAACGTATAGATTAAAATAGAAAATTTATTTTACCTTCTGTAAATAATGTTAAAAAATTCTATAAAAATATTATTTTTGAAAACCATTGAAAGAAAGTCAAAAGAAACATAAAGAGAACATTATAATTCAGTAATGATCATATAAATACAACCATAAAATTATATTTTTTTTAATATGTATATGAAATAAAAAAAGGGTTTTATGGTAATATTTGAAAGATTAATTTTAAAAGAAAGCCTCTTGCCTTGAGTCTGACTCTTCACATACATTTTTTATATTCCCAAATAATAAACTCATGTTAATTATATAGTTTCATGAGAACCTTACTAAAACATTTTATTCATTTTATTACACTAATTAAAATGTTATAAAAATTACTTAATCATTTATGTTCACATCATATGTTTTGATGATATTTGGTTCATAAGTCTAAATTGACTTTGGTAGGTTGACTATAGTCAAAGAGGTTATTATTCCATCATAAATGAAATAATAATCCTGAAATAACTATAATTTCAATATAAATTTATAATTTCAAATACAACCATTACATATGGTTATTAAAATGAACTATGTTACAATCATGGAGATGATAGGCTATACATACTCAAGATTTTGATTTCAAATTTTCTATGATCATTATAGAAAGAATGTAAGTATTATTTTATCTTTATAGAAAGAAACAAATATCATGAATATAAAATTATTTCTTAAAAAACACACATACAAACATAGAACACATAAATATAAATATAATTCTTGGGATGACGTGATGAAGAATGAATCACACCACTTTGTGGAGGCAGTAGTCCACACGTACACATGAACAACGTTATCATTTTTAATTGAATGGAATGGTAAAAAGGTAAATGATATATTATATATTAATAATTATTATTATGTCATGAATATCATATATAAACATTAATTTCATAATTATGACCATCTATGAGAGGTGTTAATGAAAAACAAAATTACATCCGTCCATGAGGTGGTACTCCATCGTACAAACGGATGATGATTTCATTTCCCAATTGATGAAGGGGGAGAAGAATATAACTTATGAGATTAATAAAATAACATATCGGTATATTAATTATAATGATATTATTATTTT
Organism: Viscum album; assembly: GCA_963277665.1. Classification (NCBI taxonomy): domain Eukaryota; kingdom Viridiplantae; phylum Streptophyta; class Magnoliopsida; order Santalales; family Viscaceae; genus Viscum; species Viscum album. The sequence goes on from OY728139.1 coordinate 257,282,172, forward strand.
ATCATGGTTGAATAATATTTTTAAGGATGTGGATTATGAAATAAAATTAAAACATGCGGTTAAAAACTATACCACTTATTTAAAAAATATCCTCTTCTTAACACCTTAAAACCTGTAATATTTGTATTCTGACCAACATAAGGAATATAGAACTTGGAAAAGGATTTTATTAAGGGATTTGGGAATATTTTATCTAAACTAAATGGGTTATTAAGTATGAAGAATTGAGAATAAGTGGTTCCCTTTTATAAGAGAGGAGATGTGAACTTTTGTTATTTCATAAAATATAAAATTAATATAAATTAATTGTGATGTAAAATTGAATCCAAATTGATAATATTTGAATATAATATTATTGTGAGTTTAAATAGACTCAAAAAATAAAATTTGGACAATTTTGGATAACATATTTTCCCTTATAATTAGGTTTTAAGCCCTCATTAACATTTTTGACAATTACCGTAGAATTAATGTTTTCTACACTTTAAGGATTAATAATGTACATGTAAAAATGAAAAACAACACATAAATGGGCCATTGATGATTTAATTAACCATATAACATTTATTTATATGAATATAAGATTTTTTGAATTTTATATCCTTTAATAATATATTATTTATTATAAAATATCATTAATGTTAATTTTAGAACTATTAATTACTTTTACATTAAAAAAAGTTAGAAAATAAAATAAATTAATAATTTTTTTAATACATCCCTAAAATTTTATATTAAAATATGAAATTCATATATTATATTAATTAATTGGAATCATATTACTTCTAAGATTTTTTATATCATTTATTTTATTTTCCATTAATTGATTAATTACTATGTCAGCGTTGAGTAAGCATTTTAGGTAATTATTTATTCACTAAAAATTAAAATTAAATTAAAATTATTAAAATAAATAATTTATCTTTTAAATTACCATATATAACCGTAATTATCCTCTATTTATACCCTTATTAAAAATATTATTGTTATTAAAAATAATAGAGAAATTTACCACTTTTATTTACCTAAAATATTATAAAGGTTATAATCACATACAAATGAAAAAAAAATTCCAAATAACTGAATATTGGATAACCATGGATGAAATTGATTCATACAATAAAATTAATTAATTCATTAGAGTTTGTTTTTTTACTTCTTATAATTTTATTTTTAACTTTAAATAACTCATTTACCCTATACAATGATAATACAAATTACTAAGGTTACTACTCATATTTATCAAAAAAAGGGATACATTTACCAAATTAAGACCTCCTAATTAATAATATGGAATCAATTTTTAAAAATTTAAAACATATGATTATAAGAAATTATTTTAAAATTTAACTGGAATAAAAAAATGAAAAACAGGTTCTTAAATAAATTCCCATTTTAATATATAATGTTTTTATAAAAAATTAAATTATAAAATTCATTTAAAATAACAAGTTTAGATTATTATAATTCCAAATAATATTAATTAAATTTTAAAATTATTCCAAAATATAATTTTTCTTTAAAAATCATTCAATGGAAGTACAGTTTTCAATAAAAAAATTTGTTTTTCACTATTTATTGAAAAATCAAGATTTTCAAAAAATATATAAAACTTTAACCATCAGATATTTTTGATTTTATATTTTCAAAAATTATATCATTTTTATCAAATAAAATTTAAAAATTTTATATAAATTTATTATATTAATATATCACAAAAGGTAATCAAAAATAGTTTTGAAAAAAATGTTTTTTTGAAGTGTAAAATGAATTTTTGAAAAATTGAGTACATATTTAATAAGAATTTATCAATACATTTGAATTCATTATATCCTTTATAAAAATTTCAAAAATTAGTTAAACATATTCATACCTTCCAATTTAATATCTAGGTTATAACGATCAGTTCGTTTATATATGGTTTTATGTTTCATACACATTATCAAACATAACATCCTTTTAAAATCTTAGGATATTACATTTATAATGTCAAAAATGTTCTCTGGAGGCCGTTAATGATAATGGGTATGGTAAATCTGGTCCATAAAATCATATGATACAAATATTTTGCGATTAACATCGTAGGTGAGTCTGTTATCAACCTAGGAAGTGTATCATCCCCAAAACGTATTAGGCCAATTTGGGAACCTCTAATAGCTATAGTAGCACTAGGTTGAAAGAGGCCCATACATATGTATAATAGGCATGCATAGACATTCTAGAGTCTAAAAAGCTAGTCATTCAAGAATGTGAAAGGAGTAAAAAAGGAAAATTCTTACTTTTTGAAACCGATCACACCTTTATTTCAATCAAAAACACTGGATTACACTATAGATTTAGATATATGCATGTTGAAAGTGAAACCCTTATATGATGGACCCTATGATTTTGATGAAGTTTCTAGTGGTTGGAAGGTTCATGCATTTCCTGGTGGTGAAGGTGACGAATATATAAGAGGTGATGATGCTAGTGGGATCCTCATGATGATAGTAGTTATGGTGATGCACATGGTGATAGTGATCGTAATGAGATAGATATTAATCCCCGATATTTAATACATAGTATTTATGAAACAACATTGTGTATGGTGTTTTATGGAATAAACTGATTGTATTTTTTCATTAAAAATTATCAACGGATTAAATTTGAAATATATAATATATTTTTCATAGTAAATGTTTATTGTGACTAGTTTAAAGAATTCCGTTTTTTGTAGGATGTAATATATTGGTTAGATGGTGCATGAGGTTCTAGTGAAATCCTTTAAGAAGATGGGTTCAATGACATCCAATACCAATTGTTTTATAAACATTGTTTTAGAATCTATACTAATGTTTTTTATAAACCATTGGTACCCGAAAAATATAAACCCCTTACACCAATGGATTCCATAAAACTAATGATATATGGATATCCCAATGGCCAAAATCCCAAAAATTCTGGGAACTATTGATATAGTATAAACCAACTGTTCCTAGGCCTATACTAATGGTTTGAAACCATTGGTATAGATTATTTTACTAGTATTGATAATAGTGAAATTTTAATTCTAATGGTTTCAAAAGTTCTCTTTCTGACATATGTAATAGTGATTAGTGGTGTTCAAGAAGTATTTAATGGTGGATTCAGAGATTTTTAACTAATGTGGAATTTATTTTTATTCTCTTTCATATATTTATGTTAGATCCATTATTTGGGATGGTATATTCATGGAATAATTTTCATTTAATATTTTTTACTGTCATGGTAATTTTAGGGTGATTTAGTCCCTTTAAAGTGGAAATTACAATGTTGAATTTATGGATAATGACTACTAAAATCATTGGTCATGGAGGAGAATAAATAGAGGATGAAAAAGAACCTATTGTGGCTTGTTTTTTTGGTTTTGTAAGTGTGAATTACTATCTAAATAATATATATGGTTGGTGTATTTTATGTTATGTGACCATGAATGATAGAGAGATACATCTAAGATAAGATAAATATAAGAATCATTCAGCCATGTTGATTATAATATCTATGTAAGAGAAACGAGTAAATGAATACTTCTATTATATTCATCACATATAGGAGGTGGAGAATAAGTAATCACTATAACACATTGGTATCCAAAATTTTCAAATTTAAAATTGATTTCATGATCTCAATTTTTATTAAAGAATTAGTATCAATTACATAAATTAGTATCAAATCATCATGTGTATCATTATGAGAGCACAAACGAAACCAGATTATATATTATAGGTATTTCAATGTTATTGTCTTTTTATAATGGTTATTACATAATAATATGAGTATGACTATATGTTGTGCTATAATAACTAATCCTCACCATGATTAACTACTCACCCTTAGTAGTGAACCTTTTAAATCCTTTGTTTTATTATATGTATATATTTGTGTTGTCTAAACATTGGAATGGTAAAAATAGAAAATTGTATTTTATATAATCAATAAAATAAAATCGAACTCATGGTATTTGGGAATTGGTAGATTGAAAGTACACACTATATAACTAGGTGTTAGTGTATCTATTTCTCAACTAGGAACCTAAAATCTAGAATTAGATTGGTGGTTTTTTCATCAAATAATATTGTTACTTTAATTACAGTATTTTAAAAACAAAACTGTTTTTAATTGGTGTTTTTATAGGAAATTATGTATTAGGAAAATTTATTCAATTGTAAATGTTTTTTTATATTCAATGGGAATAATTATTAGTCATTGAGAGAGAATATGATTATATATTTGTTATATAATTATTGTGATGTTGTTTATGTACTTATAATTGAATATGTATCAATATATGAAGTTGATTCTATGACAATTATAGAGAAGGGGACATATAAATAATGTTTCAAAATTCATGAATACAAGCCTAGTATCACTATAAGAGAAGAATCTCATGAAGGTAGTTAGAATTTATATAGAAAAATATATATTGAATATGTAGAATAATATTTATTAATGTAGAAATAATTTCTTGAAATACAAGATAGAAATTTGGAAGGATATGATTAATGATTCATACATACTTATTAATGAGATGGTGGATGTGTTCATCATGAGTGTAACTAAGATTTTTATCACCATCACTGGGTTTTTCAAGTTGTTGAACGATTCAAATGTTCTCAAAAGGATTCTTACACTACTAGCATATAGTTCTATTTATAATTTTTATATTGTTCAACAAAGAGATGTTTTTTCATTTATTCTTGATTATTTATAGAGTACCTTGATTTTATATGATATGAGAAATGGGAAAACGTTAATGATAATGATGAGTTGGCCATTGGGGAATGAATTATGAGAGGAGATATGAAATATATAAGGTTAAAAAAGTATGATTTTTAAGGAAGGGGATTATGGAACAATGTTTGATAATATTTTGTCTCTCGTTTAAAAAAATCACAAAGAAAGAGATAAATATAATGTAACATACCTTTAAAGAGATTTATTTATAGTTTTTTTGGACTTTTTAAGTGAACTATAAAATTTTTCTTATATATGAAAATGATTTCTCATGACCCCCTTCCACTCCTGATATGACATTGATGTGAGAATGATAATGTACTAGATTCATTCTTCCAATAGGCCCCCGAATAGCGATTAGCACCTAGGGTATTACAATATCATTAAATAGGATCCATTTCCATATATAATAAAATTGGATCATGAGATAAGATTAATCAACCCCAAAAAACTCCATAACATAATATATAAAAAATACATGAACCATCCTAGAATACATGCATAAATAAAACAGACACATATATAAGTCTCCAAAGTAAATACCTGAAAGTAAAGTCAAAATAGCTACACAACAATTACCAAAATATATGGAATTTTAATTTCTATAACTTTCCACATATAACTACATGAAACATAAAAATGTGTTAATATATTTAGGGTGAGAATATAGGTATACTCATCAAAAAAACAAACAGCTCTCAGGAACATGTGAAAATAGTATAATAATGAAACTATGAGAAAACAGTAGAACCAAACAACACATAGTGTTATGCTAACCAAACCCATCATCACTATGGATCACTCACTACATAACACATCCTAATAAAATAATATAATTAGGATCATATTGATTAAAGGTTCCTTAAAACACTTTCCCTCTAATTAGATACACTTACACCTGAAGGAAAAATGTCATGGCACTTCACCTCTTCTATGTCACAACACATCGCATCACATCCCACCCATAGACACCTATGCCATCACATGACATCACATCCTATCTAAAAAACATCTGGTTTGTCACACCACATCACATAACCATGGTAGTAGGGTATTGTGAACATGAAATACATAATCTTTACACCCTTTTCTGATAATGAATCACCCCCACCATAATATAACTCATAAAATATCTCCCAATGACTCCTAGTCCATCAAAACACCTCACATCACATCTAGATGGAGACACATTTGACATAAGACCATCTCATCATGTAGAAGTCACCAATACCATGAAGAGGGAGCGAGGAAGTGTAGGTCTCCAACCATCCATCCGCCCCCGAGGAAGTCGGGGAAAACACCACCGAAATTATTAGTCATAAGCATTAGGTACTTGACATGGGTGGGTGCAAAAAAATAAATCAAAAGAAAATGTTTTGTATATTTAATACATACACACAATCCCAACCTAGGGGTTCACTATAAAGGTACCAAGAATCCTACAATGTTATTCACCTTCATTGTTTCCTCCAAATGAAAAACACCATACAACAAGACACAAGCCACAATAAATATTCACATTTGAATGCACCCCATTTTTCATATTTTTTACCAAACCATCTAAATGAAAATAGAAAGTTTATTATATAAATTACAACCATTAATTAATATTTAATTTCTCACCATTGAAACACACTACCTATTATAGTTTATTCCAATTTGTTTTTTATTTCTAGACCATTAGTTAAACTCTAATAATTATAACACTACTTGGGAAACTATCCTAACACATCATATCACAACAATAGATGGCCCAACATCCATACACCAACAATTAAATCACCAAATTCATATGCCTTATACAAAATGGTATATGAATACCATAATAGGCCCAATGTACACACACCATATCCTAGCCATTGTTTAAACAGTGCATCAACAAAACCAAAAAAAATTGAAATACAATTCCAGAAACACATTCCACACCATAGAAATCACTTTTTAATATTATTCATAGGTGATTTTGTTGAATTAAATTTTTATATTAAATGGTTTTTTCCCATAATCAATGTATCCCAGGGCATATAATTAATTAGTACAGTATAAGTGGTTAACTATTTGTTTATTGTTGTGTCACAATAATTAAAAAACATGAGAATCACAACATTTTTAAATTCTGCAAAAATAGTGGCTACTAATGGAAATGATTTTTAGTGATATAATAAACAAAGATTGATCCAATATCGAAATATCAATAATTTGTAAATGAATTTGAAACATTCCCCTTCCCCTTCGATTCAATTAAACTGATTTATTATCAACATTAATAGGATGTATAATATCTTCCCAAATGATAAAAAATCACAATCCAATAATATTTATTACAATTGATGAGAAAAAATGAATTTATTCCCATATGAATAGAGATTAACATTAATCAATGCACCAGAAATCGTGGTTTCCTGCACAGGAGGAACCCACCTTTATAGAGGAAATCAAACCTACACCGGAAATAGGGATCGACGACTCCAAGGGAAAAATCCTCTAGAAACTCCTATCTCTAAAAAAAGAATTACAAAAAACACCCAAGGAAATATCATCACTTTAGGAAGTTAAAATCTAAACCTAGTGGTATTAGATATAGTTTCAATTGACCATTGAAGTCAGATATCATCAAATCCACACTTTGTAAACATTTGAAAATTCTCCAAAAAATACAGAAAACAATATATGATCAACTCCCATAAAAATTACCTTAAATTCCATTATTTCATGTATCAAAACAAATTTTCCTCAAAAAAGATATCAAAATAGAAAAAATAATAATTTTTGGAAAAATACTAGATTTACTCACGATTTACCCCTAATGATATACTATTGGGATCTACCACTAGTTTAGTTGTCTACCACCATTTCAGTGATCTACCTATAGTTTAATTATCTACCATTGGTTTAGTGATTTACCTATAGTTATTTATCAACCACCAGTTTATTCATCTACAAAAATTTTAGTGATATACCTCTAGTTCAATGATCTACCACCAGTTCAGTGATCTACTGCATGTTCCGTGATCTAGCATTGGTGATTTACATCCAGTTCAATGATCTCCCTCAATTTCAGTGATCAAAAATATATTCAATGATCTAATTACCATTCAAGGATCTACCATTAGGGATCTACCCCTAGTTCTATTATCTACTTCGTTTTTAGTGATCTATGACCAGTTAAATTATCCACTACTAGTTCAGAGATCTACTGCTAACTCAATGGTCTACCTCCATTTCAGTGATCTACTTTAAGTTCAATGATCTACCACTGGTTCAGTGATCAACCTCTAGTTTAGTGATCTAATGTTTGTGATATGCCACAAGGATCTACCATCATCATTTAAAACACCCATTTTCCTCCAAAACACCACAAAACTCTTCTATTCCTCCACTAAACACCTCTTGAATTTCCCCAGATACCTCAATCACTATATTTCCCACAAATTAATGGGAAATAATTTCTAATACATTATATTAGATACTACTAAAACTATTATTTCCTTCATGAATTTAAAATAAACCTAGATGGAAATAGGTAAAAATCACTAAGCACCCAACCCTTGAGATACCTTTCAAGGGTCTTGTTACATATGAAAAACCAACACCAACCAACTTTTCCAAACCAAGATCACAAAACGTCCCAAAAATAAAAAATTCCACATATATAAAAAACATGAAATTTCATCATCCAAGTCTAGGTACTATCTGCTCTGAGTGGCACTAACTCACCTTCATAGGTTCAATCACATCATAGTACAATGTGTCTTTATTGTGTATCAAGTACTCCCCTTTTCATATGTTGGAAACCTTATCACCAATTTCACATCAAGAAATAATCACATATTATAAAAAAAGAAATGTCTAAATGTCACATGAAAACATAATAGGGAATTAAAATGAATAAAATGACATAAAAATATGTGTATTAGGAATTAATATGAATCACATGACCACAAGTACTCTTCTCTAGGCCACCATGCCTCCAAGACAATCAAAACAAAGGAATGTTCCATCCTCAAAGAACCTTCTCCCAATGGTCTTGGATATGCATTGGATACTCAACAAACATCATGTCATCTTGATATCCAAATATCCCCAGTCAATGACATGAGAGTCATAGTGAAGACACATATGGAGCTGAGAGGTGTGGAAGCTATCATGGATGCAGTCCAGTTAGGGCGAAAGTCCCAACTAGTAATCTTCCATGCCAACACACCCCCACATATCGAAAGGTCCAACAAACTATGATGATAGATTACCCACTTTCTCAATCCTCCACTACTAATGTTGAGGGGAAAACTTAAATAAAACATGGTCTCTAACCTCGAGATCCAATATCCCCTTCTTGTAATTAATATAATACTTTTTGCGGACCTATACTACTTTCATCCTCTATTGAAACAATCGAACCTTCTCTACCATGATCTGCACCATATTGGGTCCAAGAACTTGTAACTCCCCAACCAAAGCCTAGCATAACATAGAATGACATGAAAACCTATAAGAAGCCTCAAATGGGGTCATTCCAAATGATAAGTGATAGATGTTGTTATATGAAAACTCAACCAAACATAGGCTTCGTTCAATAAATCATCAAACTTCCAAGAAACTCTCCCAAAATATTTCTTCCATCATCTTTCTAGTATGATCTATCATCCCACCCTTGTGATCGTGGAATGTTGTGATAAGATTTAATTGAGTTCCAAAAGCACATTTAAATCCATTCCAGACCCTGATTTAATTGAGTTCCTATACCCCTGATTGTAGGTGTTGGAAAAAGGATCATCCCTAGGCTGCATCCGAGGTCTATAGCTAGCAAAGCTGGCACTCTCATGAGGCTGGACAAAATTTTCACGCACGCTCGTCGTTGGACATGGGAGAAAAATTAAAATTTATACCTACTTACTACTTAGGACAGTGGCAAGACAGGGTCGAACCACAGGGAGGCATGTTGTTGTGTTTGGTGTTCTAAAAAAATAACTAAACAAAAACACACATGCAAAAATCGAGCAAAGACAAGTGGTGGTGGTGAAGTGGAGTGAAACAGATTTAGTGCGTGAAGAAGAAAGGGTGAAATGGTAAACACAAAGTGAGTAGATAGAAACAGAGCATCAAGAGAAATTCGAGTGAAAACAACCGATAGGTGAATAGGGGGAAAAGTCCACTGGCCGATTTGATGTTGCTTAACCTTATTCATGCACTGTGTTTAGGAAAATTTGGATCTGACTAAAAGAAGTTGGCCAGATTTGTCGTCTGGTTAGTTTGTGATGAAATGGATCTTACAGTCCCTCGACTGTAAAAGTCATTCCATTAAAAGGTGAAATTAAGTCAGAAGTCACCGGGCTCAACTTTTCAGTTGAGTTAGGTGTGTCTCTCTCTTTTGAGAATAATTCACTTGTCAGTGAATTACTCAATTTGAAATAGTTTTAATTATGGTACAAACAAGATCATTTTTCACACGATCCTGTTGTTTTGAAAATAAGCTTGTCGGTAAGAAAAAAATGAGAGAGAAGATCCAAAGAAAAAGGATGCAACGCATGGATAAGACTAAACAACCCTAATCAACCAGCTTATTCCCCCTGAAGGAAATTAGCCGGACATAGTGGATGGTTTTAATGAAATATCAGGGTAAGAGACAATGAAGTTCATATTGAAATAGGTTGCAGAAAAACAGAGTGCAAGCAAAACAAAGATGTTCCAACTCCCTGCTACTACTCATGAAAGTTCTAAATCCCCGCTGCTTAATGGTGGATGCAGCGCTGGAATGCGCTCGATGTCCCACCCTGGGAATCAAGGTGTGAAAATGCTGTGATCTCCTGCTCCAATCTGCTCCAAGTAAGATCATCTTCATTCTGTCTACTTCTCGTAATGATCTTCCTGATGTCTGCTCCCTCTCCTGATGGAAGTGTGTCTCCCTTGATGTCCTCAGCCCCTTCTTAGAAACCTTATGTCCCAAAACTATGCCTTCAGTGGCCACGAATTGGCACTTCTCCCAGTTTAAGACTAAGTTGGTCTCTTGGCATCTTTCTAACACTAATTCTAGGTTTTTCAGACAGTTCTCAAAGTTATTTCCCACAACAGAAAAATCATCCATGAACACTTCAATAATCCTCTCAATCATGTCTGAAAAAATTGCCATCATACATCTCTGAAAAGTGGAAGGATCACTACACAAGCCAAAAGGCATCTGCCGATAGGAAAATGTCCCAAATGGACAGGTGAAGGTGGTTTTCTCTTGGTCCTCAGGGGCAATTTCAATCTGGTTGTAACTAGAGTAGCCGTCAAGAAAACAGAAAAATTCATTGCCTTCCAACCTCTATAACATTTGGTCCAAAAATGGCATAGAGATTTGATCCTTTCTTGTGGCAGCATTAAATTTCCTGTAGTCTATAAAAACTCTCCATTTTTTCACTGCTTTTGTCTGGATTTGCTCATTCTTCTCATTAGTGACCACTGTCACTCCACTCTTTTTGGGTACCACCTGGACAAGACTGACCCAGGGGCTATCAGAAATTGGAAAAATTATTCCAGCATCCAGCAACCTAATCACTTCTTCTCTCACTACTTCCTTCATGTTGGGGTTGAGTCTTCTTTAGGCTTCTAATCTAGGTTTACACTCAGGTTCCATGGGGATTTTATGCATACAGAAGGCTGGACTTATCCCTTTGATGTCATCAATTGACCAACCAATGACAGTCTTGTACTTCCTCAAAACAGAGAGAAGATTTTGCTCTTGACTCAGCTCTAGATTTTATGAAATGATCACAGGAAGGGTGGAATTGCCTCCTAAAAAGGAATATTTGAGATGGACTGGAAGGGGCTTGAGTTCAAGGGTGGGTGGTGACTGGATTGAGGGAAGACACTTGGGCCTGGGTGGCCCAAGTTCTTCAGGCTGCCTCTTGAAGTAGGCAGTAGAAAAGGCTTTTTCCTCAGTACAAGAGGTTCCAAAAGTTATCTCCACAGACTCAGACTCCTCTCTCGGGGTAAGAATATGCTCCAAGACAAACTCATCTAGGTTCTCCAAAAATCCACCCTCATACTCATCAACAAATTCTCTCTCCTTACTTGAGATGATCCCCATGCAAGAGGTAGCAGGGACTTTAGGTTTACTATTGATTTCAGCTATCATTCTCAGAAACTCTTCTTCCTCCATATCTACACTACTCTCAACAAATAACATCTCATCTCTTGGGAAAATTGGGTGGGTGGGTTCTTGGGTTTTCTTAAACACATTGAATTCTTCTTTCTGTTCACCCAAATCGAAAATCAGTTTCCCCTTAGACACATCAATCACAGCTCCCCCTGTGGCCAAGAAGGGCCTACCAAGAATGATAGGAACCTCCTGGTCACACTCCATGTCAAGGATAAGAAAGTCAGCAGGCAAAAAGATTTTACCTACTCCCACTAACAGATCATCGACCCTACCCACTGGATGAGTAATAGACCTATCAGCAAGCTGTAACACCACAATGGTGGGTTGGGGAACTCCTAATCTAAGGTGCTGGAAAAGTGATAGTGGAATCAGATTAATACTAGCACCTAGATCACACAAACAGTTGAACTTACCACCTCTATCCCCAAATGTGCAAGGGATGACAAAGCTTCCAGGGTCCTGAAGCTTAGGAGGTATCCTATTCTGCAAGACTGCACTACACTCCTCTGTTAAGCTATAGGTGGAAAATTCTTCTAAAGTATTTTTGTTTGAACAGATTTTCTTGAGTGATTTCAGATATGATGGGATCTAAATCAGTTCTTCTAGGAATGGAATATCAATGTTCATCTTTTTAACCACTTTCAAAAATTTTAACAGTTCAGAATCATGAATTGGTTTCTTAATTCTTTGAGGAAAGGGGATTGCAGGGGAAAAATTTCTCACAATTGGAGGCATCTCTATAGCTTCTTCTTCAAAAAATTTCTTCCCTTTATTGTATTTGTTTTGCAAGCCATTTTTTTGAGTTTTGAGTTGGAACAGCAAGAACTGGAGAAATTCCATTGGTGCTGTCCAGTTTTCCAGATTCAGGTTCTTTCAGATTTGAGTTTCCAATTTCATCTAGTTTCTCATTTTCAGCATTTTGGGGTTCTTTCCTAGGCTCTTGGTGGGTTTGGAGACCACTTATGGTGGTCACATCCATGGAATTCTACCTAGGATTGGCTTCAGTGGTGCTGGGTAGCCTACCCTTTTCTCTATTGCTAGAATCCCTAGCCAACTGCCCCATTTGAATTTCCGGGTTCTTCATTCTAGCATCCATTTGAACTTTATCAAAATCATTTTTGGTCTTTTGTTCATCAAACCTCCCTATATACTGATGGAACATATCTCTCACCTCATCTTTTGAGTTGGATGACTCAGCCTTTGGTTGGGATTGGGGTTGGAACTAGTGCCTAGGAGGCTGCTGGAATCCCGGAGGAGCAGAAGGTCAGAGGACTCCCTGCTCCCTCCATGAAAGGTTCGGATGGTTCCTATACCTCTGATTGTATGTGTTGGAAAAAGGATCACCCCTCGGCTGCATCTGAGGTCCATAGCCAGCAAAGCTGGCACTCTCATGAGGCCGGACAGGCATATCAAAATTTGGACAAGATGTTTGAGAATGACCATACATGCCACAGTGGTGACACTGCTCCTTTAGAATTTTATGTGGGTTCTCATTGAAAAACCCAGCAGCTTGGGCTTCAGCTTGAGGATCAGGGGCAGTTTCTTTTCTAACAATGGTTCTCCTCCTAGAACATTTGTGCTGGGAATTCTGAGCTAATGTGTTAATGATCTGTTTGAGTTCCTCAGCAGTCCTATCGCTAAAGTCTCCTCCAGAAGACTGATCCACCAAAGTTTGGTGGTAAGGGGTAAGACTATTGTAAAAGGTGTCCATGAGGAATTGAGGTGTACATTGATGGTTTGGACACTGCCTGAGAAACCCTCTAAACCTATCCCAGGATTCATGAAACAGTTCTCCTTCATCCTGAAGGAATCCAGTGATTTTATGCCTAATCTCAGATGTCAGCCTCCTATGATAGAATTTCATTGTGAAAGAATTGTAAACATGATCCCAGGTGACAAAGATCTCTTCCTCTAACTGTTGGAACTAAGACCTAGCATTGCCCTTGACGCAGAAAGGGAACACTCTCAATTTAAGCTCTTCCTCAGTGAGACCCCTAAGTGGTAGCTGCTGGACACTACAATAGAAGGCTATAATGAAGTCAAGAGAGTCTTCACTAGGAATTCCATTGAAGGTAGGCAGCTGACTAAGCATGGATTGGTTGATCTCATAATTCCTAGACCTAGGAGAGAGTCTAATACATGAAGGGTTTCTAGACACTGACTGTAGTAAGAACTCTCTCAGACTGTGTCTCTCAGCTATCTCATTCCCAGGTTGATTCATCATTCCATGTTGGTTCACATTCTGAGGAATTGGATTGTTCATGTTTTCATTTCTGTTTTCTTAAATTTTGATCTTGTCCTTGTTCTTTTTCACTTCTTTGAGGTGCTTATCGATCTCAGGATTACCAGGTACTAAGTGTTCAGACTTAGACCTGGTTTGCATGCAGCAGGTTCACAAATATTTTTTTGAATTTTAATTTTCTTTTTTGCAGTTTTTTTTTTATTTTCTTAAAAAAAATTTATGATTTTTTTTGTGAATTTGTGTTTGTTTTTTTAAGTGCACCTAGCCTCCCTGGAAATGACGCCAAAATTTGCACGCACGCGTGTCGTTGGGCAGGGGCGACAAATTAAAATTTATACCTACTTACTACTTAGGACAGTGGCAAGACAGGGTCGAACCACAGGGAGGCCTGTTGTTGGGTTTGGTGTTCTAAAAAAAATAACTAAACAAAAACACACATGCAAAAATCGAGCAAAGACAAGTGGTGGTGGTGAAGTGAAGTGAAACAGATTTAGTGCGCGAAGAAGAAGGGGTGAAATGGTGAACACAAAGTGAGTAGATAGAAACAGAGCAGCAAGAGAAACTCGGGTGAAAACAACCGATAGATGAATAGGGGGAAAGTCCACTGGCCGATTTGATGTTGCTTAACCTTATTCATGCACTGCGATTTAGGAAAATTTGGATCTGACTAAAAGAAGCAGGCCATATTTGTCTTCTGGTCAGTTTGTGATGAAATGGATCTTACAGTCCCTCGACTGTAAAAGTCATTCCATCAAAAGGTGAAATTAAGTCAGAAGTCACCGGGCTCAACTTGTCAGTTGAGTTCGGTGTGTCTCTCTCTTTCGAGAATAATTCACTTGTCAGTGAATTACTCAATTTGAAATAGTTTTAATTATGGTACAAACAAGATCGGTTTTCACACGATCTTGTTGTTTTGAAAATAAGCTTGTCTGTAAGAAAAAAATGAGAGAGAAGATCCAAAGAAAAAGGATGCAGCACATGGATAAGACTAAAAAACCCTAATCAACCAGCTTATTCCCCCCGATGGAAATTAGCCGAACATAGTGGATGGTTTTAATGCAATTGCAGGGTAAGAGACAATGAAGTTCATATTGAAATAGGTTGCAGAAAAATAGAGTGCAAGAAAAAAAAAGATGTTCCAACTCCCTGCTACTACTCCTGAAAGTTCTAAATCCCTGCTGCTCAATGGTGGATGTGGCGCTTGAATGCGCTCGATGTCCCGCCTTGGGAATCGAGGTGTGAAAATGATGTGATCTCCTGCTCCAATCTACTCCAAGGAAGATCGTCTCCGTTCAGTCCACTTCCCGTAATGATCTTCATGATGTCTGCTCCCTCTCCCGATGGAAGTGTGTCTCCCTTGATGTCCTCAACCCCTGCTTAGTTCGATCCCCCTGTAAGATGCCTCTCCTCCCACCTCCCGTGCGTTCATCACCCAACCAAAGCCTTTGGAATCTCCCCCGGTGAGTTCTCTGGCCTCCACGTGGAGCTCTCACTTTGCCTCTCCTCCCGCACTTGTCACCGGAGCAGTTGCTCCTAACTGAATGAAAAATAATGTGCGCGCGGCGAGTCAATTTCATCCCTGGACACAGCCAATCCACGTGGCATGCTTTTATGTGTACGTCGCCCGCTCCCGATTGAACTCCATATAAGTGTATCCTGCCCTTCCCCCCTGTAACGAAACAACAAAATATACACGTGAGTCAGATTATGTAAATATACATATATAGCTACTTAAAAGTACTTATTAATGTATATATATGTATACTAAATAAAAATACTTATAAGAATATATATTTTATAAAACCTAATACTATTATTAATACAAAAACTAATTAATTAATAACAACAATTATTATATAAGAAATTAGTATTATATATATAAGATTATATACCAATTATTATTATATTGTATATGATATATATATTATATAAAATAATGTACATAATTATATATTATTAAAGGTATACTAATTGTATTCTATTATGTATATCAATATTATTATCTATTATATTAGTTTAATACATATATTATTATGATATACATAAAGCTTATATTCTATTTTTATCAAACCTATTATTGATAGTATATAATCTATGAAATATATACATTTTATAATATATTATTTTATATTATATGTTATTGTAAAATTAAATGAAAAATAAAAGAAAGAAAATAAAATTAAAAAATAAAAAAAATGTAACGGGGGGGGGGGGGGAAGAATCGGATATGGCGAGGCTGAGAGGAGGTGGCGGAGATAAGAATAGGGAACGGACAAGGGTTTTGGGCGGCGGCTGTTCGGATGCGGAAAGGGACGCGGCAGTTCAGAGGGGTTCGTCTGTAGGAAGGAAAGGCGACGGGGGGTCTGGTGCAGGCTTGCGGCGCAGCTATGGTGAGGGTTGAAGGCAGCGGCAGAGGGAGATTCGGATGGGAGGAAGAAGGTGAAGCCGAACTGGTGGTGGTGCTGATGGAGGAGAGGAAGGGCAGGCCGCGGCTGGAGTGGCAGTGCGAGGTGTCCGACAAGCTCGGAATCGGGTAGATGAGGTGCTTTGGTGAAGTGAAGGGGGAGAGGCCGGTTTCAGGCGAGATGATGGAGGCGAAGGGGGGACACCTGCGGCTTCGTCTCAAGAAAAGAGAAGTGGTTAATCTGGGTTTCGTTTAGGGTTTGATGATTTCAAATCCGGTATTTGGATTGGGTAATTCGATTCGTGTTTTTTTATATGCTTGATGCTGCTGTGAAATTGCTCTCTGTTGAGAGTGAATTTGGTTGCTGCTGTTGAGTTTTGTGATATCGTTGGTTTGCTGCGCAGATGAGGAAGCAGAGGAGGAGGCACAGGTACCGTGAGTGAAGCGGTGAGTGGAGGGGAAGTGCGGCTGAATTGGAGGATTGTGGCACCGTGAGTGAAGCTCACGGTGAGACAGTGAACCGATGAGACCGTGAGGGTGCTTGGGGTGGAACGGTGAGTGAAGGGGTCAAACAGTTTGTGAAGCACCGTGAGAGTGGCTCACGGTGAGACTGTTTATGAAACGGTGGGTAGAAGGGGGAAAAGAGAGAAGGATATTGAGGCACCGTGAGTGTCATGGTGAGACAACATGTGTGGAAAGGCGATGGTTGAGACACCGTGAGTGTCACGGTGAGACCGTGAGGGAGAAATGGTGGGTAAGGAACGGAGGCACCGTGAGTGTCACGGTGAGACAAGAACGGCGACACCGTGAGTACCTGCAAATTAAATAAAACAATTAAATAAATTAATAATTTAAATAAAACTAAAAATCAATTGAATTAAAAACTAAATAAATAAAACAAACTCAAATAATAAAATTACTTGTGATTTATTTAAAAGAATGAATTTATTAAAAAATTATAAACAAACTTAATTTAAGAACAACTTAAAATATTCACAATAACTTGGTTAAATTAGTTAACCAACTAATTAACCAAAGAATAAAGTAAATAATTAATCAAAGAATAAAGATGTTAATTGAATAAAACTGGTAAGTTAAAATTAGTTAAATTATTAAATGAATTAAAAACATAATCGTGTTATTTATTTACAATTTAAACAATAAAGAATTAGTTAATTAAATTAATACACTACTAAGCTAACTAGAATGAAAAATTATAAAAATAAAAGAATAAATAAATAAAAGTCTAATTCGCAAGACTAAGTAAATTTAAGAATTATTTAAAAAGACACAAATGACTAATAAAAACAACTTATTTAAACAAAAATTGATTATTTTACACAGCATGTACAACAACACAGTAATTACCAAATATTTACTAAAAACACTCATTTTGGAATAAAAAACTCAATAAAAATATAAAAAGAATGTGGCAAAGTGTGTGAAAACACCGCCACATCACTCTGTCATCCCACCCTTGTGATTGTGGAATGTTGTGATAAGATTTAATTGAGTTCCAAAAGCACATTTAAATCCATTCCAGACCCGCAAGGTAAAACATGTCTCCTGATTTTTGACAATGGACCTCAGGACTCCATCCATCCACACCACCACATCCACATACCTTTTTTCATAACATCCACTACAACTAACTCCTTGATTAGTAGGAAGTTAGCTACTTTTTCAATTGGTCCATGAATATCTAGATAGAATCACAACTTCCCTGAGATTTGGGTAACCCTATAATGAAATCCATTGATATTTCTTCCCAAATATACTTGGAACATCCAAAGACTATAATGACCTTCTAGGAACATGGTTCTCAATATTTATCTTCTAGAATACTAGACATTGAGCCACAAACTCCACCATAATGAATTTCATCCCATCCCATGAAAATTATTCCCTTAATCCACCATACATATTGGAAACTCTTTGGTGTACCACTAATGGTGATCTGTGAAACTCATGAAGTAATTCTTCATGCATCAATACTAGAAAAAACAGCCTCTAAGTAAATATCATCTGATTCTAACCACCATCCAACCATCCCTTTGATGAATCATCATAGCCAACATGATCATGAATCACATATACCTCTAAGTCTTCCCACTAAGAAATTTCCACCTACCACATTAGATAATATTTCACCATTATTTAAAACAAAAAACATCATACATCAACCACCCTTACATTTAATTATGAGACTTACAACTCTTCCATTTCCCTCCAAACGTCCCTGGACCTATGAAAAACATTATTTCATGAATTTATGATCAAAGAATAAACCAAAAAATCCCTTTTCCTATGTTATAGAATATATCAAAATCATAACCTTGGTGAAACTTTATCCATATCTGATATCATATATCCATATCCTTCTGAGAAAATATATACCTCTAGATATTATGATATGTGAAGCCCATAAAGTTATCCCAATGAGGTAATGAATTTAAAAAATAATTTCAAACACAATTACTAATATATTCAGATCTTTGGTGGAATAGTTATTCTCAAATGGAACAACTTTCTAAAACCATAAGAGATCACCACGTTTTACTAAATCAACATGTATCCCAAGCCCAGTCTGGAATAATCAAAAAACACATCAAACATCACACCCAACATAGGAAAATCAAACACCAGGGCACTGAAAAACACCCCCTTCAAGATACCAAATATTTCATGGAACTATTAATGAAAAACAAAATCTTGTTCCATCATGGTCAAAATTATCAATGGGGCAACAACTTGAGAGAGATAAGGGAAAAACATAAGAAAATATCCCTTGAGACCATAGAATATATAAACCTCTTCCACATTCTTGGATGTTTCCCATGAAATGACTGCCTCGTCTTTTAATGGGTCTACTTCCACACCCTTTGAGACACAACATGCCTGATATAATCCACATCTCATGTCCAAAACATACACCTCGATAACATTTCATAGAAAAATTGGAAATAAAGAACATGTAAATCATACTTATGTTGCTCGAGATTATCCTCCTCTAACTTTGAGTAGATCAATATGTCATCATTTAAAAAAACTAAGAACTAGTATAAGAATTCATAAAACAAATAGTTAATGATCCTAATGAACATAGTTGGTGTGTTAGTAATACCGAAGTCCAATACCATGAACTCAAAGTTCTCATACCTGCATTTGAAGGCATTATTATGGATATTTACATCCTTCAAACATGACTGGTGAAATCCAGACCACATATCGATCTTGGAGAACCAAGTATCTACCCTCAACTAGTCAAAAATATCATCAATCATTGGAAGATTACATAGATTCCTAATCATCACCTAGTTTAACCTCTAGATGTATGTGAACAACCTCAGACTATAATCCACCTTCTTAGTGAATAACATTGGAGCACCCCATAGTGACACACTAAAACTTATAGAACCCTTAAAGATCATATCATCTATCTAAATACTCAAATCCTACTATTCTGAAGGTGTCATCTGATAAGGATCCATAAAAATATAAAAAACATTGGACTTCAAATCTATCTCAAACTCAACGTCACGTCGAGGTGAAAGTTTCATAACCTCATATGGGAAAAAATCTTGGATCACCTACGAAACCCTAGGAACACCCTTAGCTTGATATTAAATTGATAGATCTACCAAAAAAGGAGGAAGGGGCTTCACATGATGACTTCCCACCTGACAGCCCCACTCACAAAAAAAACTCATACACTGGCTATCCACATCTAATAACATGACTCTCCGATAGAATCATTCGATAATAGCACATATGAAATAAAACCAAACAATTATTAGGGTTACATTATATGGTTTAATCTGAATTAATAAAATATCCCCATGGTACTGATGTGGCCCCATAAATAGTCTACACCCCACACACATTAGACAACTTGTTATGGCTTCTGATCAACATAGTCAACACTAGGGAAATAATAAGCCACTCTATATCCTGTTTAAATAATAGTCTTCAAAGGGTGTAAAAAATGAGTGTGGATATCATGAATAAAAAATCATAGAAAAGGTTAGATGATAAAATGATTATTACTGTAATTATCTTTTGATCCTCTAGTGTTGTTGTCTCTGTTGCCTGAAACTAACCACGCCCAACTCCAATTCCTCTCTAAAAATGACCACCTCCATGACCATGCTCAAGTCATGGTCCCTAAGGGTGACAGATATCCTAAGGTCTCCCTATCCATACTACATATTCTCTATGTATAGAAGATGATTTCTACCCTTGATGTTGGAATTCCCTTACTGGTAACTACTGTTGAGGCTGATGTTGAACATGTCCACCCTGACCAAACTTTTATGACAATTCACTATTCATTGATTCTGATGATGTTTATGAACACCATAGACAAAATACATTGGTCTAAAGTTTCTAGGAAGATCGTTGAAACTATTTTCCCTAGATGGATGGAAGGGTTATACTAAGGTTGACTCTCTACTAGTTTAAATATCGAAGGCCCTTGAACCTGAGACCTACAACCATAAAATCTAATCCTTGAGGAACCCTATTATTTCCCCTCTCATGTTAAACCTCCTTGGGAGTGAATCCACTAGATCACCTCCTCATTTTTCTCACTACTGGAATGTGGGTTTTTCCCCACGGTTACATACCAACGGTTCTATCAAACCGTTGGTAAGTGATAAAAATAGAGTTTTTTCCCAACGGTTTCTTAGAACCGTTGGGGTAGATTTGTTTTGGGGAGTTTTTCCCAACGGTTCTAGGGAACCGTTGGGATAGGCCTAGTTTTGAAGAGTTTTTCCCAACGGTTCCTTAGAACCGTTGGGGTAGGCCTTCTTTTGGGGAGTTTTTCCCAACGGTTCTAAGGAACCGTTGGGAAAAACCTTGTTTTGGGAGTGTTTCCCAACGGTTCTATGGAACCGTTGGGATAGGCCTGTTTCGGGGGAGATATGCCAACGGTTTTAAAAAACCGTTGGCAAAGGTTTTCCCCAAATCACCAGCAGCCCGTTCTCTCCCCCATTCGCGTTACAGAGCCCTAACGGGAGCAGCAGCAGGCGATTTTGGAGTACTGCCGGCCGGACCTTGAAGCTCTTCTTCAGGTTATTCTTCTTCTTTATCTCAAAAGGTATTCAAATGTTTGGATAGTATTGAAACTTATTTTTATTTTTCCCTTCAGTTTAGACGATTTTGGAGCTACTGCCGGCGCCTAAGGGTGAGTTTTCTTGAAAATTCCTTTTTGGATTTTACCCTTTGAACATGGGATGTCATTTGTGAAAGGTTATATAAATCGAATTGATTGTTCGATTTATGAATTGAATTGTAAATTAAATTAATTAAGGGTATTTTATGGTTTGCATTCACCTTTAACACTTATATTTTATGTTACCATGTTAGATATATTATAACTAATGCATGTGATATCTTTATAGTCTTGTTAGGAGTGTTATATTAAAAATTCCCATGTGAGTGCTTGAATTTTATTTGATTGAGTCGCCATTTTGAGGTGAGTTGTATTAAATACCTTTGTTTTTGACCTTGGTATGTTTAATGAATTGTTTAAATGAAATGAAATTCATTAAATGATTAATAGTAAATAGTGATACATGGATTCTATTAGGATGTCAGGTATATAATCTTGTTTCTATTAACTTATATGCTTTATGTGATAAATGGATTCACAGTGGAATTCCACGGATAGACTCATTTCTTTGAATATTGATTAAGCCATTGGTGATACATGGATCCAAGGGAGGGATTCCATAGATATACTTATTGAATGTAGAATTATATTCCAATTGATACATGGATTCTTATGATAATTTCATAGATAGACTTATTGAATGTAGAATTATATTCCTATGATATGCGTCTTGTGTGGTGGTGGTGTGGTTTATGTGTTTTATGGTAGTAGTGAAGTGTGTGATTATGTAGTTAATGTGAACCCATAGGTTGAGTATTTTGTGCTATCTATATATCATGTATTTTTATGTTATTTCTACACATTCCCAACCAGAGTTGGATAAACTTACCAACGATCAGAGGTTTTGAGTTATGGGTATTTTTTCTAATATCTAGGATGGTGGTTATATGTTTGGATAGCTACCATGTCTTCCCTACTCTTCCTTAAAAAGTGATTGACCATGTGTTTTTAGGCAAGATGCGATGTGATTGTCCATGTGTCTTCAGGTGAGATGTACTATGATTTCCCTAGTGTTTTTCGGTGAGGTGTGATGTGATAAGGCTATAATAAGATGTGGCATGTGGTTGGGGTCATGTAGGGTAGGAGGATGGCACAAGGTTGATGTTATTCATGTTCATGATACCCTACTAATATGGTTATGGGATGAGTCATGCTGTTATGTGATATAATACATTAAGTTCTTGTTGGTTTTACATTTTTTCAATAACACATTTGTATGTTTTTTTGACATGTGTAGTTGATACCTTGATTATTTTCTTCCTTTATCGTTTACTTAAATGTATTTTATATTATAGTTAATGCCTATTGAATTGTTTATGACAAAATGACTTATATAAATTCTTTTTACAGAATGGACAGAAGTTAGATGTATGAAATCGATCGGATCTCAGACGATTTTCAAAACAATTTGGAGAGCTTTATAGATTTTGCATTTCACAATGCTTCAGATAGTGGTCGCATACACTGCCCATGTTCCAATTGTGTTGGTAGACCTTGGTTGAGCCGTGAAGAAGTCAGCTACCACATAACCAAAAATGGGTTTCAAGCAAACTACTTTCTGTGGTATCACAATGGGGAGAAAACGAAATCTCAAATTGGTGATGATCGAAATGAAAAGACTGGAATGGAGAATTTGTTAGATGATCGGTTTCCATTTATTCGTCATCATGAAAAAGAAAGGATTTCGACTCAAGAAGACTTCGATATGAGGACAGCTGATGCATCTAGTGAAAATGATGATATTGATAGGGTGAAAAAATTGAATGATGCTGCCACGACTCCAGTATATCGACAATGCGATAAAATGAAAAAGCTGGAATTTTTAATCCGATTATTTCATGGGAAAACTATGTATGGGATTTCTAATACAGCAATCGATTACATTCTTACCCTCTTGAAGGATTTACTTCCAGATGATGCAGATATTCCCTCAAACCACTATATGGCATGGAAGTTAGTTGAGGAACTTGGATTTTCAAGAAACAAAATTCATGCTTGCCCGAAAGATTGCAGTTTATTCTGGGAGGAAACCGCTGAACGAAATGAATGTATAAAATGTGGCACGTCCCGCTGGAAGTCAAAATCTGATGGAACACCATCCCGCGTTCCACAGAAAGTAATGTGGCACTTTCCATTGATCCCCAGACTCAAGAATCTTTTTATGTCTGATGACATATCAATAAAAATGAGATGGCATGATACCGAGAGAAAGAAGAATGATGATGAGTTGGTTCATCCTGCAGATGGATTTGCATGGAAGAGATTTGATGCTCGACATCCTGATTTTGCAGCTGACGTGCGTAATGTGAGGCTGGGTCTTTCATGCGACGGTTTTAATCCGTTTGGGCAGATGCTTACTTCGCACAGCACATGGCCCGTTTTTATGCACATTTATAATCTTCCCCCATGGTTGTGTATGAAAAAATCTTTCACTTTCATGAGTATACTCATATCTGGTCCTTCTGATCCCGGCATTGATATTGATGTATACATGCAACCTTTAATAAAAGAGTTGAAGCTTCTTTGGGATGTGGGTGTGCGCACATACGATGCATGTTCGAAAGACATATTTCAGATGCGCGCTGCGCTTATGTGGACAATCAATGATTTTCCGGCTTATGCAATGATGTCTGGATGGAGCACGAAGGGGAAACTGTCATGTCCAGTTTGTATGAAGAATACACGATCCAGAAGACTGAAACATCGTTGTAGTTTCAGTTTTATGGGACATCGACGATTTTTGCCAAAGGATCATCCATATAGAATGAATCGTCGAAGATTTGATAATACTATAGAGACCGATGATCCACCTCAGCGTATGTCTGGAACTGATGTGCTTAATGAATTGAAAGATTTCAGTTTTTCGTTTGGGAAGGGTCAAATGAAATCTGGAAAGAGAAAGAATGTGCCGTTGGACGCCCGTTTTGGCCGTTTATGACACCATAACTGCGTTGTCGGTCACCGCGGGCACACGACAAGTCCGATTGACGTGCCGTCTGCTCGACCACTTCATAAATCACTCACCCGTATTTGTCGTCTGATTTCATGCGATTCCGACATCGTTCGGCCCGTTTGGACCCCCTCACGCGCGTTTACGAAGCGCGCGCATCACTTAAAACACGAATATTGAGTCGTACCGTGCAAACCGCATGTCCGATTGACGTGCCGTCTGTGCGTACACATCACGAATAATAATTAGAATGTTTCACGGTGGTTTCGGGTGAATCCGTGGTCGTCCGCTATGAATTTGACCGTTGGACGCCCGTTTTGGCCGTTTATGACACCATAACTGCGTTGTCGGTCACCGCGGGCACACGGCACGTCCGATTGACGTGCCGTCTGCTCGAACACTTCAGAAATCACTCACCCGTATTTGTCGTCTGATTTCAGGCCATTCCGACATCGTTCGGCCCGTTTGGACCCCCCTCACGCGCGTTTACGAAGCGCGCGCATCACTTAAAACAAGAATATTGAGCCGTACCGGGCAAACCGCACGTCCGATTGACGTGCCGTCTGCGCGTACACGTCAAAAATAATAATTAGAATGTTTCACGGTGTTTTCGGGTGAATCTGTGGTCGTCCTCTATGAATTTGACCGTTGGACGCCCGTTTTGGCCGTTTATGACACCATAACTGCGTTGTCGGTCACCGCGGGCACACGGCACGTCCGATTGACGTTCCGTCTGCGCGTACATGTCACGGATAATAATTAGAATGTTTCACGGTGGTTTCAGCTCAATCCGAGGTCGTACGCTATGAATTTGATCGTTGGACGCCCGTTTTGGCCGTTTATGACACCATAACTGCGTTGTCGGTCACCGCGGGCACAAGACAAGTCCGATTGACGTGCCGTCTTCTCGACCACTTCATAAATCACTCACCCGTATTTGTCGTCTGATTTCAGGCGATTCCAACATCGTTCGGCCCGTTTGGACCCCCTCACGCGCGTTTACGAAGCGCGCGCATCACTTAAAACACGAATATTGAGTCGTACCGTGCAAACCGCATGTCCGATTGACGTGCCGTCTGCGCGTACACATCACGAATAATAATTAGAATGTTTCACGGTGGTTTCGGGTGAATCTGTGGTCGTCCGCTATGAATTTGACCATTGGACGCCCGTTTTGGCCGTTTATGACACCATAACTGCGTTGTCGGTCACCGCGGGCACACGGCACGTCCGATTGACGTGCCGTCTGCTCGACCACTTCAGAAATCACTCACCCGTATTTTTCATCTGATTTCAGGCCATTCCGACATCTTTCGGCCCGTTTGGACCCCCCTCACGCGCGTTTACGAAGCGCGCGCATCACTTAAAACAAGAATATTGAGCCGTACCGGGAAAACCGCACGTCCGATTGACGTGACGTCTGCGCGTACACGTCACAAATAATAATTAGAATGTTTCACGGTGTTTTCGGGTGAATCCGTGGTCGTCCGCTATGAATTTGACCGTTGGACGCCCGTTTTGGCCGTTTATGACACCATAACTGCGTTGTCGGTCACCGCGGGCACACGGCACGTCCGATTGACGTGCCGTCTGTGCGTACACGTCACGGATAATAATTAGAATGTTTCACGGTGGTTTCAGCTCAATCCGAGGTCGTACGCTATGAATTTGATCGTTGGACGCCCGTTTTGGCCGTTTATGACACCATAACTGCGTTGTCGGTCACCGCGGGCACACGACAAGTCCGATTGACGTGCCGTCTGCTCGACCAATTCATAAATCACTCACCCGTATTTGTCGTCTGATTTCAGGCGATTCCGACATCGTTCGGCCCGTTTGGACCCCCTCACGCGCGTTTACGAAGCGCGCGCATCACTTAAAACACGAATATTGAGTCGTACCGTGCAAACCGCATGTCCGATTGACGTGCCGTCTGCGCGTACACGTCACGAATAATAATTAGAATGTTTCACGGTGGTTTCGGGTGAATCCGTGGTCGTCCGCTATGAATTTGACCGTTGGACGCCCGTTTTGGCCGTTTATGACACCATAACTGCGTTGTCGGTCACCGCGGGCACACGGCACGTCCGATTGACGTGCCGTCTGCTCGACCACTTCATAAATCACTCACCCGTATTTGTCGTCTGATTTCAGGCCATTCCGACATCGTTCGGCCCGTTTGGACCCCCCTCACGCGCGTTTACGAAGCGCGCGCATCACTTAAAACAAGAATATTGAGCCGTACCGGGCAAACCGCACGTCCGATTGACGTGCCGTCTGCGCTTACACGTCACAAATAATAATTAGAATGTTTCACGGTGTTTTCGGGTGAATCCGTGGTCGTCCGCTATGAATTTGACCGTTGGACGCCCGTTTTGGCCGTTTATGACACCATAACTGCGTTGTCGGTCACCGCGGGCACACGGCACGTCCTATTGATGTGACGTCTGCGCGTACACGTCACGGATAATAATTAGAATGTTTCACGGTGGTTTCAGCTCAATCCGAGGTCGTACGCTATGAATTTGATCGTTGGACGCCCGTTTTGGCCGTTTATGACACCATAACTGTGTTGTCGGTCACCGCGGGCACACGACAAGTCCGATTGACGTGCCGTCTGCTCGACCACTTCATAAATCACTCACCCGTATTTGTCGTCTGATTTCAGGCGATTCCGACATCGTTCGGCCCGTTTGGACCCCCTCACGCGCGTTTACGAAGCGCGCACATCACTTAAAACACGAATATTGAGTCGTACCGTGCAAACCGCATGTCCGATTGACGTGCCGTCTGCGCGTACACGTCACGAATAATAATTAGAATGTTTCACGGTGGTTTCGGGTGAATCCGTGGTCGTCCGCTATGAATTTGACCGTTGGACGCCCGTTTTGGCCGTTTATGACACCATAACTGCGTTGTCGGTCACCGCGGGCACACGGCACGTCCAATTGACGTGCCGTCTGCTCGACCACTTCATAAATCACTCACCCGTATTTGTCGTCTGATTTCAGGCCATTCCGACATCGTTCGGCCCGTTTGGACCCCCCTCACGCGTGTTTCGAAGCGTGCGCATCACTTAAAACACGAATATTGAGCCGTACCGGGCAAACCGCACGTCCGATTGACGTTCCGTCTGCGCGTACACGTCACAAATAATAATTAGAATGTTGCACGGTGGTTTCGGGTGAATCTCTGGTCTTCCGCTATGAATTTGACCATTTAACGCCCGTTATGGCCGTTTATGACACCCGAACTGCGTTCTCGGTCACCGCGGGCACAGGTCATGTCCGATTGATGTGCCGTCTGCTCGACCACTTCAGAAATCACTCACCCGTATTTGTCGTCTGATTTTAGGCCATTCCGACATCGTTCGGCCCGTTTGGACCCCCCTCACGCGCGTTTACGAAGCGCGCGCATCACTTAAAACAAGAATATTGAGCCGTACCGGGAAAACCGCACGTCCGATTGACGTGCCGTCTGCGCGTACACGTCAAAAATAATAATTATAATGTTTCACGGTGGTTTTGGGTGAATCCGTGGTCGTCCGCTATGAATTTGACCGTTGGACGCCCGTTTTGGCCGTTTATGACACCATAACTGCGTTGTCGGTCACCGCGGGCACACAGCACGTCCGATTGACGTGACGTCTGCGCGTACACGTCACGGATAATAATTAGAATGTTTCACGGTGGTTTCAGCTCAATCCGAGGTCGTACGCTATGAATTTGACCGTTGGACGCCCGTTTTGGCCGTTTATGACACCCGAACTGCGTTCTCGGTCACCGCGGGCACAAGTCATGTCCGATTGATGTGCCGTCTGCTCGACCACTTCAGAAATCACTCACCCGTACTTGTCGTCTGATTTCAGGCCATTCCGACATCGTTCGGCCCATTTGGACCCCCCTCACGCGCGTTTACGAAGCGCGCACATTACTTAAAACACGAATATTGAGCCGTACCGTGCAAACCGCATGTCCGATTGACGTGCCGTCTGCGCGTACACGTCACGAATAATAATTAGAATGTTTCACGGTGGTTTCGGGTGAATCCGTTGTCGTCCGCTATGAATTTGACCGTTGGACGCCCGTTTTGGCCGTTTATGACACCATAACTGCGTTGTCGGTCACCGCGGGCACACGGCACGTCCGATTGACGTGCCGTCTGCTCAACCACTTCATAAATCACTCACCCGTATTTGTCGTCTGATTTCAGGCCATTCCGACATCGTTCGGCCCGTTTGGACCCCCCTCACGCGCGTTTCGAAGCGTGCGCATCACTTAAAACACGAATATTGAGCTGTACCGGGAAAACCGCACGTCCGATTGACGTGCCGTCTGCGCGTACACGTCACAAATAATAATTAGAATGTTGCACGGTGGTTTCGGGTGAATCTCTGGTCGTCCGCTATGAATTTGACCATTTAACGCCCGTTTTGGCCGTTTATGACACCCGAACTGCGTTCTCGGCCACCGCGGGCACAGGTCATGTCCGATTGATGTGCCGTCTGCTCGACCACTTCAGAAATCACTCACCCGTATTTGTCGTCTGATTTCAGGCCATTCCGACATCGTTCGGCCCGTTTGGACCCCCCTCACGCGCGTTTACGAAGCGCGCGCATCACTTAAAACAAGAATATTGAGCCGTACCGGGCAAACCGCACGTCCGATTGACGTGCCGTCTGCGCGTGCACGTCACGAATAATAATTTGAATGTTTCTCGGTGTTTTCAGCTCAATCCGAGGTCGTCCGCTATGAATTTGACCGTTGGACGCCCGTTTTGGCCGTTTATGACACCAGAACTGCGTTGTCGGTCACCGCGGGCACACGGCACGTCCGATTGACGTGCCGTCTGCGCGTACACGTCACGAATAATAATTAGAATATTGCACGGTGGTTTCATCTCAATCCGGAGACACGGTGTGGCCGGCACCACTCAAAGTGTCCGTCTTTTGTTTCAAAAGGACGTCATTTTAAGTGAAAAGCATCAACTGGCATACGGAAAACCGACCAAACGCATTCCGAATCTGTTGATAATTTATCCCAACAATCCATGGGTCATATGTGACGTGTACGAGCCAACCCGGGATGAATCTGAGTCGCGGTGTGGCCGGGATAAGTCTAAGTGGCTCTCTTTTGTTTAAAATGAACACCATTTTAAGTACATACGGAAAAACGAGCAAACGGATTCGGTTTCCATTGAAACTTTAGGAGAACGATCCATGGGTCATATGTGACGTGTACGAATCAACCCCGCCACAATCGGAGACGCGGTGTGGCCAAAACCACTCAAAGTGTCGGTCTTTTGTTTCAAAAAGACATCATTTTAAGTGAAAATCATCAAGTGACATACGAAAAACCGACCAAAGGCATTCGGACTGTGTCGATACTTTAGCACAAGGATCCATGGGTCGTATGTGATGTGTACGAGTCAATCCCGGCTCAATCCGAGGAGCGGTGTGGCCGACACCGTTCTAACTGTGTATCTTTTGTTTAAAATGGACATGATTATAAGTGAAATAAACAACTGGCATACGCAAAACCGACCAAACGCATTCCGAATCTATTGATAATTTATCACAACGATCCATCAGTCATATGTGACATGTACGAGCCCACTCGGGCTCAATCCGAGTCGCGGTGTGGCCGGGATCAGTCTAAGTGGATCTCTTTTGATTAAAATGGACATCATTTTAAGTACATACGGAAAACCGACCAAACGCATTCGGTTTCTGTTGAAACTTTAGGAGAACGATCCATGGGTCATATGTGAGGTGTACGAGTCATCCCCGACTCAATCCGAGGCGCGATGTGGCCAACACCGCTCTAACTGTGTCTGTTTTGTTTAAAATGGGTAGTATTATAAGTGAAAAGAACTGGCATACGCAAAACCGACCAAACGCATTCGGTTTCCATTGAAACTTTAGGATAACGATCCATGGTTCATATGTGACGTGTACCAATCATCCCCGTCTCAATCGGATTCCACATATAATTGTCATCTAAATTTTAAATTGAATTATATATGAATTATGTATGTTTATGAATTGTAAATTAATTATGGATGTGTATAGTTTCAGGATCCATTATATGTTAAATGTGTATGAATTTGTTCGTAATTGTATATGTATGTTTTAGTTTATTACAGGTACAATAGTTGGATCGAAAATGAGGTGAGAATGAGGCCTGATGAGATGAGAGGTGGCTGATGTACAGAGCGCTGTGCAAATTGCAGGCTGCTGCAATTTGCAGCCTAGGGTATGCCAACGGTTTTAAACCGTTGGCATAGAATCTTAAAAATATGTTTTTACCAACGGTTCTATGAACCGTTGGTAATAACTCTTTTCCCAACGGTTTAGAACCGTTGGAAAAGAGTTCATCAAAACTATTGGTTTTTCCCAACGGTTTTCAAAACCGTTGGGAAAAACAGTTGCCAACGGTTGTCAACCGTTGGGAATGTTTTTTAGTATTTTTCTCCACCTATAACAACGGTTCAATGTAAACCGTTGGGAAAAGTTTTTCCCAACGGCTTACTTGCCAACGGTTGGCAGAACCGTTGGTATAACATATACCAACGGTTCCCAGGCCTTTCCCAACGGTTCTAAACCGTTGGGAAATCCTCTATTTCCAGTAGTGTCTAAACCTCTAGATATGTTGACAACATATATGGATTAACAAAATACTGGATCTAAGGATGGAGTAACACCTCAAGACAACTAGTATGAGACACCTCATTAAAAAAATATCATGGTAAAAATGTAGAAGGCCCTTGAACATGTTCCCAATAATCCACACAAACATACTTCCGAACTAAAGGGAGAGTATCTCCTACCTCTTTATACCCTTCATGGTCAATGAATGGAACTCTTCCTATAACTCCTTTTTGAAGTAAACACATGAAACATATTCCTTCTTCTGCTCACCAAGGTACAACATCAACCACTAATGCATAGATCCTCACATCTGACTATATTTCATGTTGACCCAATATTTTTTAGGTCCAGATCAAGCTGAAATTATTCCCAACATCATCTAGCCAGCTCTCTATCTCCACATCAAAAACACTACCCTCATACTTCCCGAAAGCCTACTTCTGAAAATATCACAAATTCCTATACCACTGACCATCATCCTAAATAGGATCAACCATCTAGTGATCAATTGGGTTATCCTACTTAACCTCCAATTCCTGAGTCACCTATGTACGACACTGGGAACATTAACTGAAAATGGAAAACATGATTTCCTAAGCCTGCTAGTATGTAATTTTATTTAGATTTATTGAAAATTAATTTATTCATTTTAACCTTCCCAACATAACCCAACTCAAACTAGAACACAAGTAATAATGTTTCTTGTTCATCTCCTAAGCCTCTGCACTGAAAACAGGACAACCTAACTAGTCGTTCAATAAGATCAGAGTCTTTGCACTAGACCATAGGGGGTTCTAAAATCCCATGTCCTAGCCTATCTCCATATCCTATGTTGCACACCAAGATCAACTGGTACTATTTCCATACCATCCCATGTAATAATCAATGTTTATAACTCTAAACTCCATCCTATCTCTCACCCATCACCTCTGATACCACTCTTTCAAGACCCCCACCCACAAAAATACCATAATGAAGGGTGAGAGATAATAACCTCCCACTCTAACCTCTAGTTGGCCCCATTTTTTAGATTAGCACTGAGGCTATAAAATTCTAATAAAATTGGAGGCATTACCCTCTATAATAAAATAGGATTAGGATATAATAATAATAAACCACAAATAACTCCATGACATAATATAAAATAAAGCAAAAAACCATCCAATAATGCATCTATAAATAAAATTAATACAAATAAAATTCTTCAATATAAATAAAAAAATTAATTTTAATGTAGTGAAATAGTAACTATCCAAATATATGAGCTATTAATGTCCAACACAGCCTATGTATTCCTCCTGGAACCCTAAAAATTAGTATACATATGTATAGTGAGTATATATGTATACTCATAAGGAAATCCAAAGTCTCTTGTGCACATATGAAAAGAGCATACTAATGCTCCAATGATAAAACTATAGAACCAAATAGAAACTATATAGGTATACTAACCAAACCCATCCACACAATGTCCCACTCACTAAATATTGCATCCAAATATAATTACATAATATGAAGCACATTGATGAATGGTACCACACACCACTTTACCACTAATTATCCACTCTCACGTCCAAATAAAAAATGTCCTCACACTCCCACATCTTCCATATCACATCACATCACGTACCTTTTGCAGACACCTGGTCCTTCACACCACATCATTTCCCTCCCGTAGACACATGGTTCATCACCCCACATCACATAACTAGGGAAGTAGGGTATCATGAACTTTACATAAATCAACATTGTTCCCTCCTCCTACAATGCATGACCTCCAACATAATATATCTCATCACATGTCTCTCTAAGACTCGTGGTCCATTACATCGCCTCAAATCACATACTGAATGTCGTACTTTGGAATTCTATCCATCACAGCCTATTCATGTCACCAACAATTGGAACATGGAGTGGGGAAGAGCGGGGGTCCATGAATCCATCCTCCCACCAATATATTTGGAAAATCACCCCCAAATTTATTGGTTGTCAGTGCAAGGTACTCAACATGTGTGGGGAATGTAAATAAGTCACAAGGAAATACAATGTATATATAATTTCTACACCCAATCCCAACCTAGGTGTTCACAATAAAGCTACCAGCCAACTCACCATAGTATCTACTTTCACTACCGCCTATAAATAAAAAACATTATACAACAACCCAAAAGTTTAAATTTATATTTTCATTAGAATACAACCAAATTTTCAGATTTCAATTACCAAATCATCTCAATAAAAACATTTATTTCATTGAATAAAATCTATCCCATTAATTCATATTTAATAGACCACCATTTAAAAAGATATCCTATTATGGTTTATTTAAATTCATTTTATTATTTCCATCTCATTATAAAAAATATGATAATTACAATACTACATGGGAAACTCATGTAACACATCATATTACAACAATATAAGCTTTAACTTCCATATACCAACATGCTGACCACCACTTTCTCATCCCCACTACAAAATTGTACCACAACCACCAACATGTCCCCACTTCACACACATCACAATATAGTCATTGTACAAGTATCACATCGATATAAATTAGCCACAAAACATATTCACATCCCCAAAAACATTCCCCACCAAACACATGGAATTTTCTAGATTATTTATAGGGGAATTCATTCAACTCCACTTCTTTATTTAATGATATTACCACATAGGCCATATATCTCGATTCATCCAATTCATTAGAAAAGCACAAGTGGTTAACCATTAATTAAACATGGTGTCACAATAATATCACAACATATATAAAAACATTAAAAGTAGGGGTTACCAATGAACATGATTTTAAATGATATAATTGTTGGGAAAAAATCCCTCAAGGCATCATTGAAGCATTTTTGAGGTGATTGTGTTTGTTGACAAAGTGAACATCTGAGTGGTGATTGTTGAAAAAGAAAAACAATGACATACAAATTTATTGACAAAGAGGTATCATGATTGAATGTCGAGTTCAAGAGCCGAGGTCAACGATCCATGATTGATTCAAGAACTTCGACAAAAGGAATGGATGATCTGGAGGCGGTACAAAATAACAGATACAAGGTGGCACCATTTTCCAGTGTTTGCCAAATTTTTGGGCCTGAAAATCGACAAATGAAGAAAAGTGTTTTTGGAAAAGGGACGTGCACGCTGAGGACTTGGAGTATAGGAAACTTGCACGCCATATGTTTTTCAAGATCAGAAGATCAAAATATGTCTAAGGAACTAGGTTCGTGCAAGTTTGGGAGTTGGTCGCGCAAGTGTATAAGAGGAAAGAAGACTTGCAAGCCGAGACTGGATCACGCATGTGACTTGCGCGCCATCACACATGGTGGTCAATTTGCCTATAAATACTGGACCACCCCTCTTTATTCTTCACCGGAGTTCAACACTTTGAGAAATCAGAGCTCCCGTAACGCAGGTGTGGTGGTCGCGCAAGTGGTGTGTGTGGTCACGCAGGTGGGGCATGCGCACCAGGGTGATAGTTGCGTGCCAGTGTTTGAAGCTGCGCGCCAGTGTGGAGTTGTGTGCCAATATTGGATTGGGTTTAAAAGGAAGTGTGTCGTGCAAGTTTGGAGTTGAAGAATCGTGAGTCGCGCAAGTGTCAGAGGAGAACTTGTGCGCCCGTTGTGACTTGCGCCCCGATACTTGCGTGCCGAGGTTGACTTGGGTGCCAAGTAAGGTTTATTTCTAGCAGTGATTTTCGGGCTGCGTGGAAGCTGGATGTTTTCCCGATACCTTCGGTGCGAAGAGAGATTCATCTACGGGTGAAAATTGGGATTTAACAGAGCATCTACTTATAGAGGAAGATGCATTCTTTAATGAAAATTAAGATCCCTACAGGTCTATAAACCGTGAGTGGATTCTTTCCGTAGCAGTGGGCAAAGGAAGAGAAACAAGGTGATCCTCTCCACTGGAAGTGAGCCAGAGAGAGAGAAACAGGGAGTGACCCTTGGGAAAGTAGTGAGATGACCCTAAACTTTGTAAAGGCAGTGAGCCTGGGTATATAAGTGATCTAGCCCGAACTTTGTATCCACATCTAGTGAAGAATAGTGGAATTTGGTACGACCGACAACATGTCAGTGTATGCTCCTTGGACGTAGCCCAGTGAGGGTGAACCAAGTAAAAATCTCTGTTTCTTCCTATTTGCTTCCCTGCATTTCATTCAGAGCATCATCATTAGATAAAGAAGTAAACAATTGATCATAATTTACACACAAGATAAAACAAAGTGACCCTTATAATTAAGAGGTCAATATCCGATGGGGTAGGAAGAACTTTGAAAAAGAATATCCATACCCTGATTCACCCCCCTCTCAGGGTATATATGCCCGTATTGGTCCTAACAATTGGTATCAGAGGCAGGCTGCTTTTATCTAACGTGTTTGCTCTAACTTGGTGTAGTAAATTTGGGTAGTTAAAGATCCAGTCTACTCTTATCTCGATGTGCCATGGTGAAGGGAAAAACATCAAAGAAGAATCAGAAGTCAGGTGGAATTCTACAGTGTGGAAGTGTGTATGGAAAAAGTGTGATTCAATTAAAAGAATCAAACAGCTTACTGAAAGAAGGCTTGGATGAATTAGATAAGGAAAAGCTAGATTCACTCAATAATGATGTTGAAATGAGTGAAGCACTTAAAATTGAATGTGATGTTGAAACCACTGAGGTGAAAAAATTTCCAGGAGTCAAAAAGTGGAAGTTGTACACAAGGAGAAGGAATTGGATCAGAAATTAACTGATGAATTTAAAACTAAGGGTATCCGGATCCAGGTACTAGAAATTGAGGTCAACAAGATAAGAGGCTTAAATCAATGTCTTATTGATATAGTTACTGACCTAACAGAGAAAAAGGATTCACATGCGGAAGAACTACAGAAGATGGCTAAAATGAAAGGAAAACAAAAGGCTGATGATTATGAAGAGAATCAAAAGTCAGATGAAGTTCAGAATCTAAAAGCTAGAAATGATGATCTAGCAACACAGTTGTCCAAAGAAGTTCAGAAGAATCAAAGGCTGCAACAAGAGAATGTATCCTTCTATGAATTTTTTGCTCAAGAAAAGTTGAAAGTAAAAGCGCAAAGTGACATCGTAGAAAAGCTCACACGAGAACTGGAAGATGAGTTGAGTAGCAGGGAGAATCTCAGAAAAGAACTCAATGCTCAACTTAAATCATGAGATAATAAGATTCAAAAACTGGAGAAAGATATGGAATCAGCTAGGAAAGAAATAGAGAAATCCAATGCTAAAGGAAAGCCCAAAATGAAGGATTCCTTTCACTTTCTATTTGATTATCCTTCAGCAGGTGATGATGAAATGAAAATCAAATTTTCAATTTCTAAAAAGAGGCAAGAACAAATTTTCTCAGCTCAAAGACCTTACAGTCTGGGAACAACGGGTATCGGATTTGATGAATCCCCTCCCGTGCAAGATAGAAAGAGATCTGTGAACAGTTCCAGATGTGAAATAAATCCTATAGGTGCTGGATATAGGCCTAAAAGGACAGTTACAAAAAGTAGTGATGACATGTGCTATTTCTGTGGGATTCATGGCCACACGTCAAGCTTCTGTTCAAGGGCCCTGGAATATATTTCAGGCTGTGAAAACAGAGACATGACTAAATATGAGAATAAGAAGAAGCATCATGATAAATCAGAGAGAATAGTTTCTCAGAGGAGAACATTCATCATATGTTATTACTGTGGAAGGATGGGACACACCATGAGTATGTGTCAGGAAGCTCAGGATATCGATTCCAGAAGAAGAAAACAAGTTGCATCAACATCTCAGTAGATAAGTGATGAAATGAGGTATGCCTTTAATAGAAAATGTTTCATATGTTCTGATCATGGGCATTTGGCTAGAGAGTGCAGCAAGAAGAAATCAGGGAAGGAAAAGGAACCCAGAAGGAGATTACCAACTCCAGTGAGGCATAATGAGAAATTATACACTAGGAGACAAAGTGGTAAGGTAAAGAATAGGCCTAAAGCCTCAAGGGAATTACAAGGAGCTGGGCGAAAGGTGTATCAGTCACCTCCTTTGTCACACTCGCAACATATCTCTTAGAGGGAACATGAACAAATCTAGAAGAAAAAGGGTGGAGATGCTACAGTTGTGAGAAAGAAGAATGAGCATTCAATGGAAGACTCACCACCGGTGAAAAAGAGTGTGGTGACTCAGATATCTGATAAAAGAAATATGAACAAAGAATGTAATGAAAAATTTACAGGTCGTGTTCCACAACGAAAAATGGAAGATGATGCAAGATCCTTGCAATAGTGGAAGAATCAAGGGAATATGGAAAGAAAAGATATTCCTACTCCGTGAAATAATCAAGGAAAATGGAATTTTGGTAGAACCTAAAA
This sequence comes from Viscum album, assembly GCA_963277665.1. Classification (NCBI taxonomy): domain Eukaryota; kingdom Viridiplantae; phylum Streptophyta; class Magnoliopsida; order Santalales; family Viscaceae; genus Viscum; species Viscum album. Next base: position 257,319,852 of record OY728139.1, read on the forward strand.
GAAGGAAATGTGTACTAGTGGGTTTATACCCCAAGCTGTGAGAAAGGCCGAGCCTACCAAATATACGTATCAGAAAAAGGATAAAAATGTGGGCAATTAATCCCTAGTCATATGGCCAGAACAATTGAAGTTGGCTAGGCAGCTGGAGGATGCAAGAAAAGAGTGTGATTCCCTCCAAGAAAGAATCAAAGGGTTGACCCATCAGGATCAACAACTATCCTTGTCTTGAGGATTCGAGAAATATCCCCTCTCCCTATGTATATAAATGGTATTGACTAGTGATTCAAGTGTTTCAGGTTTTAGGGAGATACAATCCAATGGGAAGTGGCATCTAAAGATGCAAAGTGTAGTAGTGATATGCTTCAGAGTTTCAATTGACTCAAATTAGGTACCGGAGTTGAAGAAGAAAGGGATCATTAGATAACAACATGAATTGATTGTGTTATTAACTTTATCTCTTGTTTCCTACACCGAGTTTCAACTCAGTAGGCTTAGAGATTTTTTTAATGTCTCAATGCCGATTTCCAGACTGGTATAAATGATACAGGTGGAAAATGAGAATAGTTGGTGCAAGAAAAGAATAATTTTTATGGGCCTAACCCCAGGAAATGTTTCATAACATAGGGGGAGCATTTAATAACAAAATCAGATGCAAGATCCATGAAAGCAATAATTGGATGACTCAGCTCGGGTGTTCCCTATTGAGGGAAGAATGAAACAAAGGGAGAAGCAGCAATAATCATGCATATCATGCTTATCTTTTTTTTGATCTAACAATGTGGTATCAGCTGACTACTTTCAGGATACCAAGAAGGTGCGAGGGAAAATAAAAGGCGTGTCAATAAAAATATGAGAGAAGAAGTTCAAAGAAATGACATCATTGAACAATGACACAGTGACAAATTTTTAGGTGAAATAAATGAAGCCACCGAAAAATTAATCAGTGATCAAATTCCTGATGAATGTGTTGAGGAAGAAAGCAACAAAGGGGGAGCATAAGTGATTGATGCCGATTCAGAAAAGAATTTGAAATGGGAGATTGTTTCGAGGTTAGCAGATAAAAATGTCATCGGGACTAAATGGATATTTCACAATAAGATGAACGAAGATGGAACAGTGATTCAAAACAAAGAACGAATGGTGTGCAAAGAATACTCCCAAAGAGAGGGTACTGATATTGATGAGTCATTTGCACCAGTTGCAAGGCTGGAGACAATCGGATTATTCCTAGCCATTACAGTGCAAAGAAAGTTCAAAGTGTTACATATGGATGTCAAGACTGCATTTCTAAATGGGCTTTTGGAAGAAGAGGTGTACATTGAGTAGCCAGATGGTTTTCTCATTCATGAGGATGAGAACAAAGTTTGTAGGCTGAAGAAGGCGTTATATGGGATGAAAAAAGCACCAAGAGCATGGTACTGAAGGCTATATCAGTATTTTAAGAAGAATGGTTTTTAGCATTGGGGATTTGATTACAATCTTTACTTCAACAACAACAGTAATCAAATGATGATGAGGATTGTCTAGGAAGAAGACATAATGTTTGGACGATCAGATGAAGCATAGTGGAGGCAATCTTCTGAATTTAAGAAACATGAGTTCGAAATGTCTATGATTAGTGAGCTGATGTTTTTCCTTGGTTTACAGGTTACACAAGGCAGGAATGACACATTCATTTCTCAATCCAAATATTCCAAGGAGGTTTTTAAATGATTTGGAATTGAAAATTCCAAGGAGGTGAAGACTCCGATTTCTACCCGGATGAAATCATCAAAAGATGATAGTGGCAGGGTAGTTCATTTCACTGAAAACAGGCAGATTATCAGCAGTTTGATGTACTTGACAACAATAAAGCCTGATATTATTTTCGCCACATGCCAAGCAGCGAGATATCAGAGTAATCCCAAGGAAAGCCACATGCTTGCAGTGAAAAGAATACTTCGGTATATCTAGGGCACAGTGGATTTCGGCTTGACATATACTAACAAATATCATACAGAGTTATTGGGATATACTGATGCAGACTGGGCCGGTTCAGCAGATGATAGAAAATCAACGTCAGGTGGTGCATTCTATCTTGGTGGATTGTGTATTTCTTGGCTAAGAAAGAAGCAAGATTTCATTTCATTGAGCACCACAAAAGCTGAGTATATTGCGTCCACTCAAGCATGCACAGAGTTATTGTGGATGAAACAGCAGCTTGAAGATATGGGAGTTGAAGTGAAGTCTCCGATCAGAATCCAGTGCGACAACTCAAGTGCTATAAATCTTAAAAAAAATCCTTTCCATCATTCAAGGAAAAAGCACATTGAGATTAAGTATCATTTTATCAAGGAGAAGGTTGAGCAGGGAATCATGAAGTTGGAGTATGTGCCTACAGAGCTACAGGTTGTAGACATTCTAACAAGGGCCTTACCCAAGGACGCTTTTAAGAGGCATCGACTAGCTCTGGGAGTTCAGTCGATTCCCCGCACCTGAAATAGTTTAGATGTGGAACCCCCCCCCCCCTCCCCGAGGTATGATGTGTTTTTTCTAATGTGCTGATATGTGTTCTCTACTATGTTACAGACTACAAAGGAGTGTCCTTTGGGTTCATTGACAAAGGGGGAGAAAATAGTGATTGTTCAAGGGGGAGACAATGTGGAGATTTGATAAATCATGAATGATATGGGGAGAAGCTAATAGGTGGAGTAGCCAGATAGGGGGCGTTGAAGCTAGTTGAATGTGCTTAGCCAGAGCTTAGCTTGGAAAATACAGGCAATAGGGCTAAAGTGGTTTTGAAGCTGACAAGAGATGAAGCTATGAACAGAAAGGGGGAGATTTTTAAATCTGAAGATGATAGAAGTGATCGATCAAAGAATAGATACCACGACAGCTGCGGATCGTGATAAAAGTAGAAGAGTAGTGTTGGAATGTGGTAAAAATATTTCCAACAAAAATTGGTCTTCCGACAAGTCCTTCAACAATTCGTATCATTTTCGTACAAATTGGTATCAATTTGGTGTCAACAGTGGATGTCAGAGATAAAGTGATTCATTTATGAACTTTTCATTTACTCTTGTTTCTCACACCAAGCATTACTCATGTGGGCTTAGAGTATGTGTTGAGTAAATCCTTGATCTCTATTAGAATCGCAAAAGGCGAATGGTGGCTGAAGAAGTAACGATGTATCTTTCCATAAAAGAGTTGTCAACAAACCCAAAGGGGGAGATTGTTGGGCAAAAATCCCTCAAGGAATCATTGAAACATTTTTGAGGTGATTGTGTTTGTTGACAAAGTGGACATCTAAGTGGTGATTGTTGACAAAGCAAAAAAATGACATAAAAATTTGTTGACAAAGAGGTATCATGATGGAATGTCGAGTTCAAGAGCTGAGGTCAACGATCCATGATTTATTCAAGAACTTCGACAAAAGGAATGGATGATCTGGAGGTGGTACAAAAGAACAGATATAAGGTGGCACCATTTTCCAGTGTTTGCCAAATTTTTGGGCCTGAAAATCGACAAATGAAGAAAAGTGTTTTTGGCAAAGGGACTTGCGCGCCGAGGACTTAGAGTATAGGAAGCTTGCGCGCCATATGTTTTCCAAGATCAAAAGATCAAAATATGGCTAAGGAAACAGGTTCGCGCAAGTTTGGGAGTTGGTCGCGCAAGTGTCTAAGAGGAAAGAAGACTTGCGCGCCGAGACTGGATCATGCAGGTGACTTGCGCGCCATCACACAGGGTGGTCAATTTTCCTATAAATACTGGACCACCCCTCTTCATTCTTCACCAGATTTCAACACTTTGAGAAATCAGAGCTCCCGTCCCGCAGGTGTGGTGGTCGCGCAAGTGGTGTGTGTGGCCGCGCAGGTGGGACTTGCGCACCAGGGTGATAGTTGCGCGCCAATGTTTGATGTTGAGCGCCAGTGTGGAGTTGCACGCCAAAATTGTATTGGGCATAAAAGGAAGTGTGTCGCGCAAGTTTGGAGTTAAAGAATCTTGAGTTGCGCAAGTGTCTGAGGAGAACATCCGCGCCTGTTGTGACTTGCACGCCGATACTTGCGTGCCGAGGTTGACTTGCACGCCAAGTAAGGTTTATTTCCAGCAGTGATTTTCGGGATACGTGGAAGCTGGAAGTTTTCCCGATACCGTCAGTGCAAAGAGAGATTCATCTACGGGTGAAAATTGGGCTTCAACAGAGCATCTACTTACAGAGAAAGATGGATTCTTTCATGAAAATGAAGAGACCTACAGGTCTATAAATTGTGAGTGGATTCTTTCTGGAGCAGTGAGAAAAGGAAGAGAAAGAAGGTGATCCTCTCCACCGGCAGTGATCCAGAGAGAGAGAAACAGGGAGTGACCCTTGGGAAAGTAGTGATCTGACCCTAAACTTTGTAAAGGCAGTGAGCCTGGGCATAGAAGTGATCTAGCCCAAACTTTGTATCCACATCTAGTGAATAATAGTGAAATTTGGTACGACCGGCAACTTATCGGCGTCTGCTCCTTGGACGTAGCCCAGTGAGGGTGAACCAAGTAAAAATCTTTGTGTCTGCCCGTTTTCTTCCCTGCATTTCATTAAAAGCATCATCAATAGATAAAAAATAAATAATTGATCATATTTTACACACAAGAGCAAACAAAGTGACCCTTGTAATTAAGAGGTCAATATCCAGTGGGGTAGGAAGAAATTTGAAAAAGAATATCCATACCCTGATTCACCCCCCCTCTTAGGGTATATAGGCCCCTATTGGTCCTAACAATTGGTATCAGAGGACGGTTTCTTTTATCTAACTTGTTTGCTCCGACTTGGTGTAGTAGATTTGGGTAGTTAAAGATCCAGTCTACTCTTATCTCGGTGTGCCATGGAGAAGGAAAAAACATCAAAGAAGAATCAGAATCCAGGTGGAATTCCGTAGTGTGGAAGTGTGTATGGAAAACATGTGATTCAATTAAAAGAATCAAACAGATTACTGAAAGAAGGCTTGGATGAATTAGATAAAGAAATTCTAGATTCACTCAATAATGATGTTGGAACGAGTGAAGCACTTAAAATTGAAAGTGATGCTGAAACCACTAATGATGAAGAAATTTCTAGGAGTCGAAAAGTGGAAGTTGTACACAAGGAAAAGTAATTGGATCATAAATTAACTGATGAAGTTAAATCTAAGGGTATCCAGATCCAGGTACTAGAAATTGAGGTCAACAAGCTAAGAGGCTTAAATCAATGACTTATTGATATAGTTACTGACCTAACTGAGAAGAAGGATTCACATGCTGAAGAACTACATAAAATGGATAAAATGAAAGGAAAACAAAAGGATGATGATTATGAAGAGAATCAAAAGTCAGATGAAGTTCAGAATCTGAAAGCTAGAAATGATGATCTAGCAACACAGTTGTCCAAAGAAGTTCAAAAGAATCAAAGGCTGCAATAAGAGAATGTATCCTTCTCTGAATTTTTTGATCAAGAAAAGTTAAAAGTAAAAGAGCAAAGTGACATGGAAGAAAAGCTCACACGAGAACTGGAAGATGAGTTGAGTAGCAGGGAGAATCTCAGAAAATAACTCAATGCTCAAATTAAATAAAGAGATAATATGATTCAAAAACTGGAGGAAGATATGGAATCAGCTAGGAAAGAAATAGAGAAATCCAGTTCTAAATGAAAGCCCAAAATGAAGGATGCCTTGAAATTTCTATTTGATTATCCTTCGGCAGTTGATGATGAAATGAAAATCAAAATTTCAATTTCCGAAAAGAGGCAAGAACAAATTTTCTCAGCTCAAAGACCTTACAGTCTGGGAACAACGAGTATCAGATTTGATGAATCCCCTCCCGTGCAAGATAGAAAGAGAGTTGTGAATAGTTAAAGATGCGAAAGAAATCCTATAGGTGTTGGAGATAGGCCTAAAAGGACAGTTACAAAAAGTAGTGATGACATGTACTATTTCTGTGGGATTCATGGCCACATGTCAAGCTTCTGTTCAGAGGCTCTAGAATATATTTCAGGCTGTGAAAATAGAGACATTACTAAATCTGAGAATAAGAAGAAGCATCGTGATAAATTAGAGAGAAGAGTTTCTCAGAGGAGAAGATTCATCATATGCTATTACTGTGGAAGGATGGGACACACCATGAGTATGTGTCAGGAATCTTAGGATATCGATTCCAGAAGAAGAAAACAAGTTGCATCAACATCTCAGCAAAGAAGTGATGAAATGAGGTATGCCTTTAATAGAAAATGTTTCACATGTTCTGATCATGGTAATTTGGCCAGAGACTGCAGCAAGAAGAAAGCAGGGAAGGAAAAGGAACCCAGAAGGAGATTACCAACTCCAGTGAGGCATAATGAGAAATTCTACACTAGGAGACAAAGTGTTATGGTAAATAATATGCCTAGAGCCTCAGGGGAATCACAAGAAGCTAGGAGAAAGGTGTATCAGTCACCTCCTTTGTCACACTCGCAACATATCTCTCAGAGGGAACATGAACAAATCTGGAAGAAAAAGGGTGGAGATGCTATAGTTGTGAGAAAGAAGAATGAACATTCAATGGAAGACTCACCACCGGTGAAAAAGAGTGTGGTGACTCAGATATCTGATAAAAGAAAGATGAACAAAGAATGTTATGAAAAATTCACAGGTCGTGTTCCACAGCGAAAACTAGAAGATGATGCAAGATCCTTGCAATGGTGGAAGAAGCAAGGGAAGATGGAAAGAAAAGATATTCCTACTCCGAGAAATAATCAAGGAAAATGGAATTTTGGTAGAACCGCAAAGAAGGAAATGTGTACTAGTGGGTTTATACCCCAAGCGGTGAGAAAGGCTGAGCCTACCAAATCTATGTATCAGAAAAAGGCTCAAAATGTGGTCAATGAATCCCTAGTCATATGGCCAGAACAATTGAAGTTGTCTAGGTAGCTGGAGGATGCAAGAAAAGAGTGTGATTCCCTCCAAGAAAGAATCAAAGGGTTGACCCATCGGGATCAACTACTATCCTCGTTTTGAGGATTTGAGAAATATCCCCTCTCCCTATGTATATAAATGTTATTGACTGGTGATTCAAGTGTTTTAGGTTTTAAGGAGATACGATCCAAGGGGAAGTGTCATCTAAAGATGCAAAGTGTATTAGTGATATGCTTCAGAGTTTCAATTGACTCAAGCCAGGTACCAGAGTTGAAGAATAAAGGGATCATTAGAGAACAATAGGAAGTGATTGTGTTATTAACTTTATCTCTTGTTTCCTACATCGCGTTCCATCCTAGTAGGCTTAAAGATTTTGTTAATAGCTCAATGCCGAGTACCAGACTGGTATAAATGATGAAGGTGGAAAATGAGAATAGATGGTGCAAGAGAAGAAGAATTTTTATGGGCCTAACCCTAGGAAATGTTTCATCAAATAAGGGGTGCATTTAATAACAAAATCAGATGCAAGATCCATGAAAGCAATAATTGGATGACTCGTCTCAAGTGTTGCCTATTGAGGGAAGAATGAAACAAAGGGAGAAGCAGCAATAATCATGCATCTCATGCTTATCTTTTTTTTATCTAACAATGTGGTATCAGCTGACTGCTTTCAGGATACCAAGAAGATGTGAGGGAAAATAAAAGGCGTGTCAACATAAATCTGAGAGAAGAAGTTCAAAAAAATGAAATCATTGAACAATGACACAGTGAAAAGTTTTCAGGTGAAATAAATGAATCCACCGAAAAATTAATCAGTGAGAAAATTCATGATGAATGTGTTGAGGAAGAAAGAAAAAAAGGGGGAGCATAACTGATTGATGTCGATTCAGAAAAGAATTTTACATGGGAGATTGTTTCGAAGTTAGCAGATAAAAATGTCATTGGGACTAAATGGATCTTTCACAATAATATGAACGAAGATGGCACATTGATTCAAAACAAAGCACAAATGGTGTGCAAAGCATACTCCCAAAGAGAGGGTACTGATATTGATGAGACATTTGCACCGGTTGCACGGATGGAGACAATCAGATTATTCCTAGCCATTGCAGTGCAAAGAAAGTTAAAAGTGTTATATATGGATGTCAAGACTGCATTTCTAAATTGGTTTTTGGAAGAAGAGGTGTACATTGAGCAGCCAAATGGTTTTCTCATTCATGAGGATGAGAACAAAGTTTGTAGGTTGAAGAAGGTGTTATATGGGCTGAAACAAGCACCAAGAGCATGGTACTGAAGGCTATATCAATAATTTAAGAAGCTTGGTTTTCAGCATGGGGGATTTGATTACAATCTTTACTTCAACAACAACAGTAATAAAATGATGATGAGGATTGTCTAGAAAGAAGACATAATGTTTGGACAATCAGATGAAGCATAGTGGAGACATTCTTCTGAATTCAAGAAACATGAGTTCGAAATGTCTATGATTAGTGAGCTGATGTTTTTCTATGGTTTACAGGTTACACAAGGTAGGAATGACACATTCATTTCTCAATAAAAATATTCCAAGGAGGTTTTTAAATGATTTGTAATGGAAAATTCCAAGAAGGTGAAGACTCCGGTTTCTACCTGGATGAAATCATCAAAAGATGATAGTGGTAGGGTAGTTAATTTCACTGAAAACAGGCAGATTATCAGCAGTTTGCTGTACTTGACTGCAAAAAAGCCTGATATTGTTTTCACCACATGCCAAGAAGCGAGATATCAGAGTAAACCCAAGGAAATCCACATGCTTGCAGTGAAAAGAATACTTTGGTATATCCAGGGCACAGTGGATTTCAGTTTGACATATACTAACAAATATCAGACAGAGTTATTGGGATATACTGAGGCAGACTGGGACGGTTCAGCAGATGATAGAAAATCAATGTCAGGTGGTGAATTCTATCTTGGTGGATTGTGTATTTCTTGGCTAAGAAAGAAGCAAGATTACATTTCATTGAGCACCATAGAAGTTGAGTATATTGCGTCCACTCAAGCATGCACACAGTTATTGTGGATGAAGCAGCAGCTTGAAGATATGGGAGTTGAAGTGAAGACTCCGATCAGAATCCAGTGCGACAACTCAAGTGCTATAAATCTTAGCAAAAATCACGTCCATCATTCAAGGACAAAGTACATTGAGATTAAGTATCATTTTATCAAGGATAAGGTTGAGCAAGGAATCATGAAGTTGGAGTATGTGCCTACAGAGCTACAGGTTGCAGACATTCTGACAAAGGCCTTACCCAATGATGCTTTTCAGAGGCATCGATTGGCTCTAGGAGTTCAGTTGATTCCCCGCACTTGAAATAGTATGGATGTGGAACCCCCCCTCTCCCCGAGGTATGATGTGTTTTTCCTAATGTGATGATATGTGTTCTCTACTATGTTACAGACTACAAAGGAGTGTCCTTTGGGTTCGTTGACAAAGGGGGAGAAAATTGTGATTGTTCAAGGAGGAGAAAATGTGGAGATTTGATAAATCATGAATGATATTGGGAGAAGATGACAGGTAGAGCAGCCAGATAGGGGGCGTTGAAGCTAGTTGAATGTGCTTAGCCAAAGCTTAGCTTGGACAACACATGCAATAGGACTAAAGAGGTTTTGAAGCTGACAAGGGATGAAGCTGTGAACAAAAAGGGGGATATTTTTAAATCTGACAATGCTAGAGGTGATCGATCAAAGAATAGATATCACAACAGCTACGGATCATGATAAAAGCAGAAGAGTAGTGTTGGAATGTGGTAAAAATATTTCCAACCAAAATTGGTCTTCCAGCAAGTCCTTCAACAATTGGTATCAATTTCGTACAAATTGGTATCAGTTTGGTGTCAACAGTGGATGTCAGAGATGAAGTGATTCATTGATGAAATTTTCATTTACTCTTGTTTCTCATGCCGAGCATTTCTCATGTGGGCTTAGAGTATGTGTTGAGTAAATCCTTGATCGCTATCAGAATCACAAAAGGCGAATGGTGGATGAATAAGTAACGATGTATCTTTCCATAAAAGAGTTGTCAATAAACCCAAAGGGGGAGATTATTGGGCAATAATCCCTCAAGAAATCATTGAAGCATTTTTGAGGTGATTGTGTTTGTTGACAAAGTGGACATCTGAGTGGTGATTGTTGACAAAGCAAAACAATGACATAAAAATTTGTTGACAAAGAGGTATCATGAGGGAATGTCGAGTTTAAGAGCTGAGGTCAACAATCTATGATTGATTGAAGAATGTCGACAAAAGGAATGGATGATCTGGAGGCGGTACAAAAGAACAGATACAAGGTGGCACTGTTTTCCAGTGTTTTCCAAATTTTTGGGCCTGAAAATAAACAAATGAAGAAAAGTTTTTTTGGCAAAGGGACTTGCACGCTGAGGGCTTGGAGTATAGGAAACTTGCGCGCCATATGTTTTTCAAGATCAGAAGATCAGAATATGGCTAAGGAAATAGGTTCGCGCAAGTTTGGGAGTTGGTCGTGCAAGTGTCTAAGATGAAAGAAGACTTGCGTGCCGAGACTAGATCGCACAGGTGACTTGCGTGCTGTCGCGTAGGGTGGTCAATTTGCCTATAAATACTGGACCACCCCTCTTTATTCGTCACCGGAGTTCAACACTTTGAGAAATCAGAGCTCCCGTCATGCAGGTGTGGTGGTCGCGCAAGTGGTGTGTGTGGTCGCGCAGGTGGGACTTGCATGCCAGGGTGATAGTTGCACGCCAGTGTTTGAAGTTGCATGCCAGTGTGGATTTGCGCGCCAATATTGGATTGGGCATAAAAGGAAGTGTGTTGCGCAAGTTTGGAGTTGAAGAATCTTGAGTCACACAAGTTTCTGAGGAGAACTTGTGCGCCCGTTGTGACTTGCACGCCGATACTTACGCGCCGAGGTTGACTTGCACGCCAAGTAAGGTTTATTTCCAGCAGTGATTTTCGGGCTGCGTGGAAGCTGGATGTTTTCCCGATACCTTCGGTGCAAAGAGAGATTCATCTACAAGTGAAAATTGGGCTTCAATAGAGCATCTACTTACAGAGGAAGATGCATTCTTTCATGAAAATGAAGAGACCTACAAGTCTATAAACTATGAGTGGATTCTTTCCGGAAAAGTGAGCAAAGGAAGAGAAAGAAGGTGATCCTCTCCACCAGCAGTGAGCCAGAGAGAGAGAGAAACAGGGAGTGACCCTTGGTAAAGCAGTGAGCTGACCCTAAACTTTGTAAAGGCAGTGTGTCTGGGCATAGAAGTGATCTAGCCTGAACTTTGTATCCACATCTAGTGAAGAATAATGGAATTTGGTACGACCAGCAACTTGTCGGCGTATGCTCCTTGGATGTATCCCAGTGAGGGTGAACCAAGTAAAAATCTCTGTGTCTGCCTGTTATCTTAACTGCATTTCATTCAAAGAATCATCATTATATAAAGAAGTAAATAAGTCATCATAGTTTACACATAAGAGCAAACAAAGTGACCCTTGTAATTAAGAGGTCAATATCCAGTGGGGTAGGAAGAACTTTGAAAACGAATATCCATACCCAAATTCACACCCCCCTCTCAGGGTATATAGGCCCCTATTGTTCCTAACAATAATAAACATAGATATATCCAAATCAAGATATCAAAAAACTATAAAAGCATGTGAACAATTCCCTTTCCCCTTCAATTAAATTAATTTGATTTATTATCTTTATTAATCTGGTATATATTGTCTTCCCAAAATATAAAATAATAATGAAACCCTCCCACATGTTATAATTGATGAGAAATGAAGGAATTTTTAAATGTATGAATGGAGGTTTACAAGATTTGATTTACCAGAAACGGCGGTTCCCGCACATGAAAAATTCACCTTCAGGGAAGAACTCAAACCAACATCAAAAATAAGGATCCATGAATCTAAGGGGAAAATCCTCTACAAACACTAGTCTCAAGATAAAGGAATATAAAAATAAGGAAGGAAATATATTTAGTTTATAAAGTTCTTATCTGAATCCAATGAAATTATATATGGTTTTAATTGACCATTAATGTGGGATTTTATCAAATCCAAATGACTTAAACATTTAAAAAGTCTCTAGAATTTTATGGAAAATAATATATGATTAAACACCATTAAAATGAATTTAAATTACCTTATTTAATTAATTAGAACTATTTTTTTTCAAAAAAATATGTTAAAAGAGTAAACTTGAAATTCTAGAAGAAAACTAGATTCACTGTAGATTTACCACCAGCGATCTAACATTGGGACCTACCATAAATTCTGTGATCTAATACCAATTTAGTAATCTACCTCCTATTTATTGATCTACCATTTATTTAGTGATCTACCATTGGTTCACTGATCTACTACATGTTAATTGATCCACCACCAGTTCAGTGATCTATCACCAGTTTCGTGAGCTACAATTGGTGATTTACCTCTAATATAGTGAACAACTAGATATTTTGTAATCTAGAATTATTTTAGTGATCTACCACTAGTTAAATGGTATATCTCCAATTTAGTGATCTATCATTGTTTATATAATTCTAGTTTAGTGATCTACCACCAGGTTTTTGATCTACCGCCAGTTCAGGGATCTAACACCAATTCAGTAATGTACTTCCAATTCATTAATATAACATTATTTTTGTAATATACCACTAGTTTAGTGATCTTCCACCATTTTAGTAATCTACCAACATTTCAGTGATCTTCCATGGGTTTTCTACCATAAGGATCTACCATCATCATATAATACACACTTTTTACCCATAAACGCTGAAAAACTCCCCCTTCCTCTACCAAACACCTCTAGAATTTCCCTAGATAGGTCAATCACTATATTCCCCACAAATTAATGGAATGAAAGGTATGGATCATTACAATATTTATTAGTGAAAATTGCACAATTTTTTTATCATTTCAATTGTATTTTATGTGTCTTCAAGGAAAATTACTAATATTTTTTTGAGTTATATCATTTTAGGGTTTTACATATTCAATCTTGAAAATATATAATCTAATGCTAAGTTCAATTAAATTTTAATATAATTGAGCTATTTATTTTGAACAAACATTTTCATGCTCAAATATGTATATTTTTAGTGATTTAGTGACTTATAAATTATGTTGTAAAACTAAATATATATTTTTAAAAATGAATGAAAAAAAATTAAATTGATCTGTATATAATTTTTAAAATTTCATTAAAAGATTGTATTGAATTATCTTTTTATTAAACAAAGAAAGAACATGTTTATTTCTAGGTAGAGAAAGAATCATTATATGGCTCATATTCCTACTGATTTTGGCCATAAATTCCTTGAATCGTAGGCCCAGATACATGGTCCAAAGGACCTAAGGCCTATAGTTCAATAAGATGTCCCAAAGAGACCTAACCCATCCTGCACTTTCTCACTAGGCCCATTAAAAGGATATCCCTCTCATATTCCACACAATGCACAAATCCTCATAACCTAATGTTCATAATCCAACAGATTCCACCCATAATCATTAGTCCCCAGTCTACCATTGTCAGTGAACCTATGCCCGATCGATCCTACCACGTCCACTACTAAACACCCATCACCTTCCCCTGCTTTCTTTATTCTTATCAATTTTATGAATTTACTAATTATTTTAATCTATAATTATTATAACTGAAACTTATATTTGATTAATTATTTACTATTACATTAACCATATATTAGTTTAGATAAAATATGATATAATAAATTTTATATTTGGCCTATTTTATTTTACATAATTGATCACAACCTTTATTATATATAATTAATTTTATTGACAAATAATTTTTTATATTGGAAATGAATTAAGAAGAAACAAATGTATAAATAATAAAACAATGCTTCCTGCTACACCAATGCAAAAATTGACAACCATCAACCCCATCCATGTTCTAACTCAAGGTAAAAACACTGATTAATCTTCTTATATCCTTATCTCATGTTGTGATCCCACTATTTCATCCCATTAAATTGAATCATGCACAATGGACATAGTATTTCATAGTAAGCATCACACTACTCTGTTTTTCTAAAAATGATGAACAATGCTTTAACTAATGTCAAACCATAGTAGTGCACACCATATTTCTAGTTTTATTGACCGTATTGAGGTGATCACACATGGTTATTTCCATATATAAATCCAAATATCACATACATAATAAAAAATATAGTTTTTAATTCTATGATAAATGAAGGAAACACAAACAATGAAAAATTTCAAACTGTGAAAAGTAAAGAAAAGATAAAATCCACATGGAAATGAAGACACATAACATCGTTAAAATAGGTTTGGTCCAACAACATGGTAAGAACACTACACTAAACTAAAATTATTAATTCTAAAAAAATAAAAAGAATCACAAGATAATAGAAATTGAACCATCCATATGATAAATCCAAAATAGAGAAAAATTTAATGAAATAGTAGGAATAAAAAATCCTTACACCTAGCTACATTTAACAACTAACAATGAACATGGTCTATCTAGGTATCTCCAGGGTCATTGATGGTAGGTAAGAAATGAGGCTCTTAATTATCAGCAAAAAACACGATATCTACTAGAAAACTACATTGGGTATACTCTAATATTTTATTGTGATGGTTATGACAGGTCTGGGAAGACATAACACCCCTTATTTGGTTGATGTCTTCAATCACAATCTCACACTCTCTTTTTTGGGATAATATTTTTATAATTCTTACAAATCATCTTTGTACCAATTTATCTCTCTCAATCAGGTGATGGTAAATAAAAATATCTCTATGATTTTAAATTACTTGTAATAAATAAATAAAAACCAAGAAATATATGGTTATGAAGAAGAAATTCATAATAACATGATAATAAATAGAAATAGAAAAATAAAACTTACATAAATGTTAAAAAAACATTGTGGAAGGGTTTGACATACATAAAAACCATGAATAAAGGTAAGTCTATTTTACAATGTGCTACATTAATATAGAATGGTCAAACCATCGGGTGAAGGTAATCGGGATAAAGAAAGTACATTATTGGGGTGAAGGTCTAGGATGTACTTGGATGTTCCTATAATGTAGTGGATCCTAAACCAAAGAAACGTTATGAAAAATCCTTCATAACAAAGGATGTGTAAGGGTGATCCAAACAATGTATAGGCTATGTAATAGTAGATAGATACTTATGAAAGGGTAAAACTTCTAGCAATGAGCTATATAAGGTTCTATAGGGACCTCAAATAAAGGTAAAATACAGCCCACAACTCACATGTAAGGGTAAAAGAAACCCTACATATATGTAAATCCAATAAATATGTAAAAATAAAGTGAAATGATTAGAAAAACCCAAAGGCATGGACAACATATAAAAATATATGTAGAGAATAATAAGAATTTAAACATTATAAATTCAAATAGAAAACTACCAAAAATAGTTAGTTTCATTTGAAAATAAAATAACATGATAAAAAATCCACCATTTTAAAAGAAACTAAAATAAAAAAAAGATAAAGTTATTTCACATAAATGTTA
Organism: Viscum album; assembly: GCA_963277665.1. Lineage (NCBI taxonomy): Eukaryota > Viridiplantae > Streptophyta > Magnoliopsida > Santalales > Viscaceae > Viscum > Viscum album. Next base: position 257,335,291 of record OY728139.1, read on the forward strand.
TCCAAGTGAATCCAATTTCAAAATATTTAAACAATTCTTGAACATTGGAAAAGCTAATTCCTTAGTCAAACTATTGGAAAATTTTCATATATTCTTCTCTTAGTGACAAACAACATTGTTATTTTAGTGGAATATCTAAAAAATGAGTCATAATATATATATTCGTCGAATAATAATTGAAACTAGGGTCTTTGAGAAACTAAATGAAGATTGGATATCATAATGAAATGTTATAAAATAACTATTAAATTGAGATTAGAAATAAAAAACATATGCGAAACGGTTTCTGTGATGGCCTCTTTCAATGAAATATATTTATCCTCGGTGGAAGAGAGGACTCCACCAATTTCATATTACATTTTCAAGATACAGGTCCTCTAGGTGTAGTGAAAACATACCTATTTCATAATTTCCTTATGTAAACATTCTAAATATAGTCTGAATCCACATAACCAAACTCTAAATCTATATAATTAACATTAATTAACATTATTACCACCTAAAATTGAAAGGGATGATATTGAAGAGATATACCTCAATATCCCATTAAGGGATTAACAATGTGGCATACCTGGAGTAATTATAAACCTTCTCAAAGTATAAACAAGAATGTCTGCATCCAACCTAGAATAGATTGTAACTTACATAATACTACCAAAAACATTATCATAATAGATTATTGTCATATTTTCAATATCAGTAGAAGTCTTATGAGACTTGGATAATGAAAATTTAAAGTACTAGGAGAATGGAATGCTAATAGGTTTGAAAGAATCAAACTAGTATCTCTTAGGAACTTTAGGCATATAAGAATATTAATATAGATAATGTAACCAATTTCTTTAATCACAAATAGTTTTCATACCTAATATCTATTATAGTATACAAAATAATTCATTTAAAAAAATGATTCCAATTACAATTTTATTTTGTGATTGATTCTATTTTACTATATATGAGCAACATGTCATAAATATAAAATAACAGATAAATAATTAATTATATAAAATATATACAATAAAACCTTACACAAAACGTTTTATATTAAAATCATTTATAATATGAATAAACTAATCTTTTTATAACATTATATAGAAGTGTTCTTTAATCAACAATTTAATTTTTTAAGATAAGAAAACTTATTTTTCTCTAAATTCATTTTAAAACTATTAGTAGGTTTCATATATAATATTTCATCTAAATCACTCTTCCAAAAAATGGTTTTAAGATTAATTTATTCTATATAATAATCAATATAAGTAGAAACAGAAAGAAATATTCTAATAAATTAATTCCTGAATATGAGAGAAAATATTTCAAGAATGATTTTTTAAAAGGTTGGGGCCAAAGACCCATTTATTATTAAAGGAAAGAAAAGACCTTTTTATCTAGGTAGAGGGAGACCCATTACATAGCCCGAAGGCCCGGTGGAAATCTAGCCCATTACATGGCCCATAGGCCCAATTATTTGGCCCAAAGCCCATTCTATGAATAGTATGGGTACAGTACCTGTGTTGCTATTGTACCACACAATACCCGTTGTTGCTATAGTACCCTACTGCCACTACAGTGACCTGCTGCCACTATAGTACCCGTCATTTCTACAGAGTCATCACTGCTACAGTACACTACAGTACCTGCACCCAATGGGTTTTGAACCCCCATTTTTCATGTAGGATTAAAGGGTCCTTACCACTAAATACAAAACCCAACAACATTTCAGAATGATGAATTTCATAAATTTGTAGGAATCCTTTTTTCTATAATCTAGGCCTTGTATTTGATTTTTTTTATTGTTATATTATTTCATTTTATAGATCCATCTATATCCAATCACCTTGGAATTAGGTGGTTTATTGACTATGGAAAATGTACGGTTCATTTTAAGGGACCATGTATCATCTTCCATTGAAGTAATATGGTTCTTAAAGTTTCTATCATTTATAGTCTACATATATCTTTGAGGATCCCCACTATTATGGTCTTGGAAAATATATTGGGAAAAAGAAACCATATCAGCATGACTACACTTATAAGTAGGTCTAATTATTATCATAAAAATATAACTATTGTGTTGATAATATCTAAGACAACTAGGAGCCCCAACATCTGATAAATCATCAAATTTAGATCAAGATTATATATCGAGTTAGTGAATAATTGGAGAAGTCTTAATTATAGAGTCACCTTTAGTGGAAGGATCAAACTCAATATCCATCTTCTGAGAAATATCCCCACAAAAATTAGTGGGAAGATAAAATCTTAGATGAAATATATCTTGAAACGCCACTTTTAATTTAACAATGAACTTATAAAATCCCTCTTTATCTACCCAAAGTTCATACCCTTTCACCCCTTGTGATAGCCCATGAAAACACACATAAAATCTCTTGGATCCAGATTTTCATTTTGTGAATTCTCATAAGAAATGCATCCTACTACATTAATATGTAGAAATATATATGATAAGGATGGATTCTTTAAATCTAATCTAGAGTATTAAAACTATTGGTTGTTTAGGGACACATATTTATCATGTAAACTATCATAGTGGTAACCTCATCCAAAAAGGACTCAAGACTGCCTAAGCAAGAATGAAATCTACAAACAGGATAAATAATGGTGAATTTCATACATTCATCCAAACCATTTGATGAGTAGTATGAATTATTGTTAACCATATTAGAGTTCGATCATCCTCATAGAAATTAATAGACTATTTATATAGTTATTCAAGGCCATTGTAATTTTTCGAGGTCTTAAATTTCATCCTAGTTTGATTTTACATTAATTATTTCACTATTTAAACAAATAAAATACATTAAAATTTGTTTGAAATATGTAAACCAAAATATCCTAGAGAATTCATCTAAAAAGTACAAAATAAGATTCTCCACCATGGGAGAAAATCCTGAAGGTACATATAAATTAGAGTTCACAAACTAATGTTATTTAATTTATTTGAACCTTAATTTATAGAGAATAACTCTTTTAGTAATACCTATAACATAGTATTTAAAAAATGGAAATTTACATCGTGTAACATGGTTATGTATCCCTTTCTTACTCAATTCCTCTACTCCATTAAAATTTAGATTCCCAAAATTATGTGCCAAAGCATAGTTATTATATATATAACCTACAAAATATGATTTCATATATAAATTTTCTAACTTAAATAAAAAATTAATATTGTACTATTTATATGTAACCTCTCATATAACATTATCATCCATGTACAATGTAAAAGAGATATGGGATTTCATCAAAATATCTTAAGAGACATCAGAGTGAGTGGTAATGGTCTATACATAGATGGGATGACTTATATGAGCTTTATAGTGACCATAAAACACATATTTATTCCCTTTTTAGTCTAACATTTCTCATATCTCTAATTAATAAAAATTAAATTCATTGTTACCATCAAATTTATCAATCTCATACTTACTATAAGCCATTGTTGTATGTGTGAAGCTCTAATACACTTTGTTGAGGGGAACCTACATTGATATCACCCAATTTAATTAAAAATATCATGTATATAATAAAAAATCTATTTTTACATGATATTAAAAATGAACGAAGAAAAAAAATTAAAATTGGGTAACCAAGATAAGAGAAGAACATAAAAAAGTAATATGGAACATGGGATATTTAACATGGATCAGACCAATTTGTTCCTCCTCTATGATAAAAACACCACCGTACACTACCTTTATTAATGAAATAAATAGTAAGAATAACAAAAGTATTGGAAATGTACCAAAAATATATAAATACACAATAGATAAATCTATAAATAATTAGTAGGAATGGAAATACATAAACCCAATCTGATTTACTTGATGATTATGAAACACAATTTCTATCGTTCAATCTAGTGTGATTGAAAATATGAAATAAATGGGGCTCCTTGCAATTGGTAGTAATAGGATATACCCCAAAATGAATCATCATGGAAATATCTAATCTTTTACAATGAGGTCTATAACATAACTAGTAGGGTACAATACCTCATATCTAGCTGATTTCTTCTAGAACAAGCTCACTTTCTATTTTTTGGAATGGCATCACTAAAACGTCTCTCGAAACACCTTTACACCAATCAAACTCTCTTTATATGATGATGGTGAGTAGAAATATCCCCATGATTTCAGATTATTTTCAATGTCTCAACCAAAAAAATGGGAAATGGATGGTTCTAAAGAACAAGACCTAAAAAACTGATAATAAACAATGAAACAGATAAATAAAAATTATATAAAGGTTATTAAAAACCATTGAATAAATATTATACCCACAAAAACCCCCTTTGTAAATGTAATTTCACTAGTAGATGTGATACTTAAAGGTACATTGGACAAAAAACTACATCAACATAATCCATCTAATGCACCTACAAGGTAGGGGTTTGGGTATGTGATGTAACGGTAATAATATAAGATATAATGGTACCCTAGATACATCTTCATCGAGGTAAACCATTCAACACAAAGTCTAGGAAAATTTGAGTCGACAAATTTATAAAAATTTTAGGTTTTACTATAAATCTACAAAATTGTGAGACTTTATGTCACAGTCTATGTAAATGTACTTAGAGAACTCATGTATAGGTAATTCATTGCACATAAACAAATGTAAGTGTAAATAGAACCCTAAATAATGGTAAAATCCAATGTTGTTTAAATGTAAATTCAAAATATAGAAGATTAACACCAATAGAAAATAAACATACAGAAAATAATAAGAATTTAAACATAGTAAATTTAAAAATAAAACTAATAAAAAAATAGTTTCATTTCTAAATAAATAAACATGATAAACCCAGTAATCCTTATTTCAAGAGAATACCAATCCAAATCCATGAAATCTATGATCCATTCTTGGGTATATATTTCACCCTTAAAACCCCACGATTAAGACACTATTATCAATTATAATGGCTATTTTCAAATAAAAAATACATCGATCTGGTTATAAAATGGTGCACCAGTTCCATTAGTTCACTAAATATTTTTTATGAAAAACATGCTTATGTTATATCACCAGGAATATTGAAATCTCCATACCCAATCCTTCTAATCAGTAAACCTATAGCCATTTTTTTCATTTCAATCATCTCTTCAATCACACGTTAAGAAACTAAAACACTACAATTCAACTCCATCAGTTTCCAAACACAATACTTCCATTTGAACATGCTTAGCTAGAAACCAGTTCAATCTATCTGTTGAGTCTACATGTTATCTCCTATAGTGCCCAAATTTTCACGTTTCATCCCAAGAACACATTGAACAATACTTTTCAAGGTTAAGATATCCTGAAAAAGAATTTATGATCTAGACAAGAAGTGCTTATAGTACCCCCCATATTTTACTGAAAATTTCTACACAAGAACTGAACTAAGGGAATTCATACCACAATTTTAATTTTAGATACAATTTAAATATTATAAGATTATAGTTTCACCACTTGTTGTATGAGAAATGACTATGATATGACCAACCACACTAAATGCATGGTAAGATAAAAAATCAATTACTGTTGGAAGCATGATGCTATCTATGTTTACATCACGAGGATAAAATTATTTAAAAAAATAACATAACTCGAATTGATATTGAAAAAAAAATATAGTTTGTTCAATTTCATTAGAACTGAGACACTCTATTTTAAGAGTATTAGTATCATTACATAACATATATTATGAAATATCTTATTCTATACCAAAAAATATGTCATAACCTATTCCATCCATAGAAGGAAACCTACATCGCCATATTTGAAAACATCTTTAATATATTAGAGTATATAACACCAACTCTATCCATGATATTCAACTTTTCACATTCCATTTATCTAAAATATTCAATGATAGTTTTATTATCCTTCATGTATTGATTATTTTGAATTCATAGTCAAGGTTACAGATTCAGTTCACTACAAGGAGAAACTCGAGTTGATCACTTTATTCTTCTCAAGGAAATAGCATCAGTTAACCATAATATATAGATAAGTTTTATAGTAGTCAATGTGGTTATGATGGGAAGTGAAATCTATTCTGAGTTAACTAGAAGATAGATTGTACTAGGATTAGTGGAATAAATATATAGATATGTACTATATACTGATATTAGTATTAGAGGATGTTTTGGATTTCAGATATCAGATAATAGATCAAATTTTAATAGAGGTCTGGCTGTGAATCTTGAATAGGGTTGGAACCTATTCAATTATATGATGATCCCTAACACTAGTTGGGGGATAATATGATAAAATTACTTTATATTTTTAAAAATGACTAAACATAATTATTGGATTTTATATTACATTAATTTCTTTATAATTCACGAGAAATAAATATTTACCAGTGTTCTCCCATAGAAATAAGATGGATGTATAAACCATGTAATATTTGTATATCCTCATTACTTTTCTTTTTTTCCTTTCATGAATGTTTTTTCTATGAGTTGATAAAAATAATTGGTTATAGATGTGACATAGTGGTGGTCATTGGAGTGATTTTTTTTTCATAATTCTTGTACTATGATGTGTGAGAATATTTTATGGTTTTAATTCCACAAAGTAGGACCTCTGGTGTGAGTGATCATCTGGTGAAATCATATTCTATCATCTAGTGATTACATAGATAGTATCATACAAAAAATTAGTATCATAAAATGTTCTAGATCTCAGTTTTTCACACTCAATAATAGTATGGGTGACACTCACACATTCCTTGGTGTTATATTTATTTTAATTAGGTTTACTATCATCAAAAGATATGATGTTTGAAGAAGAAAATGTTTCAATTGAGATGTTCAGTGAATGTTACATTGGTATATAGTGGAAAATGTTGAAATATTATCTTATATAAAAGGATTTGTAAATTAAATTAGATGTATTAAATCTATAAATTATGGAGATATTTGAATGAGAATGTTCATTTGAAAAAAAACATAGAATTCTAGGGGTTTATTTGTAATGAAATGTTTATTTCAACATTTGGGTGAATAAGACTATGATTGTGTTGATGGTTTCATTGGATGATATGTATGAGAAACCTAAAACACAAAACTATATGTTTTAGATGTGAAGACTATTCTATATGAGGTTATTATAAGGAACTATAATGGAATATCATGTGAATAATTTCATCGTTATCAGGACCTACATTGAAATAGTGAATGTTACATTCATTAATGATGTGTGTAAGGCCTATGAGTACGAATAGTCCATGAGGTTCATGGAAAATTTTATCATTAAGGTTGGTGGATGGGACCTTTTTAAAAATATGTTTTTTTATTGGGTATTTGAGAGCCAAAAAATTTTATGGGGATTTTTTTGGTTGTGGTTTGAGGCACAAGATGTTCCCTAAGTTCCGAAATAAGCCTTGAGAGCCTATGGTTTTAAAATTTTAATATTGGGGGAAAAAAAACAGGGTAAAAGGATAGTGCATAGATAGTGTAAAGAATTCATCCCAACTATATAAAATGTAATGTATCATAACACAATTTATTCAAAACATTCAATGATATTTTGTAAACCATGTAAGATCTTAAAAAAATAGAGTTGTGTCACAAGGTTCATGCAAATTTTTTTAAACCATTCACAGTAACCATATAATATAAAATCTCTTGGATAGTCAAGTCTATATGGTTGGTGCACATTTTGGAAATCCATGTGACTGAACCATACCCCCTTTTTTAAATAGTAAAATTAAAAAATTTCCTCTCCAACCTATTAATTTTTAAACTCAATTTTTCCCTCCCCTTTTTCTAGTATTATCCTCACACACTTCAATCCTTCCTCTCTTCCTCCATAAGAGTTCTACCAAGATTATTAGTTTTTGGAGGTGTTTTCTCTTATTATCAAGAGATGACAGTGATCCTAAAAGTAATATTTCACCCTTTATTTATTTAATTCATGGGCTAGTTCTATCTAATTTTTTTTTCTAATATGCCCTATTTTTAGAAAATTTTTCTAGTTTCTCATTTTCACCCATTTTATACAAAACTGATGGAAAGGACTCATTTAATAGACTATCCTAAACATAAATTAGGTGGTTTGTGAGCATAAACCATAGTTATTAACTTTTTGTAAGTAATTTAATTTTTTGGTCAAGTCAACCATTTAATTCTTTCACTTTTGTTAAATTAAATGTTCTAATATTTATTTTGTTTTAGTAAATTTCCCTCTTTAATATATCTTGAACCAAAGTTAAATGTTTTTTCCTTATGGTATAACCCTAGTTTTTATTTTTCCATGATTGATATTGGGGTGAGAAGTGGTTTTCTAACTCAATTATTTAAATGGGGATCCATGATTGGAATCAATGGTTCTGAAAATTAATTTTCCAACTATCAATAATTTTAGAACATTTTGGACCCTGAATTAGATCTTTCACATTGTGAGTGTTTAGGTATAGAATGAGTTTTTCCATTTATATGTGGTTAAGGGAATGATAAGTGTTGTTTACATAAATGGGTAATTTTTTTCAAAATGATTTTTTTGAAAATTATGCATGTTTATTTAATGATCCTAATTAGATTAAAATGATGAATTGTAAATATGAATTGGGTTTTTGAGATTTTAAATGTGAGAATTTTTATCTTATGAATTGTCATGCTGTGTTATATAATGTATTTGGTTAAATAGGGTGTTAGTAACTAACCTAAAATGTGTTTCCCCATATATCCTATGAATGGTGCCCTATTTAATCAATACCTTGTAAACATAAAATGGATTTTGTGATATGTAATAATGAATTGATATCTTAAAATTATATTCATTATATTGAAATTTATGTTTTGTAAATAGGTTATTATGGTGTAAATGGTTAATATGTATGGAATTCCTTGGGTGTCATCCATTATGTTCATTTCTAAAAATTAAATGTTTATAATGACTTAACTGTGAATGGAGTCCATAAGGGGTCTTCCTTGGATTCCATGGGCCTCATTGGATCCATGGATGTCCAAATATAAGGAATTACATGGGCTACATTAGATTCCTCTATAATTCTTTATTATGAATGCCTCATAGTGGCTACCCAGGGATTCTGGTGACTTATTTCATATTTAATGCCACATATTGTTTTCATGTATTCCCTCATCGTACACTTGTGAATGGTATGGGATACGATCCTTTGATTTGGTTTGATTATGTGAGATAGAATATTTTGTTTGTGGAACTGGATTCTAACCAGGCTAGATACTCTGAATTCATTGGACTAGCATTTCCTTGGATTAAATTTAGAAAATTTTAGGGTTGTGTTCCTTGGATTCTCTTAGATGTAAAAGATGGAAAAATTATAGATAGATTATTTTATTTCTTGGTTGAATTGGTAAGGGTGGAAATCCTAGAAGATTAATAATGGATTCTCTTACGCTTTTTATAGTTGTGGTTTTTTTAGTTACACACCTCAAAAATGAAATGATTTATGAGTTATATCACCCAGATTAAGGACTCACCAATGTTTTCCAAAAAAGGAATTGACAGATATAGGGTGTCACTATAGAGATCCTTCATTAGTGGTTGTGTTACTAGATTTGTGTTTATAATATTAAACAATTAAATTTTTAAACAGATAAACTGTAATTTTTTATAACACTCTTGCAGAAACTCTCTCATGGACTAGTTTTTTTGGGATGTTATTGGTGTTCACCTATTAATTTTTACTCAAATATTTCTTAAGCTACCATGACACTTGGGTACTTCAGCATAAGACTATTTTATTGTAGGTATAGGGTTATGTAAGTGCCTTATGTGTTGATTTCTTGGTTTTCCATGGTATGAGTGGAATATGGATGTTGGGATTGGGAATGGATCAATACATTTATGGTTTTGAGTCTTATTTCTATTTTATTAGTTTTATTTTATCCTTGGTTGAAATACACCAATGGGGGATCAGTTATGTCATGTATATAATTCCTCATTTTATATCATTTGATATTGGAGTTATTTATTACCACTTTTCTATTTATATATGATGATATCTAGTATATTATTTGTGTGATATTATTATGATATTATTGTTACTCTATTATATATTTATAGTCTCCCCAAAACATCACCCTATACCCGCATTTCTATTATGTATCCTATGGAATATGGGAAAGAGTGCTTGAGGCCATGTGGAACACTGTATCAGAGAATATGTTCAGTTTCCCTGGGACAAACATTAAAAAATGGTGGTAGAGCATGTTTTCTTTTATTTTACAATTTTATAATGGTAGATAGTATATTAAGAGTGTTTCAAAACATGGTAATTATCTCATTCCTAGCAGTGATCAATCCTCAAATAGGGATAATCCAACTTACCTGGGATAAGACTTGTTGTTCTTGGAATCTATTTGATATAGTAGGATTTTATTTTAACCTTCAATTGGATATATTGTTTTTGATATTACTAGTTTTTCTACTCTTGGGTTAGTATGGAAATAGGGTGTGTATTTTTTTATTAATTGTTTTTGGCACATATTGATTTGCATGAAATTCATCATGATACGGACATGGGTTTAGATATTGATTATATTCCACTTAGGACTTTATTATCTTATGATAATATTTTATTAAAGTTATACCTATTTTATTTATGTCTTTCTATGACCCATATGATTATTTTTAGTAAAAGTGTGTGTATTTAAAATGATTATAGCATCATATATAGAATATTCCATAAACAAATATGGTGGAATCCTACTCTACCAATTCTGAGGAATATTTCTTAGAACCAAATAAGATATAAATGTATTGATTGTGGTCCTAATTTAATAAGGTACCAATAAGTTTCTTATAAGGTTTTTTCACTCATATAATGTAAATTAAATTATATCTAATCAAACCTCACAAATCTAAAAATTTCAATAAACCATTTAATGAATAAATGTGAATCCTAGAACTAAGAAGAATGTAAATTAAGTGAAAACATAAAAGATATGGATTATGTTAATGGTTCTATTTTTATAAATGTGAGAAATGTGGTAAATTATTATTATGTTAAATAAATTTGCAATAATATACCTATAAATTTTTGGGACTAATTTGGATGGAGATAGTTTTTCGGAAGCTAGAAGATGTGGTTTTCAGAATGTTTTTATTTTATTGTCTTTATGTGAAATCACCAAACATTGTATGTTTTGGTGACCAGGTGAGTGGATTATTAGATACAAAGGACATGAAATAGATTGATTAATAAATTACATAAATTATAGTTTTCTCTTCTAAAGATGAATTTTGGGAAATCTTGTTTTTGGAATTATATTAACATAATACATTTTTTCATAATGGATTGGGAAGATGTACCAGATTTTGAATATTATTCATGATGTTCAACGTAAAAAAAAATTTGAAAATTATTTTTTAATCTCATGGTTATAAAAATCATGAAGAAGTAAAGATAAATTTTGGAGTTTATTGAAGAAAAGAAATTTTTTAATTTTGATTGTTTTTATGAATTTTATATTTTCTAGATATAGATCATCAGTTTGAGATTTTCAAGGCGTAGAAGTATTTTTGAGACTAGAAGTTTTATTATTTTGAAGTCATGGGTTTTATAAATGTGATGATCGACTGATCCATCATATGGGATGATCCATTGAATGAACCATTAGATTCATAGTTCCATCAGAGGTACAACACCTCACTAACCAAATCATATACGATGAACAAGAGTTGTTGATAGTGAATGAGAATATTTTTTGACACCAATAAATTTGGTATGAAACAAAGAATAATACATCATATATGAATCAGATACTGATCAATCAAATGAAATAAAAAAAATTATTCAATCATTTTCATTTGGATCAAAGCATTATAGTTATTTAAAATTTTTCAGATACTTTTTTTGGAATTATTTAAATTGGGTCAAGATTCATCTGAAAATTATTGAAACTAGTAAGTCATCAGATGTTGAGTTTTATTATAAGTATATTCACCGATCTGAGGGGAAGTTGGAAAATTGGTAAATAGGTTAAATGTATTAAAGTTTCTATAGAACTATTGTTAAAGGGTTTTGAAGTCTTTAGAAGTTATAATTATGATTATGATAAAACAGTTTCAATTATCTTAGATCATCTGATTGAGAATTATTTTGTATTACTTGTTTTTAATTACATTAAGTGGATTCAGATAAAGAATAGCTTTTTGGAGTAATATGTTCTAGACTATCAAATTCTATAATGAGAACTAGACAAGTTCTTGTACAAAATATGTTGAGAATAAATATGTTCGGGAGAATTCTAGAAGATTCAAGAATTATCCATAATATTTTAGAAACACTAAGAAATTATCACATTTAATTCAAATTTCCAAATTAATTAAAAAATATGAATTTTTGTGTGCATAAAAGCTATTTTGGATTATTTCCTTTTCTATTTCTGGTGCACCAAAATGAAGGGGTTCAAGTACACTGCACTTTTACACTGTTCACATGCACAAAAATGGATAGATCGATAATTATAACTTCAAACTAGTTTCAAGATAGAATATATGATCCAAGAAGGTGTTTTCAAAAATGTTTTAGCCAGAAACAATATGACTAGAGGACAATTTGGGATTCAATTAATCATAATAAATGACCATCCTGATGAATCAAACTTTTTTTGACGGATGAATTAGATTTATAAGTTAGAGTGAGTAATTGGGATGGGTTCTATATGAAGCCCACATATTTTTTACTTACCTAGTACTGGGTAAGAATGTAATGAATTATTTTGGTTGAATGATTAAAAAAGTGGATTTTTTGGAAGTGGCACAGTCACATGTTCTGATCCTATTTTTGAAGGTTTCTAAACTTGTTACAATATATTTTATATATATTCCTTGCTATAAAAACCACATGCACCATTGTATTGATCATAGTTCTACACAATTTTATGTGTATTTACTACTTGTCAAATATATACAAAATTATTTTTTCTTGTGGATTGGATGGTATTGGATTATTTCCAATTCATTCTAAGGACTAAATACACTTACTATGTTGTGAACCTTGTAAATACTAGTGGTCCTATGGATGTGTTAATGTTTGGTTTATAGTAAAGTGATAAATCTTTAATAGGAGGTGATTTTTTTTTTACAATTAGTATAAAAAAAGGAATATATATCATCAACTCACACCCTCCCCCTCTCCGTGATTACATTGATATTGGTTTGTTTGTTTCAATTAGTATCAGAGGGAAGGTTCAATTTTTTTTTAATATGATTAATTTTTGTAAGAGAAAATATTATGGATAATTTCAATTGTGTGAAAAGTAATCAGATTCTGGTTTTCAATAGAAATAAATATATCATCTAGATAGATAAAATGCTTTCATATCTTATTTCTATTAGTAATAATTTTTTGGAAGATATTATTGATGTATTGCCCCCTCATATTGAGAATTTTTTTCAAATATCTATTAGTTAAAAAATATAGATAATGATAAAAGGGATAAAAATGTTTTTCTTTCATCATTTTCTAAAATTTAATTTCATAGAGTGAAGGGATTTGGAAATAAAAAATTTATATGAAAAGGGTATATGAAAAAATATTTAACAATATTTAAGAAGGAAATATGAAGGTTAAGAAGGATAAGTTACAAATTTGGCAGATGAAGTATGAAGAACTTAAAATGGGCAAATATGAATATTTTGGTGACTATTTTAAAATTTTGAATGATATTGTAAAAACCATAACATTTCTTGGTGAGAATATGTAATATTCAATTGTTATTGAAAATATATTATGAATTATATTGGAAAAATTCAATGCTAAATTTTCATATTTAGAAGATAGAGATCCTGAAACTCTATATTTTTCTTTCTTTCATAGAAATATCACTACATATGAAATGAGAAGAGAGAAAGTTATGAAAAAGAAAGAAATGGTTGATCAAACAATTTCATTCAAGGCTTCCATGAAGTGAAAATTCAACATAGTTGTTGAAGATGAAGAATATGGTGATTGTAACATAAAATATGTGGTTAGTGAAAATATTGAAATGATTATCCCCATATTTTCTAAAAAAGTGCGTAGAGGACTATGTATGTACAAAAGGAAGTTACTGTTAAAATTGTTTTAATTTGGAGATATTGGGAATTATGCTGAAAATTTCACTTCAATAAAGGATGAAGAAGAAAGTGATGTAGATGATAGAAATTCAAGAAGAACCTAGAAGGAACAGATTGAAAAATAATAAAGATTTTTTATGGTAATATATAAAATGATCTACAAAACAAAATGTATATCTCTTTGTTTCTAAAGATGATGAATATGATGATAGTGAGGTTGAAGATGAAAAAATCACAAGAAATTTTGTATAAAAAACATATATTGAAAAATTAAATGATGAAGACTTTTCTGGCGATGAAATAAATAGTTCTAAATAAGAAGAGACTCAGTTATAATTTTCACTAAAAATAAATATTAAATAGTGTATTAAAATGATTTTAATACATGAAATAGTTATTAAGAAGTTGAATAAATAATTTTCTATAGAAAACAATCAGGAATTTACTATTCAAGATAAATACTAGTTGATGGATGAGATTGATCACTCGAACAAATATCATGAAAAATAAAATAATAAAAATTAACATCTTGAAGTGAAGATAAAATTGAAGGATTAAGAGTTAGAATTTTTTCAACAAAATTTCATTAAAACTGAGCAGGGTGTTATGAGATTCAGGAACTCCATTTATGAAATTTTCAAAAGGTCTAAGAAATTTGTACTTGAGAAAGATAAAAAAAGTTGTCTTCAAAGGTTTAAAAGAATAATGAATCTGTTTAGAAATTTAGGGAAAACAAAAAAATATTGTATGAAACTAAAACAAAAAAAGTTAAAAAAATTTGAAGCTTTTAAAATCTAAAATTCTGAATTAAATTTTTATATTACTGAAAATGTAGTGAGCCAACCCCAGATAGCTTAGAGTCAATGTATTCTATCAAATACATTGTCATGATTACAAGGAATCTAATCCAGAAGGACCTATATAATTTTAGTCTTTCTAAGACAAAAAAATGACTATTCAATTAAAATGAATTCACTAAGTATTAGATAATATTTTTATTCAAAATAAATAAATAACTTCAGGGATCACTCCATTCCATATAGTAAATCCTAGCATATCTTTCATAGTACTCTTCTTAGATTCATAGGGAAGGAAAAATAATTAGGGTGATCTAAAATTCTCAGTAAGGTTAATTAAAGTGAAATAAGTAATGGATAAATAGGAATAAATTTACCTAGAAATGTAAATAATAGATAACACATTCCATTCAGATAATTAGATGATATAATATCAATATAGAAAGGTAAAAAACTGAAAACATGTGCCATTAAATCGATGAACTAAAAATAAATGCATCTATATATCTATCGATGAAAATTATCATGGATAAATAATAACTGAATTCTAAATAAAGGAAAATCATAATTATCAGATGTCATATTTCCTAGGAACATGATAACTTTATCATCAAGAGATAGATTAAACTATTTAGCTAACTAATTCTCCTCAGGAAACTACTTATGCATCGAGAGGCTTTCATTAAGTAGTCCTCATCCCATCAGGATTACCATAAATTGTCCCAAAACCATGAATTTAAAGTCCAAATCATTCCTCATATATTTAATAAATAATTTTCCTTATCAATGTGTATTTTTATTTAATATAAGATATGTATATATCAATAATTCCCTATTAATTGAATAATTTCCAAAGTCAACACCATATGTAAAATGATATACGCTTTAGGATATAATAATATCAATTGTGTGAGAATATAGATATTCAAGGTAATTTCCAATGAAATATTGTTACAATAAAGTGATTGATTCAATATAAATTTATCAATTGTGAAAGGAAATGAGATTTCATAGATAATCATTAAGATCATTCTGAATAATTATAATCATTAAACTTTCCAAAGTGTCTCATAAGACATTGAAACATTTGAATACTAGTCTCTAGAAAGGTATGACATTAAATGAAACATATAAAATCATGAGAATAATGGGACTAATGATATAAAATTAAAACTTTATTATATACACCAAATAAAAGTGAATTGGCATATAATAACAAATAAGTCCCAATGGAATGTTACTTGAGATAAAATCCCCTTACCTTGAGTTTTCATTCAGGTGAACATCCATTAACTTCTTTTATAATGAAAATATGTTGATTAACTAATTTTTTGAGAACCTATTTCATTTTGTCCATTAATTTTACTTCAATTATTACTATGTTGTATACAAATACTTAAAAATTTATATTTAAATCAGTTGTTTTGACTAAATTCAGTTTATGTGTGAAAAACAACTTTGGTTGGTATACTATGCTCAAATGGTTCAATATATAACAACACCAAAATAATAATCATGAAATAATAATCATATTTATACATCAATTATACTTTTAAAAACAATAATTAAATATGGTTATGAAAAATGAATCTTCGTTACAATCATGGAGATGGTAGGTCCTACGTATACATGAGTAACATTATCATTTTTCAATGATAGTTATGGAAAGAAGAATAGTATTATTATATATTTATTTAATGATAATTATCTCATAAATACCATATTATTTAATAATATATTCTTATATATATAATTCTTTTTATTTAAAATGAATCACATCATGTCGTGGAAGCAGTATTCCACACATCCGTGAACGACATTATCACTTTTTAGTGTGTGAAAGGATAATAAATAAAATGATATATATATATATATACATACATAAATGTAATTCTGTCATTAATATTATATATATTATTTTTATGTCTTGTATGTTTAATTATAACTAGCCTTTATATGTTCCATGTATAGTGTGAACGAATCACATCGCTTTGAGGGTCAGTAGTCCACACTTCCACCAATGATTTCATCATTTTTTAAAAAATTAAAAGTATAAAGGTAGGTTTTATAAAATAATTAAAGAATCATAAATACATAATAAATATCATATATAAACATATATAAACATATTTTTCATCATAATAGATACTACGAGAGGAAGTAAAGGAAAAATGAATAAATCATTTTTTTGTGAGGCAGTAGTTCATCATATGCAGAATCAGTATATTCTTTAATCATTATATAGAATTGTGTAAGTTTAGGTAGAAACCTTAACATAAAAAAATCATTTTATATTTATGATACTGTTTTTGTTATAAATTCATATAATAAGAATATTTTACAGGTTGGATGATGGAAATGAAACTAAAAAGCTTAAGGAAATATGTTACCTCTTAATCATGTAACTCCATTTGGTTTGAACAAAAATCTTCATTGGATTTCATTATTCATAAGGGTATGATTTTAGGGTATGTGTAGGGATGTTTGTGAGATATTGTTTAAGAATGTTTTTGCTAAAACGTTGTCTGAGCGGTGTGAGGAAGTGAGAGGAGATGAGTCCCTTTTATAGTGGATAAGGAGTGACACTCTTGTAATAATTTTATAGAGGAATTCCATTCTGGTTTTTTATGATGAAATTAGATCCATTAATATCCCAATTTCTATAAAAGTGAATATAGTTTATAAATATGTTCAACCAATAGGTCTTGGACAAGTGTATAGGTCATTTTGGGCCTTAAGGTTAATGTTTAGGCCCTTATTTAGCTAAATTTAACCATAATCATTGAAATTAATTTTAATCATTTTCACTAATATTTTTGTAAAAAAAAAAATTGGTATTATTAAACATTATAAATTATTGTTATTCTAAATATGGAATCAATTTTTCAAAATTCCAATAATATAAGCGGAAGAAATTACCTTAAAATCATCGAGAAGGCGGGACGACAATCCTGGTTTTTAAAGTAAAAACATCCAAAATTTTGACATTTTTTTAATAAATTTCAAATTTAAATTGATTATAAAGAAATAAACTGAATTAATTAATATAAATATTATCTAATTGAACCTTATAACAAATTAAAAATATAATTTATCCTCATAAAAAATGTATATGAAAAAATAGTTTTGAACTAAATCAATATTTTTAACTATTCATTAAAAAATGAAATGTTTCTGAAAAATAGAAAACATAACCCTAAGATACTTATTATATATATATTTCAAATATAAAGTTTATTTTTTTACATATAAAACCAATTAATGTTTTAAAATTCAAATTTAAAATGGTTTTCCATTAAAAAGCAGAAATATTACTTTTATAAAAATATAGGTTTTATGTGTATATAATACAGCTTATTAATATCTTATGCCTAGTAAACAAAATATATGAATATAAAAACTATTTTATGGAATATATAAACTAGATATTGAATTAAAATTATTCAATTAATTCAATTAATTTTTTTAAATAAGACAAAACAGCTTTGTAAGCATAAAAATAATAATATTTTTTCTATCAAATTGGTCCTTATTTTAGTTTCTCATTAATTGGTAACCCATAACATCATTTTATATTTATATAAACCATAAAGTTTTATAATTTAGTTAATACTATTCAAAATATCTAGGTTATATTATATCATATAAAATAATATCATTTTAATAATAAATTGTTATTTGGTGAAACTCAGTCTTGCGTGTAACACAAGCTATTGTGGAAGGTATAACTTTTGTACAATACAAGATAACTCAGTGTTTCATGAATTAAAAGATATATAATTTATTTAATTTATTTTAAATATTAACTATATAGTAGAGTCTCAGGATATTATATTCTCATACATTCCTGGTGATGCGTGTCATGCACGCTATTGAATAAAAAATTATACTCTAGCATTTTGGGGTATTACATTCTCCCCACCTTATTTAAATTGTAAACTTCTTATGATATAAATCCCAAATATTGATAATGATTTTTGAGTCATCATCTATAAAAGAGGTAATGGGATGTACAAAGATCACATGGACTACCATGTTACCATGTCTCTATGTTGGAGAACATTAGTGGGAAGTTGAGATATATACTTGGAGGAAAAGGATAAATATTTACAGGGAGTGAATGAGGTCATCAATAAAAAAAAATGAATAATAAATAGAAATTTTAGGGCATCAAATCCAAAAATATTTTATGATTTAGAATAACATCTGTTCAACATAAATTAAGGTAATAGGACAAAATTTTATTTCTATGTCATTTTCCTAATGTTTGGGAATTATTTTACTACATATGAATATAATGAAATATTATTAGTTAATAGGATTCAATTTCATATAAATAATCCTAAATTTTGGTTGTTTTTCAATCAAATTCTAATTCGTTCCATTAACACTATATACTAATTTCTGAAATTGATTTTTTTTATTCCTAAAGAACGAAACAAATCATTTTAAGGATCATAAGGCCCATAAAAGAGTGGAAAGTATTACTATTTGTCTTTAACCATCTTCCAAAACCAATATGGTACATAGATTAATCTCTAATCCTCAAAAGTTATACTACTATATCATCATTAATATTTATTCAAAAAAATATTAAATAAAAATGATGAAAATTTAACTAAGACATCGCATAGGTCAATGGTTGGTGTGAAACCCTTATCATTCATAGGTCACTGGTTGAATACCTTTGGCCTTGAGAGATTTTATTGGTTTTCATCCATCATACATGTTTTCCTTTTCTAACCCAAAATTAATATAATTTCCAAAATAAATATTATGTACATACTTGAAATAGGATTAATAACTAAACACCATTTTAAATGATGTTTTAAATTCAACCTTAATTTATAAATAATTCATCCATTATTGATCCTTCCTAGGTCAAACGGTTATCCATAATATACTTTTTAATATTTCTAAATCATGACACCTTTGTTTTAAACTAGGTCATTCATTGTCAAAATCCTTTATAATGGTTTGTATATAAAATGGTAATTTTCCTAAGAATATCCTCCGGCAGTGTCAAACCAGGTGTGTGGTATGGCCCATTTTCGTGTATTAGGTTACCTTAAGTCATGATCATAACACATTGTCTGAATTATTACTCTTAGGTACATCTATGTTAGAACCACATCTAGTTATAATATCCAGACATGGATGTATTTCTTGAAAGACCCACATAATTTCAACTTTTACAAAATTTTAGGGTGTTCTTCCACACTAATCCACAAATTATACCCTAGGATTATTTTCATTAATCTATGTTTTCCTATATCTTGTTCCAAACATTTCTACTACATATCCATTTATTCCAACTATTTTTACCTGACCCCATATATCATAGAGTTAGTGTCTGTTATCAATTACATTGTCATGATTACATGGAATCAATTATCAAAGTACCGAGAGTTTAGTAGTATTGGTAAACCAGATACATAAATTAGTATTATATTACAAATGAATTCAATAATTACAAAATAATTTGTTTATTATAAATAAATAAATAACTTTTAGGAAAAAATTAATCCATTTATTAAATCCATGCATATCTTTTATAGTACACTTCTTAGATTCTTATGGAAAGAAACATAATAAGGGTGATCCCAAATGATCAGTAAGGGTAACTAAATTCAAAGAAATAATGAATAAATTGGAATAAATTTACATGGAATGGAAAATAACTAATAAAAAACTATCATTCAAATAAATAGATAAGGAGATATCAACATATAAAGGTAAAAGATTGAAAACACAAGTTGGTAAATAAATTAACTTAAACTTAAATGAATCCATAAAAATATCAATGAAAAATATCATGAATAAATATTAAATAAATTATAAATAAAGGCAATGATTAATTATCAGACATCATAGTTCCTAGGCACATGATAACTTTACCATCAAGAGACAGTTTAAACTATGTGTGAAACTAATTCACTTCAAGAGACTATCGATGCCTTAAGGGGATTGTATTAACCAGTCCCCAAACCATAGGGCTTGTTTTTAATGGTCCCCAACCCATGTATTTCATTTCCAATACATTACACATATATTTAATAATCTATGTTCTTTATCAAAATGTATCTGTATTTAGAAGAATATACAGATTTATCAATAATTCATAGTTCATTGAAAAACTGTCAAAGTGAACACCGTATGTAAAATGATTAATGGTTAAGTAAATAAGAGTGTACATTTTTTGAGAATATAGATATTCAAGGTAATTTATAATGAAAAATTATTACAATGAAGTTATTGTTTCAAGAGAAAGTTCAGAATCACAAAAGGAATTCAGATTTCATATATAATCATTAATAACATTCTTGAGGAGAATAAACTTTAAACATTCCAAAGGTTCACATAACACTTTGAAACATTTGAATTAAAATATACATACATTTATAACAATAAATAATAATTATAATATCATGAGAATAATGGTATTCATGATATAACATAAAAAATGAAGTATATACACAAAATAAAAGTGAATTGAAATATAATAACAAATAAGTATCAAAGGAATGTAACTTGAGACGAAATCTCATTACATAGATTTTCCTTTCAAGTGAACATCCTTTAAATTATTATCAAATAAAATAATGTTACTTATCTAATTGATCGAGAACCATTTTCATGTTTTTCATTAATTTTATTTCAATTATGACTATGTTGTATACACTACTTATACAATTATGTTTACATCGATTATTTTGACCAAATTCGGTTTATGTGAGAAAAACAACTTTGGTAGGGTAACTATGGTAAAAGGGTTCATTATATAAATTATAAATAATAATGACAATGAAATAATTAAAATATTTAGACATCAATTATACTTCTAAAAATCATTAAATATGGTTATGAAAAATTAATCATTATTAAAAACATGGAGATGATAAGTTGTATGTACGAATGAGTAACGTTCTCATTTTTCAATGATCATTATAGAAATATGTATAGTATAATTATATCATTAAAAATGTTAATTATATCATAAATACCATATTATTTAATCATATACACTTATATATATAATCTTTTAAGTAAACAGAATCACATCATTTCGAGGAGTTGGTAGTCCACACGTCCCCGAATAACGTTACCACCTTTTAGTTTGTGAAGGGTTCCAAAAATAAAATGATATATATATATATATATATTAATAAAGGTAATTATTTAATTAATGTAATATATATGTTTTTTATGTATCATATTTTTAATTATATCTACCCTTTAAAAGTTCCATGTATTATGTGAACGAATCGCATCGCTTTGAGGGGGTGGTAGTCCACACTTCCAAAAATGATGTTATAGTTTTTACAAAAAATGGAAATTATAAAGATTATTGTTATGAAAGAATTAAAGAGACATAAATACAGAATAATTATAATATATAAAATATATAAACATATTTTAAATCATAATTTCCATAATGATAGGTGGTAAAGGTAAAATGAAAAATCATCATTTCGTGACGTAGTAGTTCTCCGCACACAAAAACTGTATATTCATTACCCATTAAATGAATGTTTCTATAATTTTAGGTAGAAAACATAGAATAAAAACATACCAATATATTTAGGATAATTTTTTACAAAACATTATAATAAAATATTTTATGGGTTAGTGATTAAAAATAAAACTTAAAATTATATGGAAAGATGGTACTTCTTAATCTGGTGACTCCTTGTGGTATGAAAAAAAATAATACTTGGATTTATTTCCTCCCAAGGGGAGAATTATAGGTTGAGTGGAGGTATGTTTATGATCAATTTTTTAAATATTGTTCGAGGAAAAGTGGATTGGGAGGTGTGAGGAAGTGTGAGGAGAGGAGATCTTTTTATAGTGGAGGAGGAGTGGCACTCTTATAATGTTTTTACAAAGGAATTCCTTGAATGTCCTTCATGTTGAAGGTGGAGCATATAATGATCCCATTTAGTTATAATAGAGGATAAAATATAAATATGTCTAGAAAATAGGAATTGGAAAAGTGTATAGAACATTTTGGTCCTTAAGGTTAAGGTTTAGTCCCTTATTAATCTAAATTTAACCTTATTCATTGTAATTAATTTTTATCATTTTCACTAGTCATTTTGGTAAAAAATAGAGTTGGACTTATTGAAAATTATAAATTATGATGAAATAATTATGGAATGTATTTTTCCAAATTATAATCACATAGATTTCATAAATTAATTTAAAATTCATCATGTAGGAGGGACAACAATGCGGGTTTTTAATGTAAGAACATCCAAATGTTTGATAAATTTTTATAATCAATATCCAATTAAATTTGATTACAATGACATAAATTATATTAATTGATAAAAATTTATCTATTTAAACTCTAAACCCAATTGAAAATTGAATTTTACTTTATAAATAAATTATATAAAAAAGACTTTTTGAACTAAAATTTAGTGTTGTTAACTATTCATTATAAATGAATATTTCTGAAAAATGACAAAAATTCACCCTAACCTGGTTCTTATGTTTATAGCTCAAATATTAAGTCAATATTGACATATTAAATAAATTAATGAGTAAAAATTCACATTTAATATGGGTTCTTCATTAAAAGGTGGCCAATTTTCTTTTACAACAATATAGGTTTTATTTGTGTAAAATAGAGTTTGTTCTTATCTTATGCATGTAAAATCTAATTAATGAATATATAAAATATTTTATGGAATATGTAACATATATATTTCATTAAAATCATTAAATTATTATAATTAATTATTTTTATTAAGAAAAACCGCATTTGGAAGCATAAAAAAAATAATTTTTCTTTTTAGATCCAACTGGTTCTTATTTTTGTTTCTCATTAATTTTAAACACATGAATTCATTTTATATTTATAAAAACAATAAATTTCTATAATTTAGTTAATAATACTCCAAAATTCTCGTTTATATCATATTATATTTAATTATAATAATGTATTTTTATTTAGTGGAACTCGGTCTTCCATGTAACGCAAGCTATCATGGAAGTTCTCTCTTCAGTGAGATACAAGATAACTCAGTGTTTAATTCATTACAATATATATATCATGTATTGAATTTACTTAAAATATTAAATATAAATTTTATTATTTTAATATTATAATCCCTTACATCCTTGTGGATGCATGTTGTACACGCTATCGAATATAAAGTTGTACTCTAGCATTTTGGGGTGTCATAGAAAATTAAATTGAATATGGGAAGAAATAAAACATAATAAAGAATATTTTTAATGATAGTTTAACTTCTTAGGCAAAAAAAGTCTTAATTTATAAATTATTAATGTTTTAAAAAACATGTTTACAACTCTATAATGTATGAAAGTTACAAATGACAAATTTATTCATATGGTCAGTGCTGCTTTTGTTGTGGATTTATCCATACAAAAAATATGTATTGGTTAAGTCAACTATAATATAATTATTCCATGAATTATAGGAAAAAAAGTGTGAGGGGGATTAAATCCCCTAAAATAAGTAATTATGAGAATGTTTTTTTGATATTTGAAAATAGATATCAACCTATGGAAACTATTTGTGAAAGATGTGAACAACATGCACATTTTTTTTAAACGATGAATTATTTTTCTACCAGCACAACAACATTTTTATAAAACCTCTCAAAATCCAGATGTGAAGGAAGATAAATGGAAAGAAAAATATATTTTTTTGAAACATCTCTCAAAGATAAAAAAGGATAATGACCCTGGATTTTAGATATTGGGTTCTATTCACATATGATACGATATTTTATGCTTTTTAATAATGTTAAATAATTTAAAGAAGTAATATTGTTGTTCAAAAATGTTTATTCTCTCAAAATCGAAGGTGATGGATCTTCTATTATTTGGGAAGAAAAACTAAAATTTGGAAGGGAATTTATTGATTATGGGATCGAAATAAACATGTTAAGTGTTTCGAATTTTTTTGATGAAAGAATAAAGTTGTTTTTATAGAAGATGGTTTTGTTTGGAAAAGTGTATAATATGGAAAAGTTTCTAGAATGGGCCAACATACAAATGGAGACTTGTTTCTTGTCGGTGATATATATAATATATTTTATCTAATCCTGATGGAAGAGAAACAATTCTATCAAATAATGCTTGGGCTTATATGTCAGATCAATATGAAAAAGTTATTAAAGAGAGACATTATTCATTAAATTTATTCATATAAAAATAAGAAGAGTTGGGTGGCTATCAATTTTTCATTAAGGT
Organism: Viscum album; assembly: GCA_963277665.1. Lineage (NCBI taxonomy): Eukaryota > Viridiplantae > Streptophyta > Magnoliopsida > Santalales > Viscaceae > Viscum > Viscum album. The sequence goes on from OY728139.1 coordinate 257,360,376, forward strand.
AAAATTACAGACTCTATGAGAAAGAAATTTGAAATTCATTAAAATCACTCCCTGAAACTGATTAATTTTTATATTTTTAGATTAATGAGAAAAAAATAAACTTGTGAAATAATTACATCATTTCATTCATTGATTATATAACTTACATTATATTTTTTTTTTATTTGAGTCATAAATGGGAAGGAATAAAAATTCTTAGGAGTTTCAGTAGAATAGTAGAAAAAGAATTTGGATATTATCTAAAGAATTTATGAACCGATAATGTCGGTGACTATAAGAATTAACAATTAAAAAGTTATATATAAAACATGGAATTCATCATGAGTCCAATAAACCATACACACCACATAAGAATTATGTTACTTAAATAATAAATTAAAATTCGGTTGATATGGGACATACAATAATAATAAAACATGGTCATTATCACTACTTCTTGAGGATAGAAATGAGTACAACAGTTTTATTCAAAATTAGTGTGTATAAACATCGAGATCTGGTATGAATCCTTTTGAAATCTTCTAGATGAAACTCTACTTTTGAAACACTTAATTGATTTTAGGAGTTTAGGTATCATGAAAATCAAAAGTAGAAATATTTTAAAATTTGATAATGTTGGGGTTAATGGAATTTTTCTTGGATATTCTCTTAATGGTAAAGTGTATAGATGTTTAAATAAAAAAAATAGATAAGATATTTTATTTTTCTGATGTAAAAGTTCTTAAAAAATCTAAATAATAAGTTAAAAAACATATGAAAGTGATGAAGATGGAGAAGATGAAAGAGTAATTTGAGGAAAACATGAAAATAATTCCAAAAATGGGGATTTCAAACAAATTGAAGAATCATACTGAAATATTTCTACTGATTAGGATGAACATCAAACATCATATCCTAGGACGAGGAAACCCGTGGAAGCACAAAACATCATTGGTTATCAAAAAAAGATTAAATTATAAGAACATCATTTTTGTTTCACATAATTCATTATATTTAAATGTTGATCACAAATATATTAATGAATATTTCAATAATCAGGAGTGGATTTATACTATGAATTAAGACCATGACCAGATTGAGAAGAATTATACTAGTGAAATTATACCCAAACCAAATGATAAAAATGTTATTGGTATAAAGTGGAAGTCATAAAAAAATTTAAATGAAAATGGTGAAGTGATAAAAAATAAATAAAAACTAGTCTGAAAAGGTAACTCACAAATTGAAGGTATCTCTTTTGATGATACTTTTTCTCTTATAGAAACATTATAAATAATCAGAATATTTCTTATATTTTCTACTAAATAATGTTTCAAAAAAATTTATATGGATGGTAAGTCTACTTTTCTGAATAGAGAACATAATGAATAAGTTTATATTGAACCACCACGTTCAATAAAATTTTGAAAATATGAAAATTATTTATTTAAGTTCAACAAATAATTGTATGGACTAATACAAAATATGAGAGCTTAGTGATCCTAGTTAGATGCCTGTTTTAAAAAAGACGAACATTAAGAAAGGAATAGTTGATAATAATCTATACATCAAAAAACTCAATATATTTATCTCATTTTCATTTTCAATATTGATGATGTTATATTTTATATAAATGATGAAAGAAAATGTTAGAAAAAAATAAGAGATTAAGATATTTTTTGAAATGTCCATGCTTTGGGAAATGAAATGTTTTCTTCAGTTAAAAATCTCAAAAAACAAGAAATATAAAATTATATCTTAAGTAACATTTTCTTCATAACTTCTTAATAAGTGAGGAATGGAAAATTAAAAAAAAATTCCACACCAATTTCTGTGGGAACCACATTGTCTAAATATGGAGAAGGAAAATAAGTGGATTATAAATAATTCAGAAAGATGGTTGGATGATCGTTATATATAACTAATATAATACTAGATATTGTATATATTGTTAACTTATATACAATATTTTAATGTTCTCCAAAGGAATATTATATATTTATAGGAATATTAAATCTCAAATATATAACAGTCATAAAAATTATAGAATCAAATAGAACAGCTCGGGAAAAATTGATTATTTTGGTATACATATGTTAATTGGGCTGGAAGTGTGGATGATAAATGATATACATATAGTGGAGTTTTCTTTCTGGGAGAAAGTTTTATGAGTTGGAATAATAATGGAAAATTATATAACTTTTAGCATGGATGAGGATGAATATTTTTCTACCATTCATGCCGTAACACAACTTATATGGATGAAGACTCAGTTGGATGATTTTCTAGTTGAAGTAATTTTGCCTCTTCTCTTGGTCTGTGATAATCAAAGTGTTATAAATATAACTATAAATATATTACATCAATATCATTCAAATAATATTGATATAAAATATCACTTCATCAAAGGTAATGTGGATAATAATGAACTAATGTTGGAATATGTTCCTATAACGGAACAAGTTGCTAACATATTCACAAAACCGTTACTGAAGAAATATTTTTACAAAATGAGGTTAAATATGGGAATACAACCTTTTTTATCCAAGGTTGAGGTATTTTTTTATATCCCCTCTCTCATATTATATTTGGATAATATTTTCAAGGAGTATAGAAATGTTGGTTCATAAATATATCCATTTGTATGTGATTAATTTTTTAATGAAACATGTTTTTGGGGGAGTTTTATAAGGGGTAATCTATGAGTTCAGTTCATGAGTGTGTGAACCATTATAAAAAAAATTAGGTTCTAATAGGAAATTTTTTCTTCCAAGATTAAATTTTTTATGAATATGTGTTATGTTTGAAAGCTTCAGGTTCGAGAGAAGTTCGTAAATCCCTACTAATGGAAAACATGGTTTTTTTGTTAAATGATTATTATTTTCTATAAGGATTTCAATCATATAGGATTAAAATTATTTATTATTGATACAAAGATTTAGTTTCAAATATTCAGTTATTTATGATGGTTGGATGATAATAAAATCCAAAGGGGGGATTTTTGGGATCACATTAGATGTAGATGTTTTTTCAGATACTGGAATAAGTGGATTGGTAAATTTTTTCTATTTTTGTCTTTATGTGAAATAATCTAATTTTTTTTTGTTTTAGTTACCAGGATAAGGGAGTATTGGAATCAAAATATTAGACACAATTTCCTTATGAAATTCCATCAATTATACTTTTCTATTCTGAAGATATTTTCTGGTAGAATATGTTTTTGGACATAAATTTCAAGAATGTAGTGTTTTTTGAATGGGAAGATATACCATATTTAGAATTTCATTTGATATTTTTCACATAAAAATATGACAATTATTTTATGATATCCAGGTTCTTAACATTATTAATAATTCTTGATAAAAGAATAATTTTTTTAATAAAAGAGAAATATAAAATTTTTGTGTTTTTATAGAGTATATGTTTTCCTGACATAGATCATCAGATTAAGAGGTACCATACATAGAGGATGTTTAGATAATGGGAGTTTTATATTCATGAATTAAGAGGTTTTTTAGAATGGTTGATTGACTGATCCATCATATGAACCATCAGATTTAGAGTTCAATCAGAGGTAGAACATCAGAATAACAAAATTGCATCATATGAACTAGATTAATTGATTTTGAATGATAATAGTTGTTAAAACAAATCAATCATGTGATCTATAGATACCAATTCATCATATTAGAATCAAAGTAGGATTAATTATATGAAATAAAACAATGTTTCCAATAATTTTTATTTGCCTCAAAGAAATAGAGTGATAATTCAATTTTTTTGTTAACAAAAAAATTCTAAATTCTGTTAATTGGATGAAGATTCATCTGAAAGGATTTGATAATGATTAGTCATCATATGGTTATTTAAATTAGATTTTGTTTCATTGGTCAGATGATATATTTATAAAATGATAAAAATCATATTTATTTTTCTAATGAACTATTTTTTAGGTTTATGAAGTATTAAGAAGTTTCATAGATGTTCACAAAGAAATAGTTTTAGTTTGTCTTGAGAATCAAAAGTATGATTATTGTCTCTTACTAGTTTTAAATTGGTTCAAATTAATAGGAATGAAAAATAGTTCTTCAGACTTAGATGTTTGGGACTATAAAATTCCAAACTGAGAACTTGATAATTTCAGGATCAAAGCAGGTTGAGAAGCAAGATGTCCTAGAGAATTCAAGAAGATGTGAAAAGAATCCATAATAGATGATAAGATTTGATAAATGGTCCAATGGAAATAAAATTTACAAATTAATTCAGATCTATGAATGTTTTTAGTGGGAAAATAATTTTTGAATCCCGCCTTTTTCATTTTCTAGTGCACTAACATAAAGGAGTGTAATTATACCAACTCAAAAACTATTCCAGTACTAAAAAATGAAAGATATATGGAATTCTAACATCAATATAGTTTATAGTACATCTTTTTTATCAAATAAGTTTCTGTAAAAAAATAATTTATAAGAGTTGTGATCAAAGCATTAGTTTGGATTCAATGAATCATACAGAATAATCTGACTAATGAATCAATTTTGTTTTTAGACTGATGAATTAGATAGGGGAATCATATTGAGTGATTGGACTAAGTTCATTATGAATTAAAAATAAATTTTTCCTAGCTTATGCCAAGAAAAATATTAAATAAATTAAGGAATAAAAAATAATATTTATTAAATCATTATAGTGACATGTTCGGAAACTATTCGTGATGGCTTTTATACATGTTACAATATCTTATTGACATCTTTCATTCTAGAATATGTGAATGCACTGTTGTATTGATCGTTGTGATAGATGATAGAGAATATATTTTAAACAATTTTTCTTTTAATTTAAAGATTTTTTATCCCAAAAAAGTGTAATTTTTATGGATATTGTCACATTTTTTGGTTTTTCAATAATTTTGAGATTAATGGCTAAAATGAACTATTTTGGATTTTAGCTATTTTAATTTATGTCTATATTTTGGCCATATAATATTATACACAGATCTAAATTTTGAAATTCCTCTTTTTTAGGTTTATGTATTACTTTTTATTTATTTAATTATTCTATACCCAAAGCTCAATCTGCAATTTTAATGGCCAATACCATCTCACAAGTCGGCCATTGAAAATTGTTCATGTATCTGGGTTTTTTTTTTATTTTGGAACCATATCACTTAAATAGATTATCATAATGAGCCAAAATTTTACATGGAAAATAGAAAATATGGGTTAAAAACATTAAATAAGGTTTAAATGCCTCATTAATTCATTTTAAAGGATATAAATGCATGGTAACTTGGTGAATTAGAATATGAGAAGTCATCATGGGACGAATAAAATTATGAAGTTAATGGGCTATATCTCTCTATAAAAGTGGCCAATGGAGCTCAAATTTTTCTTCTTGATATATGATATGTAGCAGAAACACTTTACATAATAAATAATTTATCAATTATTCCATATAAAGATGTTAATACATAAAAACTTGAGGAGTATCTTTTTCGAGCCATTTTTTCACACCCTCTCTCAATAAAATAGTGTTTATTCCTCATTTCAAGTTGTTGGAAACTTGTTGGTAGCCTCTATTGGAAATTTGTTTCATTTTTTTAGTTTATTTATATTTTAATATCATTATTCATTTTTATTATTTGTTATTATTTTTCTTTATCTCATTCTCTTATTTTTACCTTTTTTGTTTCCACCCCATTTTCTTCTTCCCTGTGAACTCTTATACTCGTGATCATGAGTAGCTAACATGAGAAAGTTCTTGGGGGAGTAATCTAGAGATTAACCAAATAATTTTAAAATTAATGATTAATTTTTCTTATTTTATTAGACTTAGTCCATGGGGGTCTTAGTGGTAAAGCCACCTTTTTGTCTACCCTTTCTATTCAAGGCTTACCTTTTTATTCTTCAATATTCACCCTCAATCAAGGAGATAGCTGTGTAATCTCTTATAGATTTTTGAGGGAACTGTATATTCATAACAATAGATAGAATAGGATTTTCACACATATTATTTAGTGTGTTTATTAAATAAATTTGTTATAAATATTAAGAAAATGAAGGTTTCCTCGGGGTGATTCTCTCAGGAATGTCTCATTTCACTCTAACATCATTCAGTCTGAATTCATTATATTTGCATCGCATATTCATATTTTATTTTATTATTTCATTATCAATTCTAAATAATCCATTTATTTTATTTTTATTTCATAAATAAGAATGTATATATAAAAATAAATAGTGATTTAGAAGTATTGAATGTTTTATCGCAACAACTCCTTAAAAGAATGACCTTTGTCATCCCCTCTGTTTCACTTAGATATAAATATTTTTAGAGTTCACATGATAAATATTTATCAAATTTGAACCATTTATGGGGATAAAAGTGGTATTCACTCACTATTTTTATTCAAGTTTTTTAAATAATTTCATTTTAAAAAAAAACACAAAAAATCATAAATTATAAAAAATTAAAAACACATATTGTTCATTATGTATTTAAATTAGGATTATATTATATGGAATGAATATTATCTGGTGAATAAAAAATAAAAAATTCAAAATGATGAGTTTCACGAACATAAAGTTGATACTCAAAAATAAAAGAGTAAGGTTTAATGGGTTGAAGAATATATTCATTCAATGGTGTAGCAACCCAAGCCATAACCATAAAGAGTGGAGAGAGATAATTATACAATAATTATTTATATTAAAAACCTTAGGAGGGTTTTAAAGATCTACTAATTGAATTAATAAAATCATTCTGCACTCAAACATTTCCCATAGAGGTCCCTAAAGTACAAAAGAAAGCAGATGCACATATAGGAGATCAATATTTTTTAAAAGACTCGCGGAATAGATTTGTTGAGGATAACCTAAAACATGATATTCCCATCCATGATAATGACACATCATCACCTCTATACCTATCTATTTATTTAAAATATGATAATTAAGATTCAACTTATGATATTGAGTTTTCAATGGTCCTTCTAGAATATATTTATTACCAAGCTAACATACTTGAAAGGGTAGATTTCCTTATTTATTCTTGATGTTTTAATCTTGTTTAAGCTATATTGTATTTTAAATTATAATTTTATAGAATTTATGAATCAATTAAAATTTATCAAAACATGGATGTTAAGGATGATACCATACAAGTGGTGGTGATTGAATAATAATATCTAGAGATGAATGTGGTGGTGCAACTACCTCCTCAACAAAATTTTTAATACCCAATGGAGGAGGACACCACAGAAGTGAATAGGGATCACCCCTATAATCTTTTCTATCCCACTATGGAACTTAAATTTTGTTTTTTTATTTCATGTAGGTTGATAATTTTCATATATGGTTTGGGTTTCCTATTCTTTGTGTTTTCTGATGGACACCACAAAAATTCACATGTGATATTTAATCTAAAAGAAGCCACACCCACCTTATGATTGAGGATAACCCACTATAACTACCTGACTAGGGTAGTGAAAATTTATCACCCAATCAGGGGTCTAAACCAAGGATTATCCCTTTTTTACCGTTAATATTTATTTTAATTTATTATTTCTTTGTTTTTTTATTCTTTCTTATAGTTTTAAAGTGGTAGCATCTAGGAGATTAACATAATATATCCACTGAAAAATAAATCAGGTTTTGTCTTCCCTTTTCTTTATTTTGTTTTCTACCAAATTTAAACTCTTCATGAACATTTGTCTTGATCTAATTTGAGATAAAAAGAGGTTAATAAATAGAATATGTTTTTTATGGGATTTTAATCTATTTATAGTAATTTTTTATGTGATTCTATTTTTTCCTGTCTTTTTTTTATTTTTTTAGTGTTTTTTTAGGATTCTTGAGCTGAATCGAATACATTGGAAAAATTAAAACCATATAGGTATTTTTGAAACATTTGATGATTTTAATATTTGAGTATAAAAATGATTTTTGAATGGATTTATTTTTCTTTTTTTCCAGTCTTTTCATTTAATGATGTTTGACTTATTATGAAACTTATGTGCACTAGTAGTATCTGAATTGAAACTCATTCCCAACTCGAGAGGTATCTAAACCATTTGACTTATTATTTACATTTCTCTTTTTTTAAGATTCTTAAGTCATCCTGTGGGATTCATATCTTTGTCTTCTTTACTTTTTCAAAGATATTAGAATTCATTGAAAGTGTTAAGTATGATTTAGTAACTACAATGAAATCCCTTTTTTCATTCAACTATTATTTTCATCTACCTTTTCATATGACCTTTATTAAGCCCTTATTATCCATGAAATACCTCATTAAGAAACCACATTACATGAAATTAATACCTTTATAACCTTATCAGGAATTTAAGCATGTGATTATTGTTGAAGTCAAGTGTGGGGGAGGGAGAATATGAGTTGTATTTTTCTTTCTTGAAGAATTTGTTTGGGATGAATTTTAAAAAACGTTTTTTCATATTTATTGCTACTGGAGTGGAAAAAATTTCATGATGAAAATATTGATGGGTAACCCTAAATATTATTACATATATGGTTCAGGTTTTCAAAAATATTTGAGGATTTGAATCTTCCACTTGTTTCCTTAAAAACATAATTCTTAAGATAAATGAAAATCTAAATTCAAGCTGAAAAATGTTATAAATTGTATCAAAGAGGTATGGAATTTATCAATGATACTAAAATTAAAAGTGTGAACTTACAAAAGAGATAAATATTTGTTTGGGTTGATTTGGTTTTATGCTAATTGAGGAGAACTCCATTCTTGAGAAAAAATGATACAATTACATCACATTTGACAATATCCCTCCTCACTCTGCCTCAAGTGTTTTTACAATGAAAACCTAAAAAACCTCATCCTCAGAGAAACCCATAAAATATACCTCATTATTGACACATTTATTATTATGTGAAGTGTATATAATAAGATGTTAGAATGCCTATGTAAATCAGACATTTTCTTTGGAATGAGATAAACGCCACAAACAAATCCTTCATAAAACAGAGATATATTTTTCTGAGGTGGTAGGTACGATAAGAATGTGATAATTAACATGGTTTTAATGGTTTTTTATTATTTTAGAGTATTTTTGAAATTATTATCTATGTAGGAGGCATGATATTTTAATTTTTTTAATAATTTATTATGTTGTCATTTATACTTTGGGTAGTTTTTTTTAACTTTGTATGAGATGACTGGCCAGGACCACAATGTTTATGTGTGGGAAATTGATAGAATAATTTTTTTAATTCTTTTACTTTTTATATAAATATTATTTGCCCAATAAAGTGTTATTTTAATGTCAATTGTCACATTTTATTGTTTTTTATGAATTTTGACCTTAATTTCTAAAATGGTCGATTTTGGATTTTAACTATTTTAATTTATTACTATTTTCAACAATATAGTTTTATAAATTCATCCAAATTATAAAGTTATTTTTTTGGTTTTTATATTTCCTATGATTAATTTTATTATTCTAGACCTAAATATCAATCCAACATTTAAAGGCCTAAAACCAGCTCACAAGTCGAGCCTCAAAAATTTTCCACAGTTTCAGCAATTTTTGATGTTGTCTCATATCTCATAAATCGATATTCCAAATGACATGAAATTTTTCTTTGATAAAGATAAAATTCATAGTAATAATGTTCATTATGGTTTCAAATCTTGATTCCTCTATTTCAATTCCATAATTCATGGGAACTCATTACATTGGAATAGGAAAAGTAAGCATGGGAAGAATAAATTCCCACAGTTAATTCGATATCTCTCCCTATACATGTGGATAATGAAGCTAAGTGTTTTTTTTGTAGAAATAGGATAAGTATATAAAAAATTTATAGAAGATATAATTTCTCAATTCATCTATTTATTTGGTAAAACCTGAATAATCTTGCAGAGTATCTATTTGGATCTAATTTTTCACCCCCTCTTCTTATAAAAGAGTGTTTCTTTTTCGTTTAATGTTTTTGGAAACTTTGGGTAGCCTTTATTGGCCATTTTATGTATTTTTGTTGTTTATTTTATTTTTTTAATAGTATAATACCTTTTTATTATATGTTAGTGTATTTATTCATCCAATTATCTCATTTTTATCTTTTGTGTTTCCGCCCCATTTTCTTCATTACTATGAACTCTTTTTCTCATTATCATGCATAGCTAACCCACAAATGTTGCTTGGGGAGAAATCCAGTGATAAACCCAAAATTTTTAACATTAATTCTTTTTTTCTTAGAGTTATGCCAATGAGGATCTTTATGGTCAAAGAAAATTTATGTCTCCACTTTCCACCTGAGTCTTAGCTTTCTCTTCTGCAATATTCTTCATCAATCAAGGAGGTGGATGTGTGATCTCTTAGTGATTGTTGAGTGAACTGTATTTTTACAACCATAGTAAAAATATTTTGTTCATACATACTATGGATTTTATTAATTTAGTAAATCTGAAACTAATAATAAAATAATGAAGGTTCATCCAGGTGATTCTCTCAAGAATGTAACATTTCATTCTGACATCATTTTATCTATATTCAATCTGTTATCATTTCATCATAATGTTTAATTTTTTTTTATTTCATTCTCAATTATCAAACCTACATTTTTTTAGTATTATTTCCAAAATAAAAAAATATATAAAAATAAAAAAGTTAATTAGAATTAGTGACTTTTTGACCGCAATAACTCCTCAAGAGAATGACCTATGTCATCCCCTTTCGTGCATTTAGTTATAAATGTTTTGACAGAGTGATTTAAAATGATTCTCCACTACATAATTTAAGGTTATTTACTACTTTTTACCCACACAAAATAATTCGTTTTTCTAGATTTTAAGGTATTTTATTTTTTCCAAACCAATTCAAAGACTAGCTACACTTATTGTGTAGCGAAATTTGAAAATAATATTATTCATGTAGATGTATGAATGATTAGATTTTTGAAAAGTGATAAATATTTAACATAGGTAAAAGGTTTTTATATGATAAATAAATCATAAAATCAAAACATATTATTGATTCACCCCTCCCCCTCTTAGTTATTACATTGATCCTGGTGGGGATTTTCTTCAATGTGTATTCCATTATATCTTATTAATGGAGTTATATTTAACAAATACTATTTTTTAGACCTTGTAATAGAATGATTTCTTAATAATTTGAACTTGAAAAATTTTGTAACCTTTTGTGGATGAGGTGACTTAGAGTCCTTTTCTATTTTTTGACCATTGCGAGGTAAAGTGGGGCTTCATAGATATCCTAGTTTATGAAAACCCATAGTTGAGTGTTTTTAATGCTTGATTCCATGTGACTTTGTGATGGGGACTATTGTTATCCCATGTATGGTAACTCTTTTGAGGCTTGTTTTAGGGTCTAGGAAGGACTTAATGACCCCAATGAGTGTGTCACGTTCAATGTGTCAATACCTTGTGAACTTCTAGGGTAACACATGAGAGTGGTTGAACTGACTTTGCAATATTCCTTTTGAGGTGTAAGGTGCTTCAAAATATTTGGGTTATAAGATTGATACATGTTCCATGTTTCCAGGTGGAAATGTAATTACGGTTGAACACCCATAGTGATGGGGCCCCATGTCTTGGCCAAATTTAAAGGGAAGGATCATCTGAATTCACGACCCTAGAAATTGTGGATATGATATAGGTACATAGTGCCTATGTAGGTATGCTTTTTTGGTTCTAAAAATTAAAAATGAGGTTATGGGTCATCATTTTTAAATCCACGAAACATGATAGGTTCAAAGAATTTATATGAGGGACTCAAGGATGCCTTTGGTTAGTGGAAGAAACATTTCAATAAAATGTTATATTTCTTGGTTAGGAATGTTAGCCTAGGATAAGTGATTCTCAACTTGTGGGCCAATGATTAAAGTTCTGGTAATGAGTTAAAACTGAGTATGAGAACCTTTGGTATCAAAGAAGTTAAACAGTTCAAGAGTGATCATATATCATTGAATATGGAACTGAAGTGATTCTTAGAGCATGGATCGGTGCACATGATATGTTCAGGGTATACCGAATTCGGAAAGGGGTTCCTAATATGGTTTTAAATGTGGATATTCATGTAGTAAAAAATATTGGTGTCAAATTTTTTTGTATAAGGCCATATTGGATGAGCTCCTAGACCTATCGAGTTCATAGTATACTTGAAACAACATGTTGTTAGAAAGTATGGATGCTTGTAATTTTGGAACAACATTGTTTGGTGGGAATTCATGAGTCGGATCATGGAACAAGTGAAGTTCCTGATTTTGAAGAGAAGTATCGATGGTACTCCTAGTTATGTAATTATCACTTGCACATGAGCATGGTCATTGGATAGGTATTCAATCCTGGTCTAGATGCGATGTGTTTCATGGGATCATGGTCAGTGGAAAGGTGTACAATCCTGGTCTGGAGGTGATATCATTCAGGGGGGTATGAGTAGGGTTGTGTGATTCGATAGTGTAGAATTGTGAACTAGTCTCAAATCGATAGATTATGGAAATTCATATGGGTGACCGTGGTGCCCATAAAATTGTGGGTCAGAAAGTGGCTATGTGGTTATTAAGGGGTGAAGACTATGAGGTGATGTTATAGGTATAGGTTCCTGATGTTTTCATGGAAAAAGAAAATACCCTCAGTTGAGATATGTGACATTGGTTTGGATCACAATGTTATTAAATGGATGATCCATGTCATCAATATGGTCTGGGTTTGGTAAGAATATGGGTGTGTCTTGGAAGTAATGACCTCATATGGTATTGGTGGGACCCATTAGGGATAATGTTTCAGGAATAATATAAGGTAATAAATACAATGCTAATCCCATAATAAGATAAGAAAGGTTGTGACCCTCTCTTTGAATGAGTTTTATTAAGAATAGAGGATTTTGTATTGTGTGTGGGAATTGGTTAGTGTTTGAAGGTTGGAATGGTGCTTGGGTGTGAGAAAATTTATCCATGCCACATGTTTTGTTTAGTGATATATGAGATATGGGATATTAAGATTACGTATTGACCTAGAAGAAATATGACAAGGAAACTCTTATACTAGAGATAATCATGTTTATCATGGGTGCATGGCCCTTGGGTGAGAATGGTTATTTTGTGTGTGATTGGTCTTAAAATACTTGTGACGAAACCAGATGTTGGTGCACATGTTATTTTGAGCTACTATGGATTAATTTTTAAATGTTAGAGGTTATGTTTCATGTGAATCTAGGGGGAATAAAAGTTTTTGTCTCAATCTTGGGATTAAATGGGGAGATCTTAACTAGTTTCAATTTTGTGGAACATCGGTACAAGGGTGAGGGTATGGAGAATGCTGTGTCTAGGCAATGTAGACCATGGAATCAAATAAAGGGTTGGGTAAGACCTCATTGTGTTAAAAATATCATAGGATGCCTTCGGTGATAAAATAATTTCTCTTTAGTAAATTAAAGGCACATCAGAGGTAGAGGTTGAGCATTATTTTATTTTGGTAATCTGAGGTCTTAATCATGAAAGGACATCAGGAGTCAGGTTAATTCTACGATGTAAATTTTTGGGTGGTTCTAGGATTACTTAAGAGTTATACATTAGGACTGAGGGATGATATAAAATGTTGGAAGTAGTCAAGAATTTTGAGGTAGGTTATCTGGAGTAGGATTTCCTTATTTTATCATTGGATGTTAGATGAATTGAGTTGACAACCATATCATGCATTTCATTTTAAAAACAATAAAAAATATAAAATGTTGTCTAAAGTTTTTCAAAGAAAATCGAAAAACCTTTGGTGGTCTTGGATGGTTGAGAGACATCTATTTTGTCTTGGATATGGGAGGTGGGAGTGGTACTAACATTTACTGGTGCTCTCATACATGATGAGATATGGTGCTTTAGGAACCATACCAAGTGGATTGGTGGACAAAGGATAATGGGTTTCAGTAAGATGGTTCTGATCATGGGAAGCATCAGGGATCAAAATTGGCCTCATGAGCTAAGTCGTATTGTAAGGAACTATATAGGATGGTTGTTTTATTTAATGTAAAACATAGATTTCTTAGTATTGATGGATGATTTGGTTCCTCAAAATGTTTTTCATGGATAGTGAGATAATTTTCTCAAGATCAGGAAACCTCATGTATTCTAGTTGGGGTTTCAATTTTAAGTTTATGGAGTATTAAAAAATTCAATGTGGATGATTTGAATTAATCTGAAAACAAACATAGGTCAAGTAATTTTATTGGATAGCCACCGGTTCTTCTTAGGGATATAAAGTATTATGGTTAGGATTTTGTAAGGCTCGAGTGTATGTATGAGCCTTGAGGTATAGGAAAAATTTAAACATTCAGGTTTTTAGATGGGTTATTTTAAAAGTCAAGTTTTAAATTAAGAATTTTACATTTATAATATCTTAATGGGATATTTTTGGATGTGGTTCAAGTCCTAATAGGTTCGTTGGGTGCTCGGATAATCCTTTATATCCTTGAGATTGGGAATTTAAATTTTCAGGGGAAATGTCCTAGGGTAAATGGTTCGTGCATGGTTAGTGCTAAAAATGTACCCCATCCATGTGAATTTTTTTATGTATGTGCATTTTTTCTCAAACTACACGAGGGGATTTAATATACTATACAAATTCTATAATAAATTATAGCGGAATTTTGTATAGTTTCGGCATGGTTTATTAAACCATGTGAACCAATTATGTAAAATAGAATATCATGGATAGTGTAGTCTATAACGTTCACACACAATTTTTAAATCTATGTAATTAAACCATGAACCTATTTAAAATTGGTGAAATTACAAAATTTCACCTCCACCCTCTTAAGATGCAATCCAGATTTCCCCGTCCCCTTTGACTAGTTACTGCCTCGTGTGCACCACACTCACCTCTATTAATACATGGGAGTTATTATAACAACCTAGGTAAATTTAATAATAAATTTCATGCCTTATTGGTACTATTGAATTAGATTTTATATATTTATATTTGTTATAATAATATTAAGTAATTGTTTTCAATAAAAAGGGAAATAGTTTTATTCCAATTTTCATATATTATAATGTTTTATTTTAAAAAAATTATTATTTATAATTATGAAAATTTAAAAACATTTTTGAAATCATTATATCAAAATTATCTTAGGGTGAATTTGTTTTATTTTTGGGAAAATATTTATTTTTTAGTGAATAGTGAAAAATACTGATTTTTATAAGTGTCATTTTTTTCATTGCATAAATTAATTTAAATGTCCCATATAATATTAATGTAATGTAAGTGTCATTTAATTATGAATAATGTAATTATTTACATATTAATCATCAGTATACCTTATTTTGGTATATGTTCATTTTTTAGCTTAAAACACATTTTTCAAAAAAAAAATTCAATGCGGTTAGTGTTTTAATATTAAATTAATATATTATAATAATATAAAATTAATATTTAAAATTGAATTTTATATTTGAAATCAATAGGTTCAAATTTAGTAAATAGGTCTCTTTTATTTTTTATCATTATAAAAATTAACCTTAGTAAATATTTTCACAGTTGTAAGGGTTAATAGAGTAATTAATGTTAAAATAATATGATAAAGGGAAAAATGACCCTAAAATAGGATATTTATCTATTTTATGAGTGAATTTGTAACTAAATAATCCAATATTTCATTTTATGGATATTTTTTTCCATTTTCTTTTTAAAAGGACTTATATTTTATTTTATGTAAATATAAAGTAAAAAATGTTAATATGTTTCTTTTAATATCTATAATCTTTTAAGAAAGATATAAAATAAAGTTATATTCATTTATAATTTTTTATTTGAAATATAAATTATTTATTTTTATCATGTAATTTTATTACAAATTTTTAGTAATTAAATAATTCCCTTAAATTCTTTTGCAATGCTGACACCGTGTTTGAGAAATTAGTAGAAAAATTAAATAAATAATTTTAAAAACAATAAAAGTAATATTTTTGTGGGTATTTATATTATCCCATTAATTTTATAGATATATATAATTTATTATAGAAATTTTATTGAATTATATTTTAATTCATTCTTTTCTGGTTGTATTCAAATTAATGTTAATTCAATAGTTTCAAAAATGACATTAACGATATTTTATAATAAATAATGTTTCATTAAATGATTTAAAACTGCTAACAATATTATATTCAAACACATTATTGGGATATGTTTTATAATATCAACCACGATCCATTTATGTGTCACTTTTTATTTTATAGAAACTTTCTTGTCCACTTTTCTATAAGAAACCCTTGTTACTGAAATATGTGTCAAAAGGGTTCATGGTGGTTAAAACAAAGAGATAAGGGTAAAAACATCACCTAAAGTTGTCTAAATTTAATTATAAGAGATTATTTAGACCCATAATATTAATTTATTATAATTACATAATTTTATTCTATTTATCCATGAAAAATAATTTATATTAGTTTAATACTTTATATAATTATAAGAGTGTCACTCCCTCACTTAAAAATGGGAACATCATATCCTCTATTAAACACAAATTTTTAGCACTCTATCTCATCTAATAACTGTCCAAATACATTACATACATCACTAACCATGTCCTATAGAAATTTTCTGATCATAAAACAAATATATAAATTATTTAGGTGTAAACCAAATGAGGTTTTCTGAAGAATAGGTATAGATTCTAATTGCATGTTTTAGTTATTTTTCGTCTCCTATCCCTATAAAATATTATTAAACCATTGTAAAATAATTAATAAATTATATTAAAATTAATAATATGTAATTATTTTAATTTCATATATTATATCCATCTACTCTTCCATAAAATGGGAAACGAAACCATCATTTGTGTGTACGGAAGAGTAAACATTGTGAACTGATGTAATCCATTTTCCATCTCTGTATCTCACAACTAGTTATAATGATGGATTTAATATACATGTACAAATATATATTATATAAATAAAATATTTACTATTATTAATATAATATATCATCAATATTATTACATTTTCATCCAATAAAGGATGATAATGTCATTCGTGTGTATGTGTGGATTACCACCTCCATGAAGCGATGTGATACAATTTTCATGACCACACCAAATGGATGCTACATATAAGTTTATTTAGAGAAATAATTTTATATTTATGATATAATATTAATTATATAATGATAAATTAATACATTCATTTATCTATCATGTTCATTGAAAAATTGAAATGTTACTCATGCATACATGTGATCTACCGTCTCCATAATTGTAAAGAGGTTCATTTTTCAAAACCATTTTTCATGGTTGTTTTTAATCATATAATTTATATAAATAAATTATAATTATTTAATAATTATTGAACTGTATATTTCATAATAATGACCTCTTCAACCATATTCAACCTATAGAAGTCATTTTTGACAAAGGAGCCAAATATCTTCAAAACAACTTATGTGGAATTATTTAATTAAGTAGTTTATTTATATATATTGTAATATTATAAACATAATATTAAATTTGACAAAGAATCATAATAAAGTAAATAATTAACAAAATTTTATTATTTAGGAAGACACATAATGTATGTGAGGAGTCAAAGTCAAGGTAAGAGACACTTTACATTTAAAAAACTCAATTTAAATTATTTAAGGATTTTTTTATAAATCTTTTTATTCCATGTATATATTTTTAAAATTATATTATTGATGTAATTATATGGATTTAAATGAATTATAAAGGATATTTTATATAAATTTTATACTTTATTTTAAAATTTCAAAAGCAATCTTTATTGGTATTTTATTCAGAACGTTTAATGTATATGGTTTCAATTGTTTTCCCACTATCATATCCATTACTTGATGTTTTGTTCCATTTAATATATTTCATCTTTTATTCAAATAAAAACTCTATATTCATTTGTTCTGGGTATTTTTTTTAAAAATGTATTGGATATTTTGATAGCAAGAAATATTTTTTTTATTATGGGTGTAATGAATATTTTGATGAAAATGAAATCTTTCATATGTTTTGATTATTTTTTTCTAATTGATAATTTTTATGATTATGGGTGGTTCCATTACAAACCACATATCAGTGATTCTGTTATGAACCATGTATGGTTGGTTATGTTATAAACCATGTATGGGTGGGTATGTTATATCTCATTAATGCATTGGGTAATGATTATGTTCTTTGAAGAATTATGTTTTAAGATGGTTTTATTTATTATTTCACATATAAGGGTTCTATGGAGATAATTTACCAAGTTAAATTCAATTTTTATCTCTGATTTTAAAGGGGTTTTATTTAAATATTATTATTTTATAAGGTAAGTTAATGATCTTTTGTTTTATGTAAAATATATGTTACTTTTTAAGGATGACATTTATAACTTTGAGAAAATGTTTTGATGAGTTTTTCATGATTTCAAAAAACAATTATGAGTTTATTTTTCCTTTAATATTTCTCCCAAATTATTTTATTAAAATATTTTGGTAGTGAAATTTATTTATTGAGTATGAAAATGTTTAATTTGGGCAAATTTTTTTATTTTGATAAAGGAAAATTCTAATGAGTGTTCATGGAATAAGGAATTTATTTTGTTATTTTTATGTCCCTTAATGAGATTTTTGAGCTCATTACACATTTTAATATTATTTTAACATGTATTAAGGATTATTAGGGACAAACATTAGTTCACGATTAAAATTTTAAATATATTTTATGAAAAAAACTTTTTATATCTTAATAGTTTTTTATTATGGGAAAATGGATATGAGGTGGAAGTTTCCCCCTTGTGATGTAATATTTATTTATGTAAGGATGTTGAAATAATTCCATAAAACTCTAAACCATTAACGTATTAAAATTTAAAAGTGTAAATTCCGGACTTATAACTCAAGAATATTTTTTTAAGGATGGTTCCATATAATTGGTATCAAAACAAAAGATTAGATAATTTCATAAGATATGATAATTTATATAGATACCCTTAAGAAATTATAATTTATGGTAATCATGATATAGTAGTTTATTATTACCATGTTTCTTCATCTAAACTATGTATTTTAAGAATTTTTTTACTTAGATGAAAAAGGGAAACTTTAGTATGAATAAACCAAGAAAAAAACATTTTTCCAAATTATTAACCTAAGATATTTGGAATTTGAACTCAGTAGTTTTGTGGTGATGGATTTGTTGAAATAGGATATAAATGTTGGAGGTATCTATGTTATATAGGAACCATATCTAACTTATAATAAGTTTTTCATAGTGATGAATTTTTTGATATAGTACCCTCCAGTATTCAGTAGATCTTCTATCTCGATGATAGTTGAGGAATGGATTAAATTTACAAAATAAAATATATTTAAATTCTTGGGTTCATTGGATCATGAAAAGGATACTCTTTATATTTACCATTTTGAATATGAATTCGATCAATGGTGGTCAAGGGTTTGGAATACTATATAGAGGTAAGAGATTGACACCATGTATTAGGATACATTAAAGAATCATTTCACGGAGATGTATTTTCCTATAGTTTCTCAACATTGGATGGAAAATTAATTCATTAAATTGATATAGAAGGAGATATATTAGTTGGTATGATATTAAGAAAACTTCACTCAATTTGTAATGTACACACCAAGTTGTTTCTAGGATCTTGATAGTAAAATTAATTGGTTTTACTAATGTTTTATGTGAAGAAATAGAAGATAATTAGCCTCCCATGAATTTAAAAGTTATGAGAAACTTGTTTGTTCTGATGGAAACAAATAAATGAGGATTAGTGATGATTGGGTTTTTTATAACAACAAATAAAAAAATAGATATAGGTAACTAAAAAGTGGGATTAATCCATTAATGAAATCTAAAGGTAAGAAAACCAAATATTTAGTCAGTGATATGTGTGGAAAAAAGAACCTAGAGGATTGACTTAAAATTTATTGGAAGTTATTATAATGTCATATGTTTCTTCATATAGATTGTTATTAAAAATAAAAATATCTTGTTAGTGGTAATACCAATTCTAAAAAGTTATCAATAAGGTGTTTTAACTATAATGAGATTATTCATTATGAAAATGTGTGTTTAAAGAAGAAAATTAATGATAAAAACTAACAAGACTATAAGTACAATAGTGTGGGAAATACTTTGCAACTACTTCAGTAAATGTTTTCCCATCAAATTAAGTGGTAAACGTTACATTAAATTTTTATTCAGATTATACTAATGTCTTGTTTGATTAGGGGTCTACACATTCATTCATTTTTGGGAACTTTTCTAATAAAATGAAATATTAACCTAAGTAAATGAAGTTAGTATTTTCTTTAAATAAGAGTATTATTAAGTAAATAATAATTTAAAATGATCTTCTTGTTATTATGTGTGGATATTTTTTCCTTAAAAACATTTTTTCTTTCCCATTTTATAATTTGTTGTCATTAAATGGATGGATTTTCTATTAGTATATCGAGAAAATATAAATGACATATCCAAATAATTTATTTTCTAAAATGAGTTTCAATTTTATATAAAAATACCTTCATAACTTTGATAACATATCAAAAAGATGATATATTGTTAATATATGGAAATGATTTTTTTTTTCTCATGTTATTAAAGATAATAAAATAGATCCAATTAATGATGTGTTGATAGTAAAAGAATACATTGTTGTGTTTCCTAATGAGTTACCTAGTAATATACCTCATTGGGAAGTTGAGGTTACTATTGAATTAGTTCATGATACTAATATAATTTCAAAACCCATTTATTGAATGACTCATGTTGAACATATTGAATTATAAAAGAAGTTAAAAGAATTACATAATAAAGGTTTTATTCAATATATCACTTCACCATTGTGTTATCATATTTTTTTTTAAAAACTGAAAGAAGGTTTCATGAGTATTTTCATTTATTATATAGCATTGGAGAACATCACTATTAAGAATAGTTATTTTTTATCTTAAATTGATGAGTTTTTTTATCAGCCTCATAGAGATCAACATTTTTAAATTTTGGATCCATTTCTTGGGTACAATCAACAGAAGGTAAAGGGGGATGAAATTCCAAAGATATAATTTCATTATATATAAGAGAATTATGAGTTTTAATTTATTCCATTTAGGTTGATGAATTATTTAGTTTTATTCATGGATCATATGAATATATTTTTTCTTGAATATTTATATAAAATTATTGTTGTGTCTATTGATGATATTTTGTTTTATTTTAAAAAAATTTTAGCATCAAAAAAATATCTGTAGTTTTTTAAAATAGATGAAATAAAATAAGTTATATGAAAAATTTATAAAATATAATTTTTGGTTACATCAGATTTCATTTCTTAGATATATCAAAAATAAATTTGTCAACTCTTTTGATCCTACCAAAACAAAATTTGTGTATGAATGACCAAGTCCAAAAAATGTTACTAAAATTCTTAGTATTATTGGATTAAAAGGCCATTACCAAATGTTTTTTGAAAATATTACATTCTAATATTTCCCAATCACCAAATTAATATGAGAGAGAGTTAGTTTTATCTGCAAAAAGGATCTCGATAAATGTTTCCCTGAAATAAAAATAATATTAGTAAATTCTCTAGTGTTTTCTCTTTAATATATATATGGTGACTCTATTATCTATAGAGATATTTCTATAAAAGTATTAGGTTGTTTTTTATCTTATAATGATAGTTCAATTTCTTATAATTCATGTCAACTAAAACCTCATGAGAAGAATATCCTATGCATGGACTTGAAATGGTTGATATAATGTTTGCATTGGAAATATTTAGACATCATTTATATATATTAAATTGTGTAATATATAATAATCATAAAATCTTTAAGTATGTATTAACTCATACTGATTTGAGAATGAGACAAAGGATGTGGTTGGAATTGATAAAGGATCATTACTAAATAATTCATTTCTATCTAGGTAAATAAAACAGAGTATCTAATGCTTTTAGTCTGAATGATAATGCATCATTAACTATGTAATCTCTATAATTGAATCCTTTGGTTAATGATTTTATTAGTGTTGGATTATAAATTGTACTTTATGTAACCCCCTCTATTTTTTTTAGGTGTTAATATAATATTCTCTGTCAGATAGTAATAAGCATGCTCCGAAGGAAGATAGTGTTTCATAGGAAAAATAAGAATTAGTTAAAAAATGAAAGATTCATAAATATAATATTGACAAATAACGTGTCTTGATAATTAGAAAAATGTTGTGTGTTTCATGTGACCTCCATTTTAAGAAATAACTATTGGTTAAGTCTCAAATTTCTCCATTTTCTATTCATCCTAGTAGTATAAAAATGTATAGAGACCTTCAAGAATATTTTTAATTTGAATTAATAAAGAAATATATTATTGATTTTACCATGAAATGTTTGAAATTAACCAGGTTAAAGTTTAATGAAAATCCTTGAAGGTTGTGATTCAGACTTCTCCAATTCCAGAATAGAAATGGGAGAATATATCCTTAGATTTTTTTGATGGGATTCCCAAATACATCTTTAAATAATAATGTAATTTAGGTTATTTTTTATTGCATTGCTAAATATGAAAATTTCCTTCCAATTAGAGATATAATGTCTTTAGATCAAATTTATTAATTCAACCTCAAGAAGATTGTTAGGTTACATAGATTTACTCTATCTATTGTATCTGACAGTGATCGTATTTTTACATTTATATTTTGTAATGTAATTCACAAGTCATTGGGTAATGAATTAAATTTCAGTATATCATTTCATCCTCTATTTGATGGAAATATGTTTGAATGATTCGGAACTCAAAATAAATTATTCAAAATTGTTCAATGGATTACTATGGAATTTGGGATCAATATATTTCATTAGCCAAATTTTCTGACAACAACATTTTTCATTCCATTAAATATATGGTACCATTTAGTATTTATAAGGAATGTAGTTTTAGACTCTATATTGTTGGGATAAATAAGGAAAAATGATGTTTTTGGGACTAGAATTGGTCAAATAAATGGTAAAAAAGGATAATATGATTTATCAATTCATGAGGATGACTTAGAGAAAGCCGACAGAATTTATATATAACCAGAGCAAAGATATTTCTTTCAAGGTAGGTGTCATATTTTTATTAAAGTATCTCCACAAAAAAACTATTATAAATTTTGGAAAATAGAGAAAATTTAATTCTAGGGTTTATTAGACTATATAAAATCCTAGATTAATTTGGATCAATTTTTTACTAAGTGGTCTTGTCTCTATGTTTATCTTAAGTACATAACATATTTCATGTTTCATCATTAAGAATATTTTTTCCAGATGAATCTCTTGTTTTGAGCCCTGTAGTATTTCAATTAGAATAAATCCTTTTTTTAGGAACAACCTGTATATATTCTTAACTATATAGATAAAGTGTTGTATAATAAGTAATTCATTACATTAATGTTTTTTGAAAAACCATTTGGTTCAAGAAGCAATATAAAAAATTGAAAATGTTATGAAGGAAAAATATAACCACTTGTTTATGTAATGAATAATATTATGAGGATGAAATTTCCAAATAAGGGAACAATGAAACAACCCAGCTAAATTTAATTATAAATTTCATGTCATATTATCATTGATGAATTCGAATTTATATATTTATATTCATTATAAAAATATTAAGTGATTTCTCTCAATCAATGAGGAAATAAATTTATTATTATTTTATAGTATTATAATTATTTATTTAAATGACAATTCTAAAAAAATTCTAATTTTAATGTGATATAATAATCTTAATTTTTATAATCAATAAATAAAAATTAGTTTCGGGTTAAATTTTGGTATTTTTATGAAAATATTGATTTTTTAGTGAGTGGTGACATAAATATTTTTTATAAAAATATAATTTATTTTCATTAAATGAATTAATTAAATTTTATTATTTAATATTAAAGTGGAAAAATTATACTTTAATTATAAATATTCTAATTAATTACATTATCATCATTATTATAACTAATATTTAAATAATTTCATTTTTGGGCAAAAAACGCATTTTTCAAAAACAATATTTTTCATTTCATTTTGATTTATGATATTAAATTAACATCAAACAATTGTAGAAATTGAATCTTTAACATTGTATTCCATTTTTAAAATCAGGAGGTGTAAATTTTGTAAATATTTACCTTTCATTTTTTGGTAAATATGAATAGTAAACAAAGAAAATCTTTGTCACCTTGGTAAGGTTAAATCAGGTGACTAAGGTTAAAAATAATACTTTAAGGACTAAAAATAAACATGAAACTTTATTTTATTATATTGGATGAGTTAAGTTATACCATTTTCATTCAATATTTTAATTTATGTAAATTTTGTGCAATTTTCTTGGAAAATGACATGTTATTATCAGTAAATATAAAGTCAAAAATGTCACTCTCTTTATTTTAATATCAACAAAATTATGTTATAAAGATAAGTAGTTATAGTAATTTAAATGTTAAATGATATATTTTTGTCATGCTATTTTATTATTACTTTTTCATAATGAAATAATTACTATAAATTCTTACACAACGTTGACAGAGTGCTTTTGAAAATAGATAAGAAATTAAGTAAATAATTTTAAAAACACTAAATGTTATATTTCTGGGTGATTTATAGGGAAAAAAATTTATATATAGCTATAACATATTAAGTTTGTTTTAATTGATTTTATAATTATTCCTTTGTTTTCATGTTTTTTTCATTTTCAAAATAAATGAATAGTTTTCAAATTTACACTAATGAATTTTTATAATAAATAAGGTTTTATAAAATGATATAAAATTCCTAATATCTCTTTTCAAAGCCATGTGATTGGGATATAGTTTATAATATCAAAAAAGATCCCTTTATGGGTCACTTTTACTTTTATAGTTACTTTCTTGACTCCATTAGTTAAAAAATACTTGAAACTATGGTAATTGTCAAAAGGGTTAATAAGGGGTTAAAAAAAATATAACAATGAAACAACACCAAAACCTATCCAAATATTCTTTTATGAGGGTAATTTTACTCATATTAATCCTATATTTTAATTTTATCATTTTGGAGCCATTTTCCATGAAAATAAATTTAAGTTAATTTAATAATTTAAGTAATTCCAAGAGCGTCCCTCCTATCACTTATAAAAGGGAACCTCATATCCTCTCTTTATCATACCATTTTAGAACAATATATCCAAAAATACACACCCAAATACCTTACAAACATCTCTAAATTATTTTTCGAGGAATTGATTTGATCATAAAGCAATCCTAGTAATGATTTAGTTGTAAAACTAAAGAGGTTGTCTGAAAAAGTGTTATAGTTACAAACCGAGAATTTTTTTATTTCATATTACATCTCAAAAAAATATTCTTAAAAGATAATGAAATAAAAAAAAAAAAATATTAACCAAACTAATATTTTATTATATTAGTGTCATAACTTATATATGTCTCATCTTCCGTCAAATTGAAAATAAAACAAAAAATCATCTGTGTGGCGGATTACAGCCTCATTAATCGATTCAATTCATTTTTCATCACCATCTCTCAAAGATGGTTATCATGATGGATTTAATATATATATATATATACTAGTCATGAAAGATTTATAGTTATGAAAATATAATATATCATATACTTTCTTAACCTTCCATCCATTGAAGAATGATAATGTTGTCCATGTGTATGTGTGGACTTCCACCTCCATGAAGTGATGTGATTCGATTTTACGACCACATCACATGGATTTTTTATATATGTCTGTTTTTTAAATGAATAATATTATATTTTTTATATAATAATTATTATAGAAAGGTAAATTAATATTTACCTTCTTAATATCATCTTCATTAAAAAATGGAAATGTAACTCATGCATACATATGGAATGTTGTCTCCAGGATTATGACATTGTTCATTTTTTCAAAACCGTATATCATGGTCAGTCTTAAATGTAAAATTTCTGTTTAAAAAATATAATTATTTCATCTTTATTATTCTAAATATTATATAATAATGATCTCTTTGACTATAGTCAACCTGCCCAAATAACTTTAGACTTATGATCCGAATATCATTAAAATGATAAATGTGGAATTAATTGATGAAGTAATTGAATAATACATTGTAATAAAATAAATGAAATATAAATTTAAATATTTATTAACTAAATAATTTTATTCTATTTCTATATTCATATTATTATTTAATGGATATTTTTATAAGGGAATATATGTATTATAAAGGAAATTGTATTTCACATTTGTCTTTATTTCAATGGGTTTTTAAAGGAATCTATTTATGTATTTTATACGAAAACTTTTACTGAAAAAGAAAACATGAAATTATAATTTAACATATATAGTGTCAAAGGATCTTCCCACCGCTATAACCATTATTTTATATTTGGATTCCTTTACAATATTTCATTTTTTCTTCAAATAAAAACTCTCTTTACCTTTTTAATGTTATTTTCAAAAAAGGGATTTAAATGGAATGGATATTTCGATATCCAATTTTTTTTTTCATGTGGATGAAAATGATATATTAATTAAAATTCAATATTTTATATATTAATTTTATATTATGATTATTGGGATTCTTTTATCATGATGGTTGGTCTCATTATTAACCAAGGATGGTTGGTTTTGTTATAACAAATGAAGGGTGGTTACATTATAATCCCAGGATGGGTGGGTCTGTTATAGCCCTCCAATGTGTTGGGTAATGATTAGGTTATCTTGAGAATTATATTAAAAGTTGATAGTATTATATACTCCACTTGTAATGGTTCTATGTAAATAGTTTCCCAAGTTACACACATGATTTATCAAATTTTTAGTGGTTTTTACCAAAATATTATGACTTCATAAGGTAATCTAATAATATTATGTTTAAAGTAAAGTATATCTTACTTGTTAAGAGTTAAATGTGTGAATGTGAAAATTTTTCATGATTTTTTAATGACTTAAACGAAACCCTTTTGAGATAATTTTTCATTTAATATTTATTAATAATTTTTTTGTGAAAATATTTAGGTAGTGATGTTTTTTATTGAGTAATAAAATTTTTATTTTGATACCAAATTTTATTTTTTGAGAAAGAAAAATCTTTATGAGGTTTCATAGAGAAATGGGTCTCTTAATTTATTTTTTATTTCACTTAATGATATTTTTGGGCACATTCCATGTTTCAAAAAAATCATATATTTTTAAGGATTATTAAGGACAAGGACGGGGTCAAGATGTAAATTTTGAAGTTTTTTATTGTGGGGAAAATGGATGCTGGGTGGAAGTGCCCACTATATGATGTAATATTTATTTATATAAGTTTTAAAACCTAATTCTCTAAATCACTAAACCGTAAAGATCCTCAAATATAAGAGAGTGAATTATTAACTTCAATCTCAAGATTAAGTATTATTTAAAGAAGTGTTCTAATAGTTATCCCATGATTGTTGTTCATTGAAGGTGTCAATACTTGCGATCAATTGCCCATAGTAAATCTGAGTTCCCTCTTTCAACCTTTCATCATTTATATCAATAGATATTTTTCTCTTTCTAGTTTTTTCTAATATATCATATCATAAAGAAATTTGTTTAGTTTCTCATTTTTCCATTTTAGGATTAACTAATGGTTGATACATGATTAATATAATATCCTAATAAAGACGTAGGTGGTACCTGAGCCTAAACCATTTTCCATCTATTTTAACATGTGATGTTGTTATATAGTCAAAATGGTCACATCATTATTTGACATTAGTTTAATTAAGTGTCCTAAATTTTTTTGCCTATTTTATTTCCCTATTTAATATATATTAAACCACAGGGAAATTTTATTTCATTATGGGATAGCTCAAGTTGGGATTTGGACATGAATGGGCTTGGGTTAAAAGTGGTTTTCTAATTATAAGGGTCAAATGGGGATCCATGATTGGAATTGATGGTCGTTAAATGGAATTTCACAACCATATATAATTTGAGAAAGAGTTAGACCTTGAATTGGACCTTTTGGGTTGTGAGTGTTTAAGTATAAAATAATTTTGACCCCTGAGATGAAGCTAAGGGGATGATACGTGTTGATTATGGAAAATAATAATTATTTTTGAAATGAATTTTTATGAAAAGTAAAATTGTTTATGGTATCCTCTAATTAGAGTGAAATCATAACTATAAATTGGGTGTCTAGTGTTTTAAAAGATACAATTTTAAACCTTATAAGTTTTATAGTTAGTTAAATAATGGTGTTGGTTAAATATATATCCAATAAGAAAACTAAATGGTGTATCCCCTTATATCTTGTTAATGGTTAAATATTTAATCAATCCCTAGGTAAAATCATGATTATTTTAATATATTTGTTAATTACATGATTTTTTAAAATGATGATTCTTATTATGAAATAAATTTTTGGTAAATGGGTTATTCTAGTGTTAATGTTTTATATTTGTGGAATTCGTTAGGTTTCATATTTAGATTTAGTTATATATATAATTGGATGAATTCCTTGAGTGATCATGGATTTTTTTTGGAACTTTATTTTTTTTTAATGGTAGTGCTTTGGTCAAAGACCATAGCACAATTTATTGATAAACAAAACAGGGTTACAAGAGGCGAAAAGATGGGATTTTTTTACAATCTCTATCAAGAAGGTAAAATAAATCAGAAGGAATAGAGTCCATCCAAGTCATGTGTTGATGAACTCCTTTGTTGGCAAGAGCATCAGCAACAGCATTTGCTTCCCGGTAGGCATGAGTAGCTATATAGTCCATCCCGTGAAGCAAATTCAGACAATTCATCCATCGTGTGGTAAGAGTCCAGGACAGATTGATGTTGCCATTCCAGATGGCATGAATGATAGTGGTTGAATCACTTTCTATCCAGAGCTTTCTCCAACCTATTTGGTGCGCAAAATTAACAGCATGAATGACCCCCAACATTTCTACCTCCAGAGAAGAAGAGTGACCACAACCAACAAAGAAGCAGCCCTGACACTGCCCAGCTGAGTCTCTGAAGATGGAACCACAACTGGCAGGTCCAGGGTTGCCTTCCATAGTAGGATGCCATAATGGATCCATTGATGTGTAAAAAAAATGAATCCCATGAGATTCCATATATTACTCATATATTCATTGTTGGTAATTCCTTAGAGTGGCTCCCTTAGATTATGTTGATGTATTATGTATTGAATACCACAAGTTAATTTCTTGGATTACCTTGGGGTACCCTTTTGAATGTCTTGAGATGAGATCCCCATATTTGGAGAGAGTATGTGATATGGGACGCCATGTTTTTATACCAAGATTTAAATCAATCTAGACACTCTCATTGCCTTAGACAAGTGTTTACATGGATTCAGATTAGATAATTCTAAGGTCAGTTTCCTTGGATCCTCTAAGATGGCACTGAGAGGAATTTCTTGGAAGAATCCCTCAATTTATGGGTTTTCATGGTAATAGAGGAATTCCCAATTGATCCCTCATGATTTATCTTATTTTTTATGGTTTTGGTTTCCTTGGATACACACATTGGACGTGATATGGGTTATGAGATCAACCACCCTATTCAA
This sequence comes from Viscum album, assembly GCA_963277665.1. NCBI lineage: Eukaryota > Viridiplantae > Streptophyta > Magnoliopsida > Santalales > Viscaceae > Viscum > Viscum album. Next base: position 257,389,935 of record OY728139.1, read on the forward strand.
TGGATCACTAGTGTTGGCCAAAGTAGGTATAAACTAATGTTGGTTTTCATCACAGATCCAAAATATCCGTGTTTTTTTACTTAATTTTTATTTAGAATATTAAACATTTGAATTGAAAAAACGATAAAGGATAATTTTTTATTTATTGAACTCTTGCATTCATACTCTCATGGTCTAGTTACTTTAGGGGTTCTATTGGTGTCGGCCTACACAGTTTTACTCAAACCCTACTCAGGCTTCCATGGTTCTTGTTGACTCGAGAATAAGACTATTATATTGTGTGGATAGGTTTAGAAAATTTCAAGATGTGTTTATTTATTTGGTTTTTATGGCTTGTGTGGACTGTGGACATTAGGACTAGGTAGTACATGAGGTCATACTGGGGGGTTTTTTGTTCTATTTTTTTATTGTTTTATCCTTATATGAGATCCACCCATGGAGGATTTGTTATTTGAAGTTTCGTGTTCCTCATTATGTATCATTTGATTCTATAGTTCTTTGAGGGAACGTTTTTATTTATTTTTGATATTATAAGTTATTTTAATTTTTTTTCTTCTTCTATTATTGGGACTCTGATATATAGGCATAATCTCCCAATCACACCACCCTATACCAATACTACAAGTCATAAGCCTTTGGAATATAAGGAAGTGTGATTATGGTCATGTAGCACACCGGCCCAGATCACCAGTTGTGTAGCTCTTAGGATAGTTCATTACAATGTGTGGGTCATTAATCTATTATCATCTCTACTATATTCAAGGTATGATGTGGTTACAATAGTCAATAATTACTATATAAAGACCAATATATAATTTGATGATGTCTAGAATTTATTATTACTGAGGAAATATAGATTAGGGAGGTCAAAGTAACTTTTGAAAATGAACTGAATTCTAAAGGAATGGGATACTCACCATAGAAAATAAATTTTCAGTAACTAGAAGATAAATAAAGGGATATGAGTCATTGAAATTCAACTATTATAGGTTTCTCCTACCTTTATTTTGTTAATAATTAATATATATAAATGGATTCCATAGGCTAAAAAGAAGTCAAAAATAGGGTATCTGATAGAAGATCAAATTCTATTAACATAATATATAGAGGAAATAACATGTTTCATAGTGTCAATGTTCTGGTGGAGTCATGGGTGGTTTACTCCAATGCATCTTTTAATTCAATGGTGTATCACAGGTTCATGGTTAACTATTTATATGGAATATTTGTAAAGATTTATCAAGTGTATTATGAATCCTAATAATTTATTGAAAGGAGAGATATGAACATCGAGGTTTAGAATGGGCATTTCTAATAGTTGAGGAAAGTTGGCCACATTCTAGGTCTCTATAAGAATATTATTTTTATGGGATAATTAGAAGATGATTTTTTTGGAACCATTTTTTATAATGGAGTCTATAAATTGACTCAAGGATTCAGGGTAGTATCATAAGTATTAAAGGTATAATACCTTACTTGAATGGACATTCTGGTAAAATTTCATTGGTTGGAACTCGACCTTGGGAAATACAGAGGTTTTCCATTACAAAATTAATCTCACTAGTGATAAGAACATGATGGTTTTAGCTACAAAATTCATACTAAACCACAATCACACAAGCCTCATATTTTGTGAGGGTTTTGTGCTGGGGAAACAAAAATGGGTTCCATTCTGTCCAAATGTTCATAATACCATATCCTGAAATCTATAATTAGTTCACTCAAATGTATCATAGAGGGTCTATTTAACTCATCAAATTCATCAATAATTAGGTGTGGAAGTTATCAATGTGTTTCATTAATCAAAAATATGTTGTATTTTGTGCCTTTAAGAAGTGGAAAGAGAAAGGGGACAGAAGTTGAATTTTCTCTCATTAAATAATGAAAAGTTGTATAATGATAGGAACTTCTATAACTTTTATTAGAAGAAATCGATTTGTCTTGAAAGTAAAATAACTATAACTCTATAGTAAAATTTTTTGTATAAATAATTAACCATAAATTAAATGAAACTAAAATATTCATGTGTACACACTCTAAAATTCTCAAGGATACATGGGAAGAATCAATTAACTTAGTGACATACGTAGAAAATTGAAGATAATTTTCTACTATAGGAAAAACTAAAAAATAAGATATATTACTTGGTAAGTTGTCTGAATTTTTTCTTAAAGTACTTAAATTTTTAGTATAAATTTATATCCTTTTCAAGGACATAGAAAAAATTGATTCAAAATCCAAGGTTTTTTTCTTGTTTAATATGATAATTAAATATTTGTTTTCATATTTTGGGATGACGATAAGCACGAATTCATCAGATGAAAAAATGTTCTCTTCAAAGATCACTTCTAATTAAGGACCAAAATTCAGTTGACAAGGAAGCAGATCTCACCGCTGAAGTTCATGTTGATCTAAATTAAATAATTGGAAGATCATAAGTTCTTATGACACCAAATATTTTTACATATTCATAGAAAGTTGTAGAAATGGTAGACTTTCCAGAATGGTAAAGGATTCAAATTGTTTGATGAAAAAATTAGGCATTTGAGAAACCAGTAGTAAGGGAATCAAAATTTAGGGAATCAATAATTTAATCACTAAAATGATATAAATCCTAATATATGTTTAAATGATCTTATAGAGTGAGTTGAATAGTCTATATATATATATCTGAATTGAATTTATTACTCTATAATATATTGGGGAGCTTTAATAACCAAAAAAGTAGTGTCAATCAATGACTCAAAAACATTGTAATTATCTATTATATAAGAAATAGAATTCATTAAGTTCAATGGAACATGTAAAATTACTAACATACAAGAGGGAAAGTCACCTTGATATTAATTAGGTCTCCTATTTTACTGAAGAAACTAATAGAAGTATAAAAACAAGGTGTACATAGTGGTGATTAGATTTTTATACAAAATAAATATATTTATCACAAGTTTTATCATCATCAATTATGTATACTACCATCCAGATGGTGATATTTTTAGATTCTTAAAATGATGTAAACTTATAGAAATTTTATGTAAAAAAATTCCCTTCTTCATAATGACATAGATTAAGAGATTTACATGAAGTGTCCAAATGGATTTAAAGATCGTCAGAATGATTTCCTTGTTTGTATGTTTATGATAAAACTATACGGATTTAAATATACACCTAAATAGTGGAAATATAATTATAACACTTTAATTACTAAATAAGGTTTCATATAGTACGACTATTTTCATTTCTATTTTCAGAAGGTCTGAAATGATGGGACTTACATTATACTTCTTTTATATATGTATAAAATAAATCTAGTGAGTTTGATGGTTTCATGGCTTGATGAGCTAAAGATTATGTTTTATGTAGGCTTAAAAATGAAGCATATTGGTTATTTTGTGAAAATATTATTGATAAGTATATAGAGGGATAAAAAAGAAATTATATTGGTGTTGTCCTAGAAAGAATACATTCAGAATATCACTCAAAATTTTGAATTGATCTGATGTAAGAATGTACGAAACCCTATTTTCAAGAACTTCATGATATCTATTTAATAGGAAAAAAATGAAATATATGGATTGATAAAAATATAGTTTTCTATTTATTTAAACTATAATAATGTTTGTGTATGTGGTGATTTTTACGTTGTCAAAATTCACTTTATTGTGGGAGTGGTAATTAATTTTATGTAAAACAATTGAAGGGAACACTTGTAAATTGTGAAGTAAATAATTTTATACTTAAATGTATTGGTTGATAAAACACACTTCTATTATATAATATAATAACTTTTTGGGATTCATGGATGTGTATTTGGATTCAGACACCTGAAATAGGATGATAATATTTATGTTTATGTTTGGTAGAATAGTGGTTGGATTGATGTCTTGACGTTAGCATGTTGTTACATTTTCTAGAATGAAATAAAAAATTTAAATACCTATAAAATATGGAACAATGTTTTTTAGGTCATTAAACTTAATAATGGATCTCATAATTAATCTATAAGGATGATTTTCCATCATGAGACAGTCAAAGTGCAATTCAACTTTCTCAGAAGCCAATGTCTGGGGAAACAATGAAACATATTGACCTAAAATTACATTTCATCAAGAATATATTTGGAATATAAACTGTTAGACCTAAAAAATATTTCTATGTTCAAAATATAGTTAACATGTTCAGGAAGGTCCTAGTATAATAAATTTTAGGAAACTTTATTCATTATATCAACTAGGCTGAATGAATGATGATTGAAAAAACTACATCCATGTTGAAGAAGGGTGAATGCACAATTTTTGTCTAAGTGTTGGAAGGTACTGTAGTGATCCTTTAAATTAATGGTTATCTGAGATATTATTTATATTGTATAGCCTTCTTCATGTTTCTATATACACTTTATCCGAAGGAGAAACTCTGTTTGATCACTACGACCTTGTGAAGGTAGTGATACTAGTTCAATCCAGTAAATGAGTAAGTTTTTTAGAATATAGTGTTCTTATGATGGGAACTGTAATATAGTATATATTCACCAAAATGATATTTTTTGGAACTATGAGACAATATTTTGAGATATATAGAGTCAATATGTTTTAGTAGCTAAGGCAGTGATGGATTCATAAGATTAAAGGATTGACTATATTCTAATGTAGGGTTTATCGTGAATCTTGAATGGCAATGTAAACTATTCAATCAACTAAGGAACTTTATAAAATATATTTGTGAATATATTTAAAGATAATATGATAGTGTAAATCAAAATTAATTATAATATTTTATTTTCTGTTATAGTGAGTCTAATTCTTATATTTCTAGAGAAATAATGATTTAACAGTGTTCTATCATGGGCATAAGACAAAAGTTCAAACCATGTAATCATTGGGTTTCCCCATTATTTTTTATATTTTTACCATTATTTAATGTTTTTACATTATTTTTATAATTTATCTATGAGAGGTGTAGCTTACTGGTGGGGATTATGGTGCAATAGACTCCATAATTCTAAAACTCTAAGGCATGGGAATTTCCAACAGTTTTAATTCCATGGACAAGGACCATTGGTGTGAATAATATTTTGATGAACTCATATTATTAACAAAAGTTATTTTATATAGGGTCTCTTCTCAACCCATGTGATGCCAATGTAGGAAAAAAAACTCATTTCACCATCTAAACAAATGATGTATCCAAAAAAACCTCATATTATACCCTCATTTCAAGAAAAAGGTCTATAGGGCCTTCCATACATGATAAATGGTCTATTTTTATCATAATGGGTTTTTATATGTGTTAAAAAAGATTCAAAAACAAATATATTGTGTCATGGATGTTATCACATAAACATGTTGTATGTATGTGTAAAGGGATCACTCATACAATAATATGTCTAACTAAATCAGATAAGATGATAAAAGAATCCCATGTTTTGAGAAATCAAGATGAAAGGAATAAATCTATATCATGGGATTATTGATATATAATTTGGATGAGTGTGGTATAATTATGACATTTACAAATCATTTTATTAAAGAAGATGGATGATTGTGAAGATTCAGTAGTGAATCGAGACACATGGAGTAATCATGTAATTCATTTTACATGAGTGTTAGTCTCAAAAATGGAAGAGTGGATAAATTGATAACTACAAATTTAGTTTAATATAATTATGAGGCTAATAAAATAGTTTTGAAACTTCTTTAAATTATATAATAGATCACACATACTAGAGATATTGTTTTGTTAAACTGAATATAGACTTTCATAGGAGGAGCACAATATTAGTTCACTAGTGATAGACAGAAGGATATAGTTAACTTATCAAGAGAACTAATGATATTTATTTCTCATTTTCTTTTATTATACATTTGGCAACCTTTGTGACTTTGGAAATATATATTTTTTAAATTTCATAATGTGTTTTTTATTTTATTTTATTTTATTCATTTACAAGAAGTGTTAATATAGAGTGATCATATCCTTATTTATTGCAAAACTTGAGAATCAATACTATTAAGTTAGATTTATATTTTATTAAAACAATAATAGAATTCAAATTTTAATATTTCATGTATCAAAATTCTAATTAGATAGGATGAGTATCAATTTTTAACTTAATAGTTCAAAATAATCCTAGAATGTATTTTAGAAATTTTCCCATAGAAATAATCATTTATAAATAATTTAAAATGTATTATTTAACTAATTTTGATATTTTCTATAATAATAGGTTATATTATTTATAATTAACCATTTATTGACTATCAATTTGATGCAAATAAAGATAAGATCATTTGGAGGTAAAAACGTTTTTTCATAAAACATTTTTGAAAAGCACAATGTATTTACATTTAAATTAATTAAAATGATATTTAATGATGAATGATTTAAATTTAATTTAAATATTATATATCTAAATATATTATTTTAAATCCGTATAATTATTATTAGTAGTCATATATGTAAACTAAGATTATATTTTCAAGATGAATTTCTTAAAAAACAGTTTTTCGACAGGCTTTATGGGTTTATTTTTATATAATATTATTCCACTTATGTGAATTTAATTTGATAAAATGGATTCTTTATTTGGGAAATTTATATTATTTAATAATTTAAACGTTACTTTTTTCATAATTAATATTACAAAACTGTAAAAATTAATAACTATGGTTAAAGTCAAAACAAGTTTACCGAGGGTTAATCTAAAAATTTAAGGGATAAAATGTCTTAAAAACATTATTAGACCACACATATTGATTTGATTTATAATTTAATCTCATATAATTATAAAATAACCCTTATTGGTTCCATTTTCATGAAAACATTACTTGATATCATTTTTTTACTTTGAAAAATTACAAGTGTGTCACTCACTACAATTATAAAAGGAAACCTACTACCCTCACTTCTTTACACCACTTGAGCCATTTAGATCAACAAAACCTTATATAATATCTCCCTATTTTTCTCATCCATGTAAAATAGGTGATTTTAATCCCAATATACTAACCCTAGGGTACCCAATTTGATATCCAAATGTATTATTTTCAATGTGAAGGTAATCATCTTCACCAAGATATTTATTTTTTTACTTATTCTTTTATAACCTTGAATTATGTATTAATAATTAAAATATAATAAAACCAATATATACCATATATTTATATTTTATTATGTTTATAGAATAATATTTACACATCTCTTTCTATGTCAAATGTGAAACCAAACTATCACTTGTGTGTATGGCCAACTACCACCTTGCGAACCGATGTAATTTGTTTTCCATCACCAACTCACATGTATACATATAATAATGTAACTAGTGAATATATATTATATTCATGAAATAATATTGATTTTTTAAAATTAATATATCATCAATTTTATTACTGTTCCACCCATTAAGGAAATGATAATGTCATTCATTCATACATACGACCTATCATCTCTACAAAGCGATTTGATTGATTTTCCATGTCTAAAGTTCAAGAATGATTAAAATATGTATATAATGAAAAGGTATTATATTTTTAACACTATTATAATTTTTAGATGATTTACATATACCATTTTCACAAAAAATGTATCTTTCATGATGAAACACATGTGAGGAAATAAATTAGTTAAAATTGGAAATAATGGTAATAATTAAATATTATTAATTAGTGGGGGATGAGATGTTATAATCGGATAATATATGATATTATAAACATAAATATGGTTCTATGATAAATAAATAACATTTTTAAAACCATTATAAGTTTGGATAAATCATGTTCAACAAAATATAAGTGTGTTCTAAGGTATTTCATCTCAACTCAAATTTCATTGAGACATATTTGATATTATATACCTCTTCATTTTATGTGGCCTATGTAATTACCATTTCATATATTTTTAATGAATACCTATTTCTTCATGATTAATAATTTTTCAATTCATGTTTATTCATTCATGGGGTTATAGTTTAAAATTCAATAAAATTGAAAGGATTTATTTTACAATCTCATTTCTATGAGATTACATTAATTTTCATTGATGGAGGCTTATAATCCATACTTTATAAATTCTATATATCTTCATATCCTATTGATATTTAAGGTGTTTTCATATTTTATTTCAAATTTTCCTCTCCTTTGAACTTGAACCAAGAAAATAAATTTTGAAAAGAAAAGTATATTTTATTTATCTTTTAATTAGATATAATTTTCTTTCATATCCATATTCTTAAAAATTGTTTTAAAAAAGTAAGTTTTATCACTTAAATTATTTATTAAAGAAATTTTGACTTATTCTTGAAATTTTAAATTGTTTTAAATGAATGTTTCTAATTCTTTTAAAAAAAATAATCTTTCTTGGTAAAAAGTTAGAAGGAATGTTTTTAATGTTTACGACATTAACAGGCTTACCCATTTCCAAAATAATTTTATGATATTTAGATTCTCCAATATGTTTTCAATGAATTTACAATGATTTTTTTTATGAATGATAATTATAATATTTCACTTCCCTTTTCATTTTTTATTAAGAAAATAATTTTATTACAAAACCCATATTTTCAATGAACCAATGGTCACCTATTATATCATAGTAATATTGTGGTTTTTAACTTTCTATTAAAACAGTAAATTTCTTTTGTTCATTAGAAATTCAATTTCTCTTAAATATACATATTATATGTATCATGGAAATAATTTTTTCATAAACCAAATACAATTTTTATATTTGGGGGTTTACAATGAATGTTATTTGATTAAATGGGGAAAATATTGATAAATCAATATTCATAACTCAATGAATATATTTATTGATGAAGATATATTATTTATGAATTAATTGATCATTAAATATGCGAGGACTACATTGGACATGCATTGAGGGGTGGTTCCAGATTATAGATAGCCCCTTGATTCATCGTCGTTTCTTATGTGACAAATTAGTTGGAAAAATTAAATGGGTTTCTTGTGTATACCTACCCATCAATTAAACTCTATTAGAATAATTATTAAATAGTATATATATAATTATGTTTTATATAACTATATCTAATATCAATTATTTACTTCATTTATAATTAAATTATTAATATCTCATGAGATTTTTTTCTTTGATATTATCTACAGATGTGTTTAAGGATCAAGTTATTTACTAAATGGAATGTTTATTTTTTTATTTACCTTTCCCTATTGATTATGAATTATTTAATTGGGGTATGTTAAAATTTATTTAAACCTTAATGAGTATTTTCTTCTCACCCTTATTTTGTATCATTTTTCTGGGATGTAAAGATGAAATCTGTCAGTCTGTTTCAAGGATGTAGAGTATGTTATTTTATTATATTTTCTATTATTTTCTCAGTGTAAAATGGGTGTCATGTGTGTGTATAGTTATTTAATAATTTTAAATTGATTTTTTCCTTTAGGATTAGAAAAAATTGTAGCTATGAAAATACAATAAAGTAAAAAAATATGATCTGGGTTACTAGATTTAGGGTTGTTAAATTTCATATCATAGGTTGTTTAGTTTGAACCATGAGAACAAGATTTAGGAAAACAAAGACTAGAGAATATAACTCTATAATAGACATTGTGGATATATATAATTTTAGGAAAACATCATTAATGTTTTTGGTAAGGAATAGATAATGTGGATCTCAATGAAATACATTCTTGTCTACATACTAAAAGTGGATTTGGTCTTATAACATATGCATTTATGGTTAATAACCCCCAAAAGAGTTGGTTGAGTATACCTTGACCATAATTTATGTGCATGATGAGTACACCCTATGTTCACACCTAGGTTGACACTCATAAGGGTTATTATTGGGTTAATTAAAATTTTATTTAAAACCCATTATAAATTATTTGAAAATATTTTTATGATTTATATATATTATGAAGGAAACCAATATTATGATTTAGAGATTAAAAATTCATAAATTTTAAATTTATGATAAGTGTAACATCACATTTAGAATTATTTTTTATGATTTAAAATTCACAATGTTATGAACTAGTCTAAAAAATTTCATTATTTAGAAATGGTGCATGATAAAAATAATGGTATCAATAATCATGCCCAATGTATAAATTTCAAGGTTGAGAAAGATAACACAATTGGTGTTGGATATGAGTGTATCATGGCCAGGTTATGGAACTTTACCCAGGTTAAAACTTATAACCATGAACATACAGAGAAAAATAATGTTCTATGGCATGATACACATATATTGGATCATCTCCTTGATATAATTCCTCATCATTTATTGTAAATATTAATCATATGGTATATGAGAAATGAATTATGTACCTTCAAAATATATTTCTGGCCTTAGGATTTGAAGAATAGAAAAAAGTTATACTTGTATAATATTTTATCAAAGGTGATACTGATCAATTTTGTTCATTGATCCAGAATACCAGGGAGGAATAATAAATGGTACAGATGGAATGGAAAGATTTTAAATAAATATTATTTAAAAAATATTTCACTTGTGAGCAATTCACAAAATTGAAGAGTAAATTCCTTAATTTAAAGAAATGGGAAGAATATTTTTTTTCTATTTTGAGTCTATGTTTATAATAATATATATATATACTCAAATGATTACATACATAATTTATAAAGAGAGATTAAACATTTCTTTGAAGGTATTATTCCAAGTCTCTGAAGGGAATTAGTTTCTCAAAAAAAATAAACATATGAGAAAATTGTATTATTAACCATCAAAATATATTGGGAATTTTATATATCCTCTATATTAAAGGGAAATAAAGATAAGAAGTTGTTTAATGAATAATAATAAAAAGTAAACACATATAAGAAAAATAGAAAAATGAATCAATTTCCATCATGTGAAATTTATTGAAAGAAGTATCCTGAAAAATTCTTGAAGGGAATGTGAGTTTATTATATATATGGAGATAAGGATCACTGATCTAATTAATGTAAGGAAAATAAATATACCACTATAATCTAGTGATTAAACAATAAATAAATGGGTGATCATTCAATCCAATGTCCCAAGCATCATGGGAACTTACCACAAAAGTGGATGAGGGTAGAAGAAAAAGCTTATATAGTCACTATAGATGAGTTTAAAGTTACTAAATATATAGTTATAGGTATATTAGTCATAAAATATGATTTAGATAATGATTTATTTGATTCAGATTCTACACACTTTTTTATATCTTCCATGTTTTATAAGAAAATTATATATTTCCTTAACATCTTCATATGGGAGTTTTTAGTCAAAACTGATTGTGGAAATATCACCCAACAAGGATGTGACACTAATTTCCTATCATGTCACATAAATATATTATATTTTTTTTATTTTTTATTATAACTATTTTTTAATTTGATATAATTCTTTTTTATTGAATTTAAAATTATTTTGAAAACATTAATGTTAAAGATAAGGAAATTATGATTTGTGATGAGGATGTGTAAATCCATATCATTAAAGGAGCTAAATCATCATTAAAGTCATGTCAAGATAACACCCAATAGCTCTTATAAATGATATTCTTGGGGATAGAGAGTAAACGTGATCAAAAACTGTAATAGTTAACCTTAAAATTGAGGATGTACTTATTATACAATAATATATTTATGTACTTAATGAATAATTTCCAAGACATAAACTAGAGCGCGAGGTTGAATTTTTATTAATTTAATACCTGATGCAAGACCAATATAAAGGAATCTATATATAATAGGCACTATGGAATTAGTGTATTTGATAAAATAATTATTGGAGACGTGTAATAAGGGATTTATACACCCTAGTGTTTCACATTGGAGAACCCTTATTCTTTTTGTTAAGAATAATGATGGATAAATTGGGTTATGAATTGGTTATAAGGAAATGAATGATATTATAATGAAGAACAAGTATCATATACCTCACATTAATGGCTTATTCGATCAACTTCATAGAGATCAGTATTTTCCAAAGAATTACTTTCAGTTTGGGTATCATTAATTGTGAGTAAATAAGGAATATATTCAAAAGACATCATTTCTAATGATGTATAGACATTAAAATTTTATAGTAATTCTATTTGGATTTACTAATATACCCTTTGTTTTATTGATCTAAAGAATAGATTGTTCAAGATATATTATTTTTTGTGTGTTGTATTTTTTGATTAAAACATGGATTATTCTAAAAAATATGAGGTCCAAGAGAATAAATTATAGATCATTATTAATTAATTTAGAATAAAATATTTTTATTATGAATTTAGTAATTGGGAATTGTGGATTTATAAATTTTCTTTTCTTTCCCATGTTGTCTCCAAGGATGGAATATCAGTTGACCCTAAGAAGACAAAGGTAGTTAAAGAATAACCTGCACTAATGAACATTGTAACACCCCAACCCCAGTTACCCAGAGTTGGTGCATTATTTTAATACAATGGAATGATTACAAGGAATCACGTCCCGAAATATCGATCAGTTTAGCAGTCTTGGAAAATAGATTACATACAGAAACATTACATTACACATTAGAAAGTAAAACATGACATAAATGATCCTTTGATAACGTCATTAATCGCTTAGCTTAACCCTACTTATCAATCATAATACACTTCTTGGAATCCTGGAAAAATAAAACATAAGAAAGGGGTGAGCTTAGATGCTCACTAAGGATAACAATATAGCGAAAACTTTTACAAATAAGCATAATCATTTAATGCAATGTATAAAACTAAAACAAAAGCTTTTTAAACTTAAACATCATCATAATATGGAAAATATGAATCAAATAATTCCATTTACTTATTCACATGGATATTATATTATTCAAATAATCACATGAAATATCAATACCCACTTTTATAATGATGAAATGCATAGTGCCATACTTCATAGCCACGTACTCGAGGCCTTGTGACAAGACTAGAAATAATATTTTGTCAATGCCTTGTTCCAAGACACTAGTTTGTCTCATGAGACTTACTGATGAATCGAAGATCTATAGAGGGCTCAACCTGTTACTTACTAAGTCCAATGCATTCCTCATATGAAAAGGATTAAACATAACATATAAATTCATATTAAAACTAGCATAAGAAATTTCCAATACTTTATCCATAAACCATGAATGGTATAAAAATAATTCATCCATATTCAAACATATCACAAAACCTTCAATACAGAATGGAATATTTGTATCATAATAAATCAACTTCAAACATCTTTAAAATCCATCAAAGGATGTTCACATAGATGAAAATGATTTGTAAAACTCTTTGAGAGAAATATTCCTTTTTCATGAAAACATTTAAAATTCACAAAATTTATAAAGGAATACATTCAATGACATTTTTGAATCAAATTGTCCCATACCACTTTTAAAATATTGAAAGTAATTAAAATTTTAAAAAGATTCATGTCTATATAAATAAATCCTTAAAATCCATTTTGAAAACATGGACATTAATGAGAATGATTTAGAAGAATAAATAATTATAACATTTAAAATGATGTTTTAGTAAAAAGTTACCATAAAAAATCCCTTTGAAAACTATTTTATAAAATATGGACATGGATAATAAATATGTCCCAGTAGATACTTACATAAAAACAACCTCAGATAATAAAGATTTTGTGAAATTAACCCTTGTACTTTCCTATAGTCAGGGGTATGTTTAACCTCATGTATAAAGACCATAGTATGTTATTAAATTATTCTAGAACCACATTAATATCTATGATATCATATATGATTCATTTATGACTTTATACTACCCATTTAATAATAATTTCCATGTTAAATTAACATTTCGGGTAATAATTTCTTTCTTTATCGTATGTGTTTTAACTTGTTATTCTTTATTGTATCATTAGATCATGATTTAAATAATTAAAGAATATAAAAAATGATTTATATATATTATATATTTAGAATATAATTATGTATAATAGATATATATATTAAATGGTAAACACCTTTTATGGAGATGGTAGGCCATACGTATGCATAAACGTTGTTTTTGTTTCCATGTCGTATTGAATGGAACTAAGTGAATAATATATATGTAAGTAAATATATATATATATATATATATATCCATTAGAATTATTATGTCATATATTACATACTTATTAATGATACATATTTTTATAATCATCGTTTAATGGTGAACGTGGAAATGAATCTCATCGCGTCGTGGAGACAGTAATTTGTACGTACACACGCACAAAAATATAATTATATTGATGGTGAAATAATATTTAATTGGATGATATATCATATTTTCAAAATCATTAACATTATAAATTTATTATTTACATCATTTATACTCATTATTATACTAATCAAAATAATGAAGTGTTTGAATAACAAACTACACCACGACGTGGAGACGGTAAGCCGTACGTACGCACGTATGGTGACTTTTCCAATTATAAAATGGATAGAATAAAAAATATGGTTGTAACATATTTATAAAAACATCACAATATATTGAAGATACTATAGATATTATTTTATAATGGAAACAAAAAAGAAATAATAAGTTGAATAAGAAAAGAACTTGAAAGAGGTGATGAAATATTTATCTCTTCTTTGGGTTCTTCCTTTTGAATTGATCGAAAGGTCTCCATAGGTTGGTTTTCTTACAAAGGAAGGCCTCTAGGATGAAGGGAGGAAATATGGGAGGATATTTGGGAATGGGATGGCTGAGCCAAAAGGATTTGGATGTGTGAAATTAAGATAAGGGGATGTTGAGTCAATAAGGTTTCCTTATTTACTTTTCCATTTCCTCATGTTTGGTGAGATTGTTGAGTCAATAAGGTTTCCTTATTACTTTTCCATTTCATATTGTTTTGAAAATCCCAAACACCTTTTCTTAAGTCAAATATCTTTTACCCTATGCTTTACTCTCATAAGGAAAATTTTCCTTCCCCAAGGAAATTTACCCTTACCATGTTTTTCATTGTTCATATTTTATCTAAGTATAAATATTCAGTTTCGTATTAAAACCCTTGGAATTTAAAATATTTAAATATAGAGAATTATGTTTATAGGATCTTAATTCAGGTTTCAAGTTCTCTAGATTTTAGACACTGAACTCTTCTGAGTTCTAACTCTGAATTCTCTGAATTCAGACTCCGAACTCTTTAGTATTCTGATTCTGAGTTCTCTAAATTCAGACTGTAAACTCTTCATAGTTATGACTTTAACTTCTCTGAATTTAGACTCTAAAATCTTATGAGTTCTAATTCCAAATTCTAGTTATGAATTCTTATGAATTAATACTCTGAATTCTGGTTACGAATTCTTATTAATTCAGACTCTAAATTCAGCTTATGAACTCTTATGAACTCAGAGTCTGAATTACCTGGTAAACAGAATCTAAATATCTTATAGCACAGACTTTGATTGTTTTTGATTAGACTCCAAACTTTAATTTTTTGCTTACATTCTAAAAAAATAATTTGGTCAATTACCCTATTTTTTCTTACTCACATTTTGGTTATAAAACGATGTCATGCATTCAGTTACTAACCAAACTTTGTTTGAGTGACATGTGTACAGGTCCCTCCGAAATTCAAGGAAAAATATGACCATTGAAGTAGGGATATGACCGTTGAGAATGTTCCTATAAATAGGAGGTCATTTGAAAGAGCTCAGTACATGTTGATCAATCTAGAGATTACATGCTACTGAAGTGATTTATAAAGGGAGACTTTATTGCTTTGTACATACTGAACATCTTGTTCATAATTGCATCGTTTGAATCTGAATGTTGCTGAGTACATTCGAGGGCTTCCGGGGATAAAAAGAAAGAGGTTCCGACTACCTTAAAGTTTGAGGACTTCCTTACTGAGGAATATAGAGGTTCCAACTACCATGAAGTTGAGGGCTTGTGGGGATAGCAAGATAGACTCTGATCTTCTTATCAAGGGCTTACCCTGGTATTGGTAAGACAGACTTTTTTGAAAGTATAAATCAGGGGACCTGTATCTAATGTTGTTGGATACCCTTATCTTTAGGTTAAAATATTTACTACTTGTTACTTGTATTGTTTCAATTTTTCCGCTTCATTTTGATTGTTGAGGAATGTATAATTGTCTTATACTTCCTTATACTTGTACTCTGATATAGTGAGATTCTATAAACATTAAGGTCTTTATCTTTTTAAACTTCTATTAATTTTCATTTCTGGAACTACTTTTCCGGAATTACATTATCGGAATTATATTTCCGGAATCAAGCATGTTAGTAGAACTTAGAGGTTTTGTAAATTTACCTTGTTTAACCTTGTTAAACAATAGAAAGGGTTCTAACCAACTTTAAAAGTTCCCAAAGAATTTTTAAAGTATACAATTCACCCCCTCTTGTATATTGAGCATCAACATTATCATTTTGATCTAACTATTGGTATCAGATTAGGTCTCTGAAATACTTATATTCACATATAAATTTTCTTGCTCAAGTTTTTCTTTATTATATATTTTCCATACTTAAGATATTCTTATCCTTGTATAGAATTTTTTTCTAACAAGTTTGTGTGGAATTTTTTTCTTTAAGATGGAAGGAATCAATGTTGGTTCCATAGACAACCTAAATCCTACTAGACCACCTATTTTTGATGAGAATGATTATGAATATTAGAGAGATTGAATGAAGACATTCATTATCAATACTGTAGTAGATAGCTTTGTTATGCTTACTTGAGGTTATAAAATCCTGACAAGTAAGTTAGTACTTTCACCAACCAAGAAAAAAATGAATATCAACTTAATTATAAGGTATGAAATACTTTGCTTTATTCTATTACTTGAAAAATATATAGAAAAATTTCATCTTGTGAAGCAGCAAATTGTATTTTGAAGAAACTTGAAGTTACACACTTTGGGACTTCCAATGTTATTGAAACTAGAAGAGCCATGCCCAGAGATGAATATCATGGTTTTTGATTTCCTTATGGAGAACCCATATGTAAGGTGAAATAGAGATTCATGAGTATTGTTAATAGTTTATAATCTATGGGTAAGAAAGGATTAGATGATCAAGCTCTTATGGATAAAATAATAGACATAATTCCCAATGAGTGGGAATCCCAGAGAACTGCTATTGATGAGAATAGAAATGTTACTCAGATTTCTCTTGATAAACTTTTTGGAACTCTTCTTCAATATGAGACTGGAATAAATAGAGATGCTGATAATGCTAATAAGAAGAATGGTAATGGAAGTGTTTCTTTTACAACAACATCAAATCATATGAAATCCAAGATGCTTGAGAGTGTTACAAGATCTAATTCTAATAAGGTTTTTATTCAATCCGAATATAGTGTAAGTGAATCTTCAGAAAATGAATTAGCCAATATTTCTCGAAGGATAAATCAGATTGTTGGACAGAAGAGCTTTCAATCCAGATACAAGAAGAAAGAAAAAAAAGATAAGAAAGATTCAGAAGTCACATGTTATGAATGCAAAATATCTGAACATATAAGACCAGATTGTCCTATGCTTAAGAGAAAATAAATAAAGGAAAATGATTCTGAAAGAAATATAATGAAGTGCTACAAAGCTAATGCTAAGAATGTTTTGAAAGCTAATAAAATCGGGAGTTCCAGTGGTGGAGAATATTCAGATGAATCATCATATTACAAATCTTCTGGACAGAATAATCTTGGTTTAATATCCAGACTACTGATTGAAAATCATTTCTTAATGGTTAAGGTACACAATGCTGAATATATGACAAATTTATCCTTGAATTCCAATTATAATGATTGTAAATATTATTAATCTTCTGATGAATAATCTTCTTCTAATTAATATAATACATTACCTACCTATCATGAAGCTTCTAGGTTTTCTAAGCTTCTTGAGAATGAGAATTAAAAACTCAAGAAAAATATTGATAAAGAAAATTCTAGAAATACTATTCTTAGGAAATATAAGATATTTCTAAATATCTTGATAAGAAAATCCTTGATTTTGAATGTATTTCAAAAAATCACGAGGAAGTAAATTTTGAGAAGGATAGACTTTCTAAGGATCTAAAGAAATTAATTTCTAAGAAAAATGTTTTCGAGCCTAACTCTAGTGCTAAAGCTAATGTTTTCTAAGAAAAGAACTTATTTACCAAACTAAAGTCAGATATATTTTCCTTGAAGAAGTTTTTTTTTCAAACATTGACTTAGGTAAACAAAACATTTGATGAGATGTATTCTCAAATATGACCTCTTAGGAATAATTCTAGTTTTGGTTATAAAAGTTCAAAACCTGTTTTTAGTAACAATTATTTTGTTCCTCAAAGTGCTCCATTCTTCCCTATGTGTTACTAGGGTGGAAACTGGGAAAAAATTTGTTCCTTAAACAAAAACCAATCTTTTGGATTTCATAAAGCCTATTTTTCTATGAAAATGTGGGTACCTAAAATTTTGTTTTCTGAAATTTTCAGATCCAAGAAAGTTTGGGTTCCAAAAGTCTAACACTCTTATTTTCTAGAAAGTAAAGAAAGTACCAACAAAATATGTGGTACATAGATAGTGGATGTTCCTGGAATATGATGGGTAATAAAACCTTATTTGAAAAGATTATTAAGACGAAAGAAGGAATATAACTTTCGGAGATAATGTTCAGTGAGAAATATTTGGTATAGGTAACATTGTTCTTCTTGGAAAAACATTGATTTCAAATGTTTTATTTTTTAAGGGTCTTAATCACAACCTCATTGGTATAATTCAATTGTGTGATGAAGGTTACATTTTGAATTTTAGGAATGATAAGTTCTTAGTACACAATTCCAATGAAAAATTAATTCTTTCTGCCAATAGGCAAGAGAATGTTTACACACAAAACATAGAAGAACTTAGGAGCCAAGACTTACCTTGACTTAGTTCAATAGAAAATCATTTTTGGTTGTGTCATAGAATGTTTAGAAACTGTAACCTTAGGAACCTATGCAAAGTATCTAAGGAAAGACTAGTTAAGGATCTACCAGATCTCAGATTTGATTCTTAAAAAGATTTTGATCCTTGTCAATGTGGAAAGAAACATAAATCAAGTTTTAATTTACTCGGTGAAGTCTCAACCACTGATGCATTACAGTTAGTACATATGGATCTTTTTATTCCAGCACAAACTGGAATCATTGGAGGCAAATATTATGTATTTTTCTTAGTTGATTATTATACTAGATTTACATGGTTCTATTTTCTAGCAAAGAAATCTTAAGTTTTTTCTTATTTCAAAAGTTCTAGAACCCAAGTTAAAAATGAGAAAAACCTTCATTTGATAACTATTCATAGTGATCATGGAGGAGAATTTCAAAATTATTATTTTAAAACTTTTTGTAGTAGAAAAGGCATTACTCATAACTTCTCAGAACCCAGAACACCTCAACAGAATGGTGTTGTTGAAAGAAGAAATATAATTATTCAAGAGATAACAATAATCATGTTGAGTGAATATTCTATAGCCAAAAAATTTTGGGTTGAAGTTGTAAGTATTGTTTGTTATACTATAAATAATGTTTTGATTAGAACATTTCTTAATAAAACTCTTTATGAGTTGTGGAATGGTAGAAAAACTAGACTTTCATACTTCATGGTTTTTGGTTTCAAGTTATTAATTCTGAATACTAAAGATAATTTACACAAATTTTCACCAAAATCTGATGACCGAATTTTCTTAGGCTACTCCACAACTTCTAAGGATTATAGAGTTTTCAATAAAAACACTTGTATTGTTAAATAAACAGTTCATGTAAAATTTGATGAAACTGGTCCTTTTTTTTAAACAACCTCATCCTACAGCTACATATGTGTTTTCAAAAACTGATTATCAAACTTTTTTAGAACATCCTTCTAATAAGGAAAATTTCCAAGAAGATAATTATGAAACACTTACCCTAGAATATTTTCTACCCTATGTTGATGAAAAGGTTTTACAAAACCCAAATCAGTTGTTTCTTAAGAATCATCCCAGTGATAGTATCATTGGTGATGTAAATCAACCTGTAAGGACTAGAAGATCCTTAAGAAATGAAGTAGAACATATAGCATTTCTTTCCCAATTACAACCAAAAATCATTGATGAATCTTTAGGTGATGACTATTGGATAAAAGCTATGCAAGATGAGCTAAATGAATTCTAAAGGAATAATGTCTAGACCTTGGTTAAAATACCTAAAGAAACTTATGTTATTGAAGTAAAATGGGTTTTCAGAAATAATTATGATGAAAATGGAATCATTGTAAGAAATAAAGTTAGATTGGTTGCTAATGTCTATAATCAAAAAAAAGAATGTACTATCAAGAAACATATTCCCCAGTTTCTAGACTTGAATCTATTAGTATTTTACTTGCCTTTGCAGCATTCTTCAATTTCAAACTTTTTCAAATGGATGTTAAATGTGCTTTCTGTAATGGTTATGTTCAAGAGGAAGTTTATGTTGAACAACCTCATGTATTTGAAGATCTAAAACATCTCGATCATGTTTACAAACTTACCAAAGCATGGTATGGACATAATCAAGACCCTCAAGCTTGGTATGATAGAATTACATGATTTTTGATTAAAAATAATCATGTTAAGGGAAATGCAGATCCAACCCTTTTTATAAATAAAAATAAGAAAAATGTTTTTATTATTAAAATTTATTTTGATGATATTATATTTGGTTCATCGTAGAAATCTTTAACTGATTCCTTTGTGGATATAATGAAATCTGAGTTTCAAGTGAGAATGATGGGTGAGTTAAAATTTTTACTTGGTTTTAAAATTTATAAAAAACCAAAAGGAATATATATATCCCAACATAAGTATATTAAAGATCTTATTAAAAAGTATGGATATGACAACACTAACAGTATTAGTACTCCCATTGGTACCTCAGACACACTTGACCTTGATGAAGCTGGGAAACCAGTTGATCAAATATCTTTTAGAGGTATGATAGTAAATTTACTTTACTTGAAAACTAGTCATCTATATTTAATGTTTTCAGTAAGCTTATGTGTAATATATCAATCCAATCCTAAGGAATCTCATTTAAAGGAAATGAAAATAATTTTTCTCTACATAATGGAAACCATGGATTGATGACTCTTTTATACTTCTAGAAATGACTTTATTTTAAAGAGTTTATTGGATGTTGACTTTGGTGGATGTATAATGGATAGAAAGAGTACATACAGAACTTTTCATTTCTTAATAGATTAATTAGTTTCTTGGTCATGAAAAAATCAACACTCAGTAGCACTTTCCACTGCTGAATCTAAATATATAGCAGTTGGAATTTATTGTGCTCAAGTGTTGTGGATGCAGCACATAATCACAGACTATGGTATGAGTTTTACAAAAACACAAATTTTGTGTGATAATACTAGTGCCATTACCTTAAGAAAAACCCTACCCATAACTCTCATGAAAAACACATAGATATTCGGAATCACTTTCTTATGGATTACACACAAAAAGGGGGTATTATTCTTCATTTTATCAGAACACAAGATCAACATCCTGATATTTTCACAAAATAATTACCCTCTGATAGATTTTAATACACTAAACAGAAGTTAGGAATGATAACCATAAGTTAGTATTTCTTGTTAACTTTATATTGAAACTAATATCCTTGCAGTAATAAACACATTTTCATAGTCGGAGTACATTTTCTTGATAGTTAGATCAAAATATTTCGTAATGGAAATTTTCGTAGTCAAATTTTTCAAATATTTTTTAATGGAAATTTTCATAGTCAGATTTTTCAAATCATTCATAATGGAAATTTTTTTAGTCATATTTTAAAATCTTTCATAATAGAAATTTTTGTAGTAATAATTTCTAAATCTTTCATAATGAAAAGTTTTGTAGTAAGATTTTCTAAATTTTTCTACAATGAAGTTTATATATATATATATATATATAGTTTTTCTAAAAAAAAATCGCAGTATAATTTTTTTTTGTAGTCTACAATTTTTCATAGTCTAAAATTTTTCATAGTCTAAAAATTTTTGTATTGAAGATTTTTGTACTTAAAATTTTCATAATGAAGATTTTCGTATTTAAATTTTCGTAATGGAGATTTTCGTATTAAATTTTTTTGTAATCAATTTTTTTTTCAGAATCTTATGTTCTTCAAGAAGAATTTTACATATTATGAATAATCTTCCTAGGAGTCCTAAAGTTATGTTTACTTTCTTGAGCTTTCATAATCATCCTTTAATTTCTGTTATTTTCTTTTGTTTTTAAATTTTTTCGATTCTCTTTGCCTTAAATATGAATGTTTCTATTAAAACCTCAAAAGATTAGATTCTGACAAAATTTCCTTGCATATATCTTTTCAACTATCAAATCTAATCAGAAAGTTTCTCAACCATTGGATTGAGTATGGGAGCTTAACTGTCACTTCAAACACCTATATAAAGGACCCCCGATGGTTGTCCCACATCGATTCCAAAACTTTTTCTTGCTGAAGTGTTTCCCTCCTACTTAAGCTCGTTCTGAGCTTCTCACGGTTTTCTAAAATCCAAATGTCTGTGGAATAATATTCTCAGAAAGACATGTATACCATCAATCCAATCTCATAGTGGAAGGTGTATAAAGAAAGTTTGGTGCATCCAAAATTCTTTTCAAGGTATGACTCCATCATCTAAAAGAATATAAAACTGAATGAATGGGAAAGTGTTCCTGTATCGAAGTTAGGAGATAAAGATTTAGTGTATCTGGATTTTCTAGTAGAATTTGATGAGTCAGAAAGTTTTTTTACAGTAGAAGCTAGAGATAAGTTCCCTTTCAAAAGCTACGAAATGACTTATTCTCACTCGTACACCAAGGCTACAAATTTAATTGGTGTTCCTTATGAGGGTGAGGTAGAGTTCTGCTCACATAAGTTGCTAGATGTTCAAGGAATATTTATTGAGGTGAAAGATATGGAGTTCCTCAGTCTTACAGATGTTAAGACTCCAAAGATTGTTCACCTCACTACAAACTTTTAGGTTCTCGAATTATGGGTTCAGGGTTTCATAATTCAGAGAAAAGTGGAAAAATACACTTTGAAGAAGAGTTACATGTACATACAGGATTTATTGGTTAATCTTAGGAAGGTTAATTTGGTTAGACATATTCATATTACGATCTAGAATATAAAGAATGGAAATATGAAGGCTCAGATCATTATGTATCCGGCCATTCTTTCAAATCTGATTGTTCGGTGCTTGGAGTCTTTCAAAATTCCTTGCAGTTCAAATCCAAGGAATTGCAAAGTCGAGTGGGTTAGTGATGATACCTTGAGAAGGATGAATGTTGGATTTTCCATAGAATCCAAAGAATTTTATGACTTCCTAGAGGAAGAATTTTAAGCTATCTCAAAGAATAAAGAGGCTGCTCAGACCTCTAAGAAGGGTGCAAAGAAGAGGAAAGTGAAGGAAGTGGGAGAAAAGGAAAAAACTCCAGAGCCTAAGGAAACCCAATCCTCACCTCCAAAACCTAAGAAGAAAAAATCTTATCTAGAAGATGTAGTAGCTAAGTGGATGGAGGATAAGAAGAACAGGAAAGAAGGGGAACCCAAGTTTGGACTAGACCCTGCTAAATAAAAATCTCTAAAGGAGAAGATAGATGAGTATATAGAAAGGGAATAGAAAGATAATAAACAAAAGAAGAAAATGGCTGAAGTAGAAATTATGTAATCCCTTTTGAGGGACACAAAGAAAGCTTCAGAAAATATTTCTATACAAGAATCTTTCCTGGTAGAAGCTTTACCTAAAACTCTGGGGAAGAAATTTGTGACTATATAAAAATTCAAAGAAGTTAAAGAAGTAGAAGAAGTTGAAGAAGAAAAAGAAACCAGTGGTGACACCAAATATATCATTAAGAAAGTTGAGGATTTTCATGAGAAGTAAATACCTTCAGAAAAATAATCAATCCTAACTTCTCAATTTTAATAATCAAAATTTTCTACTCCTGGAAAGGATGATGACAATATTGAAGAAGAAGTGAACAAGCTATCTAAAGAAGAACGTTTTAATCATCATTTTATACACCCTGAGGATGTTGAGGAAAGAGTTGAGAAACAAAAGATAGATAAAGATAAAACTGTTCAGTTGTCTGATAGTGAACATGAATCTTCTGATGAGGAATCCATTCTGAAAACTAATATGAGAAAACATGTGGTTTTTGATACACCTAGTAAAGCAATTATAGAGAAGAAGGAAGCTGGTGGATCTTTAAAGAGGAAACTTGATGAGCTATAAAAAGAAACCTCACCAAGTAAAATTTCAGATTTGGAATCATCATCCCTTGGACATGATTTCGTTGTTCTGTCATTGAAGAATATTGTTGGGACTATTCCTATTTTTCCAAGCATTGACTCGAGATGTCAAATTCTTCAACACACCTTGAACTAGAAATCAGATTCAGTATCTATGGTGATGGATAAGTGTGTCAAGCTTGAGGGTGATTTCAAGAATTTTTTCATCAACCACAAATCCCATAAAAGATCATGCAAGAATATGACCAGTTGGCCAAGGAAAACCATAGAGGACATGAGAAATCTTGATGAGTTCCACGATAGTGTCAAGGAGGCATTTGACATTGAAAATGGTAAGTTCAGGGATCTAACAAGAAGTTTTGAAGAAAAGATAACTCTGGAACACAATTATCCGATTCAAGAAGTGAAGGATTTCAATGGGACTATATTCAGTTACTCAAAGCTGGAAGAGAGAAAGAGATATCAGGATTGATATTGAAGAGAAGCTAGTAAAGTATAAAGAAGCCTTAAAGGCTCATGCAGAAATTCTTAAGGCTCAAGAAGAAAAATTCAAATCCTTAGAGAAGAAGTCAGAAGAATGGGATCAGCTTCTAAAGCATTTAAAAGAAGATCACAAGGACCTCAAAATGCTAAAATCCATTGTGAATAAGTTGATTACCACGGAGAAATAAGTATGATAGACCCAATCCGATCTTTTTTTTGTATTTTCCTTGTATAATTTTTTCTAATCGTAATGAAATTGTTGGTTGTTCTTCGTATATTTTTTGATGTCTGTACTAATATTTCAGGTACCATATTTTCTTTTCCATTTGCTGTATTCATTTTTGAAAATGAAAAAGGGGGAGAGAGGAAAATTAATACTAATTAAAGAAGAAATTTCCCTAAGTAAGGGGAATTCATCTAAGGAGGATCTTTCATTACAAAGATTTACGTATTCAAGATAATGAAAAGTCTCAGTTCGTAAATATAGAATACGATCTTTAGTGTGTCCAATGCCTAAGGGGGAGTTAGTTGTATTTATCTATGCCCATGTGTTAAGGGAGATAATTTTTACTTTCAAAGTTCAGAAAAATATTTTTCTAAAGTCCTTATTTTCTTTTTCGTAAGGATGTTTGTGCTTTACGAAAAGGGGTATATTGTTGAGTCAATAAAGTTTCTTTATTGACTTTTCTATTTCTTCATGTTTGGGGAGATTGTTGATTCAATAAGGTTTCTTTATGACTTTTACATTTATTATTGTTTTGAAAATCATAAACACCTTATCTTAAGTCAAATCTCTTTTACCCTATTCTTTACTATCATAAGAAAAAATTTTCATCCCCAAAGAAATTTACCCTTACCATGTTTTTCATTGTTCATATTTTATATAAGTATAAAAATTAAGTTTCATATTCAAAACCTCAGAATATAAAATACTTACATATAAAACATTATATTTTTAGGATCCGAATTCAGGTTTCGAGTTATCAGGATTCAGACTCCGAACTCTTCTGGGTTCTAACTCTGAGTTCTCTGAATTCAGACTCCGAACAGTTCTGAGTTCTGACTCCGAGTTCTCTGAATTCAGACTCCAAACTCTATTGAGTTCTGACTTCAAGTTCTCTGAATTCGGACTCTAAACTCTTCGGTGTTCTGACTCCGAATTGTAGTTACGAATTCTTATGAATTCATACTCGGAATTCTGGTTACAAATTCTTATGAATTCATACTTCGAATTCTGGTTACGAATTCTTATGAATTCAGACTCTGAATTCAGGTTACGAACTCATATGAACTTAGAACCTAAATTCCCTGGTAAACAGAATTCTAATATCCTATTTCATATACTCTTATTGTTTTTTGTTAGACTCCAGACTTTCATTTTTTTCTTATATTCCAAAAAATGAATTTGGTTAAGTAACCCTACTTTTTCTTACTCATGTTTTTGTTATAAAACAATTTCTTTCATTCAGTTACTAACTAACCATTTTTTTTGAGTGACATGTGTACAGGTACCCCATAAATTCATGGAAAAATATGACCATTGGAGGAGGGATCCGACTATTGAGAATGTTCCTATAAATAGGATCTCATTTGAAAGAGCTCAGTACAAGTTGATCAATCT
Organism: Viscum album; assembly: GCA_963277665.1. NCBI lineage: Eukaryota > Viridiplantae > Streptophyta > Magnoliopsida > Santalales > Viscaceae > Viscum > Viscum album. Next base: position 257,416,286 of record OY728139.1, read on the forward strand.
AGAGATTACATGCGGCTGAAGTGATTTCTAGACAGAGAGACTTTATTTTTTTGTGTGTACTGAACATATTGTTCATAATTTCTTCATGTAAATCTGAATGTTGCTAATTAAATTTTAGGGATTCTAGGGATATGAAGACAGAGGTGCCGACTACATTAAAGTTCGAGGACTTCCTTACTGAGGGAGACAGAGGTGCCAACTACCTTGAAGTTGAGGTCTTGCGGGGATAGCAAGACATACTCTGATCTTTATATCTATATCTTACCTTGGTGTGGGTAAGACATACTTTCTTGAAAGTATAAATCAATGGACTTTTATACAAGGTTGTTGCATACCCTTTTCATTTGGTTGAAAGATTTACTACTTGTTACTTGTATTGTTTCTAGTTTTCCGCTGCATTTTGATTGTTGAAGAAAGTATAACTCTCTTATTCTTCCTTATAATTGTACTCTGATATAGTGAGTTTCTATTTGCTTTAAGTTAGAATCTTTATCTTTATAAACTTATATTATGTTTCATTTCAAGAACTACTTTTCGGGAATTACATTCTCTGAATCATATTTATGGAATCAAGCATGTTAGTAGAACTTAGAGGTTTTGTGAATTTACCTTGTTTAACCTTGTTAAACAATAGAAAGGGTTCTAACGAACATTAAAAGTTCCCAACAATTTCTTAAATTATAAAATTCACCCCCACACTCTTGTATATTGAGCATCTACATTATCATTTCAATCTAACAGGGGAAGTACCGTTTTATAAGAGAGGTGATGGTCACTTTAGGAAAAGCCTGAAATATTATTATATAATATAATCATTTTTGATTTTTAATGGCATTAAAATGATTTATTTAGAGTCTAATATGGGGATGGTTCTAAAACTTTTCAACCAATATGTTTTAGACAGGTTTAGATCACCATATTAACCTTATATTTTTAAATTTAACTCTTAGTTAAATAGTTTGACATTTACCATATCTCTTTGAATTATTATATTATATGGTTAATAAACTTATTATAAAATGACAATAAAACCCCAAGTGGTTCATTAATGTCGTATATATTATTATATAAGTCTTTTTTCCAAACCATATATTTTTAGTACTATTACATAAATTAATAATATAATATCTTTTAAAAAAACTCAATTATGTCAATTTTGACACTATTTAGAGTTTGATTTTTTTGAAAGCCATAATAACTTTAACACTTAGAATAAATTTCATTTAACCAACCCTAACATGTCATATTAACCTAAAAAATTAGTGGAATTCATCAGAAATCTCAATTTACATTTATTTAGATATTTATAATATCAATTATTTTAATATTTCATTAATAAGGTAATTACCGTATTATCATTGTGTCATTAATAAATTTAATTATTTAATATCTAAAAATTATAAATAAAATAGCATTATTTATGAAATCTTTTTATCTTTATAATGAATATTTATAGTCTAATATATATTATGTGTAACCATATATTAAAAATGGTTTAGTTATTAAACATTGAATTTAACTCTTTTAACTCTTATTTAAATAAAATAATAATAAATGTCCTAATCTAATCCATGTACACCAAAGAGGATCATATTTTATTCCTAAGGTTGTTTTTGGTCAAATTATTCTTATCTAATAGAATTATGACATGTGTTAGGGTAACTATGATATCAGTTTTACCCTTAACAACCCTATTTACTTTTAACTATGGTAATAAAAGTCAAAATTTACTATTCAATATAAATTATTTTTATGTTTTTGAATCACATTATACATATTGATATTAACCGTGTCTCTCAAATGTTTGAAATTCCACTCACAGAAATGGTAAAATTAAGTTTTATGCAAAATTGGAAATGCTCCTAGGAGGTGGGTAAAAGACGGTAAAAAGTTTAGTAAAATTTTATATATCTAAATTTATTATAAAATGACTCCAATGAATTAAATTAAACTTATATAGGTATTATATATCTATTTTAAATTAAAATAAAATAACTAATTATTTAAATAAAAAGTCTGTTTTGAATAATAATGCGGTGTTTTTCACTATTCATCAAAAACTGAATGTCTTCAGAAACATACAAAAAATTTACCCTAAGCTAATTTTGATATTAAAAATTCAAAAATGAAGTCAATTTTACCAAATTCAAAACATAGAAGTTTCATTTTTTAATTTAAAATTAATTTCCGTTGTCAAAACCAAAAAGCGGGTTTTAAAAAAAAATAAAAACTACCAAAATATTGACATATGATTATGTCAAATTTAAATGAGAAATTTATTATAAAGATGTAAATTGTATTAAATGATAAAACTATAATCTAACTATAATTTCAAACCATTCAAATTCATAATTTAACCCTATAAAGTATTTCGATTAAAAAAATTGATTTCAATTAAAACATAGTATTTTTCACTATTCCCCAAAATATTAAAGTTATCATAAAAGTATCAAAAATTTATCCAAACTAAATTTTTATGTCCCTATTCTAAAGAAGAATTTATTTTCTTTAAATTAAAAATATAAAAGTGTCAAATTTTGGATTTAAAGAGGGTTCTGCTTTAAAAGGCGGTAAAATTGCATTTTTTGAAAAATACTTATTTTATCCGAAAAAATGAATTTGTTCTTATATTATGTCTAAGAAACACATAATATGTATGTTAAAATTATATGTATTATATAAGATTAAAAATTCATTTAATACTATTCATAACCACTTTTTTTAATGGTTAGTTTAGTAAGTTGTGTTGCACTCGAACTCAGTGTTGCATGTAGCGCAAGCTATTGAATTTCTTTAATGGGATAATGTGCTATGAAATCTTGGGGTGTTACATTCTCCCATCCTTCAATAAATTGAAACCTCTCAATTTGATTTTTTTTCAAAAATAAAAGGTTAAAAATTGGAAAATAACTTTGTGGAAAACCCACATTGAAAATTGGGTAAATAAAATTTAGTCTTAATAAGAGGGAAAGGGAATTAAAAAGTTGCCACCAAATTATGATATCGATTAGGAGAAAATTGGGGGAAATTAGAGACACATAATGGGAGGAAAACATAAATACTTATAGGTACTGATAGAGGTCATCAATCACAAAGAAGTGTACAATTGAGAGCCTCAAAGCCGTCAATCTATGCTGATTTAAAATATCATCGGTTCAACAAAACATAAGGTATTAGGATAACATATTTTTTTTAATATCCCTTCCCTAAAGTTTAAGAATTAATTTATTCATAGAATAATTGGGAAAAATATACATGACAAGTATAGTTTCATGCTTCAACTAATTCCTACCACAACTCATCTTTCACTCCAAAAGAAAATAGAATTGAAAAATATTCTATTTATCGTAATCGTATAGGGTAAAAATGAATTTATATTCATTTTTCAGACTATTTAAAAAACTACATTATACAGACAAGGGAATCACGTAGGACAGTGGTAGTTAATGCACCCTTGTCACCCTTCAGTTGTGACTTCAAGTCTCGTGGCCTAGCCGTACGCGACGGGTTGTCTCCCATCCTCCAGGTTTTCTTTTTATGACAATTCAAAAATAATATTGAGGTATGATTTAACCTTAAAAATAGTTTCCAATGTCAAACTTAATCAATTACAACTTTTAGACTGATCCAAAATACTTATTCCCAAACTCACAGTCTAAAATTTATAAAGAAGGTAAACACAATTAAGATCCTTTTAACAACATAATAACATGTGAATACCTTCATCATGTATTCTTTTAAAACACGGTAACACCCTGAATTATAATAAACCTTTATTGATTTCATTCATGCTCCCTTATTCTTTATAGAATACTAGATGAAATCCTTCTATCCAAAAATGTTGTAAACTCCAACAATGATGGAATAAGAAAACCATTAACCAGTTCAAAGGATGTCAATAATATCCAATATAATTTATCCAAATCAATCATCTCTTATTATAAAATCAATACTTCAGTATCCAGACCATATTAATGTTTTGTCTTCCCTTCATCCAAGTATTTTCTAAAAAGTTTAACTAATCATTCAGTCACTTTTCTTGGTTCCACACAATCTCAAGTCCTTAATGAAATAGTACTGTATTACAATCCTTATATACTCTATAATTATGATAACATGTACATCAATAATACAATACTCAAATGACACAATACTTTAATAACAACATAAGAACTCCTAATGTAACACCCAGAGAATTTATGAAAAATATTCTTTTTAATTTCATTGATGTCTTGTGTTTTACGCTGCACCAAAAGGAGCTTGCACTACACGCATCCCTGACTTGGCATGCATTACACACAATCGCGACCTTCCACGATAGCATGTGTTGCACGCAATACTGAGTTTCACTAAAAAACGATATGTTATATAAACTAGCCGTTATGAATAGTAATACCCACTTTTTGAAATTTTATAAATTATATCTTTTGAAATGGACTTTTTTTTGGATTCAGAATATTGAAATTAGCCTAGGGTTAATTTTTGGTATTTTCTTAAAAACTTTGAATTTTTGATGAATAGTGAAAACATTGTGTTACTATTTAAAAATTGACTTTTTATTTAAAAAATTATTTATGTTATTGAAATTTATTTTAGGTAAAAATTGATACATAATACCAATATAAGTTTAATTTAATTCATTGGATTCATTTTATAATAATTTTTGATATATAAAAATCTTATTGAACTTTTCACCGCCTTTTACCCACCTCCTGGGAGAATTTGAAAATTTACATAAAACATAATTTTACCGCTTCTGTGAGTGGAATTTCAAAAATCTGAGAGACATGGTTAATATCAATGAGTAAAATGTGGTTCAATAAGATAAAAATAATTTTTGGTGAATAGTAACGTTTTACTTATATTTACCACGGTTAAAAGTAAATAGGGTAATTAAGGGTAAAAATGATAGTATTATTACCCTAAAACATGTCATAATTCTATTGGATAAGTGTAATTAGACCCAAAACAAACTTAGGAATAAAATATGACCATCTAGGTCCACTTGGATTAGATTAGGACATTTAGTATTATTTTATTTGAAGAAGAATTAAAATAGTTAAAATCAATGATTAATAACTAAAACATTTTTAATATAGGGTTATACATAAGATAAATTAGACTATAAATATTTATTAGAAATATAAAAATATTTCCTACATAATGGTATTTTACTTAAAATTTCTAGACATTATATAATTTAATTTATTTATGACATAATGGTTATGTAGTAATTATCAAAATAATGAAATATTAAAATAATTGATATTATAAATTCCCAAATAAATGTAATTTGAGACTTTTTATGAATTCCAATAATTTTATAGATTAATATGACATGTTAGTATTGATTAAATTAACTTTTTTATAACTAATCATGTTGTTTTTAGTTTCACAAAAATCAATTACCAAATAGTGTCAAAATTGACATAAAATAGTTTTTAAAAAAATATTATATTATTAATTGTTATTATATTCCTAAAAATCTAAGGTTCAGAAAAATGATTTAGATAAGGTTATATATATTAATAATGAACCACTTGGGGTTCGTTTGGATTGTTATAGTAAGTTTATTAACCATATAGTATAAGAAAACAAAAAGACACGGTAAAAGTTAAATTATTTAAGTTAGAGTTAAATCTAAATGATAATGTTAAAATAGTAACCTAAACTTGTATAAAACATTTTTGTTGAGAGTATTTAGACCCATACCCACCTTAACTTCAAAATAAATCGATTTTGAGCTATTAATTACCAAATATGACTTTATTATAAAATAATATTTTATATTTTTCATAAGGTGCCCCTCTCCTCCCTTATAAAAAAGGCACCCCTTCCCTCTTCTCCTCACACTCTTTTAAGCCTTGAATCTTGGTAAAACCCTACCAATTCCTCTTCTAAACCTTTCTAGTTATATCTTAGAGGTTCTGTTCTTCTCCAAATACCAGCTCTAGTGCCCTAAGAATAAGTTTAAAGAAGGTGCATCGAGGAAGAGGTAATATCTTCTACCGACTCTTTTAAGTTTCTTTCTTCTTCTACTTCTTCTTCTTTAGTTGTTTCATTATAAAGTAATAACATATGTATTAAATCTATAATTATATGTTATTATAAATATTAAACAACCCTATTTCACTATCTATCCATTCTATGGAAAACGAAATCACCGCGCGTGCAAACGTACGGAATACCGTCTCCACGCTGTGGTGTAATCAGTTCTTCCACCACCACCTTATGTGGATGGGTATAATGGTGTAAAGAATAACTATATATGATTATTATAACATCATACTGATTCTAATATATTATATGATCCACTCCAATTCTATTCAATAAATATGGGAATGATATCCTCGCTCGTGCGTACGTACGGATTACCGTCTCCACGACGCAATGAGATTCATTTTCCATGTTAACAATTCAAGAATGATTATAAAGTTTATATAATAATTAATCATGAAATATATTACATAATAATGAAACTGGATTTATGTATATATATATATATATATATATTTATGTCATCTACTTAATTCCATTCAATTCAATAAGGAAACGAAAAACATCGTTCATGCGTACGTACGACCTACCGTCTCCATGAACGGTGTATTTCTTTCCATTTATCGATCTATTATATATATATATATATATTATTATTATATATATAAATCATGTTTTATATTTTGGAATTAATTAATCAGGATCTAAGTAATCATATTAATAATTACAAGTCAAAACATGGACGATAAATGAAACGATTTTACCCAAAACACTGCTTTAAAATGGAATTTACAAAAGAATGGGTAATATAAAGTCATAAGTGAACCATATATGATATCATAATAATGAATATTATTCTATAATAATTCGATGAAATTATTTAAATCAATATATAGGAGTTTTGGAAACATACGAAGCATATCAGACATAAGGTAAGGGATAATTATTCCAATCTCATTCTTATCTGAGATTGTTTATTTGTAAGTATTTACTAGGGTTATGTGTATTATCCATGTCCATATGTTCCTGAAATGTTTTCATAAAATGTTAAATTTTCTTCCATGTTTTTTTAAAGTCATTTTTACCCTTTTTTTACTTTTACTACATCGTTTGGAAGGAATCATTCTTTTATTTAACATACGAGGTACTTTTTGACTTTTCCGGCAAAAGTACAAGAAGAATGTTTTTTTACTTGTACGACGTGAATGGATTTTTACGGTTTTATAACGACTTATTTCAATGAAGTCCACTCTACAAAATTTTATGATTATTTTCAACAAAATCCCTTTCTTTTATAATTTCATGGAATTTTGAGAAAAGAAAATGATTCTGAAGAAGAAATGATATTTTCCCCAAAAATTCATTTCAAGAGTTTTATCTAAACTATTTTCCATCTAAGATGAATTTATTTCATATGTGTATGTCGCAAGTTTAATGTCTCTATGATTTACATGGTTTCACTTTTCTTATGATGAAATGATATCCATTTGTTTTATATGGATTATGTTATGATGGGATGATGTTTATGAAACCCATTTTATTCTCTGGGTTATGATGAATGATTTATGTTCATGTTGTGGAACACGTAAGAATGATTTCATTATGATATGGGTGGTACCTATATCTCCTTCCAATTAATTGGGTAAAGATTTATATCTCACGAGATAAACATGGCTAGAACGGTAAGTTAATCTGCTTCAGTGATACAGGACTGGAACGAGGAGTAAACTCGATTCAAAAAGGGACTATGTCCACTAAGATGGTCTTGGCAGCAATGCCTTGGCTAATATGGAAATCATATCATGTGCTTAATGGTTTTCAACAATTACATGTTTTATTCCCATGATATTTTATCAGGATTACAGTTTCTTTATGATCTATGCCTTACGTACTACCATGTTTTATGTCATTGCTCAAGATCTTGATGTTCAAACATTATGTTCATGTTTTTAAGTTCAAATGTATATGATTTGTTTTGTTTTCTCCATGCTTACCCTTACTGAGCATTTTAGATCACCCTTTTATATTTTTTCTTTTCCCCAGGATTTAAAGAAAGGTTTTAGGTAAGAAAACAAAAAGGGGACGATCTTTATGGAAGATGTTGAAGATCTTTCACCACGATTAGAAGATTATGTTCCGAATTTCCAAATACGTTAAACTATTAAGGTCCTTGAGTGTTGGTTCTTGTTATGTATAATTATTCCATAAAAGTAATGTAATGTCCATGTGTGTCAAGATTTGGGTCACTACAGTTGATATTAGAGGTTCAGTTTTGTCAACCTTTGGAAACTAGGATGCGAGAACTTCAGTGAGATCCCTAGAGATATTTATAAGGTATGTCTAGGGATGTCCCTATGGTTAAGTATAAGTATAGGTTATAGTCCTAGAATTATGATAACGATATGATAATTTAACCTAATCTGTTAGATATTGAAGTTACTCCCCCTTGATTATGATTTTGGCCTCTTACACTATTCTTTTTGGGTTTTAGAAAATGGTTGGAAACAGGAAGATTCACGATAATAGAGGATATTATAGATAGTGGAATTATATTCTTCATGAGAAACCAATGAAATTGTATCTGGAAGTCCACATATCGTTATTATGCCTAATCAGAAATCTCAAAATATGATCAATAATCTCAACTTTGGTAATTTTCCCCACTCAGCTAATAAGAGAAAGATGGAGCTTCATGATGATTATAGAGGAAAGAAAGTTCAATTTCCCTCATGTAAATCATGTGGGAAGAGGCATCAGAGAGAATGTTTCAAAGGAACTGGAAGATGCTTTGGGTGTGGAAAAGAAGGACACAAATATAGTAATTGTAAAGGAAAAGATTCAGTTAACACCATGGACAAGGATAGTGGTATTGATAAGACATCAACAATGATTAAGTGTTTTAAATGTGGAATGTACGAGAATTATGCAAACCAATTCCCTAAGGGAAAATCTCATAAAGAGAATCAGCATGGTAATATGGGTAGTATTTATGTGGATGATGATGAAGAGACTACAAATGATATATAAGATGGAAGAAATGATGAATCTCAGTCAGTGGTTTAAGAAGGTAGTGTAATGATTGTATGTTCATCAAGAATAATGTATGGTACTATGGAATAAAGAAAAATCTAAGGATTGTTACACTAGTGACTTTTCTTGAGTTTTGAAAGTATATGTTGAATGGTACCGGTAACCATTAAAGGTTATTTAGATATTTTTGGAAATCACCTAATATACGCATAAATAAGGGATAAGGAGATAATGAAATGTTTGATAGTATTAATGATCTCAAGACTAATATAAGGAAAAAGTGATATCATGGTTTGAGTATATAGAATTTTTGGGATTTTCTTATATGGAAAGAGTTAACCTGTGACAACATTCATGTTTTCACTATGGTTAAAGAGAATACATGATTAAGGGATTAACATGTTTGGAATGTGACCAACAAGACATATCAAATGATATATGGGGGATAAATGATGGTATTCACATGCTCAGTAGATGACATTTATAGTAATTTTTTTCTTTATATGATAAGCTTGTATAGAAGTATTGTGGATAAGCCAAAAATTTTAATGAATTAAGTTAGACATAAGATTGTATTGTTTAAGGCTAGAAATTTTTTCTATTTTATTGCAGGAATGTTATTATAATGTAGTTTTAGAAAAAGGGACAATCTGTAGGATGGGCGACAACTCGTCGCATCAGACAAGGCAGTGGGAATCAAACCCACAACCGAAGTGTGACATGCCTTTTTCGCCTACCACTAGCATACAAGAAGTACCTGGTTAGTAGAAAATAGTTTTATTAAGTGGTATGATAGATGAATTATAAGTCCATTTTTGGAATCATATACGATTAACCTCACCATAGATGGACTTATATATATTTGATTACTTTTTCTAACCTTTTGTTTGAGACATATGGAATGACCCATAATTCTATCACATGGTTTGCTAAGACCTCACGAATGAAAAATTCAACTTCATTTCCTTAAGAGATGAAGTTGAAATTGTTCAAGGCACGAACAACAGTGATATTATACCAAAATAGAGTAAGTATTTCTTCTAATTCAAATTCTTCAACTTTAGGGAAATGATCTTGAAATCCAAAAATGTTTTCCCAGTGCCTTTATATCCGATGAATCAGATGGTACCTTAGACCATCACAAATTTATGGCTTTGTGGTTATTGGATTTTTCATAGCCACGTTCTCTACCACTCTCCATCAGAACATGATGGTTATATTTCTCTTCTAAATCCATATTTTCACCTATGTTCTCTTATGTGGAACTCGGTGATTAGTTAATTTGTGTAACCGTTACGTTTCACACTTTAGTTTTTAAAGATAAGTTTTTGTATTCCTTTTTACGATGTGGGTTTCTATTAAAGAAACTTTTTAGTAATAAACCATTCATAACACCGACGAATTTTGAGGGTGAAATTCATTTTAAGGGGGGTAGAATGTAACACCCCGAGATTTTATGAAAAATATTCCTTTTAATTTCATTGATGTTTTGTGTAGTACGCTACACGAATAGGAGCTTTCACTACATGCATCCCTGACTTGGCTTGCATTACACGCAATCACGACCTTCCATGATAGCATGTGTTGCATGCAATACCGAGTGTCACTAAAATGATATGTTATATAAACTAGCCGTTATGAATAGTAATACACACTTTTTGAAATTTTATAAATTTTATCTTTCGAAATGGACTTCATTTTTGGATTCGGAATATTGAAATTATCCTAGGGTTAATTTTTTGTATTTTCCTGAAAACTTTAAATTTTTTATGAATAGTGAAAACACTGGGTTACTATTTAAAAACCGAATTTTTATTTAAATAATTAGTTATTTTATTTAAATTTATTCTAGGTAAAAATTGATACATAATACCTATATAAGTTCAATGTAATTCATTGGAGTCATTTTATAATAATTTTAAATATATAAAAACTTTATTGAACTTTTCACCGTCTTTTACTCACCTCCTAGGAGAATTTGAAAATTTACATAAAACTTAATTTTACCGCTTCTGTGTGTAACACCCCAAGATTCCACGATATTCTTCTCTTTGAATAATACAGTAACGTGTGTTGTACACAACTTTGACTTCTAACACACACCCCAACCAATCAAACAAGCCGTTATGAATTGTAATACCCACTTTTTGAAATTTTATACATTTTATCATTCAAAATATTATTCATTTTTGGATTCTGAATGTTGAAATTAGATTAGGGTGAATTTTTTGTACTTTTCTGATAACTTTCATATTTTGATGAATAATGAAAATTACTAAATATTAATTAAAAACAACTTTTTTAATCAAAATAATTAATAGTGATAAATTATGAATTTGAGTGGTTTTAAATTATATTTAGAATATATTTTTACAGTTAAATCCAATATTGGTCATTGGACATAATTTCACATTTAAATTGGACGTAAACAAGTTTCAATCTTTTGATATTTATTGTTTCTTAAAAACACGCTTTTTGTTTTGATAGCGGGAATTAATTTTAAATTAATAAATGAAACTTCTATGTTTTTAATTTGGTGAAATATACATCATTATTGAATTCAGAATATCAAAATTATCTTAGGGTAAAGTTCTGGTATTTTTCTGAAAACTTTTAATTTTTGATGAATAGTGAAAAACACTGAGTTATAGATTAAAACTGAATTTTTATTTAAATTATTAATTATTTTATTTAAATTATTTAATGTCAAAATAGATATATAATACCTATATAAGTTCAATGTAATTCATTGTAGTCAGTTTATAATAATTTTAGATATATAAAAATGTTATTGAACTTTTCACCGTCTTTTACCCACCTCCTAGGAGCTTTTGCAAATTCACATAAAACATAATTTTACCGCTTTTGTGAGCTGAATTTCGAAAATCTGAGAGACACTGTTAATATAAAGGAGTAAAATGTGGTTCAATGATCTGAAAATATTTTTTGGTGAATAGTAACTTTTTACTTTTATTTACCACGGTTAAAAGTAAATTGGGTAATTAAGGGTAAAAATGATATTAATATTACCCGCACACATGTCCTAATTCTATTGTACAAGTTTATCTCAACCAAAAACAACCTTAGGAATAAAATATTATCATTTAGGTCCACTTGGATTAGATTAGGACATTTATTATTATTTAATTCAAAGAAAAGTTAAAAGAGTTAAAATCAAAGTTTAATAACTAAAACATTTTTAATATGGGGTTTTACATAAGATAAATTCTGTTATAAATATTCATTATAAATATAAAATGATTTCCTACATCATGGAATTTATTTATAATTTTTAGACATTAAATAAATAAATTTATTTATGACACAATGATGATGCAGTAATAACATTATTCATGAAGGAATCAAATAAATGGTATTATAAATATTAAAATAAATATAATTTCAAAGTTTTTATGACATCCACAAATTTTCTAGGTGAATATGACATGTTAGGATTGATTCAATGTTTTTTTGATGTAAACATGTTGTTATTATTTTAACAAAAAAACAAATACCAAATAGTGTCAAAATTGACATAAAATAGTTTTTAAAACAAATATTATATTATTAATTGATATAATGGTCCTAAAAATCTAAGGTTCGGCCAAAAGACTTATATAATAATATATATGACATTAATTAACCAATTGGGGTTCGATTGGCATTATATAGTAAGTTTATTACCCATATAATGTAAGAATACAAGAAGACATGGTAAAAGTTAAATTATTTAACCTAGAGTTAAATATAAATGATAAGGTTAAAATGGTAACCTAAACTTGTATAAAACATATTTGTTGAGTTTTGTTTGACCTATCTTCACCTTATACTTTAAATAATCAACATTGGAGTGATTAGAAACCTAATATGATTTTATTATAAAATAATATTTTAAGTTTTTCCTAAGGTTCCCCTCACCCCTCTTATAAAAGGGAACTCCCCCTTCTCTCTAATTCACAACTTCTAAGCCATTTGGATCGGCCAACCCTTGCCTAAATACACTCTCAAATATCCTCCCTTCATCTTAGAGGCCTTAGTATGATCGTAAATCCAACCTATGGATCCCTTTTGATCAAATAAAAAGAAAGAAACCGAAGAAGAGGTAATGATTTCACCACCCTCTTGCAAATTCCTTTCTTCTTCCATTTACTTTTTCTTTTTTTTCCATTATAAAATAATAACTCCAGTATATTCTATATACTGCGATGTTATTATAATTATCGTACAACCAAATTCATTATTCTATCCACGATTTGAATGACATGTCACTATACGTGCGTACGTACGGCTTACCGTCTCCACGTCATGGTGTAATTGTTATTCAATACATTATTATTTGGATGGGTATAATAATGATGGGTATTTGATTTAAATAATAAATATAACATGATAGTTACTCTGTATATATTATATAACATCCAATTATATAATATATTAATATCAAAAGAATGATATTTTCGCTCGTGCGTACGTACAGATTACCATCTCCACCACACGATGAGATTCATTTCCAAGTTCACCATTCATCGACAATTATAAAAATATATATTACTAATAAGTATGTAATATATGACATAATAATTCTACTGGAGATATATATATTTATATATAAAATTATTTATGTACTTACATATATCATATTCACTTACTTCGGTTCAATACTATGTAAAAACGGAAACATCGTTTATGCGTGCGTATGGACTACCGTCTCCATAAGCAGTGTTTTCCATTTCATATATACGTCTATTATAAATTTTTATATTCTAAATATATATGATAAATAAATCATGTTTTATATTCTGGAAGTATTTAAATAATGATCTATGTTATGCAATCAAGAGTAACAAGTTAAAACACGTACGATAAAGAAAGCGATTATTACCCGAAATATTAATATAACATGGAAATTATAATTAAATGGGTAGTATAAAGTCATAAATGAATAATGTATGATATCATAAATATTAATATGGTTCTTTTATAATTTAATAACATACTATAGTCTTCATACAAGAGGCTAAATTTACCCCTGACTAATGGAAAGTGGAAGGTAAGGGGTTTTCATCTCACTCCTTATTCCCGTGAGATTCATGCCATATTTCCACTATTATCTATTGTGTTGTGTATGTAATGCCCATAATTGTATTCTTTATGTAATAAAATTTAATTTATCTATATTTATATATTCATTTTATGATACCTCTTTTATGGGGTGTATGTTTCGTAAGTTACCAAATTGGTAAGGGTTAATTTCACAATCTCTTTATTATCCGAGGATGTTTTTACATAAGTATCTACTGGGACATATTTATTATCCATGTCCATGTTTTATGAAAGAGTTTTCAGAGGGATTATTTTAAGGGAAGTTTTACTAAAGCATCATTTCAAATGTTTTAAATATTTATTCTTCTAAATCATTCTCATTAATGTACATGTATTCGAAAAGGTTTTTAGGATTTATTTATATGGACATGAATGTTTTTGAAATATTAATTCCATTCAAAAGTTTCAAATTAGTATGGGACACTTTGTTTCAAAAATGTATTTAAATGACTTATTTTACAAATTGTGTGACTTTTAAATGTTTTAATGAAAAAGGGGTATTTCTCTCAAAGAGTTTTACAAATCATTTTCATCAACGTCAAAATATGTTAAGGGATTTTAAAATTGTATTGAAGTTGATTTATTATGATACAAATATTCCATATTGTATTTAATGTTTTGTGATATGTTTGGCTATGGATGAGTCATTTTTATGCCATTAAAGGCTTATGATTAATGTTTTGGCATTTTGTATGCTAGTTTTAATACGAATTTTTATGTTATATTTCATCCTTTTATTAAGATGAATATGTTGGACTAGTAATTTTCGGGTTGGTGACCGGTAAAAGTAAGCCCTATGGGTTGGGATCTGGTTACAGCAGACCCTCCGGGTTGGTGTCCGGTTATTTGAGGCACTCCGGGTTGGTGTCCGGTTATTAGAGGAACTCCGGGTTGGTGTACGGTTATTAGAGACACTTCAGGTTGGAGTTGGGTTACAGAGGCTCTCCGGGTTGGGTTCTGATTACACTTATACCTTAGGTCTTGGCATGAGGCCTTGGCACAGAAATTAAAGTTCGACATTATGCATTCCATCATTATGAAAGTGGTTAGTGATATTTCATGAGATTATTCGACTAGTAGAATATCCCCGTGAATAATTAAATGGAATTACCTCATTTTATTTTTTCCATATTATGATGAATTTCATGTTTAAAAGGATTTTATTTTAGTTGTACATTGACTTAAATATTTATGATTATTTATGAAAGTTTATGCTGTATTGTTATCCTTACTGAGAATCTGAGCTCACCCCTTTCTATGTTTTATTTTTCCCAAGATTCCAAGAAGTGTATTGTGATTGATATACAGGGTTAAGCCAAGGTAATAATGGCATTCGTGAAGGATTATTTATGTTGTTTTGGATGTTATGAAGTGTATTGTAACATTCATGCATGTAATCTATTTTCCAATACTTATAAACCGATCAGTCCTTCGGGACTTGATTCCTTATAATCATTCCAATGTATAAAATAATGCCCCGAATCTGGGTAACTGGGGTCGGGGCATAATAGTTGGTATCAGAGGATGTTTAGCAATATCCTTGGAAACTATATTTAGATAAACTCTGATTAGAGCACATTACCCAAAGATATACTTTGATGATTAGTATATAAGAACTTCCTAGAATTTTGGTAATGTAGGGATTTTGTGAGTTTTCCACGCAAATACATCCATGTATGGATATGAGAAGGTTGAGGCGGCTCTGGCACAGATGTACCTAGGGGTAAAACTTGAAAACACTGCTTTTAGCTAGACTTAAACGGGAACTGCCGCACGACAATGGGCCTTGCTACAATCTTGGTTATGACACTCTTGGGGGATATACTTAGTATAATTCTCATTTTCTTTACAAACCATTATGAAGGGATTATGAGTATATAATTACTCAAAGAAAACATTTTTATGATTATGGATTATATCCATAAACTGTTTAATTTATGTTAAGTGTTTAACAAGTTCGAGATTAGGTATTTCTATTCATAAACTAATATAGTGTATGCCAAAGATTAGAAATTCCACCCAGTTGAAGGAATGAGAACTCCAGCAATACACATTATCCAAAGAGTAAGAAGGATCATATCATTCATGGTATTAATCTAGAATTTAGAAGAGAAATAGTCTCCCATGTATTATCATCATATGAAGAAATAGTATCATGTGTTGATAAGATAAGTAAATAATTCTCAGAGTCCTATGGATTTGATGGGAAGCCAGAGAAGAAAAGGATGGTAAAGAACAAGACAGATAATGGGAAGAAGGTAAAGAAGGATTTTCCCATATGTGATTACAGTGGAAATAATCACCTTGTAAAATTCTTGAAGGGAATAGGAGTATGTTATAAGTGTGGAGAAAAGGGACACCAAGTACGTGACTGCAAGTGTAAGAAAAAGGTTTCAAATGTACAATGCTTCATCTGCAAGGAGTTTGGACACTATGCGAACCAATGTTCCAGTCATCAGACTATGCCGTGAATGATGCTATTGGATAATAATCAGGTTATGATACTACCACGGATGAAGAGAAATTACTAGTGTTCTTATGTAGTTATTTTGGAATTATTTCATTAAAGTGTAGTATCAATGATGTATTGGAAATAAATAAGGATTGTACTGCAGTACTATTTCATTGATGATTTGAGATTTTTTGGTACTAAGAAAAGTGACTCTACAGTGAGTCAAACTTTTTGGAAATTACATGGTTGAAGGAAAGATAAACCTTAATATGGTCATAATATTGAGGTACTAATTTTGGAATAAGATATGGTTGGTTTGGGTAAATTATATTGGATATTCTTGAATACCTTGAAACTGATTAATGATTTTTCATTGTTAGAGTTTAAAACATTTTTTATAGAAGGATTATATCCTGTATTCTATAATGAATAAGGGAGAATGAATGTATTCAATAAGGTTTCATGGTAATTCAGGATGTTACCATGTTTTAAAATAATACATGGTGAAGGTGTTCACATGTTATTACATGGAAAAAAGGATCTTCATTGTGTTTAACTTCCTTATAAATTTTGGACTATGAGTTTGGATAGTAGTATTTTGGATAAGTCTAATGGTTGGAATGGATTATGTTTGAAAGGTTATTTTTGGATTTTTATAAAAGGACAACATGCAGACCGTGTGACAACCCGTCGTGTCAGACAAAGTTGTGGGAATCGTACCCACAACCATAGTGCGATTGGGATTTATCACCTACCACTGGACTACGTGAAGTCCCTAGATTGTATAATGTAGCTTCTTTTTTTAATGGGCCTGATATGTGAATTTTACATTCATTATACTTGGAACCCTATATGATTAGGATAAAATAGAGTATTTTTGAGTTGTATTATGTTTTGTAGTGAAAGATGAGTTTGTGGTAGAAATTTATTAGTGGTTAAAACTCTAATTATAAAGTAAGTATATTTCCTTATGATCTTAGCCAATCTCATAAATAAATTCCTCAAAATTAAGAAAAGTAACTTAGAACATAAATGTTTTCCTAGATGGTAACTTAGATCATCACCTATTTGTGGCTTTGTGATTGTTGGCCTTTTCATAGCCATGTTCTCTACCACTCTCCATCAGATATTTATGGTTAAATTTCTTTTCCATATCCATATTTTCCTACATGGAACCCTAGTATGTGTTATTTTCGGCAACCTTCTACTTACCAATCTTTATTTTAAATAGAGGCCTTATTAATTCATTTTTCGATGTGGGATTTCAACTAAGATATTTTGAAACGTCAACCCCAAGTTTCCAATACCAAGAATAAATTGCAAGGACGCCATTTATTAAAGGAGGGGAGAATGTAACACCCCAAGCTTCCATGGTACACTTCTCTTTGAACAATACAGTAGCTTGTGTTGTACGCAACTTCGACTTCTAACACACACCACAACCAATCAAACTAGCCGTTATGAATTGTAATACCCACTTTTTTAAATTTTATTCATTTTATCTTTAAAAATTGAATTCATTTTTGGATTCATAATATCGAAATTAGCTTAGGGTGAATTTTTGGTACTTTTCTGATAACTTTCATATTTTGATGAATACTGAAAATTACTAAATTTTAATTAAAAACAACTTTTTTAATCGAAATAATTAATAGTGATAAATTATGAATTTGAGTGGTTTTAAATTATATTTCGAATACAGTTTTATAGTTTAATCCAATATTTATCATTGGACATAATTTTACATTTAAACCGGACATAAACAAGTGTCAATCTTTTGATATTTATTGTTTCTTAAAAACATGCTTTTTGTTTTGACAGCGAGAATTAATTTTAAATTAATAAATGAAACTTCTATATTTTGAATTTGGTAAAATATAATTCATTATTGAATTCATAATATCAAAATTATCTTAGGGTAAAGTTTTGGTATTTTTCTGAATGATTTTAATTTTTGATGAATAATGAAAAACATTGAGTTATAGATTAAAACCGAATTTTTCTTTAAATTATTAATTATTTTATTTAAATTATTTAATTTAAAAACAGATATATAATACCTATATAAGTTCAATTTAATTCATTGGAGTCAGTTTATAATAATTTTAGATATATAAAAAAGTTGTTGAACTTTTCACCATCTTTTACCCACCTCCTAGGAGCTTTTGCAAATTCACATAAAACTTAATTTTACCTATTTTGTGAGATGAATTTCGAAAATCCGAGAAACATGGTTAATATCAAAAAGTAAAATTTGGTTTAATGAGATGAAAATATTTTTTGGTGAATAGTAACTTTTTACTTTTATTTACCAAGGTTAAAAGTAAATAGGGTAATTAAGGGTAAAAATGATATTAATATTTCCCTCACACATGTCCTAATTATATTGGACAAGTTTATCTCAACCAAAAACAACCTTAGGAATAAAATATTATCATTTATGTCCACTTGGATTAGATTAGGACATTTATTATTATTTAATTCAAAGAAGACTTAAAAGAGTTAAAATCAAACTTTAATAACTAAAACATTTTTAATATGGGGTTTTACATAAGGTAAGTTCTATTATAAATAATCATTAGAAATCTCAAATGATTTCATACATCATGGTTTTTTATTTATAATTTTAATACATTAATTAAATAAATTTATTTATGACACAATGACGATGTAGTAATTACCTTATTCATGAAAGAATCACATAAATGGTGTTATAAATATTAAAATAAATATAATTTCAAATTTTTTATGACATCCACGAATTTTCTAGGTGAATAGGAAATTTTAGTATTGATTCAATTTATTTTTTTTAAGTAATCAGGTTTTTATTATTTTAACAAAAAACAAATACCAAATAGTGTCAAAATTGACATAAAATAGTTTTTAAAACAAAAATATATATTATTAATTGATATAATGGTCCTAAAAATCTAAGGTTCGGCCAAAAGACTTATAAAATAATATTTATGACATTAAGGAACCAATTGGGGTTCTATTTTCAGTATATAGTAAGTTTATTAACCATATAGTGTATGAATACAAGAAGACACAGTAAAAGTAAAATTATTTAACTTAGAGTTAAATATAAATGATAAGGTTAAAATGGTAACCTAAACTTGTGTAAAACCTATTTGTTGAGTTTTTTTAGACCTATCCCCAACTTATCCTTTAAATAATCAACTTTGGAGCGATTATAAACCGAATATAAATTTATTATAAAATAATATTTTAATTTTTTCCTAAGATGCCTCTCACCCCTCTTATAAAAGGTCACTCCCCCTTCCCTCTAATTCACACCTTCTAATCCATTTGGCTCAGCCATCCCCTTCCCAAATACACTCTCAAATATCCTCCCTTCATCCTAGAGGACGTAGTTTTATCATAAAGCCAACCAAAGGATCCCATTAGATCAAATCAAAAGGAAGAACCCGAAGAAGAGGTAATGATTTCACCACCCTCTTTCAAGTTCCTTTCTTCTTCCATTTCCTTTCTCTTTGTTGTTTCCATTATAAAATAATAACTCCAGTATATTCTATATAATGTGATTTTATTATAATTATGGTACAACCAAATTCATTATTCTATCCACCCTTTGAATGACATGTCACCATATGTGTGTACGTACGGTTTACCGTCTCCACGTTGTGGTGTAATTTTTATTCAATACATTATTATTTGGATGGGTATAATAATGATGTTTATTTGATGTAAATAATAAATATAACATGATAAGTATTCTTTATATATTATATAACATCCAATTATATATTATATTAATATCAAAAGAATGATATTTTTGCTCGTGCGTACGTATGGATTACCGTCTCCACGACGCGATGAGATTCATTTCAAAGTAAACCATTCATCGACGATTATAAAAATATATTTTACAAATGAGTATTTAATATATAAAAAAAATTCTACTAGAGAGATATATATTTATATATAAAAGTATTTATGTACTTACATATATCTTATTCACTTACTTCCGTTCAATACTATGTAAAAACGGAAACAGCGTTTATGCGTACGTACGGACTATCGTCTCCAAAAGCGGTGTTTTCCATTTCATATATACGTCTATTATAAATTTTTATATTCAAAATATATATGATAAATAAATCATGTTTTATATTCTGGAAGTATTTAAATCATGATCTATGTGATACAATCAAGAGTAACAAGTTAAAACACGTACGATAAACAAAGCGATTATTACCCGAAATATTAATATAAGATGGAAATTATTATTAAATGGGTAGTATAAAGTAATAAATGAATAATGTATGATATCATAAATATTAATATGGTTCTGGTGTAATTTAACAACATACTATAGTCTTCATACAGGAGGCTAAATGTACCCTTGACTAAAGGAAAGTGCAAGGTAAGGGGTTTTCATCTCACTCTTTATTCCCATGAGATTCATGACATATTGCCACTATTAACTTTTGTGTTGTGTATGTAATGCCCATAATTGTATTCTTTATGTAATACAATTTAATTTATGTGTATTTACATATTAATTGTATGATACCTCTTTCAGGGGGTGTATGTTTTGTAAGTTACCAAATTGGTAAGGGTTAATTTCACAATCTCTTTATTATCCGAGGTTGTTTTTATGTAAGTATCTACTGGAAAATATTTATTATCCATGTCCATATTTTATGAAAGAATTTTCATAGGGATTATTTTAAGGGACTCTTTACTAAAACACCATTTCAAATGTTTTAAATATTTATTCTTCTAAATCTTTCTCATTAATGTCCATGTCTTCAAAATGGTTTTTAAGGATTTATTTATATGGACATGATTTTTTTTAAAATGTTAATTCCATTCAAAAATTTCAAAGTGGTATGGGAAACTTTGATTCAAAAATGTATTTAAATGACTTCTTTTCCAAATTGTGTGACTTTTAAATGTTTTAATTTAAAAGGGGTATTTCTCTCAAAGGTTTTTAAAAATCATTTTAATCAACGTCAAAATAATTTAATGCATTTTAAACTTGTATTGAAGATGATTTATTATGATAAAAATATTCCATATTTTATTTAAGGTTTTCTGATAAGTTTTACCATGGATAAGTCATTTTTATGCCATTATTGGCTGATGATTAATGTTTTGGCTTTTCTTATGCTAGTTTTAATATGAATGTTTATGTTATATTTCATCCTCTTCTTAAGATAAATGTGTGGGACTAGTAAGATCTGGGTTGGGAACTGGTAAAAGTAAGCCCTCCGGGTTGGGGTCTGGTTATAGTAGACCCTCCGGTTTGGTGTCTCGTTATTACTGGAACTCTGGGTTGGTGTCCGGTTATTAGAGGCACTCCGGGTTGGTGTCCGGTTATTAGAGGCACTCTGGGTTGGTGTCCGGATATTAGAGGCACTCCGGGTTGGAGTCCAGTTACAGAGGCTCTCCGGGTTGGTTTCCGGTTACAATTATCCCTCAAGTCTTGGCACGGGACCTTGACACAAAAATTAAAGTTCAGCATTATGCATTCCATCATTATAAAAGTGGTTAGTGATATTGCATGGGATTATTCGACTAGTAGAATATCCCTCTGAATAAGTAAATGGAATTACTTCATTTTATTTTTTCTATATTATGCTGAATTTCATGTTTAAAAGGTTTTTGTTTTAGTTTTACATTGCCTTAAATGTTTATGCTTATTTATGAAAGTTTTCGTTGTATTGTTATCCTTACTGAGCATCTGAGCTCACCCATTTCTATGTTTTATTTTTCTCAGGATTCCATGAAGTGTATTGTGACTGATATGCAGGGTTAAGCCAAGGGAATAATTTCATTCGTGAAGGATTATTTATGTTTTTTTGTATGTTATGATGTGTAATGTAACATTCATGTATGTAATCTATTTTCCAAGACTGCTAAACTGGTCGGTCCTTCAGGACTTGATTCCTTGTAATCATAGCAATGTATTAAAATAATGCATGGACTCTAGGTTACTGGGGTCAGGGCGTTACACTGTTAGTGTAATTTCAAAAATCTGAGAGACACGGTTAATATCAAGGAGTAAAATGTGGTTCAATAAGATAAAAATAATTTTTGGTAAATAGTAACTTTTTACTTATATTTACCATGGTTAAAGTAAATAGGTTAATTAAGGGTACAAATGATATTATTATTACAAAAAAACATGTCCTAATTCTATGGGATAAGTGTAATTCGATCAAAAACAACCTTAGGAGTAAATTATGACCATTTAGGTCCACTTGGATTAGATTAGGACATTTATTATTATTTTATTTAAAGAAGAAATAAAATAGCTAAAATCAAAGTTTAATAAATAAAACATATTTAATATATGGTTATACATAAGATAAATTCGTCTATAAATATTAATTAGAAAGATAAAAATATTTCCTACATAATGGTAATTTATTTATAATTTTTAGACATTAAATAATTTAATTTATTTATGACACAATGGTGATGCAGTAATTACCTAAATAATGAAATATTAAAATAATTGATATTATAAATACCCAAATAAATGTAATTTGAGACTTTTTATGAATTCCACTAATTTTATAGATTAATCTGACTTGTTTTTATTGATTCAATTAACATTCTTCGAACTAATAATGTTGTTATGATATTCACAAAAATCAATTACTATATAGTGTCAAAATTGACATAAAATAGTTTTTAAAACAAATATTATATTATTAATTGTTATTATATTCCTAAAAATATAAGGTTCCTCCAAATGGCTTAAATAAGGTTATATATATTAATAATGAACCACTTGGGGTTCTTTTGTCTTGTTATAGTAAGTGTATTAACCATATAGTGTAAGAAAACAAAAAGACACAGTAAAAGTTAAATTATTTAACGTAGAGTTAAATCTAGATGATAAGATTAAAATAGTAACCTAAATATGTCTAAAACCTATTGGTTGAGAGTATTTGTACCCATCCCCACCTAAATTCTAAATAAATAAATTTGGATCTTTTAAAAACCGAATATGACTTAATTATAAAATAATTGTTATGTTTTACCTAAGGTGCCCCTCTCCTCCCTTATAAAAAGGGAACCCCTTCCCTCTTCTCTTAACACCCTTTTGAGCCTTGAAGCTCGGACAAACCCTTCCAATTTCTCTTATAAACCTCTCTAGTTATATCATATAGGTTTTGGTCTTCTCAAAAGACCAACTCTAGAGCCCTAATAGGAAGTTTAAAAGAGGTGCGTCGAGGAAGAGGTAATCTCTTCTACCAACTCTTTCAAATTTTTTTCCTTCTACCTCCTCTTATTTAGTTTTTTCATTATAAAGTAATAACATAAGTATTAATTATATACTGATATGTTATTATAAATATGAAACAACCCTATTTCACCTTCTATCCATCCTACGGAAAACAAAATCACCGCGCATGCGTACGTACGGAATACCGTCTCCACGCCGTGGTGTAATCAGTTTTTCCACCACCACCTTACTTGGATAGGTATAATGGTGTAAAGAATAGATATATATGATTATTATAACATCATACTGATTCTAAGATATTATATCATCCACTCCAATTCCATTCAATATATATGGGAACGATATCATCACTCGTGCGTACGTACGGATTACCGTCTCCACGACGCGATGAGATTCATTTTCCATGTTAACAATTCAAGAATGATTATAAAGTATATATAATAAGTAATCATGAAATATATGAAATAATAATTATACTATATTTATTTAAATATATATGTATTTAATCTCGTTAATACCATTCAATTCAATAGGGAAACGAAAAACAGCGTTCATGCGTACGTACGGCCTACCGTCTCCATGAACAGTGTATTACTTTCCATTTATCGATCTATTATATATATGTTTATTTTGAATATATATATAACTCATGTTTTATAATATGGAATTAAGTAACCATGATCCATGTAATCATATTAATAATTATAATTCAAAACATGGACGATAAATGAAACAATTTTACCCAAAACGCTGCTTTGAAATGAAATTTACAAAAGAACAGGTAATATAAAGTAATAAGTGAACCATATATGATATCATAATAATGAATATGATTCTGTAATAATTCAATGACATTATTTAAATCATTATACATGAGGTTCGGATACATACGATGCATATCTGACATAAGGTAATGGATAATTATTCCAATCTCATTCTTATCCGAGATTGTTTATTCGTAAGTAGTTACTAGGGTTATGTTTATTATCTATGTCCATATGTTCCCGAAATGTTTTCATAAAATTTTTACATTTCTTCCATGTATTTTTGAAGTCATTTTTACCCTTTTTTTACTTTGACCACATCGTATGGAAGGAATCTTTATTTTGTTTACCATATGAGGTGTTTTTTGACTTTTCCGGCAAAAGTATGAGAAAAATGTTTTTTTTAACTTATACGGTGTGAATGGATTTTTACGGTTTTATAACGACTTATTTCAATGAATTTTACTCTAAAAAATTTCATTATTATTTTCAACAAAATCATTTTCTTTTAAAATTTCATGGTATTTTGAGAAAAGAAAATGATTTTGAAGAATAAAGGATATTTTCCTAAAATATTCATTTCAAGCGTTTTATCTAAATTATTTTACATCTAAGATGAAATTATTTCATATGTGTATGTTTCAAGTATAATGTCTCTATGATTTACATGGTTTCAATTTTCATATGATGAAATAATATCCATTTGTTTTATATGAATTATGTTATGATGAGATGATGTTTATGAAACCCATTTTATTCTTTGGGTTATGATGAATGATTTATGTTTATGTTGTGGAACACGTAAGAATGATTTAATTATAATATGGGTGGGACCTATTTCTCCCTCTAATGAATTTGGTAAAAATTTATATCTCATGAGATAAACATGGCTAGATAGGTAATTTAATCTGGTTCAGTGATACAAGACTGGAACATGGAGTGAACTCAATTCAGAAAGGGACTTTGTCCACTAAGATGGTCTTAGAAGCAATGCCTTGGATATTATGAAAATCATATCATGTTCTTAATGGTTTTCCACAATTACATGTTTTATTCCCATTCTATTTTATCAGGATTAATGTTTATTTATGATCTATGCCTTACGTACTTCCATGTTTTATGTCATTGCTCAAGATCTTTATGTTTAATCATTATGTTCATGTTTTTAAGTTCCAATGTATATGATTTGTTTTATTTTCTCCATGCTTACCCTTAATGAGAATTTGAGCTCACCCTTTTATATGTTTTCTTTTCCCCATTATTTAAAGAAAGGTTTTAGGTAAGAAAAAAAAAGGGGATGATCTTTATGGGATATGTTGAAGATCTTTCACCACGATTAGAAGATTATGTTCCGAGTTTCCAAAGACACTAAACTATTACGGTCCTTGAGTGTTGGTTCTTGTTATGTATTAATTATTCTGAAAAATTAATGTAATTTCCATGTACGTAAAGCATAGGGTCTCTACAATTAATAATTTCTCTTCATATTTGGTAGTATAATAACATGATTATTATCCAGTAGCAGTATTTGGGGTGTACTCTGATGATTTGGAAATTGATTCGTGTAGTGTCTCAACTCCTTGTAGATGAAACATTGTACATTTGAAATCATTTTCTTACCCTTGCAATCACGTACATGGTGTCCTTTTTTGCTACACTTATAAAAAACTCTCATCCCCTTCATGCATTTACCAAGGTGATTCTTTCCATAGTTGTAACATGTGGGAAAATCCTTCTTTCCATTATTCCCTTTATCTATCTTTCTTTACACCATCCTTTTCTTCTCTGGATTCCTATCAAAGCCATAGGACTCAAGGAATTATTTACATATATTATTAACAAATGAGTCTATTTCTTCATATGATGATAATACGTGAGAGATAATTTCCTTTCTAAATGTTGGCTTAATACCATGAAATATATGATCCTTCTTATTCTTTGGATCATGAGTATTGCTGGAGTTCTTCTTCCATCTACTGGGCACCATTTCTAAACAATGGCATACACTAGGTTAGTTTATGACTCATAATTCATAATTCCAAACTTGTAAAATACCTAACATAAATTTAAATGATTATGCATATAATCTATAATCATAAAAATGTTTTCTTTGAAGAAGTATTTACTCATAAATCCTTCATAATTGCTTGTAAAGAAAATGTAAATTATCCAAAGCATATCCCTTGGGAGTGTTGTAACCAAGAGTGCAGCAAGGCCTGTTGTTATGCACTAGTTCCCATTTGAGTATAGCTCAAAGTGGTGCTTTTGGGTTTTATCCCTATGTACATCTATGTTAGAGCCGCCTCTACCAGCTCGTATCCAGATAGGGATGTATTGCTTGGAAAACTCAAAAAATCTCTATAGTACAAAAAATTTAGGATGTTCTTCTATACTAATCCTCAAAGTATATCTTAGGGTAAAGTTATATAATCAGAGTTTATCAAAATCTATTTCAAAGGTTTTTGATAAACTTTATCTGATACCGACTGTAACTCCCCAACCCCAGTTACCTAGAGTTGGTACATTGTTTTAATACATTATCATGATTACAAGGAATCGAGTCCTGAAAGACCGATCTGTTTAGTAGTATTGGAAAATATATTACAAACATGAATGTTAAATTACACATTAGAAAATAAAACAAAACATAAATGATCCTTTGAGAATTCCATTAATCCCCTATCCTACCCTTCTTATCAATAATAATAAACTTCTTGGAATCCTAGGAAAATAAAACATAAGAAAGGGGTGAGATCAAATGTTCAGTAAGGATAACAATATAGTGGAAACATTCACAAATACGAACAAACATTTAATGCAATATATAAAACTAAAACAAAATATTGTTAAACCTAAACTTCAGCATAATATGGAAAATAAAAATCAAATAATGTCATTTACTTATTCACATGGATATTCTACTAGTTTAATAATCACATACAATATCAATAGCCACTTTCATAATGATGGAATGAAAAATGACAGACTTCATAACCACATAGTCAAGGCCTTGTTCCAAGACTACAAATATGTTTTTTCAAGGCCTTGTACCCAGACACTAGTTTGTCTCATGAGACCTACCGATTCATTGAGGAGCTATAGCGGGCTCCACCCGTCACTTACTAAGTCTGATGCATTCCTCATATGAAGAGTTTTAAACATAACATAAACATTCATATTAAAACTAGCATACGAAATGTCAATACATTATCCATAAACCATTAATGGTATAAAAATAATACATCCATAGTCAAACATATCACAAAACCTTCAATACAGTATGGAAGATTTGTATCATAATGAATCAACTTCAAACAAGTTTAAAATACATTTAGGGATGTTGACATTGATGAAAAGTATTTGTAAAACTCTTTGAGAGAAATATCCCTTTTTACTAATAACATTTAAAAGTCACAAAATTTATAAAGGAAGATATTTAAATACATTTTTTAATCAAAGTGTCCCATACCACTTTGAAACTTTTGTAAGGAATTAACATTTTCAAAACATACATGTCCATATAAATAAATCCTTAAAAACCATTTTGAAAACACAAACATTAATGAGAATGATTTAGAAGAATAAATATTTAAAAAAATTTAAAAGGAGTTTTAGTACAAAAAAGTCCCTTTAAAAGAATCCCTTTGAAAACTCTTTTATGAAACATGGACATTAATGATAAATATTTCCCAGTAGATACTTACGTAAAAATAGCCTCAGATAATAAAGAGATTGTGAAATTAACCCTTGTACATTCCTTTAGTCGAGGGTACGTTTTACCTCCTGTATAAAGACCATTGTATGTTATTAAATTATTCTAGAACCATATTAATATTTATGATATCATAAATGATTCATTTAGGACTTTATGCTACCCATTTAATAATAATTTCCATGTTAAATTAACATTTCGGGTAATAATCGATTTCTTTATCGTACGTGTTTTAACTTGTTATTCTTGATTGTATCACTTAGATCATGATTTAAATACTTCCAGAATATAAAAATGATTTATATATAATATATATTTATAATATAAATATGTATATTAGACATATATATGAAATTTAAAACACCATTTATGGAGACGATAATTCGTACGTACGCATAATCATTGTTTCTGTTTTCATGTCGTATTGAACGGAACTAAGTGAATAAGATATATGCAAGTACACACACACAAATATATATATATCTAGTATAATTATTGTGTCATATATTACATACTTATTAATGATATATATTTATATAATCATCATTGAATGGTGAGCGTAGAAATGAATATCATCGCGCCGTGGAGACGGTAATCCGTACATACACACGAGCGACAATATCATTATATTGATGGTGAAATAATATTTAATTGGATGGTATATAATATATACATAATAATTAACATGTTATATTTATTATTTACATCATTTATACTCATTATTATACCCATCCAAATAATGAAGTGTCTGAATAACAAACGACACCACGATGAGGAGACAGTAAGATGTACGTACACACGTTTGGTGACTTTTTCATTTACGTGATGGATAGAATAAAAAATATGGTTGTACCATATTTATAATAACAAAAAAGTATATATAATATACTAGATATATTATTTTATAATGGAAACAACAAAGAAAGTGGATGTTGAAGAAGAAAAGTACTTGAAATAGGTGATGAAATATTAACTCTTCTTCAGGTTCTTCTTTTTGATTTGATCAAAAGGGATCTTTAGGTTGGATTTCTGACCAAAGGAAGGCCTCTAGGATGAAGATAGGAAAGTTAGGAGGATATTTGATCAGGTTTTGGCTGAGCCAAAAGGTTTTTGATGTGTGAAATTAATAGAAGGGGAAGTGCCCTTTTATAAGAGAGGTGAGGGTCACTTTTGGAAAATCTTGAAATATTATTTTATAATAAAATTATTTTCAGTTTCTAATGGCTCCAAAATGGTTTATTTAGAGGCTACGATGTGGACAGGTCTAAAATCTGTCAACAAATAGGTTTTAGACAGGTTTATGTCACTATATTAACCTTATCGTTTAGATTTAACTCTTAGTTAAATAGTTTTGACATTTACCATGTCTCTTTGTATTTTTATATTATATGGTTAATGAACATACTCTTTATAACGACCCAAAGTTTTTCAAAGGAAATTCCTTTCTTATAATTATGTCCCAAAATCTCATGAAAAAACAACATAATTAACTACTAACTGCTAAGTGAATTTTAAACATAAGTTTGTCACTTCTTTGATTTGAATTTTGAAAATCCGACATACACGGTTGTGTTCAAGATGATTTTTGGAGTCTAATAAAAAAAATTGGTGAATAGTAATCTACTGTTATGAATAGTAACATACCCTTCTGAATAGTAATATGACCCTTATGAATATTAAATCATCCAACATAAGAGTAACCTTACCCATGAATAATTAAATAAAATTTAGACATCTTAGAAAGTGAAAATTTGACCTTAGTAAACGTTTTGGTATTATGTAAGTCATTAATAATTAATTATAATTAATTAATTAATTTAAAATAAAATATATTTTTTAAAACATGTTCAATAATTATCAAATAAATATCTTTTAGTTTTTAGATAATTTTATACGACCTTACGTAATTGTTGAAAGCACTATAAAATCAGTTTTAATGTTAAAAACTGTTTTTTTATGTAAATTATGATTTTAATTAAATAATAAATTAATAATATTTATAAAATTATTTTTGAAAATTTTACTTCATTTTTGGATTCTACACGTTGAAAAATGGTTGTGGTAAATTTTTGGTATTTTTCCGAGATACTTGATTTTTTATGAATAGTGAAATACCGTAATTTACAAAAATAAGCTAAATAAGCTAATTATAGAGTCATGTGTGATGTTCTGCTGATGTAATCCCACTTGTTTCGGGATCACATGATAAAATTACTTTTCTTAGTCATTCAATACTCACTATTCATTGTCTTATGGGAAATTAATAAAATAATGAATTTTATATTAAGGAAACCCCTCTCCCCTCCACTATAAAAACCACCCTTCACACCCTCATTTCCTCACACCACTCAAGCTCAAATACTTCTCTAAACTCTGAAAAAAACTCTTCCCTAGCCCCTCCCCCACGTCCAAGACACTACTAAAAAATCAGGCATTAGCGACCGCCATTGGTGGTCGTTATAGGCCTATAGAGACCGCTCAGCGACCGCCATTGGCGGTTGCTTCAGTTTCGTCATTGTAGGCCAATAGCGACCGCCAATGGCGGTCGCTATAGGTGGCCAAAATGCTGTCCTTAAGTGACCGCCTGGCAGTCTCTACACTGGGAATTTTTTTTTTTAAAAAAAATTCATACTGAAATATATATATATATATATATTAAATAATATATATATATATATATTAATGAAAATATTTATATATATAATATTAAATAAAATATTTTAAATATATATATAATATGATTTAAATATTTTAATATATATATATATATTAAAGAAATATATATATATAATATTAAATAAAATATTTTTCATTTTTTTATGAAATGTACAAATTGTGTTTTTTTTCTTCATGGTGCAAAATCAGAGATAAAACAAGGTAACAATCATAAAAAATGGAAAAAAATTTCAAACAGAATAAACATCAAGATCATCATAAACGATAAACGTGCTTCAACGATCCGAGCAGGTCCATCTATTTCAATCTTCTGCTTCAATAAACCTACAATAAGACAAAAAAACAAAAAAACAAAACAAACGTAAATTGAACATAATTATTCAGTTATTATATACAGATAATTAAATTAAATCTGACATCAAATCATGGTGCTATAATAATTTAAAACCCCCAATTTAAGAAATGCTATCATTTCAGGTCTTTCAGAGCACGTTTGCTCCGAATTCGACCGTCTCACGCCGTTTTTGGTGTTTTATGACACCGGAAACACCTTTCTGGTCACCGCGGTCAAACAACACCTCCGATTGACGTGCCGTCTTCCTGAACATTTCAAAAATAACACAATGGCTTATGTCGTACGGTTTCATGGCATTCCGAGGTCGTTCGGGTGGTTGTGACCCCCCAACGCGTCGTTTTAGCGCGCGTCGAGCTGCTTAAAACGACACAATCGGCCGTACCGCGCGCACCGCATGTCCGATGGGCGCTCTGTCTCCTCCTACATGTCACGAATAATATTCCTAATGTTTTCATGTGGTTTCAGGTCATTTGGAGCACGTTTTCTTCGAATTCGACCGTCTCACGCCGTTTTGGTGTTTTATGACACCGCAAATGCGTTTCCGGTCACCGCGGTCAAACGACACCTCCGATTGATGTGCCTTCTAACCGACCATTTCATAAATCACAAAACGGCTGATGTCGTATGGTTTCATGGCATTCCGAGATCGTTCGGGTGGTTTTGACCCCCCAACGCGCCATTTTAGCGTGTGCCGAGCTGCTAAAAACGACACAATCGGCCGTACCGCGCGCACACACATCCAATGGGTGCGCCATATCCTCCTACACATCAAGAATAATATTCATAATGTTTTCGTCTGGTTTCATGTCATTCGGAGCATGTTTGCTCCGAATTCGACCATCTCACACCGTTTTTGGTGTTTTAGGACACCGAAAACGCGTTTTCGGTCACTACCGTAAAATGACACCTTTGATTGACATAAAGTCTTCCCGACCATTTCAAAATTCACACAATGGACGATTTCTTAAGGTTTCATGGCATTCTGAGGTCGTTCGGGTGGTTTTGACCCCCCAACGCGCCGTTTTAGCGCGCGTCGAGCTGCTGAAAACAACACAATCAGCCGTACCGCACGCACTGCACGTCTGATGGGCGCGTCGTCTCCTCCTACACATCATGAATAATATTCCTAATGTTTTTGTGTGGTTTCATGTCATTCAGAGAACATTTGCTCCGAATTCGATCGTCTCACGCCGTTTTTGGTGTTTTATGACACAGGAAACACGTTTCCGGTCACCGCGGTCAAACGACACATCCGATTGACGTTTCGTCTACCCAACCATTTTACAAATCACACAACGACTGATGTGGTACGGTTTCATGGCATTCCGAGGTCATTCGGGTGGTTTTGACCCCCCAACGCGCCGTTTTAACGCGCGCTGAGATGCTGAAAACGACACAATCGGTCGTACCGTGCGCACCGCATGTCCGATGGCCGCTCCGTCTCCTCGTACACGTCACGAATAATATTCATAATGTTTTCGTGTGGTTTCAGGTCATTCGGAGAACGTTTTCTCTGAATTCGACCGTCTCACGCCGTTTTTGGTGTTTTATGACACCGGAAATGCGTTTCCGGTCACCGTGGTCAAACGACACCTCTGATTGACGTTTCGTCTGCCCGACCATTTTAAAAATCACACAATGGATGATTTCGTATGGTTTCATGGCATTCTGAGGTCGTTCGGGTGGTTTTGACCCCCCGACGCGCCGTTTTAGCGCACGCCAAGCTGCTGAAAATGACACAATCAGCTGTACCACGCACACCCCACGTCCAATGGGCGCGCTATCTCCTCCTACACATTAAGAATATTATTCCTAATGTTTTCGTGTGGTTTTAGGTCATTCGGAGCACATTTGCTTCGAATTCGACCGTCTCACGCAGTTTTTGGTGTTTTGTGACACCAGAAACGCGTTTTCGGTCACCGCGGTCAAACGACACCTCCGATTGACGTGCCATCTACCCACCATTTAACAAATCACACAACAGATGATGTCGTATAGTTTCATGGCATTCCAAGGTTGTTCGGGTGGTTTTGACCTCCCAACGCGCCGTTTTAGCGCCCGTCGAGCTGCTGAAAATGATACAATCGGCCGTACCGTGAGCACCACATGTCCGACGGGCGCGCCGTCTCCTCTTACATGTCACGAATAACATTCCTAATGTTTTCGTGTGGTTTCAGGTCATTCGGAGCACGTTTGCTCCGAATTAGACCGTCTCACGCCGTTTTTGGTGTTTTATGACACTGGAAACGAGTTTCTGGTCACCGCGGTCAAACGACACCTCCGATTGACCTATCGTCTGCCCGACCATTTCACAAATCACACAACGGCTTGTGTCATATGGTTTCATGGAATTTCAAGGTCGTTCGGGTGGTTTTGACCCCCAACGCGCCGTTTTAGCGTGCGTCGAGCCGCTGAAAACTACACAATCGGTCGTACCGCGCGCACCGCACGTCTGATGGGCACTCCGTCTCCTCCTACACATCACGAATAATATTCCTAATGTTTTCATGTGGTTTCAGGTCATTCGGAGCATGTTTGCTTCGAATTCGACCATCTCACGCCGTTTTGGTGTTTTATGACACCGGAAACACGTTTCCGGTCATTGCGGTCAAACGACACCTCCGATTGATGTGCCGTCTGCCCGACCATTTCATAAATCACACAATGGCAGATGTTGTACGGTTTCATTGCATTACGAGGTCGTTCGGGTGGTTTTGACCCCCCAACGTGCCGTTTTAGCACGTGTCGATCTGCTGAAAACAACACAATCGGCCGTACCACGCGCAACGCACGTCCGATGGGTGCGATGTCTCCTCATACATGTCAAGAATAATATTCCTAATGTTTTCGTCTGGTTTCAGGTCATTCGGAGCATGTTTTCTCCGAATTCGACCGTCTCACGCCGTTTTTGGTGTTTTATGACACTGAAAACGCATTTCCAGTCACTGCGGTCAAATAACACCTTTGATTGACGTGCAGTCTGCCCAACCATTTCAAAAATCACACAACGGCCAATTTCATATGGTTTCAAGGCATTCCGAGGTCATTCGGGTGGTTTTGACCCCCCAACGCGCCGTTTTAGCGCGCGTCGAGCTGCTGAAAACAACACAGTCGGTCGTACCGCGCGCACCGCACGTTTGATGGGCACGTCGTCTCCTACTACACATCATGAATAATATTCCTAATGTTTTCGTGTGGTTTCAGGTCATTCGGAGAAAATTTGCTCCGAATTCGATCGTCTCACGCTGTTTTTGGTGTTTTATGACACAGGAAACGCGTTTCCGGTCATCGCGGTCAAACGACACCTCCGATTGATGTGTCATCTACCCGAACATTTTAAAAATCACACAACGGCTGATGTGGTATGGTTTCATGGCATTCCAAGGTCATTCGGGTGGTTTTGACCCCCCAACGCACCGTTTTAACGCGCGCTGAGATGCTGAAAATGACACAATCGGTCATACCGCGCACACCGCATGACCGATGGGCACGTCGTCTCCTCCTACACATCAAGAATAATATTCATAATGTTTACGTGTGGTTTCAGGTCATTGAGAGCACGTTTGCTCTGAATTCAACCGTCCCACGCCGTTTTTGGTGTTTTATGACACCGGAAACGCGTTTTAGGTCACCGCGGCCAAACAACACCTCCGATTGACATTCCGTCTGCCCGACCATTTCAAAAATCACACAATGGCTGATGTCGTACGGTTTCATGGCATTCTGAGGTCGTTCGGGTGGTTTTGACCCCCCAATGTGCCGTTTTAGCGCGCGCTGAGCTGCTGAAAACGACACAATCGGATGTACCGCGCACACCACTTGTCCAATGGGTGCACCGTCTCTTCTTACACGTTAAAAATATTATTCCTAATGTTTTAGTGTGGTTTCAGGTCATTCGGAGGACATTTGCTCCGAATTCGACTGTCTCACGCAGTTTTTGGATGTTTTGTGACGCCAGAAACGCATTTTCGGACACCGCGGTCAAATGGCACCTCCGATTGACGTGTCGTCTACCTGACCATTTCAAAAATCACACAACGGCTGATGTCGTATGGTTTCATGGAATTCCAAGGTCGTTCAGGTGGTTTTGACCCCCCAACGCGCCGTTTTAGCGCGCGTCGAGCTGCTGAAAATGACACAATCGGTCGTACCACGAGCACCGCATGTCCGACGGGCACGTCGTCTCCTCCTACACATCACGAATAATATTCCTAATGTTTTCGTGTGGTTTTAGGTCATTCGGAGCACGTTTTCTCCAAATTAGACCGTCTCACGCCGTTTTTTGTGTTTTATGACACTGGAAACGAGTTTCCGGTCACTTCGGTCAAACGACACCTCCGATTGACCTGCTGTCTGCTCGAACATTTCAAAAATAACACAACGGCATATTTCATACGGTTTCATGGCATTCCGTGGTCATTCGGGTGTTTTTGACCCCCAACGCGCCGTTTTAGCATCCGCCCAGCTGCTGAAAACGACACAATCGGTCGTACCGCGCGTACCACACGTCTGATGGGTACGTCATCTCCTCCTACACATCACGAATAATATTCCTAATGTTTTTGTGTGGTTTCAGGTCATTTGGAGCATGTTTGCTCCGAATTCGACCGTCTCACGCTGTTTTTGGTGTTTTATGACACCAGAAACATGTTTCCAGTCATCGCAGTCAAACAACACCTCTGATTGATGTGCCGTCTACCTGACCATTTCAAAAATCACACAACAGCTAATGTTGTACGGTTTCATGGCATTCCTAGGTCATTCGGGTGGTTTTGACCCCCCAACGCACTGTTTTAGCGCACGCCGAGCTACTGAAAACAACACAATTGGCCGTACTGCGTGCACCACACGTCCGATGGGCATGTCTTCTCCTCCTACATGTCACGAATAATTTTCTAATGTTTTCGTGCGGTTTCAGGTCATTCGGAGAATGTTTTCTCTGAATTCGACTGTCTCACGCCGTTTTTGGTGTTTTATGACACCAGAAATGCATTTTCGGTCACTGCGGTAAAAAAAAACCTCTGATTGACATGTCGTCTGCCCAACCATTTCAAAAATGACACAACGGCTGATTTCGTACGGTTTCGTGGCATTCCGAGGTCGTTCAGGTTGTTTTGACCCCCCAACGCTCCGTTTTAGCGAGCGTCGAGCTGCTGAAAATGACACAATCGGCCGTACCGCGCGCACCGCATGTCCGATGTGCGCGTCATCTCCTCATACACATCGCGGATAATATTAATAATGTTTTAGTGTGGTTTCAGGTTATTCAGAGCAATTTTGGTCTCAATTCGACCGTTTCACGTCGTTTTTGGTGTTTTATGACACCAGAAACGTGTTTCCGGTCACCGCGGTCAAACAGCACCACTGATTAACGTGCCATCTTCCCGAACATTTCACAAATCACACAATGGCTGATGCCGTACTGTTTCATGGAATTTCAAGGTCATTCGAGTGGTTTTGACCCCCCCCCCCAACGCCCCGTTTTAGCGCGCGTCGAGCTGCTGAAAACGACACAATCGACTGTACCGCATGAACCGCACGTCTGATGGGCGCGTCGTCTCCTCCTACATGTCACGAATAATATTCCTAATGTTTTCGTGTGGTTTCAGGTCATTCGAAGAACGTTTGATCTGAATTCGGCCGTCTCACACCGTTTTTGGTGTTCTATGACATCGGAAACGCGTTTCTGGTCACCGCGGTCAACTGAAACCACTGATTGACGTTCTGTTTGCCCAAAAATTTCAAAAATCAGACAACGGATGATTTCGTATGGTTTCATGGCATTCCGTGGTCATTCAGGTGGTTTTGACCCCCCAATGCGACGTTTTAGCATGCACCGAGCTGCTGAAAACGACACAATCTGTCGTACCGTGCGCACCGCACGTCCGATGGGCGCGTCGTCTCCTCCAAAATGTCACGAATAATATTCCTAATGTTTTTGTGTGGTTTCAGGTCATTCGGAGCATGTTTTCTCTGAATTCGACCGTCTCACGCCGTTTATGGTGTTTTATTACACCGAAACACATTTCCGGTCACCGTGGTCAAATGAAACCTCCGATTGATGTGTCGTCTACCCGACCATTTCAAAAATCACACAACGGCTGATGTCGTACGGTTTAATGGCATTATGAGGTCGTTCGGATGGTTTTGACCCCCCAACGCGTCGTTTTAGCGCGCGTCGAGCTGCTGAAAACGACACAATCAGCTGTACCGCGCGCCCCGCATGTCTGATGGGTGCGTCGTCTCCTATTACACGTCTCGAATAATATTCCTAATGTTTCCGTGTGGTTTCAGGTCATTCGGACCACGTTTTCTCCGAATTCGACCGTCTCACGCTTTTTTAGTGTTTGGTGACACCGGAAACGCGTTTCCAGTCACCGTGGTCAAACGACACCTCCGATTGACATGTCGTCTGCCCAACCATTTTTCAAATCATACAACGGATGATGTCGTATGGTTTCATGGCATTCCGAGATTGTTCGGATGGTTTTGACCCCCCAACGCGCCGTTTTAGCGCGCGCCGAGCTGCTGAAAACGACACAATCGACCGTACAACACGCACCGCACGTCCGATGGGTGTGCCGTCTCCTCTTACCCATCACGATTAATATTCCTAATGTTTTTGTGTGGTTTCAGGTCATTTGGAACACGTTTACTACGAATTCGACCGTCTCACGCAGTTTTTGGTGTTTTATGACATTGGAAACGCGTTTCTAGTCACCGCGGTCAAACGACATCTTCGATTGACATGCCATCTACCCGACCAGTTCAAAAATCACACAAAGGATGATGTCGTACGGTTTCATGGCATTCTGAGGTCGTTCGGGTGGTTTTGACCCCCCAATGCGTCGTTTTAGCGCGCGCCGAGCAGCTGAAAACGACACAATCGGCCGTACCGCGCACACCGCATGTCCGACAGGTGTTCCGTCTCCTCCTACATGTCACAAATAATATTACTAATGTTTTCGTGTGATTTTAGGTCATTTGGAGCACATTTGCTCCAAATTCGACCGTCTCACGCTGTTTTTGGTGTTTTTTGACACCGAAAACGCATTTCCAGTCACCGCGGTCAAACGAAACCTCTAATTGACGTACCGTCTGCCCGACCATTTCAAAAATCACCCAACGGCTGATGTCATATGGTTTCATGGAATTCTGAGGTCGTTCGGGTGGTTTTGACCCCCCAACGCGCCGTTTTAGCACGCGCCGAGCTGCTGAAACGACAAAATCGGTCGTACCGCGCGCACCGCATGTACGATGGGTGCACCGACATCTCCTACACATCACGAATAATATTCCTAATGTTTTCGTGTGGTTTCAGGTCATTCTGAGCATGTTTGCTTCGAATTCGACCGTCTCACGCCGTTTTTGGTGTTTTGTGACACCGGAAACGCTTTTCCGGTCACCGCGGTCAAACGACACCTCTGATTGACTTTTCGTCTGCCCGACCATTTCAAAAATCACACAAAGGCTGATGTCGTACGATTTCATGGCATTCTGAGGCCGTTCGGGTGGTTTTGACCCACCAACGCGCCGTTTTAGCGCGCGCCGAGCTGCTGAAAACGACACAATTGGCCGTATCGCGCGCACCGCACGTCCGATGGGTGCGTCGTCTCCTCCTACACGTCATGAATAATATTCCAAATGTTTTCCTGTGGTTTTAGGTCATTCAGAGCATGTTTGCTCCAAATTCGACCGTCTCACGCCGTTTTTGGTGTTTTGTGACACCGGAAACGCGTTTCCGGTCACCGTGGTCAAACGACACCTCTGATTGATGTGCCGTCTTCCGGACCATTTCAAAAATCACACAACGGCTTATTTCTTATGGCTTAATGGCTTTCTGAGGTTGTTCGGATGGTTTTGACCCTCCAACGCGCCGTTTTAGCGCGCGCCGAGCTGCTGAAAACGACACAATCAGCCGTACCACGTGCCCCGCACGTCCGATGGGCACGCCGTCTCCTATTACACATCACGAATAATATTCCAAAATTTTTCGTGTGGTTTCAGGTCATTCGGATCACATTTTCTCCGAATTCGACCGTCTCACGCTGTTTTTGGTGTTTTGTGACACCAGAAACGCGTTTCCCGTCACCGCGGTCAAACAACACCTCCGATTGACATTCCATCTGCCTGAACATTTCACAAATCACACAACGGCTGATGTCGTACGGTTTCTTGGCATTCTGAGATCGCTCGGGTTGTTTTGACCCCCCAACGCGCTGTTTTTGCGCGCACCGAGATGCTTAAAACGACACAATCGGTCGTACCACGCGCACCGCACGTCCGATGGGCACGCCGTCTCCTTCTACCCGTCACGAATAATATTCCTAATGTTTTTGTGTGGTTTCAGGTCATTCGGAGCACGTTTTCTCCAAATTAGACTATCTCATTCCGTTTTGGTGTTTTGTGACACAGGAAACGAGTTTCTGGTCACCGCGGTCATACGACCCCTCCGATTGACCTACCGTCTACCCGACCATTTCACAAATCACACAATGGCTTATGTCGTACGGTTTCATGGCATTTCGAGGTCGTTCAGGTGGTTTTGACCCCCAACGCGTCGTTTTAGCGTGCGTCGAGCTACTAAAAAAGACACAATCGGTCGTACCACGCGCACCGCACGTCTGATGGATGCGCCGTATCCTCCTACACGTCACAAATAATATTCCTAATGTTTTTGTGTGGTTTCATGTCATTCGGAGCACGATTGCTCCGAATTCGACCGTCTCACGCTGTTTTTGGTGTTTTTTGACACCGGAAATGCGTTTCTGGTCACTGCGATCAAACGACACCTCCGATTAACGTGTCGTCTGCCCAAACATTTCAAAAATCACACAACGGATGATTTAGTATGGTTTCATGGCATTCCGAGGTCATTCGGGTGGTTTTGACCCCCCAACGCGCCGTTTTAGCGCGCACCGAGCTGCTGAAAACAACACAATCGGCCGTATCGTGCGCACCGCACGTCCGATGGGCGCGTCTTCCCCTACTACATGTCACGAATAATTTTCTAATGTTTTCGTGTGGTTTCAGGTCATTCGAAGCACGTTTGCTCCGAATTCGACCGTCTCATGCCGTTTTTGTTGTTTTATGACACCGAAAATGCATTTTTGGTCACCGCGGTCAAACAAAACCTCCGATTGACATTCCGTATAGCCAAACATTTTAAAAATCACACAACGGCTGATGTAGTACGGTTTCATGGCATTCCAAGGTCGTTCGGGTGGTTTTGACCCCCCAACGCGCCGTTTTAGCGAGCGTCGAGCTGCTGAAAACGACACAATTGGCCGTACCGCACGCACCACACGTCCAATGGGTGCGCCGTCTCCTACTACATGTCAAGAATAATATTCCTAATGTTTTCGTGTGGTTTTAGGTCATTCGGAGTATGTTTTCTCCGAATTCGACCGTCTCACGCCGTTTTTGGTGTTTTATGACACCGGGAACGCATTTCCGGTCACCGCGGTCAAACGAAACCTTCGATTAATGTGTCGTCTTCCCGAACATTTCACAAATCACACAACGACTGATGTCGTACAGATTCAAGGAATTCTGAGGTCGTTCGGGAATTTTTGACCCCCGAACCCGCCGTTTTAGCGCGCGCCGAGCTGCTAAAAACGACACAATCGGTCGTACCGTGCGCACCGCACGTCTGATGGGTGTGTCGTCTCCTCCTACACATCTCGAATAATATTCCTAATGTTTTCGTGTGGTTTCAGGTCATTCGGAGAAGGTTTTCTCTGAATTCGACCGTCTCACGCCGTTTTTGGTGTTTTGTGACACCGGAAATGCGTTTCCGGTCACCGCGGTCAAACGACACCTCCGATTGACGTGTCGTCTGCCCGACCATTTCAAAAATCATAGAACGGTTGATTTCTTACGGTTTCATGGCATTCCAAGGTCATTTGGGTGGTTTTGACCCCCCAACGCGCCGTTTTATTTTGCACCGAGCTGCTGAAAATGACATAATCAGCCGTACCGCGCACACCACACGTACGATGGGAGCGTCGTCTCCTTCTACACATCACGAATAATATTACTAATCTTTTTGTGTGGT
Source organism: Viscum album (assembly GCA_963277665.1). NCBI lineage: Eukaryota > Viridiplantae > Streptophyta > Magnoliopsida > Santalales > Viscaceae > Viscum > Viscum album. Next base: position 257,457,657 of record OY728139.1, read on the forward strand.
TTCGTGTCATTCGGAGCATGTTTGCTCTGAATTCGACCGTCTCACGCCGTTTTTGGTGTTTTATGACATCGGAAATGCATTTCTGGTCACCGCGGTCAAACGACACCTTTGATTGACATTCTGTATGCCCGACCATTTCAAAAATCACACAACGGCTGATGTCGTACGGTTTCATGATATTCCGAGGTCATTCGGGTGGTTTTGACCCCCCCAAAGCGCCGTTTTAGCGTGCGCCGAGCTGCTGAAAATGACAAAATCCGCCGTACCGCGCGCACCGCATGTCTGATGGGCACGCCGTCTCCTCCTACACATCACAGATAATATTCCTAATATTTTCATGTGTTTTTAGGACATTCGGAACACGTTTGCTCTGAATTCGACCATCTCACGCCGTTTTTGGTGTTTTATGACACCAGAAACGCGTTTACGGTGACCGTGGTCAAACGACACCTCCGATTGACGTGCAGTCTTCATGAACATTTTACAAATCACATAAAGGATGATGTTGTATGGTTTCATGGCATTCCTAGGTCATTCAGGTGGTTTTGACCCCCCAACGCGCCGTTTTAGCGCGCGCTGAGCTGCTGAAAATGACACAATCCGCCGTACCACGCGCACCGCATGTCTGATGGGCACGACGTCTCCTCCTACACGTCACAAATAATATTTCTAATATTTTCATGTGGTTTCAGGACATTCGGAGCACGTTTTCTCCGAATTCGACCGTCTCATGCCGTTTTTGGTGTTTTATGACACCAAAAACGCGTTTACGGTCACCGTGGTCAAACGACACCTCCGATTGACATGCAGTCTACCTGACCATTTCACAAATCACATAACGGATGATGTTGTATGGTTTCATGGAATTCCGAGGTCGTTCGGGTGGTTTTGACCCCCCAACGCACCGTTTTAGCTCGCGCCGAGCTGCTGAAAACGATACAATCGGCTGTACCGCACGCACCGCACATTCAATGGGTGCGCCGTCTCCTCCTACAAGTCACGAATAATATTACTAATGTTTTCGTGTGGTTTCAGGTCATTAGGAGCACGTTTTCTCCGAATTCGACCATCTCATGCTGTTTTTGGTGTTTTATGACACCAGAAACGTGTTTCCAGTCACCGCGGTCAAACGACACCTTCGATTGATGTGTCGTCTACCCTACCAGTTCAAAAATCACCCAACGGCTGATGTTGTACGGTTTCATGGCATTCCAAGGTCGTTCGGGTGTTTTTGGCCCCCCAACGCGCCGTTTTAGCGTGCGCCGAGCTGCTGAAAACGACACAATCAGCCGTACCACGCGCACCGTACGTTCGATGGGCATTACATCTCCTCCAACACATCAAGAATAATATTACTAATGTTTTCATGTGGTTTCAGGTCATTCGGAGCACGTTTGCTCTGAATTCGACCGTCTCACGCCGTTTTTGGTGTTTTATGACACCCGAAACGTGTTTCCGGTCACCGCGGTCAAACGACATCTCCGATTGACATAACGTCTACCCAACCATTTCCAAAATCACACAACGGCTGATGTCGTATGGTTTCATGGCATTCCGAGGTCATTCGTGTGGTTTTGACCCCCCAACGCGCCGTTTTAGCATGCGCCGAGCTGCTAAAATGACACAATCGGCCGTACCGCACGCACCGCACGTCCAATGGGCGTGCCGAACTCTCCTACACGTCACAAATAATATTCCTAATGTTTTCGTGTGGTTTCAGGTCATTATGAGAATGTTTGCTCTGAATTCGACCGTATCACGCCGTTTTTGGTGTTTTGTGACACCTAAAACGCATTTTCGGTCACCGCAGTCAAACGACACCTCCGATTGACTTGTCGTCTCCCCGACCATTTCAAAAATCACACAAAGGATGATGTCGTATGGTTTTGAGGAATTCCGAGATCATTCGTGTGGTTTTGACCCCCCAACACACCGTTTTAGCGCGCGCCGAGCTGCTGAAAACGACACAATCGGCCGTACCACGCGCCCCACATGTCTGATGGGTGTGCCATCTCCTCCTACACATCACGAATAATATTCCTAATGTTTTACTGTGGTTTCAGGTCATTCAGAGCACGTTTTCTCCAAATTCGATCGTCTCATTCCGTTTTGGTGTTTTTTGACACCGGAAATGCGTTTCTGGTCACCGTGGTCAAATGACACCTCCGATTGACGTGTCGTCTACCTGAACATTTCACAAATCACACAACAGCTGATGTCGTATGGTTTAATGGAATTCTGAGGTCTTTCGGGTGATTTTGACCCCCCAACGCGCCGTTTTAGCGCGCGCCAAGCTGCTGAAAACGACACAATCAGCCGTACCATGCGCCCCGCATGTCCGATGGGCACGCCGTCTCCTATTACATGTCACGAATACTATTCCTAATGTTTTCGTGTGGTTTCAGATCATTTGGAGCACATTTTCTCTGAATTCGACCGTCTTACGCCGTTTTTTGTGTTTTATGACACTAGAAACGCGTTTCTTGTCACCGTGGTCAAACAACACCTTCAATTGATGTTTCGTCTGCTTGAACAGTTAAAAAATCACACAGAGGCTGATGTCATACGATTTCATGGCATTCCGAGGTCGTTCGGGTGGTTTTGACCCCCCAACGCACCGTTTTAGTGTGCGCCGAGCTGCTGAAAACGACACAATCAGCCGTACCGCGCGCATTGCACGTCCGATGGGCGTCCCGTCTCCTTCTACACATCACAAATAATATTACAAATGTTTTTGTGTGGTTTCAGGTCATTCGGAGGACATTTGATCCGAATTTGACCGTCTCACGCCGTTTTTGGTGTTTTATGACACCGGAAACGCGTTTCCGGTCACCGTGGTCAAACGACACCTCCGATTGATGTACCGTCTGCCCGACCATTTCAAAAATCACACAACGGATGATGTCGTATGGTTTCATGGCATTCCGAAGTCGTTCGGGTGGTTTTGCCCCCCCAACACGCCGTTTTAGCGCGCACCGAGCTGCTGAAACGACACAATCGGCCGTACCGCGTGCACCGCACATCCGATGGGCACGCTGAAATCTCCTACATGTCAAGAATAATATTCTTAATGTTTTCGTGTGGTTTCAGGTCATTCTGAGCATGTTTGCTCCGAATTTTACCGTCTCACGCCGTTTTTGAAGTTTTGTGACACTGAAAACGCTTTTCTGGTCACCGAGGTCAAACGACACCTCCGATTGACTTGTCGTCTGCCCGAACATTTCAAAAATTACACAAATGCTGATGTCGTACGGTTTCATGGCATTCCGAGGTCATTCGGGTGGTTTTGACCCCCCAACGCTCCGTTTTAGCGCGCGCCGAGCTGCTAAAAACGACACAATCAGTCGTACCGCATACACCGCACGTCTGATGGGCACATCGTCTCCTCCTACACATCACGAATAACATTCCTAATGTTTACCTATGGTTTCAGGTCATTCAAAGCACGTTTGCTCCAAATTCGACCGTCTCACGCCGTTTTTGGTGTTTTATGACACTTGAAACGCATTTCCGGTCACTGTGGTCAAACGACACCTCCGATTGACGTGCCTTCTAGCCGAACATTTCAAAAATCACACAACGGATGATTTCGTACGGTTTAAGGGAATTCTGAGGTCGTTCGGGTGGTTTTGACCCCCCAACGTGTCATTTTAGCGCGCGCCGAGCTGCTGAAAACGACACAGTCAGCCGTACCACGCGCCCCGCTCGTCCGATGGGCGCGCCATCCCCTATTACACGTCACGAATAATATTAATAATGTTTTTTTGTGGTTTCAGGTCATTCGGATCACGTTTTCTCCGAATTCGACCGTCTCACGCTGTTTTTGGTGTTTTGTGACACCGGAAACGCGTTTCCGGTCACCGCGGTCAAATGACACCTCCGATTGACATGTCTTCTGCTCGAACATTTCAAAAATCACACAAAGGCTGATGCCGTATGGTTTCATGGTATTCCAAGGTCGTTCGGGTGGTTTTGACCCCCCATCACGCCGTTTTAGCACGCGCCGAGCTGCTGAAAACGACACAATCGGTCGTACCGCATGCACCGCATATCCGATGGGTACGCCGTCTCCTCCTACCCATCACGAATAATATTCCTAATGTTTATGTGTGGTTTCAGGTCATTCGAAGCATGTTTGCTCCGAATTCGACCATCTCACGCCATTTTTGGTGTTTTATGACACTAGAAATGTGTTTCCAGTCATCGCGGTCAAACGACACCTTTGATTGATGTGTCGTCTGCCCGACCATTTCACAAATCGCACAACGGATGATGTCGTACAGTTTCATGGTATTTCGAGGTCGTTCTGGTGGTTTTTACCCCCCAACGCGCCGTTTTAGCGCGCGCTGAGTTTCTGAAAAAGACACAATCGGCCATATCGCATGCACCGCACGTCCAATGGGCGCACCGTCTCCTCCTACATGTCAAGAATAATATTCCTAATTTTTTCGTGTGGTTTCAGGTCATTCGGAGCACATTTTCTCTAAATTTGACCATCTCACACCGTTTTTGGTGTTTTATGACACCAGAAATGCGTTTCCGGTCACCGTGGTCAAACGACACCTCCTATTGACGTTCCGTTTGCCCGACCATTTCAAAAATCACACAAAGGCTGATTTCGTACGGTTTCATGGAATTCCGAGGTCATTCGGGTTGTTTTGACCCCCCAACGCGTCGTTTTAGCACACGTCGAGCTGCTGAAAACGACACAATCGGTCGTACCGCGCGCGCCGCACGTCCGATGGGCATGTCGTCTCCTCCTACACGTCACGAATAATATTACCAATGTTTCCGTGCGGTTTCAGGTCATTCGGAGCACGTTTCCTCCGAATTCGACCGTCTCACGCCGTTTTTGGTGTTTTGTGACACCGGAAACGCGTTTTCAGTCACTACGGTCAAACGACACCTCCGATTAACGTTCTGTCTACCCGACCATTTCAAAAATCACACAACGGAAGATGTCGAATGGTTTCATGGCATTCCGAGGTCGTTCGAGTGGTTTTGACCCCCCAACGCGCCATTTTAGCACGCGCTGAGCTGATGAAAACGCCACAATCGGCCGTACCGCGCGCACCGCATGTCCGATGGGCGCGCCGTCTCCTCCTACACGTCATGAATAATATTCCTAATGTTTTCGTGTGGTTTCAGGTCATTCAGAGCACATTTGCTCCGAATTCGACCGTCTCACGCCGTTTTTGGTGTTTTATGACACCAGAAACGCGTTTCCGGTCACCGCGGTCAAACGACACCTCCGATTGACGTGCGGGGAGGGCTGTACGGGGTGCGGGGGGGCTATCCGGGGTGGGGGGGGGGGGGGGGGGCTATCCGGGGTACAAGGAGGGCTGTCCGGAGTGCGGGGAGGGCTTTCCGGGGTGCGGGGGGCCTGTACGGGGTCCGGGAAGGCTGTCCGGGGTGCGGGGAGGGCTTTCCGGAGTGCTGGGAAGGCAGTCCGGGGTGCGGGAGGGCTGTCCGGGGTGCGGGGAGGGCTGTCCGGCATGTGGGGACGACTGTCCGGGGTGCGGGAGGGATGTCCGGGGTGTGAGGAGGGCAGTCCGACGTACGGGGAGGGCGGTCCGGGGTGCGGGGGGGGGGGGGGGGGGTGTCCGCGGTGGGGGGTGGCATGTTCGGGGTTCAGGGAGGGATGTTCGAAGTGCGAGGAGGGCTGTACGGGGTGCGGGGGGCCGGTCCGTGGTGCGGGGAGGACTGTACGGAGTGCGAGGGGCATGTCCGGGGTGCGGAAGGGTTGTCCGGGGTGTGGGGAGGGCTGTTAGGAGTCACGTATTTTTTTCAAAAATATTATAGAACATGCAATTCTAAACATTGAAAATTAAATGAACAAAAAATATCCAAATCAATAATCAGTTTCATGGTTACTTCTAAATTCGTACACACAAACATTTCATGAGGCCAAAACACACATGATACCCCCAAATCACGAAAAACCTCACTAGAAACCCAACATAAATATCAATAACAACCTTACCATTAAAAGCAGAAACACCTCTCATGATTATGATGTGTCATGTGTGTTCATCACTGACCTCCATCCGGTGGGCCAAGGGCCTACAACAAATAAACTTTATGAATATTTTCATAACAAAAAAATTTAAATTAAATAAATAAATACAGTATAAACCTGCGTCGTGTGATCCCTTGCACCATCACCTGGACGCACATATTCCCGCAGTGCTCTAACCTCAGCAGCCAATTGCGCATTTGCCTCCTCGGAAGCCCGCAGCCGTGTCTCGAAATCTGACAACTGCTGTGTCATCTGAGCAACAGTAGGACCGAAAACCACAGAGCATGACACTATAGAATGAGGAATCCATGTTCCATAGGTCAAACTATATCCATGCCCATCCCGACCAATGATGCGATGAAAGATCTCATCCCTTCACATGGGAAGCTGTCGCTGGTCCTCTGGCAGATGTTCTAATTCAGCTTCAAATTGAGCCTATGAAATATTTAAATATATATAAAAATATTAATATACAGATTTTATGTAAGTATTGGTAATGAGTACAAGCACTTACTATCAATGTTGCAGCCTCTTGATCATTGCGATCTCGAGTCCTCATCCACACCGACATTTTATCAGTTGGTGCACCTTGCTCTCGCAACTATATATGAATAGAATATAAACACAAAACCGTATTAATTAAAAAAATTAAAAAATGAATAATAAATACCTCATGTCGGATCTGAGACACGTGACGAGTCCCGAGCCTGTAAGGTGGTCCCTGCAACGCTCGATTCTCAGAATGGCATGTAGACACCTCCTATATTCAATTCATTCAAATATCAAACAAATCACACATTCTTGAAAATATATATACCAAAATAAATATACAAACCGAAACACCCTCAGTAGACCAATATGCAACTAAATCACGCCACTGAGCCGGGAAGACACCTCTCGAGACTTTTTCCAGAATGTCTGGGGCAACCACATTTGGTACCCAATGGTCCCTCTTGACTTTGCCTTTATAGTCTTTCCACATCTTACGGCATTTTCTCATACACACTGGATGAAACTCATCGGGACATACTTTCAAATTTTTCTATTAAAGAAAAAAATCACATATGTTATTTTTGTTTATATATAGGGAATACTGTAAAATGGTCTTCTTACCTGAACCTCCCTCTAAAGACGATCTAATGTGTCCTGAGGGATAGAAGCCCAGTCACGCGTGGTCAATGGAAATCGATGTGGATCACGTATGATATGACACAACTGATGAATAAATGCAGGGGAACTCCATCCCACAGGATGAAATACCTCATCAAATGAAACATCAAAAGTCGTGTCGGAATTCCATGATAATATACCACGACCAGGGCCTCTCCTGTGAGAGGAAGAAGCAGTCGAGTATGATCCTGTTGAAAACAATTTTATATACAAATTGACAGATGTTATATATATATATATATATATGTTTATTAATTACATAAAAAATAGAGACAATGACATTCCAACATACCTCGACCCTGAGACGTAGATGCCTCAGATGGATGATGTGGATCTTCTACCTCTTCCCCTGACATGCCTGCAGTCATGGAAAACATTAGTAAGAGGACTATCCAAAGTGTCCAAATGATAAATTGTATTGTTTTTTTAAAAAAAATCAAACTTGTACAGTTGTTAATCAAACAAAAAGGGATTGAATAATTAGTTGTGAATGAATTTTAAAAAATCAGAAAGTTTACAAAACAGATATACAAATTATGTACAAAACCAATCAATGCATAGCCAAATTTCAAATTGAATTAATAAAAATTCAAGCAGCACATGAACCAAATGAAGAATACCTCAATGGGAAGATACACCGACAATAACATCAATATAACATGAGTTAAATTACCCTAAATATTTATAACTGAATAAACTTCCAAAAGTGAGGATTAAAACATACAAGAATTTATAAAATGTTTAGATAATTTGTGATATCATAGGCTGAATAGTGGGAAAAAAATTATACCTTTCATTAAGCATGAAAATCGACCGTTTCTCCTTCAACAGCCGCTCTGACCCAATAAATATCTTCTTCACGTTGAACTATGGTATGTTGATCAAGATGTTGGGAAACAAAAGGAACAATCTCGGGTTTATCTTGTTCAAATACAAACACTCCTCGCCGAGACATTTTGACAACAACTTGCCAACTTGGATTCAAAGGCAAAGTAACGAAGAATACTTGTTCCTCTTGTGATGTCAAAATGAAAGGTTCATTATCAACTCATTCATTTCTATATAATATATAGTTAAAATTAACCAATGAAAATTGATATTGATCGACTTTAAATCCACACACTGGATCAACCCAATTGAACTTTAACAATATGTACTTCAACCCGTGTGTGTATACAACTTCAATGATGTCTATCAATTGACCATAGTAATAACCAGAATCGACAAATGGAAAACTGATTCCATTGTTTTGTGTTGCTCGTTTGTTGTCAACATATTTAATGTGAAATCGAAAACCATTAGCATCTATAGATTTATAATGACGGGCCGTTATAGATGGACCTTCAGCCAGTTGGATAAATTCTTCAATTAGCGTGGGGTCCCCTAACTCCCTCAGCTTATGAACCTACATAATTCATAGAATCCAATAATGATATATGAAGAAATAAATTAGTATAATACTTCTCTCATAATGAAAATCAATTTATATGTACATAATCCTTGAACCAATCATGAAATGACACATAATGAGACTATTGAATTTGCAAATCAGTTGCATGATACATCTCTTATTTTATCTCATTAATGTGTTTTCTTCAAATGATAATGCAATGTTTAAATGATCAACTTATGAAAACAAAACATGTAAAAGTTAAACAATAAAGTGATAAGATACTTTCTGCATTAACGGTGCAACTGATGGAGTATTGAACAAGATATATCGATGCGCTTGTATCCACTCGATGTTGTCCATATCATATGTGGTTCCTTCTCCAACTGGACCATCCTGAATCTGAGAGGGCTTATCTAATTTTGTTTCAACATCCATAAGATATTCTGCACAAAATGTAGTACACTCATCCATCAAATATCCATTGGCTATTGATGCCTCCGGATGAGCTCTGTTGCATACAAATCATTTCAATGTACTCAAATACCGCTCAATAGGATACATCCACCTGAAATGCACTGGACCAGCAGCCATTACTTCATCAATTGGGTGCACAGTCAAGTGGACCATAACATCGAAAAATGAGGGGGGAAATAGTTTCTCAAAGTCAAAAAGCGTAAGTACAATTCTGTCCTGTAAACTTTTTAAATCACTCAGTCGTTGATTTCTTAAACAAAGATGTCTAAAAACATTACTCATCTCAATCAACAGCTGAAAAAAATTGGGGGATAAACAATCACAAATTGCGATTGTAATCAACTGCTGAAGTAGTATGTGATTTTCATGACTTTTCAACCCTTGCAATGTCTTGCACGTCAGATTCACACACTTTGAAATATTAGAAGAGTAACCATCAGGCACCTTGAGCATCTTCAAAATGGAATGAAATGTCTCTTTCTCCTTTGTAGTCATCGTATACTGTGCACCAGGAATATATTCCTTGTTTCCCTAAGCTAACTGTAAATGCAACTGTTTCCTTAAACCCATTTCTTCCAAATCACAGCATGCATTAACATGGTCCTTTGATTTCCCACTGACACCTAAAATGGTCCACAATATGTTATCACAAACATTTTTTTCAATGTGAATGACATCCAAATTATGCCTAAGCATGTTAGTTTTCCAATACGGAAGACTATAAAGAATACTTTTCTTTTTCCAATTATGACTGCTCTGCCTACTTGCAGCTCGAATATTACATACTGGATGAGCCACCAAATCCTGAATTTCATATACCGTGCGAATATTTTATTCCTCAATCTGCGATAACATTTCGACTCCTGTCATGATATTTGGTGCTGGGATGAACTCTCTAGAACCATCAAATGCCACTCTGTCCTTTCTGAACCTCTGCTGAGGGGGGAGAAAACGTATGTGACCCATGTATGCCCATTTTTTGGAATGCTTAAGCCATACAGATTTTTTACTTTTGTTGCAACAAGGGAAAGAAAATTCCCCTTCGTACTCTATCCTGATAAATTTGCATAATCTGGGAAGTTATTGATTATCCACAATAATTCATCCGGTATTTTGAACATTTCATTCATTTCACAGTCATAAGTCATCACACCATCGCCCCAAAATTCATTCAACTCATCAATCAATGGCTGAAGGTAAACATCAATCTTATCCCCAGAATTTTAGGTCCATCAATAAGAGTGGAAAGTAATATAAATTGTTGCTTCATAAAAAGCCACATAGGAATATTATACGGAACCAACACCAAGGGCCATGTGCTATGAGTTTCACCAACCATAGATTTGAATGGATTGAAACCATCTGCTGACAATCGCAATCGGACATTACGAACATCTTTGGAAAAGTCGGGATGTCTCTTAACAAAATTAGTCCATGCATGAGAGTCTGCTGGGTGGGTTAACATATCACTTTCATGAACTCTTTCTGCATTCCATCTCATTAAATTAAAAACTTTAGATGACATAAAAAATCTTTTCAACCTTGGTTTAAGGGGAAAGTAACACATTTTCTTTAAAGAAATCGGTTTCCCCTGTATCACAATCTGACTTTGATGAGTCTGATTTCCCATGTTCTCTTTCCACCTGGAAGCACCACAAACCGTAAAAATATCCAAATGGGTAGTTTCTTTTCTAAACAACATACGGTTGTTTGCACATGCATCTATGGTCTCATATGTAAAACCTAAGTTCTCTGTCAGCTTACGATCATGGTAATACGACTCGGGAATCTTAGCGTCGATAGGAAGAACCTTTTTCAATAACACCAACAACATGTCGAATGATGTGTATGACCAATGATTCAAAGTCTTCAAATTCAAAAACTCCACGATAAAAGACAATTTATTGAAAGAAGTACATCAAGGATATAATTCTGTTTTTTCATCATCAATTGCTTCATAAAACCTCCTCGAATCACGATCTGCACCAGAGCGAAGATTTATCTCATTGGTCTCAAGATTCTGGATGTCAATGGCTTCAGGATCCAACCCACGTACCATTTCAGTAAGCATTTCATGCATTGGATCATTTATACTTGCATCAACATCCATCTGAACTATATCAGTATTTTCACAACGAACATATTCTTCTCCATGACGAGTCCAACTATTATAATTTCTCAGAAATCCATTAAAGAATAGGTGCTCCCTCACAGTATCTCGTGTAAATTGATATCTGTTAGCACATTTTCTACATGGAAAACTAATATAGTCACTTTCAGATCCTCTGGTGAAGTCAATAAACTGCATATTGCAATTGAAATATTCTCTAGACGTTTGATTTGGAAGATAAATCCAAATATTATCCATAATAAGATCCCTATAACAATCATTTACACAAGACTGATTACATTTTCATTTTTCATATCAAATATATTGAAAATAAATACTAATTAATTGTTTCTGAACCATTTATAAAATAATAATTTAAGTGAAATCCCATGTCATACCTGATTGCGCTACAAACTTTAAAGGGAGGGGAGCCGAAGGCGGTGCTATGAGGGATAGGAGAGGCAACGGTGGGGAGCCGAAGCCAGAGCTGGTGTGGCGAGGGTGGGGATGGTGAAGGAGGGGACGGGTGGTGGTGGTGCGATGAGGGAGGGGACAAAGACGAAGGGGACGAGGGTTGGCGGGGTGCGGGGGGGGGGGGTGTTCGTGGTGCTGGGGGGAGGGACGAGGGGTTAGAGGGCTGAGGGCAGAGGTCGGTGGCCGGAGGGGCTGGAGGCCGAAGGCCAGAGGACGGTCAGAGGACTACCGGGCTACCAGAGGTAGGTGGCGGGAGGCCCGAGGGCAGAGGGAGGCTGCAAGGCGGAGGGTGGCCAGAGCCGGAGGGAGGAGGGCGGACGGAGGGTGTCCGGAGGAGGGAATGGCTGGCAAAGAGTAGCCGGAGGGCGGAGGGCAGCTGGAGGGCAGCTGGAGAGCATCTGGAGGGTGGCCGACGGAGGGCGGGGCCTGTGGAGGGCGGCCGGCCGGAGGGCGGGGGGGGGGGGGGGAGTGCGGGGCGGCGGAGGGCGGGTCGGCGGAGGTCGGGGCGGCGGAGGGCGGGGCGGCGGAGGGCGGGGTGACGGGGAGGGTGGGGCGACGGGGAGGGCGCACGGAGACGGGTAGGGAACGGGCGACGGGGAGGGGGGAAGGGTTCGGGGGGGGGGGGGGGGGGCTTTGCAAGAGGAGGGAGGGTTCGGGGGGTGCAGAAGCATTTTTTTAAGGAAACGTATCGACTGCCACTGGCGGTCGCTATAGGTAAAGGGGATAAAAAGCCCATATTTATAGTAGTGACAGCTTCTAGTCTCATCAGAATACCAAAACTAGCTTCTTTAAGGAGGATCTCAAGAGGAGGATTTAAGAGGTAATTTTTCTCACTCTTCTCCTTTATTTTCCTTTCATGTTCAAGTTCATTTCTTGATCTCACCCCATCTATCTTCATTAGAATGGTATTTTACCTCTAGTATTATACATATACTGAATTTTTATGATGCAAATATTATCCAACCCCCCTTCCTTCTTCCTTTTATTTTTATTAAAGAGAAGGTTGTTCGTAAGGTGTTAATTTATCACCTTCAAGAACGACATGCTTTCTTCTTCCCTTTCTACCTTTAGATCTGGTCGTGAAACCATTATTATGGTTGAACCAGAAATTTTTTTATGTATTACCTATTATTTAATGTTCTAGAACTGACTTATGACCATATTAATAAGTGATAAGTTAAAACAAGTTCGTTATGATTGAAAAAACGCCCAATTTAACCCAGATAATCATCATTTAATTTTTATCCAATGATTCATCCACACGGATCAAATATAATTCATTATAAGATCATTAAAAATCATGTAATATTATTAACAACATGTAATATCAGTTCTTTATGTTTACCATGTTCTACCCAAACATCAATTTAAGAATACAAGTGAATCACTAAAGAAAACCATAAAAACAAACATTCCCGAATAATGTTTTTAAACTATATAACTCCATCCAAAGGCACATAAAATCACTCAATAAAACCATAATGAACCATATTAATGTTCACAAGGTTCTTTATTTCTAATTAATGAATATAATGTCATTATATAGGACATTAAAGAGAAGGAAGCATTTGGATACAAGGTAAGGGGAAATCTCAAACCCAATTTTCTTCCTTCGGGTTCTCCCTCTTTAACTCCATTTTTGATATGGTTACTCCTTAAATATCATTTTATCATCATTGTCACTACTTTTCTAGGATATTCATTTTTTTCACTGGTTTTTATGTATAACAAAATGTTTTCCAAAAGAACCCCTCTTTTAATAACACTTCATTTACTTCTCACTCAAAGTTGACGGTTCTTGTAACATATATGTTATTCCCTCCTTCTTTTGGGAACCCAAAGCTTATGATTGTGTTATTATGAGATGAAAACCATTAAATTCCATTGGTTAGTTATATACATTTTTTATATGTTTTCTATGTTTCAATCATAATAATGATAATGTTACGATGTGACTGGTGCGCCCGTAATTATATAGCACAATATGAATGTTTCAATGTGACAGGTGTGCCCAGAATTATACAGTGATCCAATGCATTGGGTAAAGTGATTAATCTCATGAGTAAATGTGAAATGATGTGTGAACAAGATTCTAGCCTGGTTCAGAAGTATGTGTGGCAGTTAATAACTAAGTCATGATGTTTCATTTTTTATGCATTGTCACATTTCATGTCTTTTATTTATGCTCCTATCATGTTCACGATATTTGTCCCATGTTATGATTATTCTCACCCCATGCTATGTTGTTCTTATCTATACTCTTACTAGGCTTATAGCTCACCCCTTTTGATATATATCCTCAGGTGGCTACATGTACTGAGGATAGGACAATTTCCAATAGGAAGATAAAGAAGAATCAATTAAATAAATGTTTATGCTTAATGTTGTAATTGTAATGTATGGTCCTAGTTTTCCCAATACACTAAACATTTGGATCCTCCATGTGTAATACTGTAATGTTTTTACCTTTAAAATGATGTAATAGTAATTTATGAAAAGGATGGGTTTCTATAGTTGGTATCAGAGGGGAGGTTTAGCTATTTTGGGAATTAGGATTAGTGAACCCTAGAGAAATCCTATTGCATCAGACTAAGTATAAATATGCACACAAGAAAATTTACATAGGGATCCCATATGTTATTATTTTGGTATAATTGTTTAAATTAATACTTTATTCATGACTTGATTACTTATATTCTGTTCAAACCCTTTTCTATTTTAGAAAATGTCGAGAACCAGGAGAAATTAGGCCAACAACTCGTGAGAGGGCCAATGCAATGATTGCATGAACAACATCCCCAAATGTTTGGGAGGTGGAGTTCAAAACATCATGGTGATGCTTACACAATTATCTCAAGTTATAAACAATAACCATAATAATGGGGAACGTCCTCCTTCACTAACGAGGGAGCAACTGTCTATCGAATGTCTTATGTGGCAATGGCCACTGACGTTTTGTGGATCTTATGATCCACTAGTTATAGAACAGTGGGTCAAATCCATGGAGAAGATATTTTATGTTCTTCACTATTATAAGATGGAGAAGGTGACCCTAGCCGTTTATCATCTAGATAGATAAGTCGATCAACGGTGGGCTTTGATTAAGAACACCAAGCCAAGGGAGGAAATTGAAGAGATGGAATGGGAAGACTTTAATATAATGTTTGTTAATAAGTACATCCCACTAACTCTTCGTATGAAGATAGAGAGAGAATTTGTAGAGCTCAAGCAAAAAGAAATAGAATATGTCACAACCTATGAAGATAATTTCACAAGGATTTCAAGGTATGCTTCGAGTTTTGTTATCAACAATGATAGAAAAATTGATAGATTCTTTAGTGGATTAAAACCACACCTTCAAAAGGCTCTTCCAATTCGATACTTTGGGAGTTATGAAGAAGTTATTCGATGTTCCCTCAAAGTGGAGATGGAGTTTGGAGAATGGTCCCATGGATATGGTGATATGAAAAGAAAAATGGAGTTTCAAGCCAGTGGATCTAATGATAAAGGTTGGAAGAAAACTCAATGACCCACAAGCCAAAAATGTGGGAATTTCCACCATGGGAACTACCTCAAAGGGACGGGGAAGTGCTTCATGTGTGGGAAAAAAGGAAACCATGCACAAGAGTGTCGAAAAGACATGAAAAGGAAGGATAATGTAGCTGATGAAAGGAGAGAACAACTCACTGTTCACTGCTACAACTATAGGGAGCTTGGGCACTACGCAAACCAGTACACCAAACCTCGAGTTCTCGAGGGTAATCAGCGTCAGTATCCACCAAAGCTAAAGGAACAAGGGAAGGCTTATTCCATCACTACTGCGGAGGTGGATCATGATAATGAAGTTGTATAAGGTATACTTCCTATTCACTCAATAATGGAAAAAGTATTATTTAATTATGGTTCTACACATTCCTTTATATCTTGAAAGTTTACTAGATCTATAGAATCGAAGCCCCAAAACCGTGAAGTATAGATATCTATAAAAACAACTAGTGGTGCAATCATTGCAACCCAAGTGTTTGACTCTTCTCCTGTTGGAGTATGTGGGAATATTCTTCTGAAAAATCTCGTAATACTTCCCTTTGTGGAATTCTATGTTGTAATGGGAATGAATTAGTTCTCGTTATATAGAGCACATATCAAATGATGGTAAAAGGAAAAATATTTTCATATTCTGAACCATCCCATGCTCCTCTACAAATGCAAGGAAGATCAGGAATCTCCATTGAAAATTCCTTCAATGGTGTGGATTTTTATTCCCTATGAAGAAGCATACCTCGCCCAAATGGTTGAGTCAAAGGAAAGTCCCAACCTTGAATAAATGCCTATCATGAGGGAATACGGTGTTGTATTTCCCGAAGAGTTACCGAGAATTCCCCCAGAACGTGAGGTAGAGTTCTCAATTGAACTCATACCTGGAGCCACTCCTATCTCAAAGTGTCCCTATAGGATGGCTCCTATCGAACTGGAGGAGTTAAAGAAGTAGCTGCAAGAGCATATAGACAAAAGTTTCATACTCCCTAGTGCATAACCCTGGGGTGCACCAGTGCTCTTTGTGAATAAGAAGGATGAAACAATGTAGTTGTGTATCGATTATTGGGAACTTAAAAGGATCACCATAAATAACAAGAATCATATCCCAAGGATTGATGACTTGTTTGACCATTTAAGAGGAGCTCAATACTTCTCAAAGGTGGATCTTCATTTTGGATATCATCAGGTAAAGGTGAAGAAGAAAGATATTCAGAAAACTGTCTTCCGTACAAGGTATGGGAACTATGAGTTTTTGGTGATTCCCTTTAGACTTACTAATTCCCCTGAAATCTTCATGGATTTGATGAATATAGTCTTTAGAAATTACCTAGAAAAATTTATTGTAGTGTTTATCGATGATATTCTCATCTACTCTAAGAGAAAGGAGGAACATGAATAACATCTAAGACTTGTGTTGGAGACATTGAGAAAGGAGAAGTTTTACGCCATGTTCAAAAAGTGTGATTTTTGGATGAACCAATTCACATTCTTGGGACATGCGATCACAAGTGAAGGAATTTCTGTGGATCCTTCAAAGACAAAGGCGATTGAGTAATGGCCCAGGCCCTCTAGTGTCATAGAAATCCATAGATTTCTTGGATTAGCTGGGTACTACCGACGTTTTCTGAGAAACTTCTCACAATTTTCAAGACCGCTAACTAAGTTAACAAGGAAAGGGGTAAAGTATGACTGGATAGAATAATGTGAGGGAAGCTTCAAGGATCTAAAGAGAAATCTGATCACTACACATGTACTCACACTACCGAAAAGTGGAGAACATTTTGTGATATACAGTGATGCTTCAAAGAAAGGCTTGGGTTGTGTACTCATGAAAAATGACAATGTGATAGCCTACGCCTCACGACAGTTGAAGATCCATGAGAAAAACTACTCGACGCATGATCTAGAGCTAGAAACCATGATTTTTGCATTGAAAATATGGTGGCACTACCTTTATGGCGAGAAGTGTGACATATACACCGACCATAAGAACCTAAAGTATATAATCACACAAAAGGAGATCAACATGCATAAATGGAGATGGTTATATCTAATCAAGGATTATGATTTCTCTATTCAATATCATCCTGGAAAGGCGAACAATGTAGCTGATGCTCTAAGTAGAAAAGAACCTGCTACTCTATCCATGTTGCGGATTGAGAAAGACCCTATCTCCTTAGATATGCAAAGGATGGATTTTGAAATCATAAGGGTAGGGGATACATCCTACATTTCCCAAATTATTGTGCAACCATCCATCCAATAGAATATTAAAGAAGCACAAAGGGATGATTTGGAGATACAAAAGAGGGTTAATGAAGTAAAGGAATGAAAGCTGCAAGAGTTCCATATCAATGATGATGGTGTGATTTGGTTTGGAACGCAACTTTGTGTGCCTTAATCACCCGAGATAAAGAAGGAGCTATTGGAAAATGCAATAGCTCAACATTCTCTATCCATCCAGGGAGTACCAAGATGTACCGTGATCTCTGGGAAAACTTCTGGTGGGATAAGATGAAGAAGGAGATTGCAGAATATATATCAAAGTGCTTGGTATGTCAGCAAGTTAAATCTGAGCAAAAAAAGTCCAAAGGTATGATGTATCCATTGCCTATACCCATGTGGAAATGAGAAAATGTTACTATGGAATTTGTTACGGGTCTCCCAAAGACGTCAAAGGGAAATAATGTGATATGGGTTGTGGTTGACCGACTCACCAAGACTGCCCATTTTATTTCTATTCGGGAAGATCTCTCACTTTAATAACTTGCAAAGATATTTGTGAAATAAGTGGTGAGACTGCACGGTGTCCCACTATCAATTGTCTCTGACCGTGATCCAACGTTCATGTCTAAATTCTGGAGGAGCCTTCAACATTCTTTGAGTACTGAATTAAATTTCAGCATGGCCTATCACCCCCAAATTGATGTCCAGTCTGAAAGAACTGTCTAGACACTCGAAGATATGCAAAGAGCCTACTCTCTAGAATTCAAAGTTGGATGGGACCAACATATCCCATTGGTTGAGTTCTCATACAACAATAGCTTCCACTCGAGTATTCAGATGGCTCCATATGAAGCTCTGTATGGAAAGCGATGTAGAACTCCAACCTGTTGAGATAAAGTTGGAGAAAGAAAGCTACTTGGACCTGATCTTGTGCAAGAGATGACAGAGAAGGTTCAAGTCATCCAGAAACACATCAAAGATACTCAAAGTCAGCAAAAGTGCTATGCTGACAACCGTCGAAGGGACTTGGAGTTCGACGTTGGAGATAAAGTCTTTCTTCGAATATCTCCATGGAAGAGAGTCATGTGATTCGGGAAGAAAGGGAAGCTAAGCCCAAGGTATATTGGCCCCTTTCATATCCTTGACCGGATAGGAGTTGTGGAATATCGTCTTTCCCTTCCATTGAATATAGTTCAAGTTCATGATGTGTTTCATGTATCACTACTGAGGAAATACATACCAGACCCCTCACATGTACTAAACTCAGAGGTGGTGCAGCTGGAAGACGATCTCTCTTATGAGGAGCATCCAATAAAAATTCTAGATCGGAGAGATAAGGTTCTACGCAACAAGACAACCCATCTTGTCAAAGTTTTGTGGAGGAACCATAAGTTTGAGGAAGCAACTTGGGAACCAGAAGAGGCAATGAAGGAGAATTAACCTCACCTATTTGTGTAAAGTGAAATTTCGGGGGTGAAATTTATTAAGGGGGGAAGAATGTAATGACCCAAATTTTTTCAATGGAAATTCCCTTCTTATAATTATGTACTCAAATCACATGAAAACAGAATATAATTAACTACTAAGTGCTAAGTGACCTTTAAACATAAGTCTATCACTTCTTTGATTTGAATTTCGAAAATCCGACATACACGGTTATGTACAAGATGATTTTTGGAGTCTAATAAAACAAAAATAATTTTTGGTGAATACTAATCTACTCTTATGAATAGTAAAATACCTTTATAAATAGTAATATGACCCTTATGAATATTAAATCATCTAACATAAGAGTAACCTTACCCATTAATAATTAAATAAAATTTAGAAATCTTAGAAAGTGACAATTTGACCTTAGTAAACGTTTTGGTATTTTGTAAGTAATAAATAAATAATTATAATTAATTAATTAATTTAAAAGAAAATGTATTTTCTTAAAATGTGTTCAATAATTATCAAATAAATTTCTTATAGTATTTAGATAATTTTATAAAACCTTACATAATTGTTGAAAGCACTATAAAATCAGTTTTTATTTTGAAAACTATTTTTTTTATATAAATTATGATTTTAATTAAATATTAAATTAATAATATTTAGAAAATTATTTTTAAAAAATTGACTTCATTTTTGGGTTCTACACGTTGAGAAATGGTTGGGGTAAATTTTTGGGATTTTTCCCCGATACTTGAATTTTTGATGAATAGTGAAATACCGTAATTACAAAAAATAAGCTAAATAAGCTAATTATAGAGTCATGTGTGATGTTCTTCTGACGTAAGCCCACTTGGTTCAGGATCACATGATAAAATTACTATTCTTGGTAATTCAAGACTCAATATTCCTTTCCTTATGGGAAATTAACAAACTAATGAATTTTATATTAAGGAAACCCCACTCCCCTCCACTATAAAAACCACCCTTCACACCCTCATTTCCTCGCACCTCTCAAGCTCCAAGCCTTCTATAAACTCTGAAAAAACCTCTTCCCTAGACCCTCTATGACTTCCAAGATCTGATAGTCTCATAAAAAGACTAAACCTAGCTTCCTTAAGGGGGATCTCAATAGGAGGATTTAAGAGGTAATTTCTCTCCCTCTTCTCCTTTATTTTCCTTTCATGTTCAAGTTAATTTATTGATCTCCCTAAATATATCTTCATATAAATGGTATTTTAAATCCATTATTATACATATATTAAACTTTTATGATGAAAATATTATCCAAACCCCTTTCCCTCTTCATTTTATTTTTATTAAAGAGAAGGTTGTTCGTGAGGTGTTAATTTATCACCTTCAAGAACGACATGATTTCTTCTTCCATTTATACCTTTAGATCTGGTCATAAAACCATTTATATGGTTGAACCAGAACATGTTATATGAATTAACTCTTATTTAAAGTTTTATAACTAACTTATGACCATATTACTACGTGATAAGTTAAAACAAGTTCGTTATGATCGAAAATCGCCCAAATTAACCCAAATAATCTTTATTTAATTCTTATCTAATGATTCATCAAAATGGATCTAATATAATTAATTATAATATCATTAAAACTCATGTAATATTATTAGTAACATGTAATATCAGTTATTGATGTTTACCCATGTTCTACCCAAACATCAATTTAAGAATACAAGTGAATCACTAATGAAAACCATAAAAACAAACATTCCCGAATAATGTTTTTTAACTCTATAACTCATAAAAAGGAACCTAAAATCACTTAATGAAATAATAATGAACCATATTAATGTACACAAGGTTCTGTATTTCTAATTAATTAATATAATGTCATTATATAAGACATTAATGAGAGGGAAGCATTCAGATACAAGGTAAGGAGAAATCTCGAACCCAATTTTCTTCCTTCGGGTTCTCCCTCTTTCACTCCATTTTTTATATGGTTACTCCTTAAAGATATTTTGTTAATAATTTTCTTTAATTTTCTGGGATATTCATGTTTTTCGCTGGTTTTTATGTCCAACAAAATGTTTTCCAAAATAACTCCTCTTTTAAGAACACCCCTTTTACTTCTCACTCAAAGTGGACAGTTCTTGTAATATATATGTTATTCCCTCCTTCTTTTGGGAACACAAACATTATGATTATGTTATTATCATATGAAGCCCATTACATTACATTAGTTAGTTATGTACATTTTTGATATGTGTTCTTTGTGTAAATCATAATTATGATAATGTTACGATGTGACAGGTGCGCGTAGAATTATATAGCGCAATATGAATGTTTCAATGTAATGGGTGCGCTCGGAATTATACAGTCCTTCAATGCATTGGGTAAAGTGATGAATCTCATGAGTAAATGTGAAATGATGTGTGAACAATATTCTATCTTGGTTCACAAGTATGTGTAGAAGTAAAACCACTAAGACATGATGTTTCATTTTTTATGCATTTCCACATTTCAAGTCTTTTATTTATGCTCCTCTCATGTTCATGATCTTTTTTCCCATTTTATGATTATGCTCACCCCATGCTATGTTGTTCTTATCTATCCTCTTACAGGGCTTCTAGCTCACCCATTTTGATTTATATCCTCAGGTGGCTACATGTACTAGGGAGAGGACAAGTTCCAATAGGATGCTTGAGAAGAAGAAATTAAATAAATGTTTATTCTTGATGTTGTAATCGTTATGTATGGTCCTAGTTTTCCCAAGACACTAAACCTTTGGATCCTCTATGTGTAATACTATTATGTTGTTTACCTTTAAAATGATGTAATAGTAATGTAAGAAAAGGCAGGGTCGCTATACTATTAAATTCCAATACAACCCCAAGTGTTTCATTAATGTTATATATATTATTATATAAGTCTTTTGGCCGATCCTTAGATTTTTAGGACTATTATATCAATAAATAATATAATATTTGTTTTAAAAACTCAATTATGTCAATTTTGACACTATTTAGAATTTTATTTTCTTGAAACCCATAATAACTTTATCACTTAGAATAAAATTTATTTAACCAACCCTAGCATGTCATATTAACATAGAAAATTAGTGGAATTCATAAAAAGTCTGAATTTTACATTTATTTGGATATTTATAATATCATTTACTTTAATATTTCATTAATAAGGTAATTACTGCATTATCATTATGTCATAAATAAGTTAAATTATTTAATGTCTAAAAATTATAAATAAAATACCATTATGTAGGAAATAATTTTAGCTTTCTAGTGAATAGTTATAGTCTAATTTATATTGTGTTTAACCCTATATTAAAAATGGGTTAGTTATTAAACATTGATTTTAACTCTTTTAACTATTCTGTAAATAAAATAATAATAAATGTCCTAATCTAAACTATGTGGACCAAATAGGATCATATTTTATTCCTAAGGTTTTATTTGGTCGAATTATACTTATCTAGTAGAATTTTTACATGTGTTATGGTAATTATTATAACATTTTTACCTTTAATTACTCTATTTACTTTTAACTGTTGTAAATAAAATTCAAAAGTTACTATTAAAAAAAAATTATTTTCATGTTATTGAACCAAATTTTACTTACTGATATTAAATGTGTCTCTAAATGTTTTGAAATTAAACTCACAAAAATGGTAAAATTAATTTTTATGCAAATTTGAAAATGCTCTTAGGAGGTGGGAAAAAGACAGTAAAAAGTTCGATAAAATTTTATATATCTAAATTTATTATAAAATGACTCCAATGAATTAAATTAAACATATATAGGTATTATATATCTATTTTTACATTAAATAAATTAAAATAAAATAACTAATTATTTAAATAAAAAGTTTGTTTTGAATAATAACGTAGTGTTTTTCACTATTCATCAAAAATTGAAAGTTTTCATAAAAATACCAAAACTTTACCCTAAGATAAATATGATATTATGAATTCAAAAATGAAGTGAATTTTATCAAATTGAAAACATATAAGTTTCATTTATTAATTTAAAATTAATTCCTATTGTCAAAAACAAAAAGTGGGTTTTTAAAAAGTAAAAACTATCAAAAGATTTACATATGATTATGTCAAATTTAAATGTAAAATTACTTATAATAACCTAAATTGTATTTAATGATAATAATATAATATAATTATACTTAAAAATCTTTAAAATTCATAATTTGTAACTATAAATTATTTTGATTAAAAAAATTCTGTTAAAACATAGTATTTTTCACTATTCCTCAAAATATAAATGTTATTAGAAAACTACCAAAAATTTATCCAAACTAAAATTTTATGTCTCGCTTCTAAAGACGAATTTAATTTCATTAAATTTAACAAATAAAAGTGTTATTTATTGGTTTTAAAAATGGTTCACCATTAAAAGGTGGTAATATGGCATTTTTTTGAAAAATATTTATTTTATCTGGAAAAATGAATTTGTACTTATATTATGTCTAAGAAACACATAATATAGATGTTAAAATTATATTTAGTATATAAGATTCAAAATATAGTTAATACTATTCATAACTTCTTTTTTGAATGATTAGTTTAGTAATTTTTTTGTGCTCGAACTCGGTGTTGTGAGTAGCGCAAGCTATTGAAGTACTTTAATGAGATAATATACTATGAAATCTTGGGGTGTTAGAAAAATAATTGAGGTTTGTAGTTTCATTGGTTTAGAATTTTAATATTAGTTATTTTTTCAAAAACATTTCTAATTGGAAAACCTGTTAACCAAGATAAAACGTAAAATGGTTAAGTTCACATGGACAAACAAATTTGAATAATATATGGAATAATTGAAGAGGAGATTGTTCAATGCTCATATTTTGACTCTACCATCAGGAAATGAAATAATTGGGAAATATAGTAATTCATAAAATAAGTGACTTGGTTGTGCCCTTATACATAATGAAATAGTTATTTCCTCTGCATCAATATAGCTAATGATTCATGAATAGAACTATCCAACATATTATCTTGAGTTGGTGATCATAATAATTTCTCTGAAGACGTGGATAAATTATCTCTATTGAAAAATACTTGAGATATACATAGACCATGAGATCCTAAAATACCTATTTTCATATAAATATCTCAATATGAAACAATTTAAATGTCTTGAGATTCTCAAGGATTGTGATTTTCCAATAAACTACCACCCAAGGAAGATAAATAAGGTTTAAGATGCATTGATTAGGAAAGATAACAGTATTATGAATGAAATGAGAATTTAAAAATATCCTATGATCATGGATGTAGTAAATATTGATATTTTAATTTTTAAGGAAGGGGATACATCACTATTTTTTCAAATAATTTCAAAACCATATTTATTGTAAAAGATAAATAATTATAAACCTGATGATTAGAATTTTTAAACGAAAATTAAGTACATTAATGATGGGAAATTATAAAACAATGTTTGTAATGATGACACTCTAAAATTTGAAAGGGGACTTTGTGTTCCATCTATACCTCAGATGAAAAGGTAATTATTGGATGATGGAAACATATCTAATTTTTCCATATTCCCAAATACAACCAAGATGTTTAGGGATTTTAGGGATCATTTTTTGTGGGATAATATGAAGTAAGAAATTGAAGATTATGTATCACGATTCTTGGTTTTTCAATAGGTAAATAGTGGGAGACAACATCATAGAGGATTCATAAAACCTCTTCCTATTCCTATGTGGAAATGATATGACATTACAATATAATTTTTTACGATATTACCAATGACTCATAGAATGAATGATTCCATATGGTTTTTTATTGATCTCCTTAACAAATATTCACATTTCCTTACAATAAGTGATTATTTCCCTCTTGAGTTACTAATATGGGTCAATATTAATGAATTTGTAATACTTAATGGCATGCCTATTTCAATTTTTTCTGATCATGATCCATGATTTACATAAAAATTCTAGAAACATTTTAGATGTATTTGGATACAAAACATCATTTGATCACAGCCTATCACCTTAAAACCAATGGACTATCCAAAAGTACAATTTAAACCGAAGAAGTCATGTTGAGGTTATGCTATATTTACTTTCAAGGTATGTGAAGTCAGTATTTAACTTTAGTATATGATTCTTATAATAATAGATTCTATTCAAGTATTCAAATGGTACCATACGAAGAATCATATGGAAATAGATATCATACTCCATCTTGTTGGGATGGAGTTAGTGAAAAGAAAATTATAGTTCTATGACTTGTTGAGAATAAAATGAAAAAGGGAAAAATTATCCATACTCGTATTAATGTATCTCAATGTAGAAAATATATTTATTTCAATAATATAAGGAAATATTTGGAATTTCAATTGGTATATCTTGTTTATCTCCATGGAATGGTGTTATATGATCCAGTAAGAAAGGGAAACAGAACCTCCGAAACATCACACCCATTAAAATTTTAGAACAAATTGAAGATATGGATTTTCAATTGGAAATTACACCAAGTATCTCTAAAGTACATGATATGTTTTGTATATCATTGTTAATTAAGTGCATGCTAGAAACACATGTACTCACCTTTGAATAAATAGAGTTAAAACCTGGTCTATCTTTCTATGAAGATCTCATCCAGATTCTTGACAATAGAGAGAATGTATTATGGAATCAGACTACTTGATTGGTAAAGGTACTTTTTATAAATCACAAAAATATATGAAGAAACATAGGAACCAGATTATATTATGAATAAAAACCACCCTCATTTGTTTAGAAATAAATAATCCATGAAGTTTTCATGGTTGAAATTTTTATAAGAGGGACAAATGTAATTAAATTCTAGTAAGTGAACATTATATTTTTATAAAACTACAAAAAATGAAAATTTTAATATTTCAAGAAACAAAAATTCAAATTTAACAGGATTAATAGTGATTTTTAGCTTACTTGTTCGAAATAAATATAGAATGAATTCTTGAAATTTTCCTTTAGAAATAATATTTTATTAATGATTGTAAATGTAGTATTTCACTAATATTTCTATGAGGAACCTGTCCTAGATACCCTCTCAATACTGGTACCTAGCCTAAATTTCTATATATCTAATGGGAGTTCTCAATCTCTATAGGCTAGCATCTAGCACCAAAGAATCAACAACTACAAATAGAGGGAATGATTTAAATGAACATAGAGTTGAAAAAATGACATATATACATATACATAATGAAATAGTAGATGAAAACATGAATATATAGGTCCTAAAGGACAGTGAACAACATAAGTTATACAACTAAAAGGGTAGAAAAAAAATATCCAAGTGACAAGTCCAATTTCAAAGGACAACATAGAAAAAATAGAAACTCCAGCAGTCTTCATGTGATAGTATAGGAAAACTCCCACCATATCACCCCCAGCAACCCAAAACCCAGCTGACAAAAAACCTCGTGAATTATTTTGGTGTTTTTCCTTTCCCCATGTCAAAAGACATAACAAGGTACATGCACCATCGAAGGTGTGAGAAGGGTCTAAGATAATAGGCCTAGTAGGGTCTCACCCTGGTGTTCCATGTCAAGTCTTTATACAATAATCCAAGCATTGTCAACTTTAAAAAATAAGACTTGATATATAGTTAAGTAGTTTTATGTCAAAAGTATGGAAAAAATTTAATTTCCCACTTTCTATATTTCCAAATAAGTAAGGTAAAATATTTTCAAATCGTTTCACATACATATATCAAAGAAGACATATCAAAACAAAACAATCTGTGTATCACATATCATATGAAGATATATTGTAGTAAAACCAAAATAGTATAGCCAAAAGCACAGGAAACATCACTCCAAGGATCACACTTGGTCAATATAGCTATGAAATTCATACCTAACATAGAAAATCATGTGTATCAAGTCTCTAGAAATGTGCATAAAATATATAGAGTATAAAAATGTCCCATAATGTAAAACTATTCTACAAGTCTAATATGTCCCTAGAAAATTGGGCCTAGGGAGTAGAGTATCACCCCATTAATGACCCCCCCAACAGTGGAAAAGGCCCATTACAACACATTCTTCATAAGTACCCAATGATTTTCAAGGGATATATTATCAAAACTATTTCATTAAAACAATGATTTAAAACACACTTAAAAATATGTTACATAATTATTTGAAAAATACATTTCATTTAAAAAACTCTGGGAAACCCATCTTTTTACAAAAACCCCTTTTCACACACATAAATCAATCCATCAATCGTAAAATTTCATTTATTAAATAATTTATGAAAAATAAGAGCAATGCAGTTCATTCAACAAAGGATAGAGATAGAACCCCTAACCTTAAGTTAATGCTCTCAAATTCCCATGAATGGATCCACCAACAAGAAGAACAAAACAATGAAAATAGAGGCCTTATAATCTATAAATTCACCTCATAAGTGATAACATTTAACAAAAGTGTTGGAAAAGAGGAAATATCCCAAATTGCATAAAAAACACACTCCAACTGTATGAAAACCAACAAAGGATCGCCACTGGAACAAGATCAATCAACGAATATAGAAATAATAAAGAAGAAATATCACCACATATCAAGAAAACTAATAGTACAATGTAATGGAACTATAGAGATCAAAGGAAATGAATTATTAGAAAGTATTCTCTTACCCAAAGAGAACCTATGCATAACCTTGATGATCAAATGAAAAATAAATCAATCCATAATGAGTGGATGTTCCGAAAAACACCATAGAATGCTTCTAGGTCAAGAGAAAGGAGGGTGGAAATGAATAATAAAACAAATCATTTGAGAATCACCTTAAAATCCAAACTCTCAATAAATACATTGAGTGTAATCCCATAACACGTCTTGTAATCCAAGACACTCAAGTACCCCAAAAAACCATATCATTTTCATTAAAAACCCAACTTTTAACATTACATGATGTGTAATATTTACACGACATGTAAACTTTCACAGTGTGTATTTATCTCAAAGCATGATCCTGATGATCAAATACATGATTTTTAAACTAGTTGCACAGTGTGAAATCACCCAAAAGACTACAAACCTAGTAGTTTCATACACGAAAACACAAAATACAATGGTAATTCTTTAACTCAGGGATAACCCTAACAATCAATTACAAATTTAAACCTAGAATACATTAATTCAAAAAAACATACATCCATGAAGATTAGGTCTTCTTACCCAAAAAATTATCTCCATCATCAAGAGTCCCAGTATGTACCCAATTAACGTGGAAAATCAGTGAACATATGGTAAATACCTAAATGACGGTAACAAGATGTTATAAACTACCCACAATAATACTTTCCATCCCTTAGAAGTAATGTGGATGAATGTAGTCTGGAAAATATGTGAGGCCACTACTCCCTCATCAATTATTCACACACCTATGTCTCATGATAACATGATCCATTACACCATAACAATACTACCAATGAAATCAAATTCCCATGGAATAATTTAACTTGAGAGTTAATAGTATAAACTAACTATTGAAAAGCAGAATCCTCGGTCTCTAACTAAACCTATTCCCAACTCGTAACATGAGAGCAGTCAAGATTATATTTTATAATATGTGATATGTGGAAAACAACACAAATATTCTTCAAATAAACTGGTAGTTCCAACCAATAAAGAACATTCCCAATTTTTTTAGTGAACTCAAATGATCAATCATATCTCGTAGCCAACATTCCCTATTATCCAAGTCGGCGATGACTCAACTAAGGATAAACATTCAATAAAAACTAGTCAAATATGGAAAACTCCAAAGGACTAATCCACTGATCCTCATAATATTTCTATATGATTTGAGAAGTAACCAAATTCCAATGTATATCCTAAATCCTCATTACCATCTTCAAAAAATGCATTATCCTATAAAATATGATTCACCCACCTCTTCCCAACAAAGTGGTTTCATGCAAAGGAGGCCATATAATTCCTTGAAAGGAGTCATTTTAATTGATTATGGATAACTATTATTATAATGAAACTCGATAATTCCTATATGAATATCTCAAGATCCATTGAAATCCATGACACAGTCATAGAGTATATCCTCTAGTATCTGAATAGTATGTTCCGTATGACCTTCTATCTATCAGTGATAAGTTGTACTCGACCTGACCTAAGTCTCCATCACCTCTTGGATACTTTTCCAAAAACAAAAATTAAACCAAATATCCATATCTAAAATAATGGAAAAAGGACCCCCATGTAACCTCAAAATCTCCTGTATATACATATCACCTAGATCATAAAATTTTGTGGTGTCTTTGATCAGAATGAAATGGTAGGATAATATCAACAGATCAATCACCACCCAAGCCACATTCCTCCCTCAGGGAGTCTATCATAATCCAAAAAAAAACATGGATACGTCATCCCATTTTTAAACTAAAACCAAAAGAGGATGGAAAAATCAAGAAAGTTTTAGACACACTACCTTTGTCTATTGGAAGGTTTAATAGTGGGACACATAATTCGTAATGTCACACTTCATACCCGACCACCATAATAAACTTCTCATGTCATAATACATATTTACAGTGCACTTATAAAAACCCCCATGAGGAAATATGATAATAAAATAAAACTGATCTCCTCAGAGGTTCTATGAAAATAGACCAATCCCCAAAACATAGAATACCATCTAATGAGAAAGACTAGACAGTAATGGTATCCCCACCATATAGGATTTCTCTAATTCCTCGAAACTCGTCATCATGTTACTAACCATACATAATAGAATCTATAAGATATGAAGATAACAGAACTCTATCCAGAACCATACCCAAAATATCCTCTTGTGTATCTAGATAAAATTAAGAAAAAATCATCATAATGTTCCACTCCTCCTCTGATTCCGAAACATAATGTGATGGTACTTTAATTCTAAGATCATATACAATAAAATTTACATTTACCATGGTATAGGAGATGTAGAATTAAAAAATATAATGGTGTTCCACCCACTACATGAGTCTAATATTCGATTATTTATGAGAAAATATATAGTTATGACTATTTCGGTCAGAGAATACTATAAATATTTCCCCAAAAAGATAATGTCACCAACACTTACGTTCATGCATAACTGTAATAATCTCTAAATCAAGATTGGGAGAATTCTTCTCATGTTATCAAAGATGAAAATAATCATACACCACCACATTATCATCCTGCATAAGCACACATCCCAAACTTGCATGTGAAACATCAAAGAAAACCATATACCCCTTACTAGGATTATTTAATATCAGAATAGGAGTCGATGTTAGTATCCATTTCTTCTCATTGAAAGAAGATACACACATTTCATCCAATATAAATTTAACCACTTTCCTGGTAATAAAATTCAAAGGTGACACCAACTTTGATAAATCCTTGATAAACCATCAGTAGAATCCAACAAGACCAAGTATGCTTCAAATATCAATGACATTTGGTGGTTATTACCATGATAAAACAACTTTCACCTTCTCAGGATAAACTGATAGCACATGCTCAAAATTAAAATTTATTAATAAATTCACTTTTGTAATCCATAAATTTCATATTGAAATACTTCCATTTAAGTGGTGACTCCTCATGATTTCCAAAACCAAACCCCAATGGTTATCGTTATCACAGTCTTCATCAAACCATGAATAAACTAAAATTTCATCCAAGAACACTACCAAAAAAAGTGTTGAGACACTAATAAAATATTTGATTCATCAAATCCTTAAGAAATGAAGGTGAATTAGGTAGAAAAAATAGTTTCACAATATATTTTAAGTGGAAATAAATGATCCTAAAATCTATACTTTGTATATCAGACTCCCAAACTCTAAGCTAATGATAACCCGAATGAACATCAATACTTAAAAACCAATTTTCCCCCTTTAACTGATCAAAAAAATCATCCACATGAGGAAAACGATTCTTTTTCTTAATCATTACTCTATTCAACCTCTAAAATTCTAGAAACAATTTGATTGAACCATATTCATTCATGGGAAAAAACACTAGTTATACCCAAGGAAAAACACTAGGGTGAACAAAACCCTTTTCTATCAGATCATCCAACTGAATCGTGACCTCTTTCAGCTCTAATGGTTCTATATTGATGGGAGGTATCGAAATTAGATACGTATCTAGAACCAATTCAATCCTAAAATACACATCTCTAAATATATAAATACTATATAAATCATCTAGTATGAAATCAATAAAATCAAAAACAAAATTTGAAATATTAATAACAAAATAAATGTCATTGGGATCAACTGAAATTTTAAATGAAAAACGATATATCTCTAGATAGGAAGGTCTTGTATTACCAGACCTCAGATCTTTCTCCCCCTAAAACACATATGATATCTCATCATCCAAAAGTAATGATACATGAAAATGATAATAATAAATGTCATAATTATGAAAAATAATTCAAAATATCTCAATGATGATGTCAAACAAATCCAAATCAAGAATGAGGAAATACCAAACCAGCTCTGCATCAGATATCAATAGTGCACAAGGACCCTGAAACCCTTTCTATTTAAACTTCTTAGTAGGTGTATCTAAATCCATAACAATGTACATGAGATCTATTTTAATTTTAAGAATATCAACAAAACAAACAGATATAAATTATTGGGACATACCATTATCAAATAAAGAATTATCCATTGAGGATTCAATAAGTATGGTACCGTTCACTATTGATGGAATCATATCTACCTCTATTGGGAATTAATCTAATGAAAAATGGGTTGTTACTCCTAATTAATATGGATGGATCCTTATAGTATTAGAAACATTTGATTGTACCATAATATCCTTTGGGGTTTATGATCCATGGACAAATCATAGCGCAAACATATCCAAACAAAAATAGTGTAGATGACCATAACATCCACAACTATTACACATATTTATAGGTGAAGTACAAGAAAACAATGTGTTTATTATCTTTCCAATATGATATAAAGACAAATGAACACCACTATCTGCAAGTAGAGGTGATGAAGATGCATTCTGTAGAGAACCACCTCCACCAATCTTGCGATGATCTTTTCACTCTCTATTCTTCCATGTTGTATCACTGAATATTCCACTGGGTGGAAGAGAATAGGTAGAAAATCCATATTTTCCTTCCATATTCATCTCTCACATATCCCTATCCACTGTATCTTTATAGGTTGATAGGTTCACTATAAATATTAGTTACCTAATATTTGATTTCAAACCCTGTAGGTACTTCTGAGCTTTTAGCTAGTCATTCCATACCACTTATGGTGAAAAATAAACCAGCTTAAAAAATGATTGGTGTGCGCCAACACCGAATTTTATACAATCTACAAAGAGAGAACTCCAGATACATATCCACCATCAGAGACTCTGGAAAAAATGTTGGAAGGAGAGAGTCTTAGAACCCTTCCAGTCCATAACCATGTGCATATTCACCTGTACTATAGAATCCCACCATCGCTTGTTGGAACCCTCAAGAATAAATGTTACACACATCACCTTGATATTATCAGTTTAATCCATGAATTGAAATAACTAATCAATATTCTCAATCTAGTACTTTTCTTATTGAGGTTCATTCTTACCCTTAAAGGATAGTGTCCTCTTACACAATATCTCTCATGATCGATCTATGTCGGCAACATATCCTTGTTGTACCTTCACAACTTCATCCTAGACACGTAGTAAATTTTGGTCTATATCATAAATTGCATGGGCAGTAACTTTGATAAAATAATGATTGAGGGAATGATTCCCTTCAAGATTATTAGCTTCACCCAGTTTTGGAACATATAAAAGATATCTCAGAGGCATACAAGTACACACAAAAATAGATTTTTTTAAAAAAAGGTAATGCTTTGGTCAAAGACCAAAGCACAATTTATTGATAAACAAAAAAGTATTACAAGAGGCGAAAGGATGGAATTTTTTTACAATATCTATCAAAAAGATATAGTAAATCATAAGGAATAGAGTCCAGACAAGTCATGCTCTGATGAACTCTTTTGTTTGAAAGAGCATCAGCAATGGCATTCACTTCACGGTAGGCATGAGTATTATATAATCGATCCCATGGAGCAAGTTCAGACAATTCATCCAACGA
This sequence comes from Viscum album, assembly GCA_963277665.1. Lineage (NCBI taxonomy): Eukaryota > Viridiplantae > Streptophyta > Magnoliopsida > Santalales > Viscaceae > Viscum > Viscum album. The sequence goes on from OY728139.1 coordinate 257,490,630, forward strand.
GTGGTAAGTGTCCAGGCCAGATGAATGTTGCCATTCCAGATGGCATGAATGATAGTGGTTGAATCACTTTGAATCCAAAGATCTCTCCAAGCTTTTTGAAGCGAAAAATCAACAACATGAATGACCCCCAGCATTTCTGCCTACAGAGATGAAGAGTGACCACATCCAACATAGAAGCATCCCTGACACTGTCCAACTGAGTCTCGGAAGATAGCACCACAACTGGAAGGGCCTGGGTTGCCTTTGGAAGTGCCATCAATGTTCACTTTGATCCATCCTGGCATTGGTGATTTCCAGAACACTTCAAAAGAGTGTTTGGGCTTTGGGTAGATGCCAGGAACATGGAGATGATGAAGGATCTCAAAGTCACCAATCAAATTGTTGCAATAGTGTTTTTGAATTGAGGCAGCTTCATGAATTGAAAAAAGAATCCGAGATTTCCCTACTTTAAGATTGAGAGAGTGATTATTGTGAATGAGTTCATTTCTAACATACCAAATATCATGCAGGAGTTCCACCACTGCCACAAGAAAAATATTTTTAACCTGCAGAGAAACTTCATGTCTTGTGGAATTTTTTAATAATAAAGAAATTGAGTCAATAAAGAACTATCTGCAATTAAATAATTCAAAAATATAATTACATAGGGCACAGGCCGTCACACAAGATAGAAAAATATGATTGGAATCCTCCCTATGCTGATTACACAGGCGACATTTAGAACAGAGTTGAACACCAAAAGTTTGCAGACCAGTTTCCTTTGGTAATCTATTATGGGCAATGCACCACATAAGGGTGAGCCTAGAAGGTTTAATCTGGGGTTTGATAAAATGATTCAACCACAGAAAACTAGATTCATTTTCAGAGAAATTATGCTTATAATAGTTTTTAGAATCTAGAATGCCATTTGTAGAAGGTTCCCAAACAAGGAAATCATCATCAGAAGAAAATAGATGATTATCAATAATTTGCGTAATATTATCAGGTAGATCATGTTGATGAGATTGTAAGACCTCCTTTATAGTCTGATTAGTATCTTCAAGAAGATTATTAGAAGGTAAAAATGATATCAGAGGGTTACAACACCATTTTTCAGACCAAAAATTTATGGAAGAATCATCATTGACTATCCATCTAGAATTTTTCATGATCTTGTGATATGAGTCCCGGATAGATGGCCAGATGGACGAGTAGATGAAATTAAAATTCCCTTTTAAAAGCTTAAAGTGGAATTTACGGTTCATAAATTCAATAGTTTTAGAAGTGGAATTAATAATGCACCGAGTAAGGAGGGCCTGAAGAGCATCATTGAACAACATTAAATTTTTAATGCCAATTCCCCCATTGGCAATGGGTTTACAACATGATTTCCAAGGTATTGTAACAAGCTTCTTTTAAAAAATGCTTCCAGACCAAATGAAGTTTTTAATATATGTATTAATTTTTCTAAAAATTATGACAGGCCATTTATAGACCATAAGGGAATAGAAAATTTTAGAAACAATGGTCGATTTAACCAAACAAATTCTCCCAGCCATGGAGAGGGATTTCCCTTTCCAGCTAGAGAGTTGATTTGTGATTTGATCAATGATGTTAGAAAAATAGGTTTCTTTGGGCCGACCCCAAAATATTGGAACACCTAAATAAGTGAAATGTAAAAGACCCTCTCTAATACCCAGATAAGTGGTGATACTATATTTCCTTCTTATAGTAAAATTCTTTATAAAAAAGATATATGATTTGTTCCAAGAAATTGCTTGACCTGAGATTTCTTCATATTGAGAAATAGCTTGCTTGAGAACATGAAGATTTTTTTGATCCACTTTTATGAATAAAATAATATCATCAGCATATAAAAGATTGGTAGGGGCATTTAAATTCCTGGAAACTTGATTAGGTTTAAGCATATTTTGATCAACCAGATTGTTAAGAATTTTGCTTATGTAATCCTCAGCAATAAAGAAAAGAATGGAGAAAGAGGGTCGCCCTTCCTGACACCTTTAGAGAAATTTAAGAAACCTCTAGGGGTACCATTAATCAGGATAGAGATATAAGCTGAGCAAAATAGACACTTAATTCTACCAATGAAGGAATCATTAAAGCCAAAGTTTTTTAGGACCTTGAAAATAAAATTCCAGTCTATGGTGTCAAAAGCCTTTCTAATATCCAGTTTGATGGCCACAAAACCCCCTCTTTTGTTTTTATTTAAAATATTAATACATTCATAAGCAAGAAAAATACAGTATTGGATGGACCTTCCTTTAATAAAACCATATTGGTTCCAAGAGACGATTCTATTGCAGATAGGAGAAAGTCTATTTGCAATAATTTTGGTGATGATTTTATAGATTATGTTAATCAAAGAAATTGGTCTGAATTGATGGATTTGAGAAGCATTCTCAACCTTAGGTATTAATGTTAAAAATTGAGCATTGATTCCATGAGGTAGAGATCTAGGAGTGAAGAATATCTTAACAAGGTTACAAACCTCATTGTGTATTATATCCCAATGTTTTTGGAAAAAACCATTATTGAATCCATCCGGACCAGGAGCAATGTCTGGATTTAGACCAAAGACAGTGTCTTTAATTTCATGACCAAGTGGAGTGCTTAAAAGAGACTCATTGTCTCTTTAATCCACCATTAAAGGAATAATATCAGGTTTAAGATCAATATTTATATCAGGATCATTAAAAATGTTATAAAATTACGAGGTAACATGATCCGTAATTGCTTCTTCAGAATAAATGATCGAGTCATTATGAATGATCATAGTAAGAGGACTATTGGCCTTTCTAATTCTTTAAAAAAAAATTATAGAATTTGGTATTGTGATCACCATTTGTAATCCATTTAGTCCTGAACATTTTTTTTATGAATATTGTCCTTAAATGTGATTAAGTAATTAAGTTTAGAAGAGACATTAGCTTCCAATTGAGGGTCCATATTAAAATCTAAATTAGTGTTTTGAGTTTTTATATGACTGAGTTCATCTTCAAGATAAGAGATATGAAGATCTATTTGAGATTTTTTATTTTTACACCATCCTTTAAGAGCCTGCTTGAGAATTTTCAATTTTTGTAAACAAGAAAATGAATCTTTATGGTGTTTCATACAGTTCCAGGTGTTATAGATAAAAGCGACACAATCAGGATTCGTAGACCAAGCATTATTAAATTTTAAAGGATGGATAGGCCTTAGATCATTCATAATAATTCTAAAAAGGGTAGGATGATGATCAGAGTTGAGTCTAAGAAGAGTTACACTGGATATTTTGTCCCAGTTATCAGGAGCCTTCATGTTGACAAAAGCCCTTTCAAGTTTACTAGCATCGTTTTTGTTGTAATGTTTCCTTTAACAAGTGTATTTTGTGCAAATAAGAGTGATTTCAAAAAGGTTAGAATCTTCAATAGTAGATTTAAATTCCTTGGAGGATATATAAAGGTTTGAGGGTCTAATTTTTTCAGAAGGGGTAAGAATGGCATTGAAGTCTCCCAAAACATCCCAAGATTCTTGAATGTGTTTAGCCATATCAAGGAGTTCATTCCATAAAAATGGATATTAACATCAATAACTCAAAATAGGATACACAAATCTCAACATCCCATGGTAACTTGTGTCTATATAGGGTATGTTTTTTCCATAAACTCACCAAAACCTACCTCTCAAGTCCAAACAATCCTATATCCACTTTAGAAAACATCCAAAGATAATCAATCATGATCATATAAATATTATGATACCAAACTATGATGAACCTAATATTAATACCCTTTCAATAATAGTACTAAACCCTAATTTTCACTTACCCAAAGGTATTTCCCTATCCACACAGGCTGGAATCTAGCACCCAGACATCAACAACAACAACAAAATGTAACGATTTATCCTAACCTGATGCATAAAATAAGACATATGTTGAATAAAACATGAATATATATTTTATAAATGATAGAGAATAATTTAATATCTACAACAAAAAATGTATATAAAATATCCAAGAGACAAATCCAATTACATTGGATGGAAAATCTAAAATAGCTACTCTATTTTTCTCCATGTGATTACATAGGAAATCTCCCACCATCACACCACTAGCAACCCAAAACCCATCTAACAGAACACCTCTTCTCCCCACTAGAACACCTTACATGTCCCTAAATCGAAATACATACCTAGGTCTTCACACCGTTGAAGGGGTTCATAGGGTGTGATCTTACAGGATCAGTAGGGTCTCACCCAGGTGTTCTATATCACTTCTCTATAAAATAATTCAATCATTCTCAACTTTAATGAAAACAAAGCATGACATAAAGTTTATCATTTTTTTTAAAAATAATGGAAAAAGAATTTAATTTCCCCTTCTTCCACATTTCCAAATAAAGAAGGTAATATAGTTTCAAATAATTTCAAATACATGTATTGAAGAAGAATTGTCAAAACAAAACAAAGAATATATCACTTATCATATAAAATTTTATAAAAGTACAACCAAAAAAATACAATAAAAAATCATAGGTAACATCATGACAAGGATCACACGAGGGAAGGATAGATAAGACACTCATACCTACCATTGACAATCACTAGTATCAAGTCTCTAGAATTATGCATCGAATATATAAAGTATAGGAACACACCGAAAAGCGAACTCCCCAATTGGTCAAACATGTACCTAGATGAATAGTCCCAGGGGTAAAGGATCTATCCATGTATAAACCCCCCCAATAGTGGATGAGGCCTATTACTACACCTTCCACTGATGTACTCAATATTTCCCATGTACTCAATTTTATAAACCATTTCATAAAAATATTTCTTTGAAAACTATTTCACATATCCATTTTACAATGATTTGAAAACACCTTTTCAGTTATCAAAACTTGAGGAAAATCAACTTTTATCAAAAACTCATTTCCATACAAACAAATCAATCATTCAATCATACCATTTCATTTATAAAACTATTTTTTAAAAAACAAGAGCAATGTGTTTAATCAAACATAATCTAGAGTTGGAACCACATACCTAAAAAATGGAGTCATGCATTCCCATGAAAGGATCCACAAACATGAAGATCACCACAATGAAAATAGAGACCCTATAATCTATGTACGCATCTCAGAATTGATTCAATTTAACAAAATAGTTAGTAAAGATTAAATATCATGAAATACCTCATGAACACACCCATGTCACACCATAACCAAAAAAATCATCCCTCATAACAAGATCACACAATGAATCTAAAAATTATCAACATGAAACATCACCATGGATCAACAAATCCAAAAGTAAAATGAAACAACACAACCATAATCAAATTCAATGATGTAGTATAAAGTATTACCTTACCTAGTGTGATACTGCACACAACCCTATTGTTAGAATACCAAATTTATCAATCTGAAAAAAGAATAGGTTCCAAAAATCATTGGAGAATGATTATAGGTGAAGATAAAGGAGTTTGTAGATGAATAATAAAAAATAATCTAAGAGGCACCCAAAAATCCAAAATCATAATGATTACATGATATGTAATCCCATTACAGGTCATGTAATCCATGACACTAAAGTACACTAAAACACCCTTTGCCATTTTTTTTAAAATGAATTTTTTAACATTATAGTGTGAAATTTATACAAAGAATTTAACATTTAATGCTATTTATTCATCTCATGACATGATTCTAATGACCAAATATATGGTTTTTAATATAGTTACCCAAATTTTAATCACCTAGAAAACCATTGAAACAATAAATTCTTACACGAAAACCCAAACCACCTTAGGTATTCTAAAATATTGGGGAGAACCCACCTAATACATTATACATTTATATCAAGAGTATATTAATTCAAACAAACATAAATCTCTAAAAATATTATCTTTTTCCCATCAAATGTTCTTCATCCTTAGGATTCCCAAAACGCACCCAATTAAATGGGGAAACATGTGAAGAGATGAGAAATACCTAAAATATGGTAAAGGGATGTTTTTCTACTATTATTTATAATAATATTTTATAATATTTAGAAATAAATATCTATTTACCATTAAATTCAAATAAATTAAGATAAGATCATCTGGAGGAAAATAGATATTTTTCAAAAAACTATTTTTAAAAGAACAATGTCCTTCCATTTTAATTAATTTAAACAATATTTAATAGTGAGTGATTAAAAAAATTAATAGAATATATATATATATATATATATCAATTTTGATATATGTAATTATTATTACTATTATATTTATTTTAATATAAGCTTATGCTTGAAAAATGCATTTCTTGAAAATATGTTTCTTGACACATTTTGTGGGTTAATTTATAAATTAAATTCTTCCAATTATATATATTGAATTTGATAAAATGTATTAGATATTTATAGTTATAATAATTAATATTATTTAATAATTTCAACATTAATTTGTCCATAATTAGTAGGAAAAACAATAAAAATTAATTACTATGGTTAAGGTCAAAACGAGTTTATTGGGGGTTAATCTAGAAAGATAAGTGTTAAAATAATATAGAAACCTTATAAAATAGCACAGGATGGTTTTATTTCTACCTTATACTTTTAATAATCTAATATAAATCATTCAAGATCCATTTTACACAAAATGTACTTGAAATTATTTTGAAATATTGAGAAATTACAAGTGTGCCACTCACCTCAATTATAAAATGGTGCATACATACCTCACTTATTCACCCCACATTATCCATTTACCAAAAAGAACCAAAATATATCTTAATAATCCTTATATGTGTTCTATATGTGATGGTATTCCAAAAATACCAACCCAAAGGTTCTTAATTAAATATCCAAGGCAGATTTTTTAAAGAAAAGGTAAACATATTCACCAAGCTCCTTGTTTTTTTACTTCCTCTTTTACCACCTTCAATTATATATTAATAATTAAATATAATAACACCATTATATCAATTATAATGATATTTTATTATGTTTATTTTATAATATTTACCAATCTCCTTCTCCGTCAAACAGGAAATAAAACCACGGCTCAGGTGTACGGTGGACTACCTCCTCCGAAACTGATGTAATTTTTTTCCATCACAGAATCACACATATAGTCATAATTATTGAAATAATGAATATATAAGAAAATTATGAAATAATATTTATTAAATAAAAATAATATATCATCCACATCCATACCCTTTAACACATTATAGAAATGAAAACATTGTTCATGCATGCATGCGGCTTATCATCTCCACAATGTGATGTGATTCATTTTTCTTTTCCAAAATTAAATAATGAAAATAAAAATGTATTTAGTGGATAAATATGATATTTTATACATTAATATTATTCAATATATTATTGATATATATCAATTTCCCATGATCTAGCTCTTTCCTGAGAAAACAATCACTAGAAAATGAAGCAGTTAACACCGAAAACAATGGTAATAATGAAATATTATTAATGAAAAGGTGAAAATATGTTATAATTGGAACGTATATGATATTAATAATATTAATATGTTTAATTTAAGAATTAATAACATGTTTAAAATAATATATTTTTGTTTAAATCATGTTCAACTGAAGGGAATGGTGAGGTATGGGATTTCATCTCAATTTTCATTCCACTGAGACATATTTGCTATTATGCACATATTTACTTCTATGTGGTGTATATACTACCCAATTGATATATTAAAAATTAATACCTATTTATTAATTATTATTAATTTTTCAGTTAAGGTTTATTATTCATAGGGGTTACAATTTAAAAGTTACCAAAGAGGTAAGGATTTATTTTACAATTTCATTTTTTGGAGTGCCTTAATTTTCATCGAAGAAATATTATAATCCATCCTTCATAAAATCCTTATATTTTCTTTGTATATAAATATATAATGTGTTTATATAATTTATTCCAATTTTTCATCACATTTTAACTTGAATCAAGAAAATAAATGTTGAAAAAAAACTTTTTTATTTCTATTTTAATCGAATATATTTTTCATCCATGTCTATATTTTTCATAATCGTTTCACAAAAGTCCTTTTTATACCTAAAATTAATTCTTAATTAAATTTTATGTTATCCTTATCTTTTTAAAAGGATTTAAAGGAATATGTATAATTTTTCTAATAGGTTCTTTTTTCGGCATTATTTATAAAAATTCAAAAGGTACATTTTTAAAGTATATAATGTTAACATACTTCCCCACCATCATAATTGTTTTACAATGTTTATATTCTTATATATGCTTTCAATGGTTTTAATAAAATAATTATTTAATGAAATAATATTGTAAAATTTCACTTCTATTTTCATTATTTTTATAAAGGACATGAATTTATTAAAAAAATATTTTTTTTGAATCAATGGCCATCTCTTGTCTCCTATTAATTTTGTGGTCATTATATTTCTCTTGAAAAATTATCTTCCTTTTGATCATTGGACATTAAATTTATATTAAATATCCATATTATTTATATAATTTATTTTATTATTTCAAAAATTGTATAAAATTTATTCCAATGGCGTTTCACTATGAAATTTATTTGATTGACAAGTGAAAATCATAAAATATCGATATTATTAACTCAATATATCTATTTATTGATAAGGTCTATTATTCTTGAATTAATTGATAATTACATATATGATTAAATCATTTAACATGTATTGATTTTTATGTCTTGGTTATATGTAGCACCTCAGTTCATCAATGGGTTTAATGAGACAAATATATTGGACAAATAAAATGAGTTTATGGTGTATACCTATAATTCAATTAAACTATCTTGGAACAAGGCTTCATTGGTATAGATATCATGATTTTTTAGATCATGAAATACAATATTATTCATTTCATTTATTTATAATTTAATTATTATAATCTATGTGATTTGTTTAATTGATATTATCCATGGATTCATTTATTGATTAGTTTATTGATTAAATGTCATCCATTTTTAGTTATTTACTCTTCCGTATTAATTAAGCATTATTTACTCAACGTAACCCTTATTAATAATTTGAGATCACCCTTATTTTTTTCCTTTCCCTATGATATGAATCTATAATATTCGAATTAGTTTCAATGATTTTTATTACATGCTTTTTTATGTTTTATATTCTATTCCCAATGTGAATTGGGTGTCATGTATGTATCTAATTATTCAAGACTATTAAATTGACCATTATCTAGAGATTATATCCCTTGTACCTATTACAATGTAATAAAATAGACATCTAATTTGGGATATTGGAGTTGGGGTTGTACCATTTATAATTCTCATCTATTACACAAAAGAATGGGTAATCTAATAGTGTTAGTGAAGTAAATAGGTTGAAATTTACAGTAGAAACTATGATATTATGAACTACATCTTTAGTAATAAAATTATTTCATAATAAATCACACATTTATAGTCTTATAACCCACTCGGAAAATTTCTAAACTCTTGAGGTAGATGTGACACTCAACACGATCATAGTTTCTATTGTAATTAAATAAAATTCAGACATCTTAGAAAGTGACAATTTGACCTTAGTAAACGTTTTGGTATTTTGTAACTAATAAATAAATAATTTTAATTAATTTATAGATTTAAAAGAAATTGTATTTTCTTAAAATTTGTTCAATAATTATCAAATCAATGTCTTATAGTATTTAGAAAATTTTATAAAACCTCACTTAATTGTTGAAAGCACTAGAAAATCAGTTTTAATTTTAAAAACTATTTTTTTTATATAAATTATGATTTTAATTAAATATGAAATTAATAATATTTATAAAATTATTTTTTAAAAATTAACTTCATTTTTTGGATTCTACATGTTGATAAATGGTTGGGGTAAATTTTGGGGATTTTTCCGAGATACTTGAATTTTTGATGAATAGTGAAATACCGTAATTTACAAAAATAAGAAAAATAAGCTAATTATAGAGTCATGTGTGCTGTTATGATGATGTAAGCCCACTTGGTTCGGTATCACATGATAAAATTACTATTCTTGGTCATTAAAGATTCACTATTCCTTGTCTTAGGAGAAATTAACAAACTAAGGAATTTTATATTAAGGAAACCCCTCTCCCCTCCACTATAAAAACACCCCTTCACACCCTCATTTCCAGACACCTATCAAGCTCCAAGACATCTCTAAACTCTGAAAAAATCACTTGCCTTGCCCCTCTACCACGTCCAAGAGCTTCTGTTCTCATCAAAACGCCAAACCTAGCTTCCTTAAGGAGGATCTCAAGAGGAGGATTTTAGAGGTAATTTCTCTCCCTCTTCTCCTTTATTTTCCTTTCATGTTCAAGTTCATTTCTTGATATCTCCCCATATATCTTCATCAAAATGGTATTTTACATCCATTATTATAAATATACTAAAATTTTATGATGCAAATATCATCCAACCCCCTTTACCTCTTCCTTTTATTTTTACTAAAGAGAAGGTTGTTCGTGAGGTGTTAATTTATCACCCTCAAGAACGACATGCTTTCTTCTTCCATTTCTACCTTACGATCTGGTCATGAAACCATTTTTATGTTTGAACCAAAACATGTAATATGTATTAACTCCTATTTAAAGTTCTAGAACTAACTTATGACCATATTACTAAGTGATAAGTTAAAACAAGTTCGTTTTGATCGAAAAATCACCCAAATTAACCCAAATAATCTTCATTTAATTCTTACCTAATGATTCATCCACACGGATCTAATATAATTCATTATAAGATCATTAAAACTCCTATAATATGATTAATAACATGTAATATCAGTTCTGGATGTTTACCCATGTTCTACCCAAACATCAATTTATGAATACAAGTGAATCACTCAAGAAAACCATAAAAACAAACATTCCCGAAAATTGTTTTTAAACTCCATAACTCATCCAAATGCACATAAAATGACTTAATGAAATCATAATGAACCATATTAATGTACACAAGGTTCTATATTTCTAATTAATGAATATAATGTCATTATACAGGACATTAATGAAAATGAAGCATTCAGATACAAGGTAAGGGGAAATCTCGAACCCAATTTTCTTCCTTCGGGTTCTCCCTCTTTCACTCCATTTTTTGATATGGTTACTCCTTAAAGATCTTTTGTTAATCATTGTTTTAAATTTTCTGGGATATACATGTTTTTAACTGGTCTTTATGTCAAAAAAAAAATGTTTTCCAAAACAACTCCTCTTTTAATAACACCCCTTTTACTTCTCACTCAAAGTGGATGGTTCTGGTAACATATATGTTATTCCCTCCTTCTTTTGGGAACCCAAAGCTTATGAATGTGTTATTATGAGATTAAATACATTACATTCCATGGGTTAGTTATGTAAATTTTTTATATGTTTTCTATGTGGAAAGCATAATTATGATAATGTTACGATGTGACGGGTGCACCCGGAATTATATATCGTAATATGAATGTTTCACTGTGACAGGTGCGCCCAGAATTATACAGTGCTCCAATGCATTGGGTAAAGTGATTAATCTAATGAGTAAATGTGAAATGATGTGTCAATAAGATGCTATCTTGGTTCACAAGTATGTGTGGTAGTTAACCACGAAGACATTATGTTTAATTTTTTATGCATTGCCACAATTCAAGTCTTTTATTTATGCTCCTCTCATGTTCATGATCTTTTTACAATGTTATGATTATGCTCACTCCATGCAATGTTTTTCTTATCTATCCACTTACTGGGCTTCTAGCTCACCCTTTTTGATGTACATCCTCAGGTGGCTATATATACTAAGGAGAGGACAAGTGCCAATAGGAAGCTAGAGAAGAAGAAATTAAATAAATGTTTATGCTTGATGTTGTAATTGTTATATATGGTCCTAGTTTTCCCAAGACACCAAACCTTTGGATCCCCTATGTGTAATACTATTATGTTGTTTACCTTTAAAATGATGTAATAGTAATGTAAGAAAAGGCAGGGTCGCTATACTATTAAATACCAATAGGACCCCAAGTGGTTCATTAATGTCATATATATTATTATATAAGTCTTTTGACCGAACCTTAGATTTTTAGGACTATTATATCAATAAATAATATAATATTTATTTTAAAAACTCAATTATGTCAATTTTGACACTATTTAGAATTTTATTTTTTTTAATGCAATAATAACTTTATCACTTATAATAAAATTTATTTAACCAGCCCTAGAATGTCATATTAACCTAGAAAATTTTTAGAATTAATAAAAAGTCTGAATTTACATTTATTTGGATATTTATAATACCATTTACATTAATATTTCATTAATAAGGTAATTACTGCATTATCATTGTGTCATAAATAAGTTAAATTATTTAATGTCTAGAAATTATAAATAAAATACCATTATGTAGGAAATATTTTTATCATTCTAATGAATATTTACAGTCGAATTTATATTGTGTGTAACCCTATATTAAAAATGGGTTAGTTGTTAAACATTGATTTTAACTCTTTTAACTATTCTTTAAATAAAATAATAATAAATTTCATAATCTAATCCATGTGGACCAAATAGGATCATATTTTATTCCTGAGGATTTTTTTGGTCGAATTTTACTTATCTAGTAGAATTATGACATGTGTTAGGGTAATTATTATAACATTTTTACCTTTAATTACCCAATTTACTTTTAACCGTTGTAAATAAAAGTCAAAAGTTACTATTAAAAAAAAATATTTTCATCTTATTGAACCAAATTTTACTTCCTAATATTAAATGTGTCTCTCTAATATTTTAAATTACACTCAGAAAAGCGGTAAAATTAAGTTTTATACAAATTTGCAAATGCTCCTAGGAGGTGAGAAAAACACAGTAAAAAGTTCGATAAAATTTTATATATCTAAATTTATTATAAAATGACTCCAATAAATTACATTAAACTTATATAGGTATTATATATCTATTTTTTACTTGAAATAAATTAAAATAAAACAACTAATTATTTAAATAAAAAGATGGTTTTGAATAATAACGCAGTGTTTTCACTACTCATCAAAAATTGAAAGTTTTCAGAAAAATACCAAAACTTTACCCTAAGATAATTTTTATATTCTGATTTCAAAAATTAAGTCCATTTTACCAAATTTAAAACATAGAAGTTTCATTTATTAATTTAAAATTAATTTCTATTTTCAAAAACAAAAAGTGGGTTTTAAAAAAGTAATAACTATAAAAAGATTGATATATGATTATGTAAAATTTAAATGTGAAATTACTTATAATGACTTACATTGTATTAAATGATAAAAATATAATCTAATTATACTAATAAATCTTTAAAATTCATAATTTTTAACCATAAATTATTTCGATTAAAAAAAATTCTATTAAAACATAGTATTTTTTACTATTCCTCAAAATATGAATGTTATCAGAAAACTACCAAAAATTTATCCAAACTAAATTTTTATGTCCCGATTCTAAAGAAAAATTTTATTTCATTAAATTAAACATATAAAAGTGTCATGTTTTGGTTTTAAAAAGGGTTCTCTATTAAAAGGTGGTAAAATTGCATTTTTTGAAAAATACTTATTTTATCTGGAAAAATGAATTTGTTCTTATTGTTGGGTCGGAGAGTGATGGAAAGAGGGGAAGTGAATAGCCTTTTTAAAAATAATTAAGAATTTAAAAACAATTTAAAGGTGCAGCGGAAATAAAAGAGGCAAGACACAAAACTTGATAACGGAGTTCGGCTTAAACCAAAGCCTACATCTCCGCTCCCAACTCAACCGTTGAGATATTTACTACCACTTTCTTTTTAATGGTTTTAGCAAGAAACCCACTAGACTTTAAGGTAGTCTAGAACCTATTACAGCTTGCTTTTAATGGTTGAGCAAGAACCCACTAGCCTTCTTACAGGTAAAGGCTAGCTGACCTATGACTCAAGCCTTTTAAAGGGAAGGCTTGACTAACCTCTTCACACCTTGAAGGTGGTGTGAAAACCCAAACAAAAGGAAGATAAAAGAAATGGGGGTTTGTAGGCACAAACCCAAATTGATGCTCAAAAAAGATAAATAATGAAAAACCGTAAGAGGAGAAGCCTTGGGCGTCAAAGGATTGATGAAGTTGATGAAGTGCGCTCCCAAGCTTCTTTGATGGTGCTCCTTGGATGTGGAAGTGGGTTGGAGCAATTGAGGTTCCTTGAAGGAATCCGCCGGAGGTTTGCCAAATGATGAAAAATGTGTCTGTTAGCTTCCGTTGGCTTGGTTATTGTTCCACACACGTTCCGGGGCTTCCTAGTCCTTTATTTATAGAGGGGGAACCCTCATATGGCCGTTCGGGGTCTTCAGAGCCGTTGAAAAAGTCTTCGGAGCCGTTGGGAGCAGGCTGGTCAAAGCCCAACGGCTAGTTTGACTGGCTCCACCAGCTGACCGGTGCTTGGCCACCGGTTGGCCGGTGCTTTGGAAAATGGAGAGGCCTTCTGCCCAGGCACCACCGGATGGCCGGTGAGGATGCCACCGGTTGGCCGGTGGTGAGACAGTAGGTTTCCCTTCTGTCTGGGTTCTACCGGCTGGCCGGTGATGGGACACCGGTTGGCCGGTGGTCCGGACAGAGGGGATGCCTTCTGTCAAGATTCCACCGGCTGGCCGGTGGTCATCCACCGGTTGGCCGGTGGACTGAAATCAGTCCACTTTTGCCTTCTGGCTTTCTTGACCCAATTCCTTGGCAACCTGAAATCATGCCTGTCATCCAAAAACACTTAAAACAAGATTAGATAAATAAGAGAGTGATTGTGATCATGAAAATTAAACTACGAGGGGTACGAGAGGTACAACAATCTCCCCCTATTTTGATGATCACAATCACCAAAACAAGCAATGTAAAAGACTGAAATGAAAGGCATGCATTAAAGGATAAAGAAAAGCATGAGAGAAAGATTTGTCCCCCAATCAACCAAGAATTTCTCCCCCTTTGTGATTATCAAAATAGCACGGGGCATAAAACTTTATTGAGGGAAAGGTTGAAAAACAAGATAGAGTTTTTAAACCAATTGAAATTTTTGAGATTTGAATTGAAAGTTTTGAATTGAAAGTTTTGAATTAAAGGTTTTGAATTGAAAGTTTTGAATATAAATCAAAAAGGCTTAAACGATCCTAACTCCCCCTAAATAAAAACAACAAATCACCGGGGAGAGGATTTTAGAACCGAGAAAAATTTTGGTCCGGTGAAACTCGCTAAAAGGGATTTTTCAATCCAAACTTGTCTAGTGGCGGGTCTTCTCCTATGAAATTCATGATTAAAGGAAATGGTTTTGGGCCTTCCATACCAGGCATTTTTGCAGTCGCACTCGTAAATTAAGTGTCCGATCTTTTTACAATAGTTGCAAAATTTATATTGGGAGCTCCCCCTTACAAAAATAGTAGGAGCATGGGAAGAGGAAGCTTGCTTGGAATAGCCAAGCCCTTGGGTGGTTCTAGATATGCATTGGGAACCAAGGATCTTCGAAAGGTTATGTTCACCTTCGATGAACTTAGCTAGGGATTTCCTTAAATCCTTGATTGTTGATTCCATAGAATCAACATCGGGAAGGTTTTGGACCTTGAGGGACAACTCCTCCTTTTCTTTGAGAAGTTGTTCCTTTTCGGAAGAAAGTTTTTTGAAATTCTTTTTTAAAGCAATAAATTTGGAAGAAAGTTCGTGAAAGCCTTCCTCCAATTGATCTCTTGCATGTTGGAGATCCTCGTAAGATAAATGATTGAAATAATTGGAAGAACTAGAGGATGAGGATTCGGAAGAGGATACCTCATGAAATTCCATTAGGCATTTTTTACCGTTGTCACTTGAGGAGGAGGAGGAGGAGGATGTGGAGCTATCACTCCATGTGGCCTTGAATGCCTTCTTATTTTCCTTTTTCTTGGCCTTTTTCTTGTTGAGTGGACAATCGGGCTTGTAATGGCCTTTCTTGCCACACCCGTAACATGTTACCTCGGGCTCGGATTTTTCGTTGGGTTGAGCCTTGCGGGATTTCTTCTTCTTGTGCTTCTTCATGAATTTGTGCATTTTGCGGGCAAGGTTCTCGATTTATGAATCACCGTTTGAAGAGGAAGATGATGAGGAGGAGGAGCTTTCTTCTTTTTGAACTTTGAAGGCGATGTTCTTTGGAACTTTGATCGGTTTGCCTTCCTTTTCAGCTTGCCTCCTCATGGTGATCTCGTAGGTCATGAGGGATCCGATGAGCTCTTCGACCAGCATTTTCTTGACATCTTTTGCTTCTTGAATTGCTGTGACTTTCGGTGCCCATGAACTTGGTAAGATCCAAAGAATCTTCTTGACCATCATTTCTGCAGACACATCATCACCAAGGGACTTTCTCCCATTGCAAACATCAGTAAAACGTGTAAAGATTTCAATTATATTTTCAGATGGATGCATGGTAAAAGACTCAAAATCTTGACGGTACATATCCAATCGAGTATCCTTAACTTTGTTGGTCCCCTCATGGGTAACCTCCAATAGTTTCCAGTTTTCATGCGATGAAGTGCATGTGGAAACTCGATTGAATTCATTATGATCAAGGCCGCAATGAAGAGCGTTCATGGCTTTTCCATCAAGCTCGAAATTTTTAATATCGGCTTGAGTCCATTTGGATTCATTGGGAGAAGAGAGAGAGTAACCATTCATGACAATTCTATAAATAGGATATCCTATACTTCTAAGAAAAGTGGTCATGCAAGTTTTCCAATAAGTATAGTCGGTTCCATCAAAGAATGGAGCATGACCCAAAGAATAGCCTTCGGGGGCGAAAGAAGTTGAATCCATCATAAAGGATCTTGAATTTGAAACCGGTTAGGGTATTACTCAAATTTTGCCTCTGATACCAATTGTTGGGTCGGAGAGTGATGGCAAGAGGGGGGGTGAATTGCCTTTTTAAAAATAATTAAGAATTTAAAAACAATTTAAAGGTGCAGTGGAAATAAAAGAGGCAAGACACAAAACTTGATAACGGAGTTCAACTTAAACCAAAGCCTACGTCTCCTCTCCCAACTCAACCGTTGAGAGATTTACTACCGCTTGCTTTTTAATGGTTTTAGCAAGAAACCCACTAGACTTTAAGGTAGTCTAGAACCTATTACAGCTTGATTTTAATGGTTGAGCAAGAACCCACTAGCCTTCTTACAGGTGAAGGCTAGCTCACCTATGACTCAAGCCTTTTAAAGGGAAGACTTGACTAACCTCTTCACACCTTGAAGGTGGTGTGAAAACCCAAACAAAAAAAAGATAAAAGAAATGGGGGTTTGTAGGCACAAACCAAAATTGATGCTCAAAAAAGATAAATAATGAAAAACCGTAAGAGGAGAAGCCTTGGGTGTCAAAGGATTGATGAAGTTGATGAAGAGCGCTCCCAAGATTCTTTGATGGTGCTCCTTGGATGTGGAAGTGGGTTGGAGCAATTGAGGTTCCTTGAAGGAATCCTCCGGAGGTTTTCCAAATGATGAAAAATGTGTCCGTTAGCTTCCGTTGGCTTCCGTTGGCTTGGTTATTGTTCCACACACGTTCCGGGGCTTCCTAGTCCTTTATTTATATAGGGGTAACCCTCATATGGCCGTTCGGGGTCTTCGGAGCCGTTGAAAAAGTCTTCGGAGCCGTTGGGAGTAGGCTGGTCAAAGCCTAACAACTAGTTTGACTGGCTCCACCGGCTGACTGGTGCTTGGCCACCGGTTGGCCGGTGCTTTGGAAAATGGAGAGGCCTTCTGCCCAGGCACCACCGGCTGGCCGGTGAGGAGGCCACCGGTTGGCCGGTGGTGAGACAGTAGGTTTCCCTTCTGTCTGGGTTCCACCGGCTGGCCGGTGATGGGACACCGGTTGGCCGGTGGTCCGGACAGAGGGGATGCCTTCTATCAAGATTCCACCGGCTGGCCGGTGGTCATCCACCGGTTGGCCGGTGGACTAAAATCAGTCCACTTTTGCCTTCTGGCTTTCTTGACCAAATTCCTTGGCAACCTTAAATCATGCCTATCATCCAAAAACACTTAAAACAAGATTAGATAAATAAGAGAGTGATTGTGATCATGAAAATTAAACTACGAGGGGTATGAGAGGTACAACACTTATATTATGTCTAAGAAACACATAACATAGATGTTAAAATTATATGGAGTATATAAGATTCAAAATGCAGTTAATAATATTCATAACTACTTTTTTGAATGATTATTTTATTAAGTTGTGGTGCGCTCGAACTCGGTGTTGCGTGTAGCACAAGCTATTGAATTACTTTAATGAGATAACATACAATGAAATCTTGGGGCGTTAGAAACATAATTGAGGTATGTAGTTTAATTGGTTTAGAATTTTAAAATTAGTTATTTTTTCAAAAGAATTTCTAATTGGATAACCTGTTAACCAAGATAAAACATAAAATGGTTAAGTTTACATGGACAAACGAATGTGAATAATATATGGAATAATTGAAGAGGAGATTGTTCAATGCTCATATTTTGACTCTACTATCAGGAAATGACATAATTGGGAAATATATTTATGTATAAAATAAGTGACTTGGTTGTGCTCTTATACATAATGAAATAGTTATTTCCTCTGAGTCAACATAGTTAACGATTCATGAATAGAACAATCCAACCTATTTTATTGAGTTGTTGATCATAATCATTTCTATGAAGACATGGAGACATTATCTCTATTGAAAAATACTTGAGATATACATAGACCATAAGATCCTAAAATAACTATTTTCATAGAAATATCTCAATATGAAACAATGTAAATTACTTGAGATGCTCAAGGATTGTGATTTTCCAATAAACTACCACCCAAGGAAGATAAATAAGGAATCAGATGCATTGATTAGGAAAGATCATATTATTATGAATGAAATGAGAATTTACAGAGATCATATGATCGTGTATGTAGTAAAGATTGATATTATAATTTTTAAGGAAGGGGATACAACACTATTTTTTCAAATACATTCCAAAGCATATTTATTGTAAAAGATAAATAATTCTAAACATGATGATTATAATTTTTAAAAGAAAATTAATTCCATTAATGATGGGAAACTATAAAACTATATTTGTAATGATGGCTCTCTAAAATTTGAAAGGGGACTTTGTGTTCCATCTATACCTAAAGGGAATTATTGGATGATGGAAATATATCTAATTTCTCCATATTCTCAAATATCACCAAGATGTTTAGGGATTTTAGGGAATATTTTTTGTGGGATAATATGAAGTAAGAAATTACAGATTATGTATCAAGATTCATTTTTTTTCAATAGGTGAATAGTGGGAGAAAACATCATAGAGGATTTATAAAACCTCTTCCTATTCCTATGTGGAAATGAGATGACATTACTATATAATTTTTTACTATATTACCAATGACTCATATAATGAATGATTCCATATGGTTTTTATTGATCCCCTTTCCAAATCTTCACATTTCCTTACAATAAGTTATTATTTACCTCTTGAGTTACTAATATGGGTCAATATTAATGAATTTGTAATAATTAATGGCACGCCTCTTTCAATTTTTTCTGATCATGATCCATGATTTACATAAAAATTCTAGAAATATTTCAGATGTATCTGGATACAAAATATCATTTGATCACAACCTATCACCTTAAAAACAATGGACTATCCTAAAGTTCTATTTAAACCAAAGAAGTCATGTCGAGGTTATGATGTCTTTACATTCAAGGTATGTGAAGTCAGTATTTACCTTTGGTATATAATTCATATAACAATAGATTCTATTCAAGTATTCAAATGGCACCGTATAAAGAATTATATGGAAAGAGATATCATACTCCATCTTGTTGGGATGGAGTTAGTGAAAAGAAAATTATAGGTCTATAACTTGTTGAGCATAAAATGAAAATGGGAAAAATAATCCATACTCATATTAATGTATCTCAATGTAGAAAATATATTTATTTCAACAATGTAAGGAAATATTTGGAATTTCAATTGGTATATCCTGTTTATCTCTATGGAATGGTGTTATATGATCCAGTAAGAAAGGGAAACTGAGCCTCAGGAACATCAGGCCCACTAAAATTTTAGAACAAATTGAAGATATGGATTTTAAATTGGAAATTACACCAAGTATCTCTAGAGTACACGATATGTTTTGTATATCATTGTTAATTATGTACATGCTAGAACATACACATGTACTCACCTTTGAAGAAATAGAGTTAAAACCTTGTCTATCATTATATTATGATCTCATCCAGATTCTTGGCACTGGAGAGAATGTATTATGGAATCAGACTACTTGATTGGTAAAGGTACTTTTTATAAATCACAAAATAGAAGAAGAAACATAGGAAACAAGTTATATTAAGAGTAAAAACCACCCTCATTTGTTTAGAAATAAATAATACATGAAGTTTTCATGGATGAAATTTTTATAAGAGGGACAAATGTAATTAAATTCTAGTAAGTGAACATTATATTTTTATAAAACTATAAAAAATGAAAATTTTAATATTTCAAGAAACAAAAATTCAAATTTAATTGGATTAATTGTGATTTTTAGCTTACTTGTTAAAAATAACTATAGAATGAATTTTTAAAATTTTCCTTTATAAATAATATTTTATTAATAATTGAAAATGTATTATTTCACTAATCCTTCTATGAGGAACTCATCCTAGATACCCTCTCAATACTGGTACCTAGCCTAAATTTCTATATATCTAATGGGAGTTTTCAATACCTATAGGCTAGAAGATAGCATCTAGGAATCAACAAAAACAAATATAGGTAATGATTTAAATGAACATGGAGTAGAAAAAATGACATATATACATATACATAACAAAATAGTAGATGAAAACATGAATATATAGGTCATAAAGGATAGAGAACAACATAATTCATACAACTAAAAGGGTAGAAAAACAATATCCAAGTGACAAGTCCAATTGCAAAGGACAACATAGAAAAAATAGAAAATCCAATAGTCTTCATGTGATAGTATAGGAAAACTCCCACCATATCACCACCAACAACCTAAAACCCAGCTGACAAAAAACCTCATGAATTATTTTGGGGTCTTTCATTTCCCCATATCAAAAGACATAACAAGGTACATGCACCACCGAAGGGGTGCGAAGGGTCTAAGATAACAGGCCTAGTAGGGTCCCACCCTGGTGTTCCATATCAAGTCTCTATACAATAATCCAAGCATTGTCAAATTTTAAAAGTAAGACATGATATATAGTTAAATAGTTTTATGTCAAAAGTATGGAAAAAAATTTAGTTTCCCACTTTCTATATTTCCAAATAAGTTAAGTAAAATATTTTTAAATCATTTCACATACATATATCAAAGAAGATATATCAAAACAAAACAATATGTGTGTCACATATCATATGAAAATATGTTGTAGTAAAACTAAAATAGTACAGCCAAAAGCATAGGAAACATCACTCCAAGGATCACACATGGTCAATATAGCTATGAAATTCATACCTAACATATGAAATCATGTGCATCAAGTCTCTAGACATGTGTATGAAATATAGAGAGTATAAATATTTCCCATAATGTAAAACTCTTCTTCAAGTCTAATTTGTCCCTAGTAAATTGGGCTTAGGGAGTAGAGTATCACCACATTAATGACCCCCCCCACCAACATTGGAATAATCATATTACAACACCTTATACATAAGTACCCAAGGCTTTCCAAGGTATATATTTTCAAAACTATTTCATCAAAACCATAATTTAAAACACATTTCAAAAATATGTTACATAATTATTTGAAAAATAAATTTCATTTAAAAAACTCTGGGAAACCCATATTTTATCAAAAACCCATTTCCACACACATAAATCAATCCTCCAACCATAAAATTTCGTTTATTAAACAATTTATGAAAAATAAGAGCAATGCAATTCATTCAACAAAGGCTACAGATGGAACCACTTACCTTAAGTTCATGCTCTCAAATTCCCATGAATGGATCCACCAACAAGAAGATCAAAACAATGAAAATAGAGGCCTTATAATCTATAAATGCATCTCATAAGTGATAACATTTAAAAAAAGTGTTGGAAAAGAGGAAAGACCCCAACTTTCTTAAAAAACACACCAAATGTATTCCAACCAACAAAGGATCTCCATTGGAACAAGATCAATCAACAAATATAGAAATAATAAAGAAAAAATACTACCACATATAAAAAAGTAATAGTACAATATAATGGAACTATAGATATCAAAGGAAATGAATTATTAGAAAGGATTCTCTTACCCAAAAAGAACCTATGCATAAACTTGATGATAAAATGAAAAATAAATCAATCCATAATGAGTGGATGTTCCCAAAAACACCATAGAATGCTTCTGGGTCAAGAGAAAGGAGGGTGTGAATGAATAATAAAACAAATCATTTGAGAATCACCTTAAAATCCAAACTCTCAATGAATACATTGAGTGTAATCTCATAACACTTATTGTAATCCAAGATAGTCAAGTACCCCAAAACCCATCTCATTTTCATTAAAAACCCAATGTTTAACATTCCAGGATGTTTAATATTTACCCAACATGTAAACTTTCACATTGTGTATTCATCTCAAAGCATGATCCTGATGCTCAAATACATGATTTTTAAACTAGTTGCATAGGGTGAAAACTCCCAAAATAATTCAAACCCAGTAGTTTCTTACATGAAAAAAATACAATGGGAATTCTCTAAACTCAGGGAGAACCCTGAAAATCCATTACAAATTTATACCTAGACTCCATTAATTCAAAAAAACATACATCCATGAAGATTAGGTCTTCTTACCCAAAAAATTATCTCCATCATCAAGAGTCCCAGTATGTACCCAATTAAAGTGAAAACAAGTGAACATATGGTAAATACCTGAATAATGGTAACATGATGTTATAAACTAACCACAATAATACTCTCCATCCCTTAGAATTAATTTGGATGAATGTAGTCTGGAAAATATGTGAGGCAACTACTCCCTCATCAATGATTCACACACCTAAGTCTCATGATAACATGATCCATTCCACCATAAGAATACTACCAATGAAATCAACTTCCCATGGAATACATTCACTTGAGAGTCAATAGTCTAAACTAACTATTGTAAAACAGAATCCTTGGTCTCTAACTAAACCTATTCCAAACTCGTAACATGAGAGTGGTCAAGATTATATTTTATAATATGTGATATGTGGAAAACAACACAAATATTTTTCAAATAAACTGGTAATTCCAACCAATAAAGAACATTCCCATGTTTTTTAGTGAACTCGAATGATCCATCATATCTTAGAGCCAACATTCCATGTTATCTAAGTCAACAATGACTCAACTAATGATAAAAATTCAATAAAAACTAGTCAAATTTGGAAAACTCTAAAGGATGAATCCACTGATCCTCATAATATTTCTATAGAATTTGAGATGTAACCAAATTCATTTGTATATCCAAAATCCTCATTACCATCTCCAAAAAATGTATTATCCTATAAAATATGATTCAGCCACCTCTTCCCAACAAAGTGGTTTCATGCAAAGGAGGCCATATAATGCCTTGAAAGGAGTCATTTTGATTGATGATGGATAACTATTATTATAATGAAACTCAATAATTATTATATGGATATCTCAAGATCCATTGAAATCCATGACACAATAATAGAGTATATACTACACTATCTGAATAGTATGTTCCGTATGACCTTCTATCTATCGATGATAAGTTGTACTCGACCTGACCTAAGTCTCCATCACCTCTTTGATACTTTTCCAAAAATAAAAATTAAACCAAATATCCATATCTAAAATAATGGAAAAAGGATCCCCTGGTAACCTCAAAATCTCCTGTATATACATATCACCTAGATCATAAACTTTTGTGGTGTCTTTGATCAGAATGAAATGGTAGGATAGTATCAACAGATCAATCACCACCCAAGCCACATTCCTCCCTCAGGGAGTCTATAATAATCAAAAAAAATACATGGATACCTCATCCCATTTTTAAACTAGAACAAAAAGAGGATGGAGAAAACAAGAAAGTTCTAGACACACTACCTTTGTCTATTGGAAGTTTTAACAGTGGGACACGTAATTCGTAATGTCACACTTCATACCCGGTCACCATAATCAACTTCTCATGTCATAATACATCTTTACAATGAACTTATACAAAAACCATGAGGAAATATTATAATAAAACAAAACTGAGATCCTCAGAGGTTCTATGATAATAGACCAATCCCCAAAACATGAAATACCATCTAAAGAGAAAGACTAGACAGTAATGGCATCCCCACCATATAGGGTTTCTCTAATTCCTCTAAACTCATCATCATGTTACTAACCATACATAATAGAATCTATAAGATATGAAGATAACTGAACTCAATCCAGAACGATAACCAAAATATCCTCCTTTGTATCTAGATAAAATTTATAAAAAATCATCATAATGTTCCACTCCTCCTCTGATTCCAAAACATAATGTGATGGTACTTCAATGCTAAGAGAATCTAAAATAAAATTTACAATTTCTACGGTATAGGAGATGTAGAATTAAAAAATATAAAGGTGTTCCACCCACTACAGGAGTCTAATATTTGATTATTTATGAGAAAATATATAGTTATAACTATTTCAGCCAGAAAATACTATAAATCATTCCCCAAAAAGTTAATGTCACCAACACTTAATTTCATGCATAACTGTAATAAGCTCTAAATCATGATTGGGAGAATTCTTCTCATGTTATCAAAGCTGAAAATAGTCATACACCACCACATTATCATCTTGCATAAGCACGCATCCGAAAATTTCATGTGAAGCATCACAGAAAACCATATACCCTTTACTAGGATTTGGTAATATTGGAATAGGATTCGATATTAGTAGTCATTTCTTCTCATTGAAAGAAGATACACACATTTCATTCAATATATATTTCACCCCTTTCCTGGTTATAAAAGTCAAAGGTGGCACCAACATTGATAAATCCTTGATAAACCATCAGTAGTATCCAACAAGACCAAGTATGATTCAAATATCATTGACATTTGGTGGTTCTTACCATGGTAAAACAACTTTCACCTTCTCAGGATAAACTGATAACAAATGCTCAAAATTCAAATTCCCTAATAAATTAACTTTTGTAATCCATAAATTTCATTTTGAAATATTTCCATTTAAGTGGTGACTCCTCATGATTTACAAAACCAAACCCCAATGGTTCTCCTGATTGAAATCGTGATCAAACCATGAATAAACTAAAATTCCATCCAAGAACACTACCACGAAAGTATTGAGATACTAATAAAATATTTGATTCATCAAATCCTTAAAAACTGATGGTGAATTAGGTAGAAAAATAGTATCATAATATATTTGAAATGTACATACATGCTCCTGAAACCTATACTTGGTATATCAGACTCCCAAACTCTAAGATAATGATAACCCGAATGAAGATCAATCCTTAAAAACCAATTTTCCCCCTTTAACTGATCAAAAAAATCATCCACATGAGGAAAAAGATTCATTTTCTTAATCATTACTCTATTCTACCTCTAACAGTATTGAAACAATTTGATTGAACCATCTTAATGCATGGAAAAAAACACTGGGTCTTCCCAAGGAAAAATAGTAGGGTGAACAAAACCCTTTTCTATCAGATCATCCAACTGAATCGTGTCCTCTTTCAACTCTACTGGTTTTATATGATTGGGAGGTATCGAAATCAGCTACGTATCTAGAACCAATTCAATCATAAAATCCACATTTCTAAATATATAAATACTATAGAAATCATCTAGTATGAAATCAATAAAATCAAAAACAAAATTTAAAATATTAATAAAAAAATAAATCTCATTGGGATCAACTGAAATCGTAAATGTAAAATTATATATCTCTAGATAGGAAGGTCTTGTATTACCAGACCTCAGATCCTACTCTCCCTAAAACACATATGATCTCCCATCATCCAAATGAAATGATACATGAAAATGATAATAATCAATGTCATAATTATGAAAAATAATTCAAAATATCTCAATGATGATGTCAAACAAGTCCAAATCAAGAATGAGGAAATACCAAACCAACTCTGTACCAGATATCAATAGTACACAAGGACCCCAAAACCCTTTCTATTTAATCTTCTTAGTAGGTGTATCTAAATCAATAACAAAGTACATGAGATCTATTGTAATTTTAAGAATATCAACAAAACAAATAGATATAAATGATTGGGACATACCATTATCAAATAAAGAATTGTCCATTGAGGATTCAATAAGTATGGTACCGCTCACTATCGATGGACTCACATCTACCTCTATTGGGAACTAATATAATGAAAAATGGTTTGTTACTCCTGATTAACATTGATGGATCCTTATAGTATTAGAAACATTTGATTGTACCATAATATCCTTTGGATTTTATGATCCATGGCCAAATCATAGCATAAACATATACAAACAGAAATGTTTTCGATGACCATAACATCCACAACTATTACATATATTTATAGTTGAAGTATAATAAAATCATGTGTTTATTATCTTTCCAATATGCTATAAATACATATAAACACAACTATCTACAACTAGAGTTTATGAAGATGCATTCTATCGAGAACCACCTCCACCAATCTTGCGATGATCTTTCCACTATCTATTATTCCATGTTGTATCACTGAATCATCCACTAGGTGGAAGAGAATAGGCAGAATATCCATCTTTTCCTTCCATATTCATCTCTCACATATCCCTATCCACTGTATCTTTATAGGTTGAGAGGTTCACTATAAATATGAGTTACCTAATATTTCATTGAAAACCCTGTAGGTACTTCTGTGATTTTAGCTAGTCATTCCATATCACTTATGGTGAAAAATAAACCAGCTTAAAAAAATTATTGGTGTGCACAAACACAGAATTGTCTATAATCTACAAAGAAAGGAACTCTAGAGAAATATCCACCATCAGAGACTCTGGAAAAAATGTTGGAAGGAGAGATTCTTGGAACCCTTCCAGTCCAGAACCATGTGCATATTCACCTGTACTATAGAATACAACCATCGCTTATTAGAACCCCCAAGAATGAATGTTGCACACATCACCTTGATATTATTAGTTTAATCCATGAATTGAAATAACTAATAAATATTCTCAATCTTGTACTTCTCTTATTGAGGTTAATTCTTACCCTTAAAGGATAGTGTCTTCTTACACAATATCTCTCATGATCAATCTTTTTCACCAACATATCCTTATTGAACCTTCACAACTTCATCCTGGAAATGTAGTAAATTTTGGTCTATATCATAAACTGTATGGGGAATAACCTTGATAAAATAATGATTGAGGGAATGATTCCCTTCAAGATAATTAGATTCACCCTCTTGTGGAACATATAAAAGATATCTCAGAGGCATACAAGTGCACACAAAAATAGATGAAACAATCAGACATAGAATAATAATTGTTGAAACCAAAAAATCAATAAGTAAAACTGGATATTAACATCAATAACTCAACATAGGAGACACAAATCTCAACATCCCATGGTAACTTATGTCTCACTAGGGTATGTTTTTTCCATAAACTCACCATGACCTACCTCCCAAGTCCAAAAAATCCTATATCCACTCTAGAAAACATCCAAAGATAATGAATCACGATCATATTAATCTTATGATACCAAACTGTGATGAACCTAAAATGAATACCCTCTCAATAATGGTACTAAACCCTAATATTCACATACCCAAAGGGATTTCCCTATCCACACAGGCTGGAATCTAGCACCCAGCCATCAACAAAAACAAACAAATGTAACGATTTCGCCTAACCTGATGCATAAAACAAGACATATGTTGAATAAAACATGAATATATATGTTATAAATGATATAGAATAATTGAATATCTAGAACTAAAAAGGTATAAAAAATATCCAAGAGACAAATCCATTTGCATTGGATGGAAAATCTAAAACAGCTACACTATTTTTCTCCATGTGATAGCATGGGAAATCTCCCACCATCACACCACTAGAAACCCAAAAACCATCTAACATAACACCTCTTCTCCTCACTAGAACACCTTACATGTCCCAAAATCGAAAGACATACCTAGGTCTTCACACCGTTGAAGGGGTGAATAGGGTGTGATCTTACAGGCTCAGTAGGGTCTCACCCAGGTGTTCGATATCACGTCTCTATACAATAATTCAATCATGCTCAACTTTAATGAAAAAAAGAATGACATAAAGTTTATCGATTTTTTGTAAAAATAATGGGAAAAGAATTTAATTTCCCCTTCTTCTACATTTCCAAATAAAGAAGGTAATATAGCTTCAAAGAATTTCAAATACATATATTGAAGAATAATTGTCAAAACAAAACAAAGAATATATCACATATCATATAAAATTTTATAAAAGTACAACCAAAACAATACAATACAAAATCATAGGTAACATCATGCCAAGGATCACACGATGGAAGGATAGATAAGACACTCATACCTACCATTGACAATCAAACGTATCAAGTCTCTAGAATTATGCATCAAATCTATAAAGTATAGGAACACACCAAAAAGTGAACGCCCAAATTGGTCAAACATGTACCTAGATGAATAGTCCCAGGGGTAAAGGATCTATCCATGAGTAAACCCTCCAATAGTGGATGAGGCCGATTACTACACCTTCCACTTAAGTACTCAAGACTTCCCATGTACTCTATTTTATAAACCATTTCATAAAAAATAATTCTTTGAAAACTAGTTCATATATCCATTTCACAATGATTTGAAAACACCTTTTCAGTTACCAAAACTTGGGGAAAATCAAATTTTATCAAAAACTCATTTCCATACAAACAAATCAGTCATGAAATTATACCATTTCATTTATAAAACAGTTTTTTAAAAAACAAGAGCAATTGGTTAATCAATCATAATCTAGAGTTGGAACCACATACTTAAAAAATGGAGTCATACATTCCCATTAAAGGATACAAAAACATGAAGAACCCAACAATAAAAATAGAGACCCTATAATCTATGTACACATCTTAGAATTGATTCAATTTAAAAAAAGTCAGTAAAGATTAAAGATCATGAAATACCTCAAGAACACACACATGTCACATCATAACCAACAAAATCATCCCTCTGAACAAGATCACACAATTAATCTAAAAATAATCAAAATGAAACATCACCATGGATCAAAAAATCCAAATGTAAAATGAAACAAAAATACAATAATCAAATTAAATGATGTAGTATAATGGATTACCTTACCAAGTAGGATACTATGCACAACCCTTTTGTTAGAACGCCAAATGAATCAATCTGAAAAGAGAATAGGTTCCCAAAATAATTGGAAAATGATTCCAGGTGAAGATAAAAGAGTTTGTAGATGAATAATAAAAAATAATATAAGAAGCACCCTAAAATACAAAATCTCAATGATTACATGATATGTAATCCCATTATAGGTCATGTCATCTATGACACAAAAGTACGCCAAAACACTCATCGCCATTTTTAAAAAAAATAATTTTTTAACATTATAGTGTGAAATATTTACATATAATTTTATATTTAATGCTATTTATTCATCTCAGGACATGAACCTAATGACCAAATATATGGTTTTTAAACTAGTTACCCAACATTAAATCACCTAAAAAACCATTGACACAATATATTCTTACACGAAAACCCAAACTACCTTGGGTATTCTAAAATATTGGGGAGAACCCACCTAATGCATTATACATTTATATCAAGAGTAAGTTAATTAAAATAAACATACATCTCTAAAAATATTGTATTTTTTCCCATCAAATGTTCTTTATCCTTAGGATTCCCAAGACACACCCAATTAAATGGGAAAACAAGTGAAGAGATGAGAAATACCTAAAATATGGTAAAGGGATGTTTCCCTACTCTTATTTATAATAATATTTTATAATATTTAGAAATAAATATCTATTGACCATTAAATTGAAATAAATTAAGATAAGATCATCTAGAGGAAAATAGATATTTTTTAGAAAAATATTTTTAAATGAAAAATTTCCTTCCATTTTAATTAATTTAAATAATATTTAATAGTGAATGATTAAAAAAATTAATAGAATATATATATATATCAATTTCAATATATGTAATTATTATTACTATTATAGTTATTATAAGATAAAATTATTCTAGAAAAATGCATTTCTTGAAAATATGTTTCTTGACACATTTTGTGGGTTAATTTTTAAATTAAATTCTTCCAATTATATGTATTGAATTTGATAAAATGGATTATATATTTATAATTAGAATAATTAATATTATTTAATAATTTCAACTTTTATTTGTCCATAATTAGTAGGAAAAACAATAAAAATTAATTACTATTGTTAAGGTCAAAACGAGTTTATTGGGGGTTAATCTAGAAAGATAAGTGTTAAAATAATATAAACACATTATAAAATAGTATAGGATGGTTTTATTTCTAACTTAGAATTTTAATAATCTAATATCAATCATTCAAGATCCCTTTTACATAAAATTTACTTGACCTTATTTAGAAATATTGAGAAATTACAAGTGTGCCACTCACCTCAATTATAAAATGGTGCATACATACCTCACTTCTTCAAACCACATTATCCATTTACCGATAAGTGCCAAAATATATCTTAACAATCCTTATATGTGTTCTATATGTGATGGTATTCCAAAAATACCAACCCAAATGTTCTTAATTAAAGATCCAAGGCGGGTTTATTAAAGAGAAGGTAAACATATTCACCAAGCTCCTTGTTTTTTTACTTCCTCTGTTACCACCTTCAATTATATATTAATATATAAATATAATAACACAATTATATCAAATATAATGATATTTTATTATGTTTATTTCATAATATTTACCCTTCTCCTTCTCTATCAATCAGGAAATAAAATCATGGCTCAAGTGTACGGTGGACTACCTCCTCCGAAATTGGTGTAATTTTTTTCCATCATCGAATCACATATACAGTCATAATGATTAAAATAATGAACATATAAGAAAATTATGAAATAATATATATTAAATAAAAATAATATATCATCAACATACATACCCTTTAACCCATTATATAAATGAAAACGTTGTTCATGCATGCATGCGGCTTATCATCTCCACGATGCGATGTGATTCATTTTTCTTTTCCAAAATTAAATAATGACAATAAAAAGGTATTTAGTGGATAAATATGATATTTTATAAATTAATATAGTTCAATATATTATTTATCTACATCCATTTCCCAAGAGCTAGCTCTTTCCTGAGAAAAGAATCCTTAGAAAATGAAGCAGTTAACACCGAAAACAATGGTGATAATGAAATATTATTAATGAAAAGGTGAAAATATGTTATAATTGGAACATATATGATATTATAAATATTAATATGTTTCATTTTAAAATTAATAACATGTTTAAAATAATATTTTGTTGTTTAAATCATGTTCAACTGAAGGG
The DNA here is from genome assembly GCA_963277665.1 of Viscum album. NCBI lineage: Eukaryota > Viridiplantae > Streptophyta > Magnoliopsida > Santalales > Viscaceae > Viscum > Viscum album. The sequence goes on from OY728139.1 coordinate 257,522,184, forward strand.
AAGGGTGAGGTATGGGATTTCATCTCAATTTTCATTCCACTGAGACATATTTGATATTATGCACATATTTACTTTTCTGTGGTGTATATACTACCCACTTGATATATGAAAAATTAAAACCTATTTATTAATTATTATTAATGTTTCAATTAAGGTTTATTATTCATAGGGGTAACAATTTAAAAGTTACCAAAGAGGTAAGGATTTATTTTACAATTTCATTTTTTAGGAGTGACTTAATTTTCATTGAAGAAATATTATAATCCATACTTCATAAAATCCATATATTTTATTTTCATATACATATATAATATGTTTATATATTTTATTCCAATTTTTCATCAAATTTTAACTTGAACCAAGAAAATAAATGTTGAAAAAAAAACTTTTTTATTTCTATTTTAATTGAATATATTTTTCATCCATGTATATATTTTTCATAATCATTTCACAAATGTCCTTTTTATCCCTAAAATTAATTATTAATTAAATTTTATTTAATCCTTAGATTTTTAAAATGATTTAGAGGAATATATATAATGTTTTCTAAAAGGTTCTTTTTTTGGCTTTCTTTATAAAAATTCAAAAGGTATATTTTTAAAGTATATAATGTTAACATAATTCCCCACCATCATAACTGGTTTAAAATGTTTATATTCTTTTATATTCTTTCAATGGTTTTAATAAAATAATTATTTAATGAAATAATATTTTAATATTTCACTTCCATTTTCATTATTCTTATAAAGGACATGAATTTATTACAAAAATATTTTTTTTGAGTCGATGGTAATCTATTATCTCTTATTAATTTTTTGGTCATTATATTTATTTTGAAAAATTATCTTCCTTGTGATCATTGGACCTTAAATTTATATTAAATATCCATATTATTTATATCATTGATTTGATTATTTCAAAAATTGTATAAAATTTATTCTGATGGTGTTTCACTATGAAAGTTATTTGATTGACTAATGAAAATCATGAAATATCCATAATATTTACTTAATATATCTATTTATTGATAAGGTCTATTATTTTTGAATTAATTTATAATTAAATATATGATTAAATCATTTAAAATTTAGTGATTTGTATGGCTTGGTTATATGTAGCTCCTCGATTCATCAATGGGTCTGATGAGAAAAATCTATTGGACAAATAAAATGAGTTTATTGTGTATACCTACACATAAATTAAACTATCTTGGAACAAGGCTTAATTGGTATAGATATCATGATTTTTTTAGATCATGAAATACAATATTATGCATTTAAATTATTTATAATTTAATTATTATAATCTATGAGATTTTTTTCATTGATATTATCCATGGATTCATTTAATGCCTAGTTTATTGATTAAATGTCATCCATTTTTACTTATTTACCTTTCCGTATTAATTAAGCATTATTTACTCAAGGTAAACCTTACTAATAATTTGAGATCACCCTTATTTTTTTCCTTTCCCCATGATATGAATCTATAATATTCAAATTAGTTTCAATGATTTTTATTACCTGATTTTTATGTTTTATATACTATTCCCATTGTAAATTGGGTGTCATGTATGTATCTAATTATTCAAAACTATTAAATTGACCATTATCTAGAGATTATATGCCTTGTACCTATGACAATGTAATAAAATAGATATCTAATTTAGAATATTGGATTTGGGGTTGTAACATTTATAATTCTCATCTATTACACCAAATAATGGATAATCAAATAGTGTTATTGAAGTAAAAAGGTTGAAATTTACAATAGAAACTATGATATTATGAACTGCATCTTTAGTAATGATATTATTTCATAATAAATCACACATTTATAGTCTTATAACCCACTCAGAAAATTTATAAACACTTGAGGTAGATGTGACACTCAACATGATCAAACCATTTAAATCATTATATTCAATATAGCTTTATAGGAAAACGTATAGGAAATTTATATTTAATTAAGATAGTATTCAAGTAATTTTACATAGAATTAATATTAAATCAAAAGTTGTATCACAAATTCATGTGTGTTACTTGATTATTATAAGGTTAATACTCAGTAAGGGGGAAAATCATTGAATATTGAGGAATTGAATCTAAAACTAACATAGATCTGGTGTGTAACTGGAATTATCCATTCCTGAGTTTATTGAGTATCTCTTATTCCTTGTTATTTATAACACTATATTTCAATTTTTTAAAAATATTGTATAGGACCCATAGAACTTATATTATAAATCTATTATTATAAATTTCAAGTGCATGAATAATATATAAATATTGCATAGTTTATATGACATCATTTCCTTTGACCGTGTATCCACTTGGGTCAAAGTAAGAATTTTTATTTTCGATTATTGGTTAAACAATCTACATTTTCTACCCATTTATCCTACAAAAATTCACCATAATCATTATTTTACTACATTTTATTAAATAAGTCCAACAACACGTATAATATATACTTTTACCAATGGTTTGAATTGGTTACTCTATAGTTATTTTTATTATTTAAACAAAAAACATGCACTATTTTTGTGGATAACTTATTGAGTTTTTAGTGTTTTTTGAAAGAAAATAAAATAAAAAATAGAAAACAGAAAACAAAACCAAAAATTTAAAAGTAAAATTCATTAAAAAATATGAAAAGATTAATTATTATATATTATTTTATTGAATTACTTTTTAAACTTTTATTAATTTTATCAAATTACTATTTATATCTTAGTCTAATTATTCTATCAAAATTTTCAAACTCACAGTGACATTATTTTTATAGAAATGGAAGAGTTCTTGTGGTTGGATCTATAAGAGATAATATTTCATATTTGTGATAACATTAGACACATATTTTTTAATTTTAATAGAATTATCCTGAGTAAACCTAAACATTAGTAGATGAGAGAGACGATTCTTTGTCAAATGAGAGAAAAATGATCTTACAAAATCATTTTGAATTAAATGAGTACCAAAAAAAGTTACGATCCTAACTTTTATAGATTTATCCACAAGTATATGAAAAAATATATGAATGTATTTTCATTTTGGAAGATAAATGGAACAAAATCTAGGAGATTTGATAGAAAAAATATCTCATTTCAAAAAAAATGAAAAAATGACCTAAGAAGAATAGATACCCAAACACATTGTGAATGTACATCCCATGGAAGAGGTTGTCCAAAAAAGTGAATAATAAGAATAATAATATGTAGTGAAAGACACCAAAATGTATGTTGATTATGGATATGAAAATTAGGAAGAGCCTAAGAAGAATCCTCATGTTGCATTTCTACCCTCCCTAGACTCAAACAGAATCACAATTATAAAGGAGTAGGTTGACTATATTCAATAATTTACTTGATATAAAGAACTTTAATCACTTGAAACATTTTATCATGAGGTTAATTATATGGAGCTTCCTATATATCAAGTTGATATTATTATTTTGAAGAGTAGGGGGAAACCAATATAAGCTTGTTTAATATAAGAAAATCACATCCTCCTTGGTAATAATAATAACTATATATAAAATACTTACCTAAGGATTTAAATATATATCTATTGGGAAGAAACCCAAAGAATAATCAAGGAGTTTTATTTACATTTTTTTATTTATTTTTTATTTTTCTTTAAGAATATTTTTTAATTTTTTGAATAATAATTTAATATTTTTGAATACCTCCATTTATCTTTTAAAGTCCTAGATACTCTTAATGTCTAAAGATAAAGAGACTGATCCCATTTCTAAGATGAGGGGATGAACTCATTTTGTGATTTCCTTTATTTATTTGTTTTCTTATATACTTATCAGTTTATGTTTTTAATTTTGTATCATTAATTTTCAATAAACTCTCATATTTTTTTGAATTTTTTTTGGCAATGTGTGTGGGGATTGAAAGCATGGATATTTTCCTAAACCATGTATTTTTACTATACTAGGTGTCATATTTTCTAAGATTAGCAGTAATAAATTTATTTTCGTATTATATTCATTTTTAATACTTAAATGAGATGATCATGCAATAATTCATAGGTTATAATAATGCACTAGACTAGATAATCATAACTTTTTGAGTTTATGAGTTATTGAGGTAAAAAAATTAAACCCTCAGATTAAAAGTCTAATTGATATGGGAATTTATTCGAGTAGTATGTGGAATATAAAAATTTTAATTTTAATTATTCAATAAAAGTTGAGAAAGTATGTATTTAAAAATTTTATAGTAAAAGTGTATATAAAAAATCCACAAATAAGAATAAAAATATATTTCCGAGTTGACTTCCCAACATTACATCTATGCCCTAGTTATTACACATAATCTGAAGAGGTTTCTGATGTTTGTAATGAATCATTCCTATTTTTTTATTGAATAAATAATTTTCATATAGTTAATTTTAAAAAATGAAAATAATTTAATGTAAGAAGATAATGTAAAAAGAAAGAAAATAAAAAATAAAAAAGAGTGTGGTCTGTATATATCTAATCAAAAATTAATAATGGGTGATGAAGATTTAAATTTTAAATATGAATAACCAATTTCCAAAAATAAATAATACATTTAAATTGAAATTTTAGTGTGAAGTTACTTGTTATTAATTATATTAACTTCATTTATGGAGAGATAGAATAAGAAGACTCATTTGTGTTGATCATAAAAATTTATGAAACTTTATGATGTAGTGTGTCAAAATTAATAGAAAGATTAATATTTTTATAGAGATATTTAATTTCTGATAATGTTGAAGTTGATTTTTCAGGATAAGATTCAAAGTTTAGTGTTATGTTATTACTAAGAAATTATACTAATTTTTCACTACAACTTTATGTTTATGTTGCGTGATTCCATGCCAAAATTCCTTATAATCTATTTAGTTACATAATATTTGTGTCTTTAATATTCATTATTGTGAATATGAATATTATTGATAAATTAAAATCATTTACTATAAAATTAATCCATTTATTTTAAAAATATCTTTTCAAATTCGAATATATATATTTTATGTGTTGTGTTGTCATTTAAATTTTCTTCTAACAGTTAATTTCTCATTTTTAAAATAATTATAATACATTTTTATTTTATTTGTATATAATTATTTATATAATTATGTATATAAGATTTATATTTAATTAAAATTTTTAATTTCCTAGACTTTTTGGTCTATTACATTATGGTAAATCTGGTGATTGAGGTGTCTGGGGGTAGTCTGAGGAGTTTTTGGGACATGTGAGTCATTCTAATGGTAAATCATTTCAAGAGTTTTCCAAATTTCCATTTTTCAAATGGTACCTTGTTATAGAGGTACACTGTTTTTGTGGTATCTCATTCTATCATAAGCTCATTCTTGTGGTATATCCTTTTGGTGGTAGATCACCCTAGTGGTAGCACATCCTGGCAGTGACCCTCTAGTGGTGACTCATCTAATGGTGACTCGTCTGACGATGAATTTTCTAGTGGTGAATTGATAGATTTGAATCTTCTGGTGGTGACTCTTCTTGCAGTGGTGGAGGTTTGTTTCAACAGTTTTCCAAATTTTCATAATTTTCTAGATTTTTTGAGTTTCTCCCTTTTGACGTATCTTTTGATATATAATGAGTTTAATAACATATTTAAGATGTTTGAAAGATGGTTTATGGACTATAAATCATGTATTTGATTTTATTAAAATTTGAGGACTTTTAAATGGTCAAAACTGCATGGTTTAACGTGATCCTCTTTAAGGGAGATTCTAAAGTATATCTAATTCTGAACATTCAAGATCTAGTCTTACCAAATAGAAGATCATTCCTACCCTCCATTGTTCTTTCCTTCTCTTGATATGGGATGTACCAAATCCTTTTTCCCATATGAGTCATAAAACAAGGTGTTATAGTTTTTTCGAGTCCCTTCTAAAGCGTTTCCTACTGTACACACCCTGTCTTGGTGTAACAATTCTGCAAAAAACGGATTCTTTCTTCCTTGTAGGTTTTTCTTTCATTTCATTCTATGTGTATCATGCTAGATGGGTTTATTATTATCACCCCTCATGAACATGGTTTCATCTGAATTAATAAATACAATGAACCGGTTTAAGTTAAATTTAAATTGGAAAGTGAATGTGAATTATGATTTTACATCTTCTAGTAATTCTGATTTGATTCGGTTTGATATTATGGTTGTATAGGTATATTCCATAAATAAAAATTAGGTCTATTTAAGGTGAGATTATGCTATAGAAATATCGCGTTTAAATCCTCTATTTTTTGATTGTTTGGTTTATCACCACAAATAAATGATTAACCACATATATTTGTTTAATTAAATGAATGCCTCGGGATTCAATGGTCTTTGTGGAAGCTCCCTCAAATAAAGAATTTGAATTGAATAAGTTCCCCTTTCTTTTTAAATATGAAAATTTGTTCTGTTTTTATTTATGATTTGGTGTATGGAATGGTTGTAGTTTGTGTGTTTTGGACTAGTGTGATGTGTAGTAGCTATATTGTGATGTTTTTGGGGGATGTGGATGATATATGGTTGTACAATGGGGATGCAATGGGTATGGTTATATAGTAGGGATGTATGATGGTTATGGTGTGGATGGGCAGTAAGGCTACCAAAAATGGGATGTGGTTGTGAATTGGAAATGATGTGGGGTTATTGGTAAGAGAGTAATGGGTTGTTCTATGGTGGTGATTTTTTTTTGTTTTGGTGATTGTATTGTGTGAATTAATCCATGTTACTTGGGAAGTATGAAACTAATGTGCAACATCTATTCTTAAGAAGGATCTGGAAAAAAAGTTTATTTTAAATCTAATGTGGAATGTGAATGGATAATGAATGAATGATAATAGGATGGAATTTAATTAACAAATTTGTTTTTAATGTGGGGAAATTTTAAATATTTGTGAAATCTATTAAGTAGTTAAATGTGGATTAAATGTATAATGTGAAATATAGCTTATTTTATTATTGTATGGTGTTATTAATATTCCATGTGGTTGGTTATGTTATATATACCTAGTTATTAATGTAATTAATACTATATATTAATAATTTCAAATTGGAATGTTTAATAAGGATGTTTATGATGGGTGTGTTGTTTAACTGGTTGATGTTTATACATAAACAAACGGGTTGGAAATATGGAATAATATATCTTTCTAAATGAGATGTGTTTTATAATGAATGATTATTTTATATATTAATGTGTCTAATAAATTAGAAATTATTATTAAAATGGAGATTTTTTAATATGGATTAAATATTGAAATAGAATTATGGATTGTGTTTTGTTTGTGCATTTTTTTGCATTTAGAAGTGGCAGTAATTGTGTGGATTCTATGATATGGTTAGTTCTTGTTATAAACACATATGATGGGATTGTGTGTCGTAAATATATATGTATATACACTATACATTTTCATCATTTCTATACACACCCCACCCTAGTTGAGCATAATGTTCTGAACACCCCCATTGTCATGGTGGAGGGTGTCTTTCCCAAACATATTGGTCAGAGGATGGATGGATGGCCACCCACTCTTCCCAACACCCTCTTTTAGGTGGTGATATCCCATGATTCATTTGGAAGGTTGTGGTTTGAGTCCTAGGTGTCTACGTGTGGGATGTGATGTGGTGTGTGGCTTAGGTTTTTGCGGGTAGGATGTGATGTGGTATGTATCCTAGGTTTCTGTGGATGGGATGTGATGTGGTATGTGGCCTAAGTGTCTATGGGTGGGATGTGGTTTTGAGGCCCAGGTGTGTGTGGGTAGGTTTTGATTGTAGAGGACCGAAGCTTGATGTACATGGACATTACATTACTTTTGCAGAATACTTAATACATAACAAAAACATACACACAAGGACCGTAATGGTTTAGTGTCCTTGGAAACTCGGAATATAAACTTTTAATCATGTTGAAAGATCTTCAACATCTCCCAATAAAGATCTTCCTCTTTTTTTCTTACCTAAAACCTTTCTTTATATCCTGGGGAAAAGAAAACATAAAAGGGGTGAGTTCAAATGCCCAGTAAGGGTAAACATAGAGAACATAAAACAATCCATAAACATTTGAATGAAAAAAACTTGAACATAAAATCTAAACATCAAAATCTTGAGCAAAGACATGAATATTGGAAGTACGTAGGCATATATCATAAGGGAACATCAATCATGATAAAATAGCATGGGAATACAACATGTAATTGTGGAAACCATTAAGCACATGATATGATTTCCATTTTAGCCAAGACATTGCTTCTAAGACCATCTTAGTGGACAAAGTCCCTTTCTGAATCGAGTTCACTCCTCGTTCCAGTCCTGTATTACTGAATCAGTTTAACATGCCATTCCATACATGTCTATATCATGAGATATAAATCTTTACCCAATTAATTGGAGGGAGATATAGGTCCCACCCACCTCATAGTGAAATCATTCTTACTTGTGCCACAAAATAAACTTAAAACATTCATCATAACCCAAAGAATAAAATGGGTTTCATAAACATCATCCCATCCTCACATAATCCATATAAAACAAATGGATATTTCATCATAAGAAAATTGAAACTATGTAAATTATAGAAACATTATACATGAAACATACACATATGAAATAATGTCATTTTATAGGAAAAATGGTTTTGATAAAACACATGAAATGAATTCTTGAGGAAAATATCCTTTTTTCTTCAAAATAATTTTCTTTTCACAAAATTTCATGTAATTTTAAAAGAAAAGGATTTTTTTGAAAATAGTCATGAAATATTTAGGAGGAAGCTTCATGAAAATACGGCTTTATAAAACTGTAAAAATCATTTCATGCCGTATAAGTTAAAAATAACATTCTTTTCATACTTTTTTCAGAAAAGTAAAAAAGTACCTCATAACGTAAACAAAATAAAGATTCCTTACATACCAAGTAGTAAAAGACAAAATGGGTAAAAATGACATTGAACATACATAAAAACATTTCCCAGAAACATGGACTTGGATGATAACAATAACCTCAATAAATACTTATGAATAAACAATCTCAGATAAGAATGAGATTTAAATAGTTATCCCTTACCTTAGGTCTGATATGCTTCGTATGTATCCGAACCTCCTCTTCATTAAAGCGCCTCTTTGAGACCTCCTCTTAGGGAACTAAAATTGGTCTTTGAAGAAGACCAGGAACTCTAGGATGTTTCTAGGGAAGTGGAGAAGAGAATATTTCCGGGTTGGCCGAGCTTGAAGACTCAAATTGGTGTGAGGAAGAGAGGTAGGAGGTGCCCTTTTATAAGGGCGGAGAGGGGTACCGTTGTAAATCTTAAAAAAAATTAATTTATAATAAATCTAACCCCACATAAAAAACTCCAAAAATGACTCATATTCAAATATTATATGATATAGGGTTGTAATATCATCAACCAATCAAATTTAGACATGTTAGGAAATTTTTTTAAACATTATCAACTTGATTTATCCATACTTAATCAATTTAATTTTATTTGTGGTAATAAAAATCTAAATTTTAAATTATAACAAAAAATTACTTATTTGTTGTGAGTTGTCCATAATTGGATACTTTATAACATTTTAGACCATATAAATTTAAATTTATAATTTTTAAATATTTTTTGTGATTTTTAAACAATTTTATAATATGTTATTTTTATAAAATAACAATAGTGTGAATTTTGACACTATTCATTTATATGAATTAATATAAAATATATACAGAAGATATATTTTAACTAAAAGCTTTAATAGATTCATGAAATGCCATATGTATCTATAAAAGTAGTGGAGCACATCAAATTCTTTATATAATATTTATTTTATTATTTTAAAACCATTTATTTGGTTTATCTCTTAATAAAATAATTACTACATAATTTTTTTATAATTATTTAATATACTTATTTGTTGCATAAAAATTAACAGTATAATCCTATTATGAATATAAATCTATTACCTTTCACAATAATACTTTTACTCGAATTTATCATCTTAAAATCACAATATTTAAATTGTTATATTTATTAAATTATGAAGGTGACAACTTTGGCATCATTTAAAATAAAATAATATAAGTGTCATAATCGCTATTATAAGGCTCCAAATGGTCAAATATTAGACCATTGGATTATTATGGTTTATATTGACATGACCAATAAGTTTTGGTCAGGGTTTTGTGCATTTTATGGTCACTATTAGTTTAATAAAAACTATATTCTTGGTTTTTCACTAGATAAAAAATTTCTGCATCACTATTGTGTTACAATTAATGATAATTATTTAATCACTAAAAATTATAAATAAATTCATATGATGTAGATAATTTCATTATATTTTTGGAGACTATTCATGTTTTAATTTTCATTAAGTTTATCACTAAATTAAAATTAATATACTTATAAGATTTAAGAGAGTGACATGTTCTCACTTTCTTTGGTTTTAATAATAATTAAATTATTTTCATGGAAAAAAGCCCATTAAATGATTCTAATCCGACCCTTAGGTGATAAGAGTCTACTTTTAGTCATCCAATATAATTTTTCATGTGTTAGGGTAATTTTATAATATTATATTTACCCTTAATTACCCGATTTACCTTTAACTATGGTAAATAAAATTTACCGTAGTTACTATTCATAATTCCCAAAAATAAAAAGTATCCTATTAACATAATTTGGACCCAATGATTCCAAATATGGAATCAATTTTTTCAAATTCAATACACAGAAGTTGCAAGAATTAAATTAAAATTAATCCCGTTGTCGAATGAAAATGGGTTTTTGATTAAAACATTGCAAAAGATTGAATCGATTTAACCTATGAATTCAATGTAAAATCAATGATAATGACATACATTATATTAAATGGTAAAAATATATTATATTTATACTTTAAAACCATCCAATATTATAATTTAACCACATAAGTTATTACGATGAAAAAAGTTGTTTTTAATTAAAATATATTGTGTTTTTACTATTCATTAAAATATGGAAGTTATCAGAAAAATATCAAAACTTTATACAATGTAAATTTTTATATCATGATTCAAAATAAGAATTGTATTATGTCAAATTTAACTAATAAAAATGTCAAAACTAGATTTAAAGTGGGTGCGCCATCAAAAGGCGGCAAAATGGCATTTTTTGAAAAATACTTATTTTACCCGAAAAATTTATTTTGTTCTTATACCATGTTCTAGAAAATGTGTAAGTTGAATAATAATGTTATAAAATTCAAAATTTAGTTAATACTATTCATAACGGCTAGTTCATAATAATATTATAATAATATACCGTTGTTTAGTAAAACCCGGTATTGCGTACAACACACGCTATCGAGGAAGGTTGCGATTGCGTGTAATGAAAGCCAAGTTAGGGTTGCGTGTTGTGCAAGAATCCTTTGTTGTTTCATATAACAGAATCCAACCATATTTCATTTATACATTGAATATATATATATATATACACTCAATGTTGCGTAGAATGACTATTATCAAACGAACTTGAAATTGTGTGTAACACAATCTAAGAATAGTGTTGTGTATACTACAAGCTAATATGGTGTTGCATATAGCACAAGATAATCTTGTTGTAGCATAAAACACATGACATCAAATAAATTAAAAAGAATACTTATCATAAAATATCGGGTTGTTACATTCTACCCCCCTTAAAATGAATTTCGCCCTCAAAATTCGTCGAGGTTATGCATGGTTTTCTACTTGAAAGTTTCTTTAATTAAAACCCACATCGTAAAACGAAATACCAAAACTTAACTTTCAAAACTAAAGTATGAAACGTAATGGTTACCCAAATTAACTCATCACTGGGTTTCCATGTAGGATAACATAGGTGAAAATATGGATATGGAAGAGAAATCTAACCATCATGTTCTGATGGAGAGTGGTAGAGAACTTGGCTATGAAAAAGCCAACAATCACAAAGCTATAAATTTGTGATGATCTAAGGTACTATCTGATTCATCGGATATAAGAGCACTAGGACAACATTTTTGGTTTTTAAGATCATTTCCCTAAAGTTTAAAATTTTGAATTTGAAGAAATACTTGCTTGATTTTGGTACAATCTCACTGTTGTTCATGCTTTGAACAATTTCCACTTCATCTCTTAAAGAAATGAAGTTGAATTTGTTATTTGTGAAGTGTTAGAGGATCATGTGATAGAATGATGGGTCATTCCATCTATTTCAAACAAAAGTTTAGAAAAAGTTATAAGTCCATCTTATGGTTAGATTAATCGTATATGGTTCCAAAAATGAACTTATACTTCATATATCATACCGCTTAATAAAATAAAACTAGTTTCTACTAACCAGGGACTTCCTGTAGGCCATTGGTATGCGATAAAGGCCAGTCACACTTCGGTTTTGGGTTCGATTCCCATAGCCTTGTCCGACGCGATGGGTTGTCTCCCATCCTGTAGGTTGTCCTTTTTCTAAAATTACATTACTATAACATCCCATCAATAACATCGAAAAAAGTTCTATCCTTAAAAAATACTAACTTATGTCCAACATAATCTATTCCAATCATTAGGCTTATCTAAAATACTTCAGTCCAAGCTCATAGTATAAAGAAAATGATTACTTTAAATGTAACATAACAATCACCTGAATTCCATCATTTATCCCCTATATATCATAAGATATATCTTGTTGGTCAAATTACAAACATGTGAATACCTTAATCATGTATTCTCTTGAATAATGAATACCCATTGAACCTTAGTGAAAACATGAATGTAGTTAAAAGTTAACACTTTCCACATACCAAAATTCTCAAAATTCTATATACTCAAACCATGATATCACTTAGTCCTTATATCAATCATGAGCTCATGAGTACAATAAAACATCTCATTATCTTCATATCCCTTCATTATGCACATATCATCTGCTTTCAAAAATATTTGAATCACTTTTCATGGTTACCAGTACCATAAAATTATTGAAAACCACAATATACTAATACAAAAATATTCTAATACACCATAAAAGTACCTCAACATCATTATTCTTGAATACCACTACATAAACACTTCAATCCATCCTCTTCAAGGATTGTCCTAGAATAAGTCCTTCCTTAATTTAAAAGTAACTTTTTAGGTTAGGGCATTGAGTTGGGTAATGCCCATGTTCTCCACAAATAAGACATTGAACTCCATTACAGTCTGTCACTCTATGACCCTTTTATCCACATAGATAACATCTATAACTCAATTTGAGGTATTCCTCAAGGTTCTTTTTCCCTTCTTTAAAAATATCAATATTCCCTTCTCTATGCTCCTCACTATGCGAACATGCATAAAATTCCATCTTCCTCTTATTTGATGACTTATTAATACCATTAAATTTCACCTTGTTAATCATTTATCGCGATGACTAATTCGGCGTAATACACTATTTTTATCTCTAGGCATTACACAATTTCATTTCTCATAGTCACCAATTTGTCCATTGGATTCAATGTTAACCGAATTCATTCTGGTTCCCTCCATTGACTAAAACATAAAAAGAATTTTGTAAGAGGAAAAAATCTTGCTAGGGAAAACAACATTGTAAAGGGGGAGTACCCTCAATATCTAACATCTCAGGTTAAATTATAAGATCGTTATCGTAGTTCTAGGACTGTATCCTCTACGTATACGTATCCTTAGGTACATCCCTAGACATACCTTAGAAATATCTCTAGGGATCTCACTAACATTTTCGCATCCTAGTTTCCAAAGGTTGACTAAACCTTTCCTCTGATACCAACTGTAGAGGCCCGAATCTTGATGTACAGGGACATTACATTACTTTTGCGGAATACTTAATACATAACAAAAACAGACACACAAGGACCGTAATAGTTTAGTGTCCTTGGAAACTCGGAATATAAACTTCTAATCATGTTGAAAGATCTTCAACATCTCCCAATAAAGATCTTCCCCTTTTTTTCTTACCTAAAACCTTTCTTTATATCCTGGGGAAAAGAAAACATAAAAGGGGTGAGCTCAAATGCCCAGTAAGGGTAAACATAGAGAACATAAAACAATCCATAAACATTTGAATGAGAAAAACTTGAACATAAAAATCTAAACATCAAAATCTTGAGCAAAGACATGAATCATGGAAGTACGTAGGCATATATCATAAGGGAACATAAATCATGATAAAATAGCATGGGAATAAAACATGTAATTGTGGCAACCATTAAGCACATGATATGATTTCCATTGTAGCCAAGGCATTGCTGCCAAGACCTTCGTAGTGGACAAAGTCCCTTTATGAATCGAGTTCACACCTCGTTCCAGTCCAGTATTACTGAACCAGTTTAACATGTCGTTCCAGCCATGTCTATCTCATGAGATATAAATCTTTACCCAATGCATTGGAGGGAGATATAGGTCCCACCCATCTCATAGTGAAATCATTCTTACTTGTGCCACAAAATAATCTTAAAACATTCATCATAACCCAAATAATAAAATGGGTTTCATAAACATAATCCCATCATCACATAATCCATATAAAACAAATGGATATTTCATCATAAGAAAATTGAAACTATGTAAATTATAGAGACATTATACTTGAAACAAACACATATGAAATAATGTCATTTTAGATGAAAAATGGTTTTGATTAAACACTTTAAATGAATTCTTGAGGAAAATATCCTTTTTTCTTCATAATAATTTTCTTTTCACAAAATTTCATTTAATTTTAAAAGAAAAGGATTTTGTTGAAAATAGCCATGAAATATTTAGGAGGAAGCTTCATGAAAATAAGGCTTTATAAAACTGTAAAAATCTGTTCATGCCGTATAAGTTAAAAATAACATTATTTTCTTACTTTTGTTGGAAAAGTCAAAAAGTACCTCATAACGTAAAAAAAATAAAGATTCCTTACATACCATGTAGTAAAAGACAAAATGGGTAAAAAGGACATTAAACATACATAAAAACATTTCTAGAAAACATGGACTTGGATGATAAAAATAACCCCAGTAAATACTTACGAATAAACAATCTCGGATAAGAATGAGATTGAAATAGTTATCCCTTACCTTAGGTCTGATATGCTTTGTATGTATCTGAACCTCCTATTCTTTGAAGCACCACTTTGAGACCTCCTCTTAGGGCACTACAATTGGTCTTTGAAGAAGACCAGGAACTCTAGGATGTTTCTAGGGAAGTGGAGAAGAGAATTTAGCAGGGGTTGTCTGAGCTTGAACGCTAAAATTGGTGTGAGGAAGAGAGGGAGGAGGTGCCCTTTTATAAGGGAGGAGAGGGGCACCTTTGGAAATCTTAAAAATATTAATTTATAATAAATCTAACCCCACGTAAAAAAACTCCAAAAATGACTCATATTCGATTATTAGATGATATAGGGTTATAATCACATCAACCAATCAAATTAAGACATGTTATGAAATTATTATAAACATTATGAACTTGATTTATCCTTACTTAATAAATTTAATTTTATTTGTGGTAATAAAATTCTAAATTTTAAATTATAACAAAAAATTACTTATTTTTTGTGAATTGTCCATAATTGGATACTTTATAACAATTTAGACCATATAAATATAAATTTATAATTTTTAAATATTTTTTGTGATTTTTAAACAATTTTATAATATGTTATTTTTATAAAATAACAATAGTGTCAATTTTGACACTATTCATTTATATGAATTAAAATAAAATATATACAAGAGATATGTTCAAACTAAAAGCTTTACTATATTCTTAAAAAGACATATGTATCTATAAATTAGTGGAGCACATTAAGTTGTTCATATAATATTTATTTTATTATTTTAAAACCATTTATTTGGTTTATCTCTTAATAAAATAATTACTACATAATTTTTGTATAATTATTTAATATACTTATTTGTTGTATAAAAATAAAAACTAAAATCCTATTATGAAGGTAAATCTATTATCTTTCACAATAATACTTTTACTCGAATTTATCATCTTAAAATCACAATATTTAAATTGTTATATTTATTAAATTATGAAGGTGACAACTTTGGCATCATTTAAAATAAAATAATATAAGTGTCATAATCGCTATTATAAGGATCAAAATGACTAATATTCGACCATTGGATTATTATTGTTTAAATTGACATGAAAAATAAGTTTTGGTCAGGGTTTTGTGCATTTTATGGTCACTATTAGTTTAATAAAAACTATATTCTTGATTTTTCACTAGATAAACAATTTCTGCATCACTATTGTGTCACAATTAATGATACTTATTTAATCCCTAAAAATTATAAATAAATTCATATGATGTAGATAATTTCATTATATTTCTAGAGACTATTAATGTTCGAAGTTTCATGATGTTTATCATTAAAGTAAAATTAATATACTTATAAGATTTAAGAAAGTGGCATGTTGTCACTTTCTTTGGTTTTAATAATAATTAAGTTATTTTCATGGAAAAAAGTCCATTAAATGATTCTAATCCGACCCCTAGGTGATATGGGTCGACTTTTAGTCATCCAATATAATTTTGTCATGTGTTAGGGTAATTTTATAATATTATATTTTCCCTTAATTACCCAATTTACCTTTAACTATGGTAAATAAAATTTACCGTAGTTACTATTCATAATTTCCAAAAATAAAAATAACCTATTAACATAATTTGGACCCAATGATTCCAAATATGGAATCCATTTTTTCAAATTCAATGCACAGAAGTTGCAGAAATTAAATTAAAATTAATCCCGTTGTCGAATGAAAACGGGTTTTTGATTAAAACATTGCAAAAGATTGAATTGATTTAACCTATGAATTCAGTGTAAAATCAATGATAATGACATAAATTATATTAAATGGTAAAAATATATTCTATTTATACTTTAAAACCATCCAATATTATAATTTAACCACATATGTTATTACGATGAAAAAAGTTGTTTTTAATTAAAATATAGCCTGTTTTTACTATTCATTAAAATATGAAAGTTATCAGAAAAATATCAAACCTTTATCCAATGTAAATTTTAATATCCTGATTCAAAATAAGAATTTTATTATGTCAAATTTAACTTATAAACATGTCAAAAACTATATTTAAAGTGGGTGCGCCATCAAAAGGCGGCAAAACTGCATTTTTTGAAAAATACTTATTTTACCCGAAAAATTTATTTTGTTCTTATACCATGTTCTAGAAAATGTGTAAGATGAATAATAATGTTATAAAATTCAAAATTTATTTAATACTATTCATAACGTCTAGTTCATAGTAATATTATAATAATATACCATTATTTACAAAAACCCGTTATTGCGTACAACACACGCTATCGAGGAAGGTCGCGATTGCGTGTAATGAAAGCCAAGTTCGGGTTGCGTGTTGTGCAAGACTTCTTTTTTGTTTCATATAACAGAATCCAACCATATTTCATTTATACATTGAATATATATATATACACTCAATGTTGCGTAGAATGACTATTATCAAACGAACTTGAAATTGTTTGTAACACAATCTAAGAATAGTGTTGCGTATACTGCAAGCTAATATGGTGTTGAGTATAGCACAAGACAATCTTGTTGTAGAATAAAACACATGACATCAAATAAATTAAAATGAATATTTATCATAAAATATCGGGTTGTTACATTCTACCTCCCTTAAAATGAATTTCGCCCTCGAAATTCGTCGGGGTTATGCATGGTTTTCTACTTGAAAGTTTCATTAATTAAAACCCACATCGTAAAATGAAATAACAATACTTAACTTTCAAAACTAAAGTATGAAATGTAATGGTTACCCAAATTAACTCATCACTGGGTTTCCACGTAGGAGAACATAGGTGAAAATATGGATATGGAAGAGAAATCTAACCATCATGTTCTGATGGAGAGTGGTAGAGAACATGGCTATGAATAATCCAACAATCACAAGGCATAAATTTGTGATGATCTAATGTATCATCTGATTCATCAGATATAAGAGCACTAGGTCAACATTTTTGGTTTTCAGGATTATTTCCCTAAAGTTGAAAATTTTGAATTAGAAGAAATACTTGCTTGATTTTGGTACAATCTCACTGTTGTTCGTGCTTTGAACAATTTCCACTTCATCTCTTAAAGAAATGAAGTTGAATTTATTGTTTGTGAAGTGTTAGCGGATCATGTGATAGAATGATGGGTCATTCCATCTATTTCATAAAAAAGGTTAGCAAAATTTATAAGTCCATCTTATGGTTAGATTAATCGTATATGGTTCCAAAAATGAACTTATAATTCATATATCATACCGCTTAATAAAATAAAACTAGTTTCTACTAACAAGGGACTTCCTGTAGGCCATTGGTATGCGATAAAGGCCAGTCTCACTTCGGTTGTGGGTTCTATTCCCACAGCCATGTCCGACGCGATGGGTTGTCGCCCATCCTGCAGGTTGTCCTTTTTCTAAAATTACATTACTATAACATCCCGTCATTAACATCGAAAAAAGTTCTATCCTTAAACAATAATAACTTATGTCCAACATAATCCATTCCAATCTTTAGGCTTATCTAAAATACTTCGGTCCAAGATCATAGTATAAAGAAAATGATTACTTGAAATGTCACATAACAATCACGTGAATTCCATCATTTATCCCCCATATATCATAAGATATATCTTGTTGGTCAAATTACAAACATGTGAATACCTTAATCATGTATTCTCTTGAAGAATGAATACCCATTGAACCTTAGTGAAAACATGAATGCAGTTAAAAGTTAACACTTTCCACATACCAAAATCCTCAAAATTCTATATACTCAAACCATGATATCACTTAGTCCTTATATCAATCATGAGCTCATGAATACAATAAAACATCTCATTATCTTCTTATCCCTTCATTATGCGCATATCATCTGCTTTCCAAAATATTTGAATCACTTTTCATGGTTACCGGTACCATAAAATTATTGAAAACCACAATAGACTAATACAAAAATATTCTAATACACCATAAAAGTAACTCAACATCATTATTCTAGAATACCAATACATAAACACTTCAATCCACCCTCTTCAATGATTGTCTCGGAATAAGTCCTTCTTTGATTTAAAAGTAACTTTTTAGGTTTAGGCATTGAGTTGGGTAATGCCCATGTTCTCCACAAATAAGACATTGAACTCCATTACAGTCTGTCACTCTATGACCCTTTTCTCCACACAGATAACATTTATCCCTCCATTTGAGGTATTCCTCAAGGTTCTTTTTCCCTTCTTTAGAAATCTCAAAATTCCCTTCTTTATGCTCCTCACTATGCGAACATGCATAAAATTCCATCTTCCTCTTATTTGATGACTTATTAATACCACTAAAATTCACCTTGTTAATCATATATCACGATGACTGATTCGGTATAATACAATATCTTTCTCTCTAGGCATTACACAATTTCGTTGCTCATAGTCACTAATTTGTCCGTTGGATTCAATGTTAACCGAATTCCTTCTGGTTCCCTCTATTTACTAAAACATAAAAAGAATTCTGTAAGAGGAAAAAATCATGCTAGGGAAAACAACATAGTAAAGGGGGGTACCCTCAATATCTAACATCTTAGGTTAAATTCTAAGATCATTACCGTAGTTCTAGGACTATATCCTATATGTATACTTATCCTTAGGGACATCCCTAGACATACCTTAGAAATATCTCTAGAGATCTCACTAATGTTTTCGCATCCTAGTTTCCAAAGGTTGACTAAACCTTTCCTCTGATACCAACTGTAGAGGCCCGAAGCTTGACGTACATAGACATTACATTACTTTTGCGGAATACTTAATACATAACAAAAACAGACACACAAGGACCGTAATAGTTTAGTGTCCTTGGAAACTCGAAATATAAACTTCTAATCATGTTGAAAGATCTTCAACATCTCCCAATAAAGATTTTCCCCTTTTTTTCTTACCTAAAACCTTTCTTTATATCCTGGGGAAAAGAAAACATAAAAGGGGTGAGCTCAAATGCCCAGTAAGGGTAAACATAGAGAACATGAAACAATCCATAAACATTTGAATGAAAAAAATTCAACATAAAATCTAAACATCAAAATCTTGAGCAAAGACATGAATCTTGGAAGTACGTAGGCATATATCATAAGGGAACATCAATCATGATAAAATAGCATGTGAATAAAACATGTAATTGTGGAAACCATTAAGCACATTATATGATTTCAATTGTAGCCAAGGCATTGCTGCCAAGACCATCTTAGTGGAGAAAGCCCCTTTCTGAATCGAGTTCACTCCTCGTTCCAGTCTTGTATTACTGAACCGTTTTAACATGTCGTTCCAGCCATGTCTATCTCATGAGATATAAATCTTTACCCAATTCATTTGAGGGAGATATAGGTCTCACCCATCTCATAGTGAAATCATTATTACTTGTGCCACAAAATAAACTTAAAACATTCATCATAACCCAAATAATAAAATGGGTTTCATAAACATCATCCCATCACCACATAATCCATATAAAACAAATGGATATTTCATCATAAGAAAATTGAAACTATGTAAATTATAGAGACATTATACTTAAAACAAACACATATGAAATAATGTCATTTTAGATGAAAAATGGTTTGGATAAAACACTTGAAATGAATTCTTGATGAAAATATCCTTTTTTCTTCAAAATAATTTTCTTTTCACAAAATTTCATGTAATTTTAAAACAAAAGGATTTTGTTGAAAATAGTTATGAAATATTTAGGAGGAAGCTTCATGAAAATAAGGCTTTATAAAACTATAAAAATCCTTTCATGCCGTATAAGTTAAAAATAACATTCTTTTTGTACTTTTGTCAAAAAAGTCAAAAATTACCTCGTAACGTAAACAAAAGAATGATTCCTTACATACCATGTAGTAAAAGACAAAATGGGTAAAAAGGAAATTAAACATACATATTTTTTTTAGAAAACATGTAATTGGATGATAAAAATAACCCCAGTAAATACTTACGAATAAAAAATCTTGGATAAGAATGAGATTGAAATAGTTATCCCTTACCTTAGGTCTGATATGCTTCGTATGTATCCAAACCTCCTCTTCTTTGAAGCGCCTCTTTGAGACCTCCTCTTAGAGAACTAAAATTGGTCTTTGAAGAAGACCAGGAACTCTAGGATGTTTCTAGGGAAGTGGATAATAGAATTTGGCAGGGGTTGGCCGAACTTGAAGTCTCAAATTGGTGTGAGGAAGATAGGGAGGAGGTTCCCTTTTATAAGGGAGGAGAGGGGCACCTTTGGAAATCTTAAAAATATTAATTTATATTAAATCTAAACCCACATAAAAAACTCCAAAAATGACTCATATTAGAATATTATATGATATAGGGTTGTAATCTCATCAACCAATCAAATTTATACATGTTAGGAAATTATTTTAAACATTATCGACTTGATTTATCCTTACATAATCAATTTAATTTTATTTGTGGTAATAAAATTCTAAATTTTAAATTATAACAAACAATTACTTATTTGTTTTGAATTGTACATAATTGGATACTTTATAATATTTTAGACCATATAAATTTAAATTTATAATTTTTAAATATTTTTGTGATTTTTAAACTATTTTATAATATGTTATTTTTATAAAATAACAATAGTGTCAATTTTGACACTATTCATTTATATGAATTAAAATAAACTATATACAGAAGATATGTTCGAACTAAAAGCTTTATTATATTCATAAAAGTCCATATGTATCTAGAAAATTAGTGTAGTGCATTAAATTGTTTATATAATTTTTATTTTATTATTTTAAAACCATTTATTTGGTTTATCTCTTAATAAAATAATTACTACATCATTTTTGTATAATTATTTAATATACTTATTTGTTGCATAAAAATTAAAAATAAAATCCTATGATGAAAATAAATCTATTACCTTTCACAATAATACTTTTAGTCGAATTTATCATATTAAAATCACAATATTTAAATTGATATATTTATTAAATTATGAAGGTGACAACTTTGTTATCATTTAAAATAAAATAATATAAGAGTCATAATCGCTTTTATAAGGCTTCAAACGGTAAAATATTAGACCATTGGATTATTATGGTTTATATTTACATGACCAATAAGTTTTGGTCAGGTTTTTGTGCCTTTTATGGTCACTATTAGTTTAATAAAAACTATATTCTTGATTTTTCACTAGATAAACAATTTCTGCATCACTATTGTGTCACAATTAATGATATTTATTTAATACCTAAAAATTATAAATAAATTCATATGATTTAGATAATTTCATTATATTTCTAGAGACTATTCATGTTCGAAGTTTCATGAAGTTTATCACTAAATTAAAATTAATATACTTATAAGATTTAAGAGAGTGACATGTTGTCACTTTCTTTGGTTTTAATAATAATTAAGTTATTTTGATGGAAAAAAGTCCATTAAATTATTCTAATCCGACCCTTAGGTGATATGGGTCGCCTTTTAGTCATCCAATAGAATTTTTTCATGTGTTAGGGTAATTTTATAATATTATATTTACCCTTAATTACCCGATTTACCTTTAACTATGGTAAATAAAATTTACCGTAGTTACTATTCATAATTTAAAAAAAATAAAAAGTGGCCTATGAACATAATTTGGACCCAATTATTCCAAATATGGAATCCATTTTTTCAAATTCAATATAGAGAAGTTGCAGAAATTAAATTAAAATTAATCCCGTTGTCGAATGAAAACGAGTTTTTGATTAAAACATTGCAAAAGATTGAATTGATTTAACCTATGAATACAATGTAAAAGAAATGCTAATGACATACATTATATTAAATGGAAAAAATATATTCTATTTATACTTTATAACCATCCAGTATTATAATTTAACCACATAATTTATTACGATGAAAAAAGTTGTTTTTAATTAAAATATAGTGTGTTTTTACTACTCATTAAAATATGAAAGTTATCAGAAAAATATCAAAAATTTATCCAATGTAAATTTTTATATCCTCATTCAAAATAAGAATTTTATTTTGTAAAATTTAACTTATAAACATGTCAAAAACTAGATTTAAAGTGGGTGTGCCATCAAAAGGCGCCAAAAAGTATTTTTTGAAAAATACTTATTTTACCCGAAAAATTTATTTTGTTCTTATACAATGTTATAGAAAATGTGTAAGATGAATAATAATGTTATAAAATTCAAAATTTAGTTAATACTATTCATAACGGCTAGTTCATAGTAATATTATAATAATATACCGTTGCTTAGTAAAACCCGGTATTGCGTACAACACACGCTATCGAGGAAGGTCGCGATTGCATGTAATGAATGCCAAGTTAGGGTTGCGTGTTGTGCAAGACTCCTTTGTTGTTTCATATAACATAATCCAACCATATTTTATTTATACTTTGAATATATATATATATATATATATACACACTCAATGTTGCGTAGAATGACTATTATCAAACGAACTTGAAATTGTGTGTAACACAATCTAAGAATAGTGTTGCGTATACTGCAAGCTAATACGGTGTTGCGTATAGCACAAGATAATCTTGTTGTAGCATAAAAAACATGACATCAAATAAATTAAAAATAATACTTATCATAAACTATCGGGTTGTTACATTGATGTGGTATGTTCGAAAGAGGAGGAATATCAAGGGATTTTCGTTAGGTTGCGGGAGCAGTTAATCAATGGGAATGTGGTGTGGGGTGACCTATCACCTATGTTCTTACTATATTAAATTATTTGTCTTGAATTATTAGGTGGTCCTTCTTTAGTGTGGTTGGGGAGGTTAGTATTCCTACTTAGGTACTGTTGGATTATGTTGTTTTCACACTGGTGCATTACTATTCTCTTTTGATATTTGCATGAAAGACTGTGGTTTTCCTACTGAGTATACTTGTATTCTCACCCTAGGTATATAAAAACTATTTTTATATTTATAGGAGGTCTTCAGGAACTATGCTATAAATTTCTAGTTCAGGGATTTGGAGTTGTTTCTATGTCATTTCTTTAGATTTTATTCTTTTGGGATATCATTTGGAGACTTTATATGTATCAATTTTTATTTATACATTAATTGTGGCATACTAAGACTTTATTTTTATATTATAACATGGAGTTTTTCAGTTGATTCATCCTATATCCTAATCTTGTTTTTTTATAAATGGTAATTCCTAGTATATTGTGTGATTTTTACACCCTTGGTTCTATTCACCATCCTAGGGCTAACTGGAGGTGGGACTCATGGGGTCATTATCTCCCTTTCTTCATTGAAATCCTAGAAAGGGTACCTTTAGTGGGAGCGGTCATGATAGAACAATATCATAGGATGATGGTTGAGATATAGGATGAAGTTTTGAGTTAGGCATAATTAGGATTGCATGGTTTTGTATGGAAATCAGGTTAGGTGACCTTGGTGTGTTACATAGGCTAGGAAGGACTGGCTAGGACATAGGATTTTAGTTCCCCCCATGACTAGATGCAAAGAAACTATGCCTACCAGACGACCTAGTGAGGGTACACTATTTCTTATTTCCAAACCCTAGGAAAGGTATATGAATTTTAATGACTTTTTTTCTTATTTTAATTATGTGACTTTGTGAAGATAAAATATGTTAAATAAATCATGAAATTTTATGTCTGTTTCTCTTACATTTCCCATGCTCTTATTGGTAATAAAATCCATTAATTGTTTGTTGAGATATTCCTTTAACTAATAGGAAATATTAATATGAAGGTTAATTGGATTGAATTGTTTGATTGAAACCTTCTTGTGGTTTGGATATATTTTTCCCTTTCCTATTATAGAATTATTCTTAATAAATTGAATGTTTCTTCCTTTGTTAGAAATATATAACATGCCTTCTATTTTTTCAAATGTCTAACATTTTTAGAGGAACATGCTTAGTGTATTTTTCTAAGATCAATTGATTAATTTTGAAAACCCTTACAAAGCATGTCACCTCGAAGTAGATTTTATTCTGGAATGATAAAATAAAATACATTAAAACTGTGCTTATAAGTATTCTAGTTTTCATATGATCTAATGTGTCTCGTGTTGTTTTCCATATGTAATTTTTCATAAGCATGTGTTGTTGACTTTTTGTAAAGTATGGATTTAAACATTTAAATTTATAGATTTCAGAATATTTCTATCTTAATTAATGATACTACTTTTAAATTAAGACCACTTAACTAGAGTAAATTTTTTCTTATTTTTACCTCAATTATAGTTATAAAGAATTGATATTACCATGTATTATAAGCAGCCTCCAGGATAGAAATTCATGTTACATTTATTTATAAATTTTAGAAGAAGATAAGCATTCTTTGTGGTAACTTATAGAGATTTATAACTTAGTAAGTGATTAAACTTATTATTTTATAACTGATAATAATTTTTAAGTATTGAAATAACCTTACCTAACATGTTAAGTCATGATTAGTTTGTTATGGGAAGCATGCATAATGTTGAAATCATTCGGGTGTTAACTAGAAAAATTATAGTATGAAAGACATGCGCATGTACAATGTTTAATACGTTACATTTAAATATGTAATTAGAATCATTTTGTCCTTATTTCAGTATATTAGCATGTTTTCTTGAACAATAAAATGAATAAATAATTTTTATATTGATCACGATAAAGCACGATATTTATTTATATAACATGTGACGTTTTAATCTTGTTGTTACAAATCATTTTTCCTTGAGCAATAAAGTGATTACATCTTGTTCACCTTGAGAATAATAAAGCATCAAACATAGTAATACAACAGGTTTTGTTCAAATTTTAGTTTCATAAAGCATGTTATACTTTGATGATTATTACCACCTTTTGTTTATGCAGTGTAATAGTTTAATTGAACACAAGAACATTATAGTTCGAATTTCTCATATGAGGTTGTAAGTTTATTACCATGATAATAATATGAACCCATAATTACTTGTGTGGCCATATTAAACAGGGTGTGTGATATAACATTTCTACAATTTTTCTATAACTTGGATGAATGTTAGAGCTATTTAAATTCATGTCACAATGTTTCTCTATAAATAACTTGAAAATATTGAGTGTTTCTTATGGTTTCATTATTATATTTGCATTGATGTGTTGATATTCCCTTATGAAAATAGCAGTATTTAGAATCCTTATTTGTGTTGTGATTATTATAAATTATGAGACCCTTGTCACAAATACTGTATCAAACACAACATTTATTAAAATTTTATTCACTTATAAATGACTAATAAACTGATTCCCCATGAATAATTTAAACTTATGTGAAAGTACCCATGATAAATTATGAAGTGGAGTAATATAAACCCCTGGATAATTATCTAGGATATTATGTATTGTTACTATGTGTGATTATTCTTGTTGTGATTCCTTGTGTGACATGTGCTTTAAAAACCTTAGAGTATAAAAATATAGATAAACTTTAACCCTAACTAAGTCATGTTATACTTTGACGTGATTAAAATCATGAGGTAAAGTTAGTGTCAAACAAAGAAAAAAATATCCTGACATGGGAGAAGGGATTCCTTGATTTGTGGGCTTAGAGATTATTGTGTGATGATAATTGGGATTTTTTGTCGGGGCTGTGTGGAGGATGATATGGAGAAGGTGTTTATGTGAAAAGGTTTTTTGACTGTGAATGGTAAAGTGGTGCGAGGATGTGGCTGTGTAAAATTTTTGGTGTAAATTTTAGTTGGTTGAGAATTTTTTCCAATAGATGTGTTGTCTAATTATGGTGATGTGTGATGGAAGAGATGTGTGGTTGATGTGGTGAGATGACATTTGTTTTTTGTGATGTGTTGTGATTATATTTAAAGAATCCATCGCCTATCATAAAAAGGATTAATTAATTAACATCTATAATAAAATAAATAGGTTTATTTGTGAGATCAAGAAATCAATAATGATGGGATTGCCTCCCATGCCAAAATCTTTTTAAAAAGAAATTAATTTGAATGTTTCGCTACTATAGTGTTGTTTGGGATTATTGTGATTGATTTTATATAGATGAAATTTTTTAGGACCATAAACATGTGAATTGATGGAAACTCATTCCCCACGTCAAGATGAGTTATATTACGACATGTTTTAAAACTATGTGGGTGAGTCAGTGCCACCCAAAGTAGAAAATATCATGGTGTGGTAGATGGTTTCCATTGAATTGTATTCTTATGGTATATCTGTCTATATTAATATAAGTTTTAATGTTTGTAGATTAATGTTATTTGAAACTCCTAAAAGTAATTACATGCACCTATAAAAAATAGAAATTTGGAATGTTGAACCCCTTGTTGTTTATGTATAAGTATGTTCCTAGAAATTAATGTTTTGGTGAAAAACCTCGATATGTTTTAAACTTTGATAAGCTGGAATGTTTAAAACTCATCTCATATTTGTGATGCATTCCATATGTTAATTTTATTTTTCTAGATTTTATGATTATATATGTTGATATTATCTTGATATAGAGCATGATATAGTTCTATTACTAGAACAAAAAAAATGTAATAAAAGCCAGATACCTTCCAATTTACATAATTTGTATTGGGAAACATGTTGAAGGAAATTGGTTTTACATAATTTGTTGAAATTGTCTTCACAAATTGTATTTTGATAAATTCTATAAAATAATATGAATTGTAAAATATATTTTTACTCAAAATAGTTTCCTTAGTTGAATGAAACTTTTTTTCAAACAATATCTTTCATGGGAATGTTTTAATAAGTAAGTTTTCTAAACATGTCGTGTTCTAAAACAAAATTTTGAGATACATGTCTCAAAAATAATAGATCCTTTGAAAAATCATGCTTAGATTTTAACTCATTAACCTATATGAATAAATGAAATGTCAAAAATAGAATATCTGTGTTTGTTAAAAAAGTATTACTCAAGCATGCTAATATTTTTTCATTGTGATATGTTAAGCATGGTATGTTATAAATCTTTCGAATTTAAAATTAATGGATTATTAAATGAGGATAGTTCATGTAGAGATATTAATACAATGGCATGTCTAAGTGAGGTATTTAACATTAAAGGCAAATCTACGTTTTCAACAACTTAAACTTTATTACTTCTATTTAAAATGACAAGAATAATTTTTTTAATGTGTTACCTCCCATAGTGTTATCATTGTTGTTTTATTGTTATGTATTTTCTTACAATAGTTGTTATACCTATCTATGTGGTTGTCTTCTTACTTGGTAGGTATCCCCCCTAGGGGATTATGTTTAATGTATTTTTTAGACATGAAACTCTCTTCCCTTGTAGTTGTTGTGTTTTAAACATATTGAGAGTCATGAGAGGTATCTCATGGGTTGGTCAGACCACCATTCTCTTTACTTCTAGTTTTTTTTGGTTTTTGAGGATGAACCATTCCCCCAGTTCAGGTGTAGGGTAGGCATGGTGGCCTAGAGGGTGGTATTCCCTTATTCTTATGTTTACATACATAGGTTATGTTATGATGTTATGGGTGTTGGGGGAAATATTTTTAGTTTTTGATAGTGTTTCAGGTGTAGCAATATCCTTGAGAGGTATCTGAAGGGATTGTTTTTGGGACCCTTCCCCTCTTTTCTTCTTGGTTGGTTTTGAAATTATTGAGGGATAAAATAGTTTGAGAGGTATCTAATGTAATTTAACAGACATTCGGGTCCATTACTTTGTGTGAAATATTGTGATTGAGGTGTCCAGGGGTAGTCTAAGGTGTTTTTAGGACATGAGAGTCATTCTAACAGTGACTCATTTCAAGAGTTTTCCAAAATTAAAATTTTCCAATGGTATCTCATTCTGGAGGTAGACTATTTGGGAGGCATCTTGTTCTGGTGGTTTCTCATTTTTGTTGAAGCTCTTTCTGGTTGTAGATCACTCTAGTGATAGGTCATCCTAGTGGTGACTCTCTGGAAATGACTTGCTGGCGATGAATTGCTAGTGGTAACTCTTCAGTTGGTGACTCCTATAGTGGTTTATTGCTAGTGGTGAATCATTTTGTGGTGACTCATCTGGCGGTGGTAGTGAATCATTTCAATAGTTTTCCAAATTTCCAAAATTGTCTAGAATTTTCCAATTTTTCCCTTTTGATGTCGCTTATCATGTAAAATGAGTTTAATACCATATTTAAGTTGTTTCATAGTTATTTCAAGGACTATAAACTGTATCATTGATTTTAAAAAAAAACTAGAGGATCTAAAATGGTCAAAATTTGGTGGTCTAATGTGGTCCTCTTTAATGAAAATTATAAACTACATCTAATCCCAAACGTTCAGGATCTATTCATACCAACAAGAAGATCCTTACTACCATCCTTTGGTCTTTCTTTATCCTGATATAGGACATACCAAATCCTTCATATGATAGGAGTAAAATAACAAGGTTTTGTAGTTGATTCGAGTCCCGCCCAAGAGATTCCTATTGTACGCACCCCTGTCATGGTGCAACAAGTCTGTGAAAAAGAAATCCTTCTACCATGTAGGTTTTTTCATTTGTTTCTCCCTATGTGTATCATGAGGGATGCATTTATTATTATCACCCATTGTAAACATGGTTTCATCCAAATTATTAAATACAATGAACCAGTTTAAGATGAATTTCAAGGGTTATGGGGATGTTAATTGTTATGGTACAACTTTTTTTATTAGGATTTGATTCAATTTGATATAATGATTGTATGGGTGTATTCCCTTGATGAAAACTACATCTATTTGTAGTGTTATTATACTATAGAAACACACTTTTTAAATAAAATATTTTTGGGATTGTTTGATTTATCACAATAAATAAATGATTAACAACATATAATTAGTTAATTAAATGGATGTGCTAGGATTCACTGGTCTGTTTGGTAACTTCATTAAATAAATAAGTGTAATTGAATAAGATCCACATTCTCTTCTAAATCTGAAAATGTTTTTTGTTGGGATATATGTTGTGGTGTATAGAATGGTTCTAGTTTGTGTGTACTGGACTAGTGTGATGTGTAGTAGCTATATTCTGATCTGTTTTGTATAAGTGGAGGAGATATGGTTGTACGGTGGGGCCACAAAGGGTATAGTTATACAGCGGGGTTGTATGATGGTTATGGTGTGGATTTGTATTAAGGCATCCAAAAATGAGATGTGTATGTAAATATTAAATGATGCGGGATTATTGGTAATATATTAATGGTTTTTCATGTTGTGTTACTTCCTATGTGTTGGTGATTGTATTGTGTGAATTAATTCTATTTCCTTTGGAAGTTAGAAACTAAAGTGGAACATATGTTCTTGGGAAGAGTCTAAAAAATTTTATTTGAAATTTAATGTAGAATGTGAATGACTAATGAATTAATGATACCAATATGGAATTTAATAAACCAATTTTTTGTTAATCTGGGATTATTTTCAACATTTGTGAAATCTGTTAAGAAGATAAGCGTGGATTAAAATTACAATGTCACTAATAGATTGTGTTTTTCTTGTTTGGTGTTGTGATTATGCCACGTGGTTGGTTAAATTATATGTACCCAATTATTAATGGAATTAATATTGTATGTTAATAATTTCAAATGGGAATGTTTAATGGTAAATTTGATGATGGATGTGTTGTTTAACTGGTTTATGTTTATACATAAACAAATGGGTGGGAAATATGAAATAAGATATCTTTCTAAATGAGATGGGTTTTATAACGAATGTTGATTTCATAAATCAATGTGGCTAATAAAGTGGAAATTATTGATAAAACATAGATTTTATAATATTGATTAAATATTGAAAAAAAATTATGGATTTTGTTTTTATTTTGTGTTTTTATGAATTTAGAGGTTGTTGTGATTATGTGGATTCTTTGAGATGGTTAATTTTTGTTATAATTCCATATGATGGTCTTGTGTGTTGTAACTCTATATGTATATACATTGTGCATTCCCTTGATTTCTATATGCACCCTACCCTAGTTGAGAACCATGTGTCGAACAACCCCATCAACATAGGGGGTGGGTGTCTTTCCCAAACATCTTGGTGGGAGGATGGATGACTAGACACCCGCTCTTCCATGATCCCTCTTCCAATCCATGATATCCCAATATTCTTCAGGAAGGTTATAGTATGTGGCCCAGGTGTCTACAGGTGGGATGTCATGTGGTGTGTGGACTCGGTGTCTGCTGGCGGGATGTGATGGGGTATGTAACCTTGGTTTTTGTGGGTGTTATGTGATGTGGTATGTGGCCCAAGTGTCTATGGGTGGGATGTGGTTGTGAGGCCCAGGTGTGTGTGGGAATGTTGTGATATGGTATATTCAGAATAGGTGGGTGCACCAAGACATTTTTTATTAGGGTGTGAGAGTGTCTAATCAGTGGGAAAGTGGTTCAGGGTACCCTATCACTGATGTAAATACTATACTGCATTATTTAATTTGCATTGTTTGGTGAGCATTCCTTAGTGAAGTTGCGGTGGTTAGTATACCTGCTTAGGTGCTGTTTAGTTCTGCTATTTTTACAGAGGTTCATTAGTATGATCTTTTAACATGTGCACGAGCTACATTTATTTTCTTATTGAGTATACTTGTATGCTCACCCTACATATATAATTTTTTTCTTCTGATTTCCAAGATGACTTTGTGGGCCATTCTAGACATTTTTAGTTTGGGCCTTTGGAGTTGTTGTTGTGTCAATGCCTTAGCTTTTATTCTTTTGGGGTTTCATTTGGACACTTTATATGTATCAGTTTTTATTTATATGTGAATTGTCGGATTGATTATATGTATTTTTTTATTATGACACGGAGTTGTTAGTGGTTGATTCATCCTATCTCCAGATCTTGTTTTTGTGTGTAATTCCTACCATATTGTAAGATTTGTACACCCTTGATTCTAGTTGCCAACTCGGGGCCTATTAGAGGTGGGACACGGGCGTTCATTATCTCCCTTACTTCATTTCCATCCTAGGAGGGGCATATGTTGAGGAATGGGTGGTGACAACAATTTTATTAAAGTATGTATTATAATAATAATTCAATTCTTTTGATAATTAATTCTATTTAATTGTGTGTGTGTGTGTATATGTATATATGTATGTATGTTTGTTAATATTGTATTAAATATATAGATACTAACTTATATATATTTTTTATCTAACATATCTTATATACTTCATAACTTATAATTTTAATTACATTTATGTTATGTAGGAATTAGACATTAAATAACATTATTAATGAATTAATTTATGTATATAATATTTATTTTTCATTATTTATGTATTTTTATTAATGAAAAATATGAATTACACACCACCATAACTTATGGTGGTGTAAAATCTTATTACAAAAAGTCTATGTAAAAAAGAATATAAATCAGAAAAAAAAATTAAAACCTCAGTATGAAACCCATGCTTTTTCCCTTAGAAAAAACATTTTCCTCCAATGTAAATCTCGTTATTCATGAAAATAAAAAAATATAATAATTAATAACTATAATGGTATCCCATGAAATAGAAATAATTATATTCTCATAAAATTTAACAAGTTCCTCCAATCCCCAAAACATTGTGTTAAGTCAATTCAACTGGCATTGATACCTTTGATGACAAAACACCTCTGTTTGAAATCCCATACTAATATTTTCCGGATAATTTACTTGAAACCATACATGATTAATAGAAAATTTCATCATCCTTTCTATGTCTTTGGAAGATAGTTGTTTTTTCACTTATATGACCAATCATCATAGAAAAAGGTACTCTAAATGATAGAAATAATCTTCTATAGAAGCTTTTATAGAATCTTTATCAATTATCCACAAAAAAAAATTTACAGAAATCATTGGATTAAATTATTGGGTTTCCAAACCCAATGGGTTTTAAACCCTATGATTTATTACCTTTGAAAAATCTTTATGTTTCCTAGATTTCATATCTTCAAGAAATGAAAATCCCCATTATCAACTAAACTTTATTTAACCTTGGAAGAAGAAACATTTTTCTCTGATTGAGAAATAATGAGGTTATCCCTAATAACTAATTATTATATTCCTTTTACTTTTGGAACATTCAATTGAGCTAAGAAATAATCAACTTAAGTAGATTATTTATTTGGAGAAATAGATGATGTGCCAAATATGCTTCCAAATTTCCCCAAAAACAAGCACAAAATGTAACTCTTTTACATTTTTATTAATAAGTAATTATGTAAAAATTAAATCTATTTGAGTTGTATTAACATTGAAACTTTCATTCAGGGAATGAATTTGAGAATTTAAAGCATCACCTTGAGGAGAAGCTTCATCCTCTTTGGGAAGAGGATGATATAATTTAGAAGAAAATTCAAACAATACTTTGGTTCAGGGGTTGATGGTTATAGTATGGTGATCACCATTCTATGAAAAAATATATCCCTATTTTTTTTAAAACATAGTTCTTGATAGACTTTTAATAATAGAATGTTCTTGGGAAGAACCCAGACCTTGATATTTTAGTCAAAAAGTAAGGATATTTTAATAAAATCATTATATAAGAATCCAAATTTGGTGGGGATGATGAATTAATGAATCCAATTCAATAGACACCCTCACAACCAAAGGGTAGGATAGATTGTTCATCACGTCATTTATTTTCACCACATCACTGATTGTTCTTGAAATATGAAACCACTCATTCTCTAAGAAAATATGGATGCAAAGACTAATAAATCTAATCCAATACAAAGAGATAGGGGGTTCAAAATCCTCAAAAGAAATGGGATACCATTTTTGGGATACCATCTTAAATCAAAATAAATCCCAAATTACATTATTCTAGTTGCGATAAAATTCCTATTCATCATCGAATCTTATGTGGATATAATAATTTCCGATTCATCCAATCATATGTTTTATGAATCTATTGAGCTCCACATATTATTTAATTGAATTTATATTGGGTCTTTCTTTGAGAAAACTCTCGACCAGTAAAAAAAGGATGTTCTTTACGAGACCCCTAATTTCTTCATCTGAGAATTCCATTTATATGTATCCATGATAACTATAATTATAACTCTATATTATATTTAATAAAATAACTACAATTATATTAACTATATGTTAATTGTTTTTAATATATAATATAATTAAATTATTTTTAACCTATAATGGATGGTGTTATATTATCAAGGATGTTGTAGGTATTCAATGTATGAAGAACACCACAACAATATATACAAATTGTTACCTTATATACGAAAAATTTAAAAAATTCCAAATATACCATATTTGGGAAATTATTTCATAATCTATCAATGAGGTTCAATTTAAGGGTTGGTTCTATCTATGGTAGTGCTATATTTGCTAGAGTATAGAAGTATCCATTATCTTGAATAGTTCATTTTTTTATATTTTGATAAAGAAGTCACTTTTATAGACAATACCTTCCTCTGAACCCAATGTAAAACCTCTCCACCTAAATTCCACTCTCACATACACTCCTCTACTATCTACACGCTACCATATTCCATGAGAATTTAAATGGTGGATATTTTGGTTTCTCAAAACCATTTTTCACCCCTCTGACTGTCACAATGCCCTCCCCCTTCTACAAGGCTCTAGTATTTTATGACTCTAGTATTCCATGAGTCTTTAATGAAGCCTCATTTTTTTATTCTATCATAAATACCTCCCCCTTCGTGAAACCCATTTTATCATAAATCCCCTCTCCCGTTAGGTAGGCCTCCCCCACATGAAACCCTTCCCCCATAATCCCCCTCTTCTGACGGTATGTTTGTAATTTAATTTTGAGTTTTTTTTATGTTTCATTATAATTTATTATAGTTTTGATATTTTTTATAATTTTTATTATATAGGTTATATTTTTTAGTTTTGATTTGTTATAATTAATGAGATTATTTAAACAAAAATTATGGTAGTTTTATTTTAATAAATTTGCATAATATTTTTTGAATTGTTTTTTAAAAATATTTTTATCTTTAATATTTATAATGGTTTGTTTTTTATAATTAGAAATGTTTTTGAACTTTTTTGGGAAGGTCTGTTTTTATTTTGTGAATTATTTTATGAATTGTGAAATAATATTTGTGTATTTTTTATGTTTTGGTTTGGATTTTAATTTTTTATTGGTAGTTCTATTGCATGAATGTTTGATGTTTTTTTTGAATTTTTTTATTTCTATTTTTGTTGATTTTTTTTGAAATGTGTAATAATTTTAATATCATTTTTTTATGAATTTTGGTTGTTTTTTATTTTTGAGAAACTTTTCAATCGAAAAGTATAATATATATATATATATAAACATAATTATTTAATTGAAAATAAGTTATTAATTTAATAATTTATTATAGATAAATTTAATGTTTTATTATTAAAATAATTTAATTTAATAAAAATATTTTTGAAAATAAGAAAAATAGATATTTGGTACTAAATTAATTTTTTCAAAGTAATTTTAACATTTAATTATATTTAAATAGAAATTATTATTATTATTATTTGTAATGAAATTTTAATTTTTAAATATTTTATTATAAATAAGTTTGTGTGTTTTTGTGTATAAAATATATGTATTTTAAATAAATAAATAAATATATATATATATATACGAAAATAATTTTAGTAAATGAGTAAAAAAGTATTTCATGAGATTTATACATCTAAACGACATTAATTTGGAATTTTTGAACTGCATACTAATTTGTTATATTTAATTTTACCATTTTGGTGTGGACTAACTTGTTTGTTGATCACTCTGTTATGCAATGTAACGCCCCGACCCCAGTTACCCAGAGACAGCGCATTATTTTAATACGTTGGCATGATTACAAGGAATCAAGTCCCACAGGGCCGATTGGTTTAGTAATCTTGGAAAATAGATTACATACATGAATGTTACATTACACTTCATAACATACAAAACAACATAAATAATCCTTCACGAACGCCATTATTCCCATGGCTTAACCCTGCATATCAACCACAATACACTTCTTGGAATATTGAGAAAAATAAAGCATAGAAAGGGGTGAGCTTAGATGCTCAGTAAGGATAACAATACAGCGGAAACTTTCATAAATAAGCATAAACAATTAAGGCAATATACAACTAAAACAAAAGCCTTTTAAAAATGAAATTTATCATAATATGGAAAAAAAATAAAATGAAGTAATGCCATTTACTTATTCATATGGATATTCTACAAGTCGATTAATCACATACAATATCACTAACCACATTCATAATGATGGAATGCATAATGCCGAACTTTAATTTATGTGTCAAGGCCTTGTGCCAAGACCTAATGGATAACTATAACCAGAACCCAACCTGGAGAGCCTCTGTAACTGGACTCCAACCCAGAGTGCCTCTAACAACTGGACCCCAACCTGGAGTGCCTCTAGTAACCGGACACCAACCCGGAGTGCCTTAAATAACCGTACACCAAACCGGAGTGCCTCTAATAACCGGACACCAACCCGGAGGGTCTGCTGTAACCGGACCCCAACCCGGAGGGCTTACTTTTACCGGTCCCCAACCTGGAACTTACTAGTCCAACACATTCATCTTAAGAAGAGGATGAAATATAACATAAACATTCATATTAAAACTAGTATACGAAATTCCAAAACATTAATCATAAACCGTTAATGGCATAAAAATGACTCATCCATAGTCAAACATATCAAAAAACCTTAAATACAATATGGAAGATTTGTATCATAATAAATCAACTTCAAAACAAGTTTAAAATCCATTACAGGATTTTGACGTTGATGAAAATGATTTGTAAATATTTTTGAGAGAAATAACCCTTTTACATTAAAACATTTAAAAGTCACTCAAATTGTAAAAGAAGTCATTTAAAGATATTTTTTAATCAAAGTTTCCCATACCACATTGAAACTTTTGAAAGGAATTAACATTTTAAAAACATTCATGTCCATATAAATAAATCCTTAAAACCATTTTGAAGACATGGACATTAATGAAAAAGATTTATAAGAATAAAAATTTAAAACATTTGAAATGATGTTTTAGTAAAAATTCCCTTAAAATAATCCCTCTAAAAACTCTTTCATAAAACATGGACATGGATAATAAATATGTCCCAGTAGATACTTAAGTAAAAACAACCTCGGATAATAAAGAGATTGTGAAATTAACCCTTACCAATTTAGTAACTTACGAAACATACACCCCATTAAGGAGGTATCATACAATGAATCTGTAAATACACATAAATTAAAGTGTATTATATAAATAATACTATTATGGGAAGTACATACACCACACAAAAGGTAATAGTAGCAATATGGCATGAATGTCACGGGAATAAGGAGTGGGATGAAAACCCCTTACCTTGAATTTTCCATTAGTCAAGGGTACGTTTATCCTCCTTTATGAAGACTATAGTATGTTATTAAATCATAAAAGAACCATATTAATATTTATGATATCATACATTATACATTTAATACTTTATAGTAACCATTAAATAATAATTTCCATGTTATATTAATATTTCGGGTAATAATCGCTTTCTTTATCGTACGTGTTTTAACTTGTTACTCTTGATTGTATCACATATATCATGATTTAAATACTTCTAGAATATAAAACATGATTTATTTATCATATATATTTAGAATATAAAAATTTATAATAGATGTATATATGAAATGGAAAACACCGCTTATGGAGACGGTAGTCCGTATGTACGCATAAACGTTGTTTCTGTTTTTACATAGTATTGAACGGAATTAAGTGAATAAGATATATGTAAGTACATAAATAAATTTATATATAAATATATATATATCTCCAGTAGAATTATTATGTCATATATTACATACTTATTAGTAATATATATTTTAATAATCAACGATGAATGGTGAACTTGGAAATGAATCTCATCACGTCGTGGAGACGGTAATCCATACGTACGCACGAGCGAAAATATCATTATTTTGATATTAATATAATATATAATTGGATGTTATATAGTATATATAGAAGAATTATCATTTTATATTTATTATTTATATCAAATACACATCATTATTACACCCATCCAAATAATAATGTATTGAATAACAATTACACCACGACGTGGAGATGGTAAGAAGTACGTACGCACATATGGTGACATGTCATTCAAAGGGTGATTGAATAATGAATTTGGTTGTACCATAATTATAAGAACATCACAATATATAGAATATACTGGAGTTATTATTTTATAAGGTAAAAAAAGAAAAAAGGAAATGGAAGAAGAAAGGAAGTTGAAAGAGGGTGGTGAAATCATTACGTCTTTTTTGGGTTCTTCATTTTGATTTAATCAAAAGGGATCCTTAGGTTGGATTTCGGATCAAACTAAGGCCTCTAGGATGAAGGGAGGATATTTTAGAGTGTATATGGGTAGGGTTTGGCTGAGAAAAATGGTTTATAAGGTGTGAATTAGAGAGAAGGGGGAGTTCCCTTTTATAAGAGGGGTGAGGGGAACCTTAGGAAAAAATCAAAATATTATTTCATAATAAATTCATATTCGGTTTCTAATGGCTCAAAAGTTATTTATTTAAAGTATAAGGTGGGTAAAAGTCTAAGAAAACTCAACCAATAGGTTTTAGAAAAGTTCAGGTTACCATTTTAACCTTCTCATTTAGATTTAACTCTATGTTAAATAATTTAACTTTTACCATGTCTTCTTGTATTCTTACACTATATGGTTAATAAACATACTATATACTGAAAATAGAACCCAAATTGGTTCATTAATGTCATATATATATTATTATATAAGTCTTTTGGACTAACCTTAGATTTTTATGACTATTATATCAATAAATAATATAATATTTGTTGTAAAAACTATTTTATGACAATTTTGACACTATTTGGTATTTGTTTTTTTGTTAAAATAATAACAACATTATTACATCAAAAAAAATACATTGAATCAATTATAACATGTCATATGAACCTAGAAAATTCGTTTATGTCATAAAAACTTTGAAATTATATTTATTTTAATATTTATAATACCATTTATTAGATTCTTTCACGAATAAGGTAATTACTGTATCATCATTGTGTCATAAATAAATTTATTTATTTAATGTCTAAAAATTATAAATAAAATACCATGATGTATTAAATCCTTTTATCTATATAATGAATATTTATAATAGAATTTATCTTATGTAAAACCCCATAATAAAAATGTTTTAGTTATTAAACTTTCATTTTAACTCTTTTAACTCTTCTTTGAATTAAATAATAATAAATGTCCTATTCTAATCCAAGTGGACCTAAATGATAATATTTTATTCATAAGGTTCATTTTAGTTAATATAAGCTTGTCTAATAGAATTAGGACATGTGTGAGGGTAATATTAATATCATTTTTACCCTTAATTACCCTATTTACTTTTAACTGTGGTAAATAAAAGTAAAAAATTACTATTAACCAAAAATTATTTTCATCTCATTGAACCAAATTTTACTCCTTGATATTAACCATGTCTCTTAGATTTTCAAAATTCAGCTGACAAAAGCGATAAAATTATGTTTTATCTGAATTTGCAAAAGCTCATAGGAGGTGGGTAAAAGACGGTGAAAAGTTCAATAACATTTTTATATATCTAAAATTATTATAAACTGACTCCAATAAATTACATTGAACTTATATAGGTATTATATATCTATTTTGACATTAAATAATTTAAATAAAATAATTAATAATTTAAATGAAAATTCGGTTTTAATCTATAACTCGGTGTTTTTCACTATTCATCAAAAATTAAAAGTTTTCATAAAAAAACCAAAACATTACCCTAAGATAATTTTGATATTTTTAATTCAATAATGAAGTATATTTTACCAAATTAAAAACATAGAAGTTGCATTTATTAATTTAAAATTAATTCTCGCTGTCAAAACAAAAAAGCGTGTTTTTAAGAAACAATAACTATCAAAAGATTGACATATGTTTATGTCCGGTTTAAATGTGAAATTATGTCCAATGACCAACATTGGATTAAACTGTAAAAATATATTCTAAATATAATTTAAAACCCCTACAATTCATAATTTATCACTATTAATTATTTCGATTAAAAAAGTTGTTTTTAATTAAAATTTAGTAATTTTCACTATTCATCAAAATATGAAAGTTATCAAAAAAGTACAAAAAATTTACCCTAATCTAATTTCAATATTCTGAATCTGAAAATTAATTCAATTTTGAATGATAAAATGTATAAAATTTTAAAAAGTGGGTATTACAATTCATAACGACTAGTTTGATTGGTTGTGGTGTGTGTTAGAACTCGAAGTTGCGTACAACACATGCTACTGTATTATTCAAAGAGAAGCGTACCATGGAAGATTGGGGTGTTACATTCTCCTCTCCATCAATACATTGGGTCCTCAAAATTTATGCTCAGTATTGGAAACTTGAGGTTGACGTTTCAAAATATCTTTGTTGAAATCCCACATCAAAAAATGAAATAATGAGGCCTCTATTTAAAATAAAGAGTGGTGAGTATGAAGGTTACTGAAAATAACACATACTAGGGTTCCATTTAAGCAAATATGGATATGGACGAGAAATTTAACCATCAATATCTGATGGAGAGTGTTAGAGAACATGGCTATGAAAAGGCCAGCAATCACAAAGCCATAAATTTGTGATGATCTAAGGTACCATCTAGGACAACGTTTTTGTTCTAAGTTACTTTTCTTAATTTTGAGGAATTTATTTATGAGATTAGCTGAGATCATAAGGATATATAATTACTTTATAATTATAGTTTTATCCATTAATAAATTTCTACCACAAACTCATCTTTCACTACAAAACATAATACAACTCAAAAATACTCTATTTTATCCAAATCATATAGGGTTCAAAATATAATGAATGTATAATTCACATATCAGACCAATTAAAAAAAGAAAATACATTATACAATCTAGGGACTTCACATAGTCCAGTGGTAGGCAATAAATCCCAATCGTACTATGGTTGTGGGTTCGATTCCCGCAGTTTTGTCCAACGCGACGGGTTGTCACCCAGTCTGCATGTTGTCCTTTTATAAAAATCCAAAAATAACCTTTCAAACATAATCCATTCCAACATTTAGACTTATCCAAAATACTACTATCCAAAGTCACAGTACAAAATTTATAAGGAAGTTAAACACAATGAAGATCCTTTTTTCCATGTAATAACATGTGAACACCTTCACCACATATTATTTTAAAACATGGTAACATCCTGAATTACAATAAAACTTATTGATTACATTCATTCTCCCTTATTCATTATAAAATACTGGATATACTCCTTCTATCAATAATTATGTAAACTCCAATGAAGAAAAATCATTAATCAGTTTCATGGTATTCAATAACATCCAATATAATTTACCAAAATCAACCAAATCTTATTCCAAAATCAGTACCTCAATATTAGTACCATATTAAGGTTTATCTTTCCTTCAACCATGTAATTTCCAAAAAGTTTGACTCACTGTAGAGTCACTTTTCTTAGTACTATAAAATATCAAATCCTCAATGAAATAGTACTGCAGTACAATCCTTATTTATTTCCAGTACGTCATTGATACTACACTTCAATGAAATAATTCCAAAATAACTACATAAGAACACTAGTCATTCTTCTTCATCTGTGGTAGTATCATAACCTGATTATTATCTAATAGCATCATTTGTAGCATAGTCTGATGACCGTGACATTGGTTCGTGTAGTGTCCAAACTCCTTGCAGATGAAGCATTGTACATTTGAAACCTTTTTCTTACCCTTGCAGTCATGTACTTGGTGTTCATTTTCTCCAAAATTATAACATACTCCCATTCCCTTCAAGCATGTTCCAAGGTGATTATTTCCATAGTTATCACATATGGGAAAATCCTTCTTTACCTTCTTCCCATTATTTGTCCTTTTCTCTACCATCCTTTTCTTCTCTGGATTCCTTTCAAAGCCATAGGACTCTGAGAATTTTTTACTTATCTTATCAACACATGATACTATTTCTTCATATGATGATAATATTTGGGAGACTATTTCCCTTCTAAATTCTGGATTAGGACCATGAATGATATGATCCTTCTTACTCTTTGGATCATGTGTATTTCTGGAGTTCTCATTCCTTCTACTAGGCGCCATTTCTAAACAATGTCATACACTAGATTAGTTTATGAATGGAAATACCTAATCCCGAACTTGTTAAACACTTAACATAAATTAAACAGTTTATGGATATAATCCATAATCATAAAAATGTTCTCCTTGAGTAAGTATATACTCATAAGC
The DNA here is from genome assembly GCA_963277665.1 of Viscum album. NCBI lineage: Eukaryota > Viridiplantae > Streptophyta > Magnoliopsida > Santalales > Viscaceae > Viscum > Viscum album. Next base: position 257,564,529 of record OY728139.1, read on the forward strand.
CCTTCATAATGGTGTGTAATGAAAATGAGAATTATCCTAAACATATCCCCCAGGAGTATCGTATCCAAGAGTGCAACAAGGCCCGTTTTCGTGCACCATTTCTCATTCGAGTCTAGCTTAAAGCGGTGTTTTCCAGTTTTACCCCTAGGTACATCTGTGCCAGAGCCGCCTCTACCTGCTAGTATCCAGACAGGGATGTATTTGCGAGGAAAACTCACAAAATATCTACATTACCAAAATTATAGGAAGTTATTCTATACTAATCATCAAAGTCTATCTTAGGGTAATGTTCTCTTATCAGAGTTTATCTAAATATAGTTTCCATGGTTATTTCTAAACATCCTCTGAAACCAACTGCAATGCCCCGACCCCAGTTACCCAGAGTCGGTGCATTATTTTAATACATTGGCATGATTGCAAGGAATCAAGTCCCGAAGGACCGATCAGTTTAGAAGTCTTGGAAAATAGATTACATACATGAATGTTACATTACACTTCATAACATACAAAACAACATAAATAATCCTTCATAGAGGCCATTATTCCCTTTGCTTAACCCTGCATATCAATCACAATACACTTCTTGGAATCCTAGAAAAATAAAACATAGAAAGGGGTGAGCTCAAATGCTCAGTAAGGATAACAATATAGCGGATCCTTTCATAAATAAGCATAAACATTTAAGGCAATTTACAACTAAAACAAAAGCCTTTTAAACATGAAATTCAGCATAAAATGGAAAAAATAAAATGAAGTCATTCCATTTACTTATTCACAGGGATATTCTAATAGTCTAATAGTCACATGAAATATCACTAACCACTTTCATAATGATGGAATGCATAGTGCCGAACTTTAATTTCTACGTCAAGGCCTCGTGCCAAGACCTAAGGGATAACTGTAACCGGAACCCAACCTGGAGAGCCTTTGTAACCGGACTTCAACCCGGAGTGCCTCTAATAACCGGACACCAACCCGGAGTGCCTATAATAACCAGACACCAACCCGGATTGCCTCTAATAACCGGACACCAACTCGGAGTGCCTCTAATAACCAGACACCAACTCGGAGGGTCTATTGTAACCAGACCCCAACCCAAAGGGCTTACTTTTACTGGTCCCCAACCCAGAACTTACAAGTCCAACACATTCATCTTAAGAAGATGACGAAATATAACATAAACATTTTTATTAAAACTAGAAAACGAAATGTAAAAACATTAATCATAATCCATTAATGGCATAAAAATGAATCATCCATAGTCAAACATATCACAAACCCTTAAATAAAATATGGAAGATTTTTATCATAATAAATCAACTTAAAAACAAGTTTAAAATCCCTTAAAGTATTTTGACATTGATGAAAATGATTTGTAAAACTATTTGAGAGAAATTACCGTTTTTCATTAAAACATTTAAAAGTCACAGAATTTGGAAAAGAAGTCATTTAAAGAAATTTTTGAATCAAAGTGTCCCATACCACTTTGAAACTTTTTAAAGGAATTAACATTTTAAAAACATTCATGTCCATATAAATAAATCCTTAAAAACTATTTTGAAGACATGGACATTAATGAGAAAGATTTAGAAGAATAAATATTTAAAACATTTGAAATGATGTTTTACTAAAAATTCCCTTAAAAAAATCCCGCAGAAAACTCTTTCATTAAACATGGACGTGGATAATAAATATGTCCCAGTAGATACTTAGATAAAACAACCTCGGATAATAAAAAAGATTGTGAAATTAACACTTACCAATTTGGTGACTTACGAAACATACACCCCATGAAAGAGGTATCATAAAATGAATATGTAAATACACATAAATTAAAGTTTATTACATAAAGAATACAATTATGGGAAGTATATACACCACACATAATGTAATAGTGGCAATATGGCATGAATCTCATGGGAATAATGAGTGAGATGAAAACCCCTTACCTGGAACTTTCCTTTAGTCAACGGTACGTTCAGCCTCTTGTATGAAGACTATAGTATGTTATTAAATTATACCAGAAACATATTAATATTTATGATATCATACATTATTCATTAATGACTTTATACTACCATTTAATAATAATTTCCATGTTATATTAATATTTCAGGTAATAATCGCTTTCTTTATCGTACGTGTTTTAACTTTTTACTCTTGATTGTATCACATGGATAATGATTTAAATACTTCCAAAATATAAAATATGATTTATTTATCATATATATTTAGAATATAAAAATTTATTAGAGACGTATATATGAAATGGAAAACACCACTTATAGAGACGGTAGTCCGTACGTACGCATAAATGATGTTTCTGTTTTTACATAGTATTGAACGAAAGTAAGTGAATAAGATATATGTAAGTACATAAATACTTTTATATATAAATATATATATATCCAGTAGCATTATTATGTCATATATTACATACTTATTTGTAATATATATTTCTATAATCGTCGATGAATGGTGAACTTGGAAATGAATTTCATCGCGTCATGGAGACGGTAATCCGTACGTACGCACGAGTGAAAATATCATTCTTTTGATATTAATATAATATATAATTGGATGGTATATAGTACATACAGAATCCTTATCATGTTATATTTATTATTTACATCAAATAGATATCATTATTATACCCAACCAAATAATAATGTATTGAATAACAATTACACCACAACGTGGAGATGGTAAGTCGTACGTACGCACATATGGTGACATGTCATTCAAAGGGTGGATAGAATAATGAATTTGGTTGTACTATAATTATAATAACATCATAGTATATATAAAATACTGGAGTTATTATTTTATAATGGAAAAAACAAAGAAAAAGGAAATGGAAGAAGAAAGAAAGTTGAAAGAGGGTGGTGAAATCATTACCTCTTCTTCGGGTTCTTCGTTTTGATTTGATCAAAAGGGATCCTTAGGTTGGGTTTATGATCAAACTATGGAAACTAGGATGAAGGTAGGATATTTGAGAGTGTATTTGGGCAGGGTTTGGCCGAGCCAAATGGCTTAGAAGGTGTGAATTAGAGAGAAGGGGGAGTTCCCTTTTATAAGAGGGGTGAGGGGCACCTTAGGAAAAACCTAAAATATTATTTTATAATAAATTAATATTCGTTTTCTAATGGATCCAAAGTTGGTTATTTAAAGTATATGGTGGGGATAGGTCGAAAAAAACTCAACCAGTAGGTTTTAGACAAGTTTAGGTTACCATTTTAACCTTCTCATTTATATTTAACTCTAAGTTAAATAATTTAACTTTTACCATGTCTTCTTGTATTCTTACACTATATGATTAATAAAACTACTAATTTACTGCCAATCGAACCCCAATTGGTTCATTAATGTCATATATATTATTAAATAAGTATTTCAGCCAAACCTTAGATTTTTATGACCATTATATCAATTAATAAGATAATATTTGTTTTAAAAACTATTTTATGTCAATTTTAACACTATTTAGTATTTTTTTTTGTTAAAATAAAAAAACATTATTACTTCAAAAAAATACATTTAATCAATCCTAAAATGTCCTATTCACCTATAAAATTTGTGGATGTCATAAAAACTTTGAAATTATATTTATTTTCATATTTATAATACCATTTATTTGATTCCTTCATGAATAAGGTAATTACTGCATCATCATTGTGTCATAAATAAATCTATTTATTTAATGTATAAAAATTATAAATAAAATACCATGATGTAGGAAATCAGTTTATCTTTATAATGAATATTTATAATAGAATTTATCTTATATAAAACCCCATATTAAAAATGTTTTAGTTATTAAATTTTGATTTTAACTCTTTTAACTCTTCTTTGAATTAAATAATAATAAATGTACTAATGTAATAAAAGTGGACCTAAATGATAATATTTTATTCCTAAGGTTTTTTTTGGTCTAGATCAACTTGTCCAATATAATTAGAACATGTGTGAGGGTAATATTAACATCATTTTTACCCTTAATTACCCTATTTACTTTTAACCATGGTAAATAAAAGTAAAAAGTTACTATTCAAAAAAAATTATTTTCATCTCATTGAACCACATTTTAATCCTTGATATTAAATGTGTCTCTCGGATTTTCTAAATTCAGATGAAAAAAGCAGTAAAATTAAGTTTTATGTGAATTTGCAAAAGCTCATAGGAGGTGGGTAAAAGACGGTGAAAAGTTCGATAACATTTGTATATATCAGTAATTATTATAAACCGACTCCAATAAATTACATTGAACTTATATAGGTATTATATATATTTTTTTACATTAAATAATTTTAATAAAATAATTAATAATTTAAATAAAAATTCGGTTTTAATCTATAACTCGGTGTTTTTCACTATTCATCAAAAATTAAAGGTTTTCAGAAAAATACCAAAACATTACCCTAAGATAATTTTGAAATTTATAATTCAATAATAAAGTCTATTTTACCAAATTAAAAAAATAGAAGTTTTATTTATTAATTTAAAATTAATTCCCACTGTCAAAACAAAAAGCGTGTTTTTAAGATATAATGACTATCAAAAGATTGACACTTGTTTATGTCCGGTTTAATTGTGAAATTATGTCCAATGACCAAAATTGGATTAAACTGTAAAAGTATATTCTAAATATAATTTAAAACCACTCAAATTCATAATTTATCACTATTAATTATTTCGATTAAAAAAGTTTTTTTAAATTAAAATTTAGTAATTTTCACTATTCATCAAAATATGAAGGTTATCAGAAAAGTACCAAAAATTCACCCTAAGCTAATTTAGATATTCTAAATCAAAAAATGAATTAAATTTTGAAATATAAAATGTATAAAATTTCAAAAAGTGGTTATTACAATTCAAAACGTCTAGTTTGATTGGTTGTGGTGTGTGTTAGAACTCGAAGTTGCATACAACACACGCTACTATATTATTAAAAGAGAAGCATACCGTGGAAGCTTGGGGTGTTACATTCTCCACTACTTCAATAAATTGCGTCCTCACAATTTATGATCATTATTGGAAACTTGGGGTTGACATTTCAAAATATCTTAGTTGAAATCCCACATCGAAAAATGAATTAATGAGGCCTCTATTTAAAATAAAGAGTTGTAAGTATGAAGGTTACCAAAAATAACACATACTAGGGTTCCATGTTAGAAAATATGGATATTTAAGATAAATTTAACCATTAATATCTGATGGATAGTGGTAGAGAACATGGCTATGAAAAGGCCAACAATCAAAAAGCCATAAATTTGTGATGATCTAAGGTACTATCTAGGACAACATTTTTGTTCTAAGTTCCCTTTCTTAATTTTGAGGAATTTATTTATGATATTGGATAAGATCATAAAGAGATATACTTACTTTATAATGAGAGTTTTATCCATTAATAAATTTCTACGACAAACTCATCTTTCACTACAAAACATAATACAACTCAAAAATACTCTATTTTATCCTAATCATACAGGGTTCCAAATATAATGAATGTATAATTCACATATCAGACCCATTAAAAAAAGAAACTACATTATACAATCTAGGGACTTCACGTAGTCCAGTGGTAGGCGATAAATCCCAAGCGCACTATGGTTGTGGGTTCGATTCCTGCAGATTTGTCCGACGCGACGGGTTGTCCCATGGTCTGCTTGTTGTCCTTTTATAAAAATCCAAAAATAACCATTCCAACTTAATCCCTTCCAACCTTTAGACTTATCCAAAATACTACTATCCAAACTCACAGTCCAAAATTTATAAGTAATTTCAACACAATGAAGATCCTTTTTGCCATGTAATAACATGTGAACACCTTCACCATGTCTTATTTTAAAACATGGTAACATCTTGAATTACCATAAAACCTTATTGATTACATTCATGCTCCCATATTTATTATAGAATACTGGATATACTCCTTCTATCAAAAATTTTGTAAATTCCAATGATGAAAAATCATCAATCAGTTTCAAGGTATTCAAGAATATCCAATATAATTTACCCAAATCAACCATATCTTATTCCAAAATCAGTACCTCAGTATTAGGACCATATTAAGGATTATATTTCCTTTAACCATGTAATTTCAAAATTTTTTGACTCACTATAGAGTCACTTTTTTTAGTACCATAAAATCTCAAATCCTCAATGAAATAGTACTACAGTATAATCCTTATTTATTTGCAGTACATCATTGATACTACACTTCAATGAAATAATTCCAAATTAACTACATAAGAACACTAGTCACTCCTCTTCATCTGTGGTAGTATCATAACCTAATTAGTATCCAATAGAATCATTTAAGGCATAGTCTGATGACTGGGACATTGGTTCGCGTAGTGTCAAAACTCCTTACAGATGAAGCATTATACATCTGAAACCTTTTTCTTACACTTGCAGTCACGTACTTGGTGTCCTTTTTCTCCACACTTATAACATACTCCCATTCCCTTCAAGAATTTTCCAAGGTGATTCTTTCCACAGTTATCACATATGGGAAAATCCTTCTTCACCTTCTTCCCATTATCTGTCCTTTTCTCTACCATCCTTTTCTTCTCTGGATTCCCTTCAAAGCCATAAGACGTCAAGAATTTTTTACTTATCTTATCAACACATGATACTATTTCTTCATATGATGATAATACATGAGAGACTATTTCCCTTCTAAATTCTGGATTAGGGCCATGAATGATATGATCCTTCTTACTCTTTGGATCATGTGTATTGTTGGAGTTCTCATTCCTTCTACTGGGAACCATTTCTAAACAATGGAATACACTAGATTAGTTTATGAATAGAAATACCTAATTCAGAACATGTTAAAAACTTAACATAAATTAAAATGTTTATGGATATAATCCAAAATCATAAAAATGTTCTCTTTGAGTAAGTATATACTCATAATCCCTTCATAATGGTTTGTAAAGAAAATGAGAATTATCCTAAGCATATCCCTCAGGAGTGTCATAACCAAGAGTATAGCAAGGCCCGTTGTTGTGCACCAGTTTCTGTTCAAGTCTAGCTCAAAGTAGTGTTTTTGGGTTTTACCCCTAGGTACATCTATGCCAGATCCACCTCTACATGCTCGTATCCAGACAGGGATGTATTTGCGGGGAAAACTCACAAAATCTCTAAATTACCAAAATTCTAGGAAGTTCTTCTATACTAATAATCAAAGTCTATCTTAGGGTAATGTTCTCTAATTAGAGTTTATCTAAATCTAGTTTCCAAGGTTATTGCTAAACATCCTCAAATACCAACTGTAACGCCCCAACCCCAGTTACGCAGAGTCGGTGAATTATTTTAATACATTGTCATGATTACAAGGAATCAAGTCCCGAAGGACCGATCAGTTTAGGAGTCTTGGAAAATAGATTACATACATTAATGTTACATTACACTTCATAACATACAAAAGAACATAAATAATCCTTCATGAAGGCCATTATTCCTTTGGTTTAACCCTGTATATCAATCACAATACACTTCTTGGAATCCTGGAAAAAATAAAACATAGAAAGGGGTGAGCTCAGATGCTCAGTAAGGATAACAATGCAGCAGAAACTTTCAAAAAAATAATAAACATTTAAGGCAATGTACAACTAAAAGAAAAGCCATTTAAACATGAAATTCAGCATAATATGTCAAAAATAAAATGAAGTAATTCCATTTACTTATTCACAGGGATATTCTACTAGTCGAATAATCACATGAAATATCACTAACCACTTTCATAATGATGGAATGCATAATGCCGAACTTTAATTTCTATGTCAAGGGATCTTTCCAAGACCTAAGGGATAACTCTAACCAGAACCCAACCCAGAGAGCCTCTGTAACCAGACTCCAACCCGGATTGCCTCTAATAACCAGACACCAACCCGGAGTTCCTCTAATAACCGGACACCAACCCGGAGGGTCTGCTATAACTGGACCACAACCCGGAGGTCTTACATTTACCTGTCCCCAAACTGGAACTTACTAGTCCAACACATTCATCTTAATAAGAGATGAAATATAACATAAACATTCGTATTAAAACTAGCATACGAAATTCCAAAACAATAATCATAAGCCATTAATGGAATAAAAATGACTCATCCATAGTCAAAAATATCACAAAACCTTAAATACAATATGGAAGATTTGTATCATAATAAATCAAATTCAAAACATGTTTAAAATCCATTAAAGGATTTTGACATTGATGAAAATGATTTGTAAAACTCTTTTATAGAAATACCCCTTTTTCATTAAAACATTTAAAAGTCGCACAATTTGGAAAAGAAGTCATTTAAAGACATTTTTGAATCAAAGTGTCCCATACCACTTTGAATCTTTTTAAAGGAATTAACATTTTAAAAACATCCATGTCCATATAAATAAATCCTTAAAAACCATTTTGAAGACATCGACATTATTGAGAAATATTTAGAAGAATAAATATTTAGAACATTTGAAATGATGTTTTAGTAAAAATTACCTTAATATAATCCCTCTGAAAACTCTTTCATAAAACATGGATGTGGATAATAAATATTTCCCAGTAGATACTTACGTAAAAACAACCTCTGATAATAAAGAGATTGTGAAATTAACACTTACCAATTTGGTAACTTACGAAACATACACCCCATGAAAGAGGTATCATACAATGAATATGTAAATAAACATAAATTAAAGTGTATTACATAAAAAATATAATTATGGGTAGTACATACACCACACAAAAGGTAATAGTGGCAATATGGCATGAATCTCATGGGAATAAGGAGTAAGATGAAAACCCCTTACCTTCCACTTTCTTTTAGTCAAGGGTACGTTTAGACTTCTGTATGAAGACTATAGTATGATATTAAATTATACCAGAACCATATTAATATTTATGATATCATACATTATTCATTTATGACTTTATACTACCCATTTAATAATAATTTCCATGTTATATTAATATTTTGGGTAATAATCGCTTTCTTTATCGTACGTGTTTTAACTTGTTACTCTTGATAGTATCACATAGATCATGATTTAAATAATTCCAGAATATAAAACATTATTTATTTATCATATATATTTAGAATATAAAAATTTATAATAGACATGTATATTAAATGGAAAACACCGCTTATGGAGACGGTAGTTCGTCCGTACGCATAAACGATGTTTCGGTTTTTACATAGTATTGAACAGAAGTAAGTGAATAAGATATATGTAATTACAAAAATACTTATATATATAAATATATATATCTCCACTAGAATTATTATTTCATATATAACATACTTATTAGTAATATATATTTTTATAATCATCGATGAATGGTGAACATGGAAATGAATCTCATCGCATCGTGGAGACGGTAATCTGTACGTACGCACGAGCGAAAATATCATTCTTTTGATATTAATATAATATATAATTGGATGGTATATAGTATATACAGAATCCTTATCATGTTATATTTTTTATTTACATCAAATACACATCATTATTATACCCATCCAAATAATAATGTATTGAATAACAATTACACCACGACATGGAGACGGTAAGTCGTACGTACGCACATATGGTGACATGTCATTCAAAGGGTGGATAGAATAATGAATTTGGTTGTACCATAATTATAATAACATCACAGTATATAGAATATACTGGAGTTATTATTTTATAATTGAAACAACAAAGAAAGAGTAAATGGAAGAATAATGGAAGTTGAAAGAGGGTGGTGAAATCATTACTTCTTCATTGGGTTCTTCCTTTTGATTTGATCAAAAGGGATCCATAGGTTGGATTTCTAATCAAACTAAGGCCTCTAGGATAAAGGTAAGATATTTTAGAGTGTATTTTGTCTGGGTTTGGCCGAGCCAAATGGCTTATAAGGTGTGAATTAGAGAGAAGGGGGAGTGCCCTTTTATTAGAGGGGTGAGGGGCACCTTAGAAAAAACATAAAATATTATTTTATAATAAATTCATATTCAGTTTCTAATGGCTCCAAAGTTTATTATTTAAAGTCTAAGGTTGGGATAGGTCGAAAAAAACTCAAACAATAGGTTTTAGACGAGTTTAGGTCACCATTTTAACCTTCTCATTAAGATTTAACTCTAAGTTAAATAATTTAACTTTTACCGTGTCTTCTTGTATTCTTACACTATATGGTTAACAAACATACTATATACTACAAATAGAACCCCAATTTGTTCATTAATTTCATATATATATTATTATATAAGTCTTTTGGCCGAACCTTAGATTTTTAGGACCATTATATCAATTAATAATATAATATGTTTTTTAAAAACTATTTTTTCCAATTTTGAAACTATTTGGTTTTTGGTTTTTGGTTAAAATAATGATAACATGATTACTTCAAAAAAATACATTGAATCAGTCCTATCATGACATATTCACCTAGAAAATTTGTGGATGTCATAATAAAATTGAAATTATATTTATTTTAATATTTATAAAAACATTTATTTGATTCTTTCGTGAATAAGTTAATTACTGCATCATTATTGTGTCATAAATAAATTTATTTATTTAATGTCTAAAAATTATAAATAAAATACCATGATGTAGGAAATCATTTTATCTTTCTTATTAATATTTATAATAGAATTTATCTTATGTAAAACGCCATATTAAAAATGTTTTAGTTATTAAACTTTGATTTTAACTCTTTTAACTCTTCTTTGAATTAAATAATAATAAATGTCCTAATCTAATCCAAGTGGACCTAAATGATAATATTTTTTTCCTAAGGTTGTTTTTTGTCGAGATAAACTTTTCCAATAAAATTAGGACATGTGTGAGGGTAATATTAATATCATTTTTACCCTTAATTACCCTATTTACTTTTAACTACGGTAAATAAAAGTAAAAAGTTACTATTCACCAAAAATTATTTTCATCTCATTGAACCACATTTTACTCCTTTATATTAACCGTGTCTCTCGGATTTTCAAAATTCAGCTCACAAAAGCTGTAAAGTTAAGTTTTATGTGAATTTGGAAAAGCTCCTAGGAGGTGGGTAAAAGACGATGAAAAGTTCAATAACAATTTTATATATCTAAAATTATTATAAACTGACTTCAATGAATTAAATTGAACTTATATTGGTATTATATATCTATTTTGACATTAAATTATTTAAATAAAGTAATTAATAATTTAAATAAAAATTCGGTTTTAATCATAACTCAGTGTTTTTCACTATTCATCAAAAATTAAAAGTTTTCAGAAAAATACCAAAACTTTACCCTAAGCTAACTTTGATATTACGAATTCAATAATAAAGTCTATTTTACCAAATTAAAAACATATTAGTTTCATTTATTAATTTAAAATTAATTCCCACTGTCAAAACAAAAAGCGTGTTTTTAAGCAACAATAACTATCAAAAGATTGACACTTGTTTATGTCCAGTTTAAATGTGAAATTATGTCCAATGACCAACATTGGATTAAACTGTAAAAATATATTCTAAATATAATTTAAAACCACTCAAATTCATAATTTATCACTATTAATTATTTCGATTAAAAAAGTTGTTTTTAATTAAAATTTAGTAATTTTCACTATTCATCAAAATATGAATGTTATCAGAAAAGTACCAAAAATTCACCCTGAGCTATGAATCCAAAAATGAATTCAATTTTGAATGAAAAAATGTATAATATTTCAACAAGTGGGTATTACAATTCATAACAACTAGTTTTATTGGTTATGGTGTGTGTTAGAACTCGAAGTTGCGTACAACATACGCTACTGTATTATTCAAAGAGAAGTGAACCATTGAAGCTTGGGGTATTACATGCTATATCACAACACATCATCATTGATTTTTATTACCCCTCCATATAGGGTAAATTTGATTTTATTTTTAGTATATTTTTTTATTATCAATATATATTATTATTATTTTCTTTTATTTTAGCTTTTTAAGGTATAATTTCTTTTAATAGTTTTTGAGTTTTTTTTAGTTGTGTAATAATTTTTTTCTATGATAATTTTGTTATAATTTTATTATATTAAAAAATAATAAGTTTTTAAAATTATAGAATATTTTATATTTATATATATAAATCCATAAATTATCATTCAATTAAATAATTTTATATTAAATAATCATAATTAATTGTATAATTTAAAAAAATTACAGTTGATGATTTAATTGTAAATTCTATTTTCTGGTCGATAATTATTGATCATTTAATAGATAATATAGAATAAAGGAATGTTAGTTTAAATAAAAGGATATTTATGAACCATGTATATATAAATTTTATAATTTCACCTGAGTTGTAAAATATGAACACACATTGGTATACAACATTATATCAATATCAATATTGGTTGGACCTTTATTATTTATTATTAAAGAACTCTATATATCTAAAATAAGACAGTCCAAAATAATGGTTACACAATTGAAAATTATATTAAAATATAAGATATCCTATACCTCCAAAAAAATTAGAAAATAATTAATACCTAGAAATAGTTGAGTTAATTTTTTGAAACAACATTATTCTCAATTGTAATATTGCTTCCTTAGAACATTATGTACAATTAGACGATATGTGTGAAATCTTTGTGTCAAATGATAAGGGATATTATTAAAATATATAGAAAATATTACATGGTGGATATATATATGAAGTGAAGAAAACACATGCAGTGAACAAAATAAACATTATTTAATAGAAAAACATAAGATATATATGTATATATTATATTATCAAAACTGTGTGTAAATACAGTATCAAGAATATTGTGAACGTAAATGAAAAAAAGGTAGATTTTTCTACTAATTAAGGGAAATATAATTGAAATAATTATTTTTAAATATGATTATAATAGGAAAATTATTTTATATTGTTAATATGTATATGTAATGTTATTTGGTCTTAGATTTATTTTAATGAATAAAAGAATATATATATTTAACCATGAATTTAATTTTAATTAATGGTTTTGAGGAAATGGAAAAAAATTATGTTTATTTGTATATCAAGTAGGATAAATACTAGATGATTATATAGGGATATTATATATTTGTGATTTTCTAATATTAGTAAATCTTCCTAGATGTGATACAAAAAATGTAGTTAATAGTAAAATTCATGATCTATCAAAGCTTATTGAGAATTAGGGTATGTCATCGATAATTTATTAGTTTCTTTATAATTAGTATAATATATATTACACGCATCATCATATGATTAATGAGGAATATTTGAGGATTTTTAGGATACTTAACAAGATCATGGAAGACTAAGTGTGATGTAATAGTATGTTTAAGATATTACAATCAAAGATACCACCCAAATTGAAAAAGATATACCAAACGGCAGTGGATTTTTTGTGGAGTATGTGCTTACATCAGATCTAATGTTTTGAGGTGGATCCAATAAATAGAATACATATAGAGCATAATAAGTATTTCAGATGATAGTTCTCACATATGTTACTATGGAATCTATTGTCTTAGATGAACCACCCATGGTTACGCTCAAAGATATCCATAATGATGATTTTGAGGATAATTAAATATATATAAGAGAAAATGAGACAATGATGGAGGAAGATCTAGAAATAAAAAAATTCATTTTTATCACAAATCTCATATTATTTTACAACAATACTTCCTGAGATTAATTGTGAAGCAATGATAATGGAAACTGAAATTCTAGGTATTTTCTATGAAAGAAATGATGGAGGGTTAGATGATGAATATTCTATTAAAATAAAATTTGAGGGTAAATAGTCATTACATGTAGTTAGAAATAATTTCCATGTGAATCTACATTATAGTGCTAATTTAGATTACTCTAAAAGATCACTATTTTCAGTAAAGTGTAATAATATGGTCACTCATGTAAGATGTGATTACAAGCTTCCCTTGTAAGAAATTCAACATATTAGAAAACTGTAAAATTTTATTTTCCATACACCAATTTGAATCTTAGATTGATTTAGGATCATATACACCTAGAATCTATATTCCTATTCTATATTATTAATATTAATATCCGAGCTTATCAATATTTTTAGGTCAAGTTAATACATGAATACATGGAGAGTGATTATAGATACGAAATCTCATACTATAAGGAATGGATTCCAAAATAGAAATCTGTAGATAAGGTTTTTGGTGACAAGAAAATTTCTTTTTAGGTGTTACCTTATTGGATTATTCAATTGGTTTAGAATGTTCAAGCTACTTATCAATTTGAAATAATTGATCATGTGGTGAGAAATTATGTCACTACAGACACGGTCAAATATCATTGAATTTTGTGTGCCTTCTTTTAATACATCACAAATTTCCCTCACTAAGAAAATATAACATGTGGGTCAAACATTACCATATAGAAATTATGATTGAGTTATTTTAATTTATACCACTCATGATGTAAATAGATGTTAATTTCTATTATCATTTACAATAGTAGAGAAGGATAATATAGACTTGGGGAGTTGGTTTCTATCTTTTTTGGGTGTTCATATCACTGATATGAAAGGGGTATTCCTTATTTCATATCATCATCACACTATCAAGGAATTAATGAATATCAAAGATGGTGGTCATCTCCCCCCCTAATTCTTAATACTATAATATGTTAGGAATCATTCCAATGATGTATGAAACAAATAATAATGAAAAAATGAAAAAAGAAATCATAAAATTCGATATTTGATAAAATATTTTACATATTCTGTAATTATATTTATTTTATAACATTAGTAAAATATATATAAATTTTTATTCTATGTATTTATAGTATAAAAACCACGATAATAAGTTTTTCTTCAGTGATTGGAAAAATTAGAGGACTGAATGAGGATTTCTATAATAACATGATTCACATTAGAAAACATAAATAGACTTTATAATTTGATGATGAGAAGAGATATGGGATAATTAATACAAAAAAAATTTAATGAATAAATGAAATCATAAATGGGTATGAAATTTACCAGTCATAAGAATTTTTTTTCAATAATTTTATAGATTTTTTCAATAATTTGTTGACATATTATGGGACGTAGAGAAATAACAATTACAGGGCCATCGATAATAATTTTATAAAGGAGTTTTAGGTGAGTCAAACTCATGCTAAATCATACCAGTTGAATCAATTTAATATGATGGGAGATCATTTTAAATTTAAGTAGGGTCGATATCCACAAACAATTTTTAGTGGTCAGGTGATGATTGTTCTTAAAGATAATCACAGTTGATAATGTGATTACAACATAGCTTACAAGATTCCTTTCTCACATATACTTGCATTATGTTCCCATCATCACCTATCATGGGAGATTTTTGTATATATGGTGTATATAATCAAAATGTTATTGGATTTATATAGTGCATATTAGAGACTAATTTGGGATGAATTAATTTAGATTCCCCTCTATAACTTCTAATTATAGTCGCAAATCCATCATGGTTTTACATTAATGGTCCTCTAAACACTACGAGCATGATAAACTAAATGTATTGTTAATAGGAGAAACAGATTTTATAGAGATGTAGTATCTATAAGGAGGAGTGGAATAATCCTATACAGTTTCCTCAAAAATGATAACATTGAGTTTTTTTATCACACCAAATAATTTTTTTTAGTTAAATTAATTATATTAATTTTTTATTTTCTCTTTATAATGGTTTATCAGATGAATAATTTTATTATTTTAATTATTTTTCCATTAAAAATATACATTATTTAAAATAATTAACTATTTAGTATTTTTTTAACCATTTATATATATTTAATCAATATATCTATATCTATGGCCCTAGAATATATTGCTTCTCACCGTATAGATTGAGAACATATCAAAAAAATGTTTACGATAGTGGTAAAGGGGAGATACTAAAAGTATGAAGGGCCCATCACATTAATTATGAGAGACTGGAAGATCCTATCATCCATTATTTTCATCATTTTGGATTCAATGCGATGAGAATGTGTGGGTATATATCCCTTAAAAATATTATTATTTATTATTTGGTTGAGAGAAAGAAACAGAGACACGTACATTTCATTTGCCTTCGGGGGAGATGATGATTATATTAGAATATGTGACTATATTTTTGGGTTTTATAATGGATGAGGATTTTGTTACGGGTCCAATGATATAAAACTGAGAGAATATTTTAAATAAATATTTAGATACAGTATTACTAGAAGTATTGGTGTCCCATAGAGAAGGTTGGTTATGGATGTTGTGGTTGGACACCCATTTCATCACTGTTATTCATGATAAAAATGTGGTGGATTTGTATAGATATGCATGAGAATTCATTTTATGATTGATTAGAGGTAATTTACTTCTATATCACTCTAGATCCTATGTTATTTTGATGAACCTACCTCATCGTGGGGATTTTCAGTGTGTTGGTGGATATAGTTGGGGTTCGGCATGTCATGAACATCTATATATAGAAATTTGAATGGAATCATTCATAAAATAGAAGAAGATATATTCTTGTTACTTATTTTGATATGTGTGGGAATCAAATAAATTACCTACAATTCCACATCAATTTACGACTAATTTATCATTCAATGCATTGCATTTGGGAAATATTTATAATAATTACTATAAAAGTTTTATACTCACTTTTATTCCAACCACATGTACCAATTATATAATTTATAAAATTTTGTTACTTGAAATTTATATGTTGAATACTCAAATATAAGTTTTTGTGTGTGTATTCGATTTCATACTATCACATATAATTTGATCATGTTTCCATTGACAAGGTACATAGAAATCAATGAAGATATAATTTTGGGTTCTTTGTTTAGAAAGAAGACCAGATCTATTTCTCTAAATCTAGATAAATTGGATGTTATTTGTTTGTGAGATTATTGTATATCTCCAAGATTACTATACTAAATGGACACATCATTCAACTATTGTTATTCCACTAATCTGTTATCTTATTATTGAGTGTAACCAACTCGGTAGTGTAATGAGGTAGTTTCAATATCAGAATCCTATTATAGGTCAATGAGGAAAATTGTATAGATGGATGATATACAACATCTAGGAAATCTAGATCATGATTATCAAGTTATCAGTGATCCATATATATCCATGTGAGATTTATGTGAGAAATATTGTGCCATTAGATAAATTAGAGGATGTCATCATTATGTCCTCCACATTTAGTGAATGTTCTTGTATATGAGTGTGACTAGGTGATTTATCACTCAACATGAAGGGTCATAATATACTATGGTATTTAAAATTTATCTCACTTATAACATAATTGTTATTAATTTGATATTATATTATTTTAAATTTATCATATGGAACCCTTTTTATCTAGGGGATGGGATCGATCCGATTTGTTATATGATCACACCTAAGATATGAGATACATTTGGTTTTGATAAGTTGTATTTAGTTCATTAGTTGATGACAGGTGCAATATATGATACCAAGAGAATTGCTCTATATTTTTAACATGATCCTCACCCTCTTCCCATGGTACCATAGGCCTCACCCAATCCAAAATACACCAATGAGGATTATACTTCACATTGACTTCATCCACATCATTCTACTACTGATATGGTTGTAGATACCATTTCAGAACCATTGACTGGAACTTGATCATCATACATGAATCCACGTAAGTCATTCTCCACACATCCTTCTTCAATGTGGGAAATTAGCTTTGAAATTTATTTAGGAAATATGTATCATATTTCACTCACTAATTTCACCACTAAGATTGATATTTCAACCCATGTATCATCTAAAACTCATGTATTTATACTTTCCTTAGATTATGGAACTAATTTAGGGGTCCCACAGAGTGATTTTCATATCCATAATCTGGATAACTTTTGGTTTCATATAGAAAACTTGAGTGAAAGGGAGTCAAGTTCTAATTCCACTGTTAGAACCACTACTAAGGACATCACATCTGTACATGTATCCAAGCACACTATGTAATATATCGAATGGACTATCTGATATGGAAATACTATTAGAGAGACTAGGTGTTATATTGGATGACATTTAAATACATGATACACCACATTGGGGGTTTTATGCTTGACTACTTGATTTCTCTTTCAAAAATTAATTTGGTTGGATTTTCTAGTGTCATCATTACTGATACTAGTGATGTCGCATCCTGCTCATCAGTGGGATGCTGGTGATTTCCTTTCATAGAAGCACAAACGGATATTAATGTCCAATACATGGATATAGGGGTGGTGACCAAATAGGCGTGGTGACCATTCAAAGGGTTATGGTCAGTTATTTGGAATCGATGATGCAATGATTCTAGTGTGTGCAAGAAAGACTAATAGGGTTCGAGTAGGGGTGATGAAAGTCCCTCGGTGTGAGTGGAAGACCAACAATGGACAATGGTGAGATGGCATAGGATAACAGGCTATGTAGGGTGGGTCCACTCAAGTCTCCTTGTTTTGGGATGTTCTAACAAATCAAAATAATTTAAAATCCTTTGGCCCTATGGCATGTATTGGGCTTCATCCTTAGCACTTTTGGGCCATTTATATATTTGATGGTGATATGAACTAAAGGATTATATATATAATATATATATAGCCCGAAAATTATGATTTTCATGTGAGTGTATATTATATTATGAAATATGTGATTATATAAAAGAGATAAATTATTATCATTTATTTTTTCCACATAATTCTCCATTGAAGACACTATTGCATAAGATGAAACATTTGGAAGTTTCGTTTTGGTTTATGACACATATATTATATGAAGCATTAAATCATGTGATTAAATTCATGATTTAATACATGCGTCATTGGGGAGATTCCCTGAGGGATTTATAAATCCTACTACCATATGATGTAAAGGGTGTGGGTTTATTCTTATGCTCGGTTGAAACTCCATGTACCTAGATCTCTCTTTATTCATCATTATTTGTATTATGAGGTGGTAGCACACTATGGTGGAAGATAAAATCATTCTCCATCATCAATCAATTCAAATTATCCCATGGATATTGTTGAAGGTGGGGTTCTTATGTTTTCTAATTTTAGTGATCTTCATCAAATACAAATGGTGATTAAGATTTAAAAAATGATTCTTTGGTGTATGGTAATAACATCTACTATATTTACTCATTTGTATATATTTAAATTTTTTATAATTATCTATCATGGAAATCCTCATACAATGTATTAAATCATTTCTTCTACTTTTAGTAAATTTTATTAGACTTTTTTAAATCCCAATAGTTGTATCAGAGAGATTCATGATTAAGTTTTATGAAACATGTGATTTATTGAAGAAAAAAACCTAAAAACAAAGTATTCAATCATTTTTTGGAATTTTTGATTCATAAAAGGGTTTAACCTTATATATTTGGGCTATATAAGAGTAACCATTCCCTTACTTGTATATAGATGAGATATATAAACATAACCAAGGACTTACCCTTATGGAGAGTGCTCTGTGTAAAGGTCATTAAGCTTTACCCTTACATAGATCTGTCTATGTATGAGTCATCTAGAATTAATATTATGTAATTAATGAAACCCAAATATTAAATTTAACTGAAGGGTTAACATAAAGGCTGTCTATATAGTTACCCTTACACAAATATTTTGTGTAAAGGTAGTAGGTAAGGGAAATTGGGTTTTTCCTAAATCCATATCATTTGTTATGTAAAAGTAATATTGGGTTTTAAAGTCTAATTTAAAGGTGACTAGTCACTTAACCTTACGCAAGTTGTAGCTCCATAAAGGTAACTAATGTAGTACCCTTACACAGTAGTTTCAAATGGCTACATAAAGGTAAGACCTGATATACCCTTAACAAGTGCTTCATGCATAATGGTCGTACCATTACGTGAGTTTACTATGTGAAGGTAATACCCTTATGAAATGCTATATTTTTAAGTTTTGTAAAGGTAATATTTTTATTAGCTATATACAATGGTTTAACAACTGGTTTACCCTTACATGAATTCTCGACTTAAGGGTAGAAGGGAGATGCCCTTAGACAGAACATGGTTCCTTCATAAAGGTAAGTAGTAAATATTTTATTTTTTTTAATTTCATTAATGATTTTTATGGTTTATAGAATGTTTATAAATCATTATAAAAGGTATTTTTGAGATATTTGAATTTATAAAGGTATTTATAAATTAGTTAATTATAATTTTTTTGTAATTAAATTTATTACATGTTTATAAAACATTTTATTCCCAAATATTAAATGTTAATATTAAAAATAACTTTTGAATTATATGTAAATTATTATGATTTAGAAAAACAAATGTTTATTTATAAATCGTGATAAATAATTTATAAAGGGTCAAAAATTATGAGATGAAACCAAAATATAAAATATTTATATTAAATTTTTAATTATTCATAATCAATTATTTTAAATTGTTTGAAATAAAAGGGGGATTATTTGGATATTATTTAATCCACATAAAAATTTTTTAATGACCGATATGATCAATGATTAAATAATAATTAAGTTTATTATATTTATATTATGTAAAAAAATTAGATAATATTTATTGAATTTTAAATTTTTTATTATTCAGAAAATTTGAAATATTAGAAATATAATTTCTATATAATGATAAATATTAAAGAGTTCACATTTTAATGTATATAAAATGTTTATATTCATAATTATTGAACGTAAATATTGCTAAATATGATATTATAGTAATATTTTTTGATGATTTGTTCACAAAATTTTATCTCATGTTTAAATATTTGAATTATTTTTTTGTTTAAAGGTTACTCCTCATTGTATTAATGTATATTAAATTATTCAATAAATAGGAATATTTTGTATTGTTTAGTTTAAAATTTTAAATTTATTCTAGGATAGAGAATTTATTTACATTCTAGGATTGTCTTTATAATGAATTTAGTTTTTCATCTACCTTTATTTCAGTTTGTAATTGAAGTTATAATCTTTAATTTAAATGATGAGTATAGCTTGTGCATATTAGATGTTGGAGTTAAGATGAATTAAATTATCTATTGAGTAAATTATCCCCAGGTAGAGGTACTTGGGATTCAAATACCCACTTACTAAGAGTGTTATGATTTCTCTAAGAAATTTCATGGGGTTGGCTATTGATCACTCTAGGATTACAGATGTTAATATTTATAATTTCATTTAATTATATGACTCAACATGAATTATTCATATACATTTTTCATATGATGACTTTGGATATGTATAAACATGTTTTTATTCTATTTTTTGGTGATTAACATGAACTTATAGGTTGTTTAATGTGTTACATATCAATATGGTTTGAACATATTGGTTTGATGGAAATAATGTGATTTTGAACTAAAATACTAGAAGCATGCCTACATAATATGGAATGGAATGAGATAGGATGGTGATATTTAGAATCCCCATAAAATACTATGTGTGAGATTCTTTCCAAATAAGCACTTTTCAAGACCTTGATAATTCAACTAGGTATTTTTTATCTTAGCATGAGTACCCCTATATTATCTTTGAAATTCAAGAAAGTTATAAGTACTTGTGGATTATTTTTTTGGTATTGTTGAGATTAAAATGAGTATCCCTTTATTATATGTTTTTGTCTTATACTCATTATTTTCTTTAGGATACACTAGTTGGGAAGCCCTAATATTATAGATACCAGGGGAATATAGTTGAGTTTATCTATATAATGGATTGGAAAAAGGGTTTTCCACTCAACAATATAAGAATAATATGTGATATGATTAGGATGATTCCAAACCTAAATAACCATGGATTATGTATGTTATAACTAGTGTAATTCATGGTGAAATTATTATCTTGTCCTACTGATGGATATTATGTTTTCTAAAAAGGGGTCATCATTTTAGTGGGATCTCATTCAGTAAAAGTATATATTGAATTGTTAAAAGTCCATGATACTCGTATGATAAAATATTCTATTCTAGATAATATCATTATCATCATCATCAAGCTAAACATTTTAATTAATACTTAAAAATAAGAAAAATTATTTAAGAAACTCCCTAGATGAATAACAAAAGAAATGTTATTATGAAAAATTGGTAATTGAATAAGATTTATTAAATAAAATTATATGTGTCATGAAAATTCCTTCCACAATAACCGTGTTTTGAAATTATTCAACAAATGAATATAGATTATTATAAAAGAATATATTTATTATTTCAAGGATTCAATGAAATTAGATGAAAAAATTATTTCTATAATTAGGGAATTAATCCTATTGTTATCTATGTAAAAATTATGATAATATGATTAAATTATAGAAAATTTTATCTAATATTCTCAAAGAGTTGAGAATGGATGAACTGGGTAAATTATGTTTGTATTCTAATATTGTTCATAAAATAAAAGTGGGTAAAAGTTCAAACTAGAAGCATAAAATTTAATTGAAAATTTTAAATATTATTCTCCAAGAACCCAATAATGGTCACCGAAACCTAAGGTTATAAATATTTCCCAAAATAAAAAAAATAACTATAAAAGTAAACACATTATGAAAAATGGTATATGGTTTTGGTGATGTACTTATCCATGATTAATGATATTGATAATTTGTGTAAATTAAATGTACAATAATCATAGGAAATTTAATATTTCAATGAAACTAAAAAGAATAAATTAAATTAATGTAAATACTCTCTATTTCCAAATTAACCTTAAACCACCTAGAGGAAGAAAAATGATGGTATCAATACAATATATCCCAAGTGGATTAAAAATAATTTTATTTGTTGAGGATAAATAGAAATACTATAAAAAGATATTTGAAAAACATTTTCTTTGAAAATAAATTTTGAAAATATTCTATTTAAAAATTAAACCTTTAAAAATTAAAAGAATTATTAAAAAATGGTGGGTAAATTCCTTTATTTTGTATGATGTAAAAATAACATTACATTTTCATGGTAAAAAGGATAAAAATGACTTGTTTAGAAAGTGACAAGAATATTCCTTTGAAAATATTTTTAAAGACAAAAATGTTAACAATGTATTTAACAAATAATATTTGAATGGTTAAAAACATTAATGAAAACCTCTTTATAAAAGGACATATTTATAAAAAAATAGTTTCTCTAACTAAAGAGAGAAATGATGTCGGGTTTTCTTAAAAACATTATATTAAACATTTTGAGAACCAAAGAGTGGAAAAACTGTAATAATATATGAAAAATTTCATGAATAACCTTAAGATAGTAAAATTAGAGGGTTTTTTATACAATGTTAATATAATTTTCCTCCATAGAAATACCTTTGAAACATCATTAAAAATATTCTTGAAGAAAATAATCATTTAATATCCCAAACTGTCACATACGACTTTAAAAAAATTTAAATCATGAGGATCATGAAGGAATAATATTAAATTAATATTTTAAATAAAATAAAGATAAAATAATTTATGATATAATATATAAAAAGGGTTAGTAGATACACCACACACAACAAATTAATTGGTGAAGATGACATTTATCTCACATATTTAAGAAGTGAGATGAAAATATCTTACCTAGAGTTTTCTTTTTGGGTGAACTTCCTTTAAATTATTATATAGTGGATTTAAACACTTAAATAACTAATAAAAGAACCATAATAATATTTATAATATCATATATTATCTTTTTATAATATCTTATCATCCTTTTAACAATCTTTCATTATTTTAACTATTTTTAGTGTTAATTTTCTAGTTTGTCGTGTATATTTTAACTTATTAGTTGTTGTTCTTATTATTTAGATCATGCATTAATAATATCTAGAATTTAAAGAATTATTTAAATATAATAAATATTTATTATATATTTATTTATAATAAATATTTATTATATATTTATTTATAATAATCTATAAATTTTGGATATATGAAATGAAATGCATAATTTATGGAGATTGTAGGTCATAAGTATGCATGAACGATACTTTTATTAATTTTTCATATAAAAAGAATGAATATAAAATTATATATATTTATATTATATTTAAAGTATCATATCAATTTAATATATGTTAAATATGTTTATTAAACCATCCTTTATACATTCTATGTATAGAGTGAACAAATCTCATAGGTTTAAGGGGTCGGTAGTCCATAATTCAACAAACGATGTTATCGTATTCCCATAAAATGGAGTTCATAAGTTTAGGAGTTTTAAAATAATTAAAGAAGTGTAAATACATTATAAATATAATATTTAACATATATAAATAGATTTACCAACATAATTCCCAACCAATATATTTGGTAAGGTAAAAACAAACAATTTCATTTCGTGAGGCGGTAGTTCGATGTACACATAATGGGTAAGTTCGTAACCCATTAGAGGGAAGTGTGTGTAAGTGTATATTGAACTATTAGAATAAAAAACCCATATATTAAGGATACTTGTGTCAATATATAATCACGTAAAAATAATAATTTAACGACTGGATAAATAAATAAAACTAAAGAGGTTGAGGAAGGATGTTACCTCTTAATTGGGTAACTCAATTTTTTTTGAAACAATGGGATTCCTTTGATATATTTATGACCAATTTGAGGCTTATATATTTATGGTAGGAATTTTGAGGATATATTTTGGAAGTTATGGGTCGATCAAAAGGTTATTGAGAGGTTTGAGTAAGTATAGGTCTTGAGTGCCTCTTTATAGTGGAGGAGGAGTGGCACTCTTTTAAATTTTTAGAAAATGGAATTCCACCCACGTTTTTTCTATTTAAAGTGGATAAAATAATATAGTAAACTATATAAAAAGGATTATAGGGCCAAAATATGTCCATAAAATTTATTTTTGAGAAGTTTATAGATCATTTTGGATCTTAATATTAAGGTTTAGTCCCTTGTTAAGCTAATTTTTCTCTTAATTGTTTTAATTAATTTTAATCACTTTCACTAATATATTTTTTTGAAAAATAAGTTCAAATTTTTATAAATTATAAATTATTAAAATTAAAAATATTATATACATTTTTCTAAATTCTAATCACATATGTTTCATAAATTAATTTTTAATTAATCCCACAGACGAGATGATGATGCGAGTTTTTAATGTAAAAAACGTTCAAATGTTTCAGATGTTTATATATCAATTTTCCATGTGATATTAATTAAAATGACCTAAATTGGATTAATTAATAAAAATTATCTAATTAAACATTAAATCCCATAGAAACTAAATTTTATCCTTATAAATAAATTAGATTAAAATGAAGTTTTGAATTCAAATTCAGTATTTTTTACTAATCATTAAAAAATGAAACATCACTAAAAAATATTAACAAAATCACCCCAACCAAATTTTTATATTTATTTTTGAAATATTAAGTTTATTTTTACATATTAAATCAATAAAAGTACCAAAAATTGTATTCTAAATAGATTCCCCATTAAAATTCGGTAAAACTACCTTTATAAAAATATAGGTTTTCCATGCATAAAATTGGCTTTGTTCTTATATTATGAAAATCAAATATATTAGATTAATATAAATATATTTTGTTTAATATATAATAAATATTATATTAATATCACTCACTAATTTCAATTAATATAATTTATTAGATTAAAATAGCTTTATGGGCATAAAAATAGTTTTCTATAAAAACATTCTCGTTATATTCAATTGGTTCTTAAATTCATTTATAATTAATTGGTAACCAATGAATTCATTTTATATTTCAATAAACCATATATTTTCAAGATTGTGTTAATATTATTCATTACCATTGTATTAAATAATAATGTTTTATTAATATTGTTTTTCGGTGAATCTCAATCTTTCATGTAATGAAAGTCATCGAAAAAACTCATTGTTGTGTGTGACGTATTATAACTCAGTATAATGTTCATGGAAAGAAATAACCTATATTGCATTTATTTAAAATAGAAATATATTTTAAAGTATCGGGATATTATGTTCCCGTACATTCTTATTGGTGTATGTCATACACGCTATCATATATAATGTTCTTACACTATAATTTTGGGGCGTTACATTCTCCCCACCATTATTAAATTGTGTGCTGAAAATTAAAACATGATCTTGATTTTTTAAATTTCCTATGTTTCAATATCACATCTTGCAAAGTGTATGTAAAAAATCCTTTATAAAAGATTTAATGGGAAGTAAAAAGGTTGTGTGGACTAACATATAACTAGGTCTCTAATTAGAATAATATTAGTGGAAATTGGAGATACATGCATGGAGGAAAAGAGAAAATATTTATAATGAGTGAGTGATTTAATAAATAAAAACCAATTTAATGATAAATGGAAAGTTGAGGGCCTCAAATCCAAAAATCATTGATGATTTAGATGACCATTGGTTCAACAAAAATTAAGGTATTGGGAGGACATTTTCTTTTTAAGATCCTTTTCCTCATGTTGACAAATTATATTTCTATTTAAGAATATGAGGAAAATTACTTACGTGATACGTTTAAATTTCATATGAACTATTTCATTTTTTGGTAGTGATTTGATAAAATTCAAATTTATCCCTTACTTAAAGAAATTGGTATCAAAAAATTAACATTGATACCTAAAGGACTAAAATAAACATTTAACTGATCATAAGGCCCATAAACGGGTGAAAATCCTTTAGATTTGTCTCAAACTATTCTCCAAATCCAATATGGTTAAGACATTAATCTATAAACTAAAAATGTTACACTAAAGGTTAATCACTAACATTTATTCACCAAATTATTTAAATAAAAACAATGACATATTAACTAGTACATAGCATAGGTTAGTGATTGGTGTGAAACTCCTATCGTCCATCGGTCAAGGGTCCAAGACCTACGTCCTTTATAGACTTGATTAGTTGTCTCCTAATATATGGGTTTTGCTTTACTAAAACCATAATATAATTTAAAAATAAATATGATGTATATCCTAGAAATTTTGTCATTAAATAGCATATAGTTTTTAGTACAACCCTAATACATAAATACTTTATCCATTTATTTCCACATAACTCCTTCTGGGGTCTAGTATTTATCCATAATATCATTTATAGTATTTCTAAACCAGGGAACCTTATCATTAATCTAAAATACCTTAGTTTTATCCTTGGTTATTAATTTTCAAAATCATTCATAATGGTTTCTAAAGAAAATTTGAATTATTCTAAGAATATCCCAGGGAGAGTCACACCATATGCATAGTAAGGCCCATTTTAATTTTCTAGGTTATGCCGAGTCAAGATCAACATACCTTATCAAAGTTTTTACTCCTATGTACATGTGTGTTAGAATAAAATCCATTTGTAGTATCCATAAAAAAATTTATTACTAGTAATTCCAACATAATCTCTAATTTAACAAAATTCTAGGGTTTTTTTCTGTACTTATCCTCAAATTATATCATAGGAATATTTTCTCAAATCTATGTTTTCCGAAAATATAGCTCCCAAATTTTTTACTAAACTTAATCTCATAAAAAATGTAGTGAATCAACTCCAAAGATCCCAGATTTAGTGTCTACTAAAATTACACTGGCATGATTACAAGGAATCAAATCTTGAAGTACCAATCGGTTTAGTAGTTTTGGTCAACTGGATACAAACATGATTCTTATATAAAAAATGAATACACTAATTACAATATAATTTAATTTATTTATAGGATAAAATTTTTCCATTCAGTATATCCCTTCATATCTTTCATATTATTCTTCTTGGATTCCTATGGAAAATAAATAAAATATGGGTGAGGTAAAATGCTCAATAAGGTTAAAGTATATGGGAATCAATAATAAATTAATGAGAATAATAATTATGGAATGTTAAATAACTGAACACACAAACCATGTAATTAAAAAACTAAGAAGGAAATACATAAACAATATGGAATGGTAATAACAAAAATCACATGCCATTAAAATAACTGGATGAGGAAAAATCAATATAGAGTGGTAAGAAACTGAAATATCTTCAATTTAATTAATAAACTAAGTATTAAATGCATCTATAGATATGTTGATGAAAAATATCATGGTTGAATATTAACTTAAATGAATTTGGTTATTTAATATTTGATGTCATGTATCTGGTACATGAACCACTATACCATCGACATTTATCCTCAAGACAGTTTAAGCTTATTGGTAGAAACCCATCTATTCTTCATGGAAACAAATTCAAAAGGTTTTTTTACAACTAATTTCATATCATGAGACTACTGATGCATCGAGGGTCTATATAAATTCTAGGATCCACTCATCACTGCATGTCCAAAGAATTACTCACATATAAAATAACCAAATTAATTAAAAAACAATGTACCTTATAACATATCTATATGTAATATAAGATACATATTTTTCAATATTTCCCCAAATAATAAAATACCATTAAAATTAAACACATTATGAAAAATATTATATGGTTTAGTCAACAAACATATCCATGATAAATGATATGTTTAATTAGTGTAAATTCAATGTCCAATGGTTATAAAAAATGGAATATTTCAATGGGACTAAAAGAAATAAAAGAAGTGAATATGAGTATTATAATTGGCTAAATTAATTGTAAACCTTACAGAGGAATAATGAGGATGGTATCAATATAATATATCCTAAGTGGAGTAAAAATAAAGGGTTTTTGTTTTTTGAGGAATATAAATACTATAAAAATATCCTTTAAAAACATTCTTTATTAAAATATCATTTGGTTTTCTAAAAACTTTTGAAACAAAATTTCTATAAAAAACACTTTTGAAAAGATTTTATTTATACATTAACCTTTTAAACATTAAAATTAAGATTCAATGAAATTATGGTAAGTAAATCCATACATTCCGAATGAGGTAAAAAGAAAATTCCTTTTTCAAAATAAAAAGGTTAGAAAACTTCCTTGTTTTAAAATAAACAACAATATTACATTGAAAATATTTGTAAAGATAAAATGTGTAAAAATTTATTTAATAAATTATTTTTTGAATGGGTAAAAACATTTTTATAAAAAAAATTCTTAGAATAAATTGTTCTCTCTTGCTGAAGAGAGATATGAAGTCCGGTTTTCTTAGAAACGTTTTATAAAACATTTTGAGTAGTAAAGAGTGAAAAAAGGGTACTAATACTTGAAATGTATCATGAATAAACATAGAAGAGGAAAATGAAATTGTTTATTTAAAAATATTAATATAATTTACTTGAATTTAAATACCTTTTAAATATCATTAAAATTATTCTTAGGGAAAATATTCATTAAACATTCCAAAGTATCTCTTACCACTTTGAAACATTTTAAATCATAATCCTCATAAAGGAATAAAATTAAATTAAAGTTTTAAATACCCTTAATATAAAATAATTCATGATATAATATATGTAAAGGGATAGTATACACACCACAAAAAAATAAATAAGTGGTGAATATGACATTTATCTCACTAATGTAAAAAGTGAGATGAAAATCCCTTACCTTGAGTTTCCTTTTTGGGTGAACATCCATTCATATCCTATATAAAGGTTTTAATCATGTATATAACTAATAAATTAACCATAATAATATTTATAGTATCATATATTATCTTTTTATAATATCTTATTACCATTTTATAAAATATCATCAATTAATTTCACTATTTCGGGTGTTAATTTCCTAGTTTGTCAAGTATATTTTAACCTGGTACTTGTTGTTATTATTAATTAGATTTTGATTTATTTATATCCATAATGTAAATAATGATATAAATAACATATATATTAATTATATATGTATTTATAATAATCTATTAACTTTGGATATAGGAAATGAAAGGCATCGTTCATGGAGATGGTAGGTTGTATATCTACATGAACGCTACATCCATTTATTTATTATATTAAAAGAATTAAGATACTATTTTAAATATTTATATTATAATTAATTTATAATATATATTTCATATATTTTACATAGGTTTCTTGAAACCATCATTTATACATTTCATGTATAGTGTGAATGAATCGCATCGCTTTAAGGGTGCGGTTGTGCACACTTCACAAACGATGTTATCATTTTCCCACAAAATAGAGTGAATAAATGTATCTGTTATAAAAGAATTAAAAATGTATAAAGAAATTTTGAATATCATATATAACATATATAAATATATTTTTCATCATAATGACCAATCATGAGAGGTGTTAAATGAAAAAAAAATAACTTAGTTTTATGAGGCAGTAGTTCGTCATACACATAATTGGTATGATTGTTAGTCATTACATGTAAGTGTGAATAATTGTAGCTATAACCAATATAATAAAAACATATAAGTATAATGAGGATATTTTTTATTATATAAGAATTTAATAAGAAGAATTGGATGAATGGAAAAAGAAAAAAAACTAAAGATCTTGAGGAAGGATGTTACTTTTTAATTATTACCTCCTTTTTGTTTTTACCAAATGGATTTCATGGATGGATTTATAAAAAAATAGGGGTAATAAGTGTGGTGGAGGTACTTGAAGGATCCATTTTTTCAGATATTGTTCTATCCAAAGTGGCTTGAGAGGTGTGATAAATTGGGATGCTTGAGTTCCTTTTTATAGAAAAGGAGGAGTGTCACTCTTGTAAATTTTGAAAAAGGGAATTCCACCCACGTTTTTACCATTTAATATGGCTCCAATAATGGAAAAAATTAAACCCCATAGAGGATATGATCTAAATATTACCATAAAATATATTTTTTACAGGTTTCAAGGTCTTTTTGGCTTTTATGTTTAAGGTTTAGTTCATTGTTAATAAAATATTTCTCTAAAATATTGTAATCAATTTTAATCACTTTCACAAATATTGTTTTCAAAAACAAATTTAAAAATATTGGACATTATAAATTATGATTATTACAAATATGGAATCTATTACTAAAAAATCTAATCACATAATTTTTATAAATTAATGTAAACTTAATCTTGCAGATGGGACGACAATACAGGTTTTTATGGTAAAAAACATTCAAAAGTGTGAGATGCTTTTATATCCAATTTAATGGATATATTTATTCCAATGTCCTAAATTAGATTCTTTAATAAAAAAATTGATCTAATTAAACATTATAAACAATAAAAATTATAATTTATCCTTATAAATAAATTATATGAAAATTTATTTTTGAATTAAAATTTAGTGTTTTTTACTATTCATTAAAAAATAAAACTTCACAAGAAAATAAAAAAATCACCCTACCCTAATTTTTATGTTTTTATTTAAAATATTAATTTTATTTTGACATATAAAATAAATAAAATTTACAAAAAATCATTTAAAATATGTTCTCCATTAAAAGTTAGTAAAACTACATTTATAAAAATATAGGTTTTTATGCCTAAAATTTGGCTTGATCATATTTCATGCCTATAAAATATATTGAATGAATATCAAAAATATTTTATTGAATATATAACATAAATATTACATAAATATCCCTCACTAATTTTAATTAATTTAATTTTTTAGGGTAAAACAGGTTTGTGGTCATAAAAATAGTTTTCAATGGAACCATTCCCTTTATATTCAATTAGTTCTAATATTCATTTATTACTAAATTGTATCCTAGGATTTCATTTTATATGTTTATAAAACATAAATTTTCATAATTTAGTTAATAATATTCATAAACATTATATTAAATAATAATCTTTATTAATATTTATGTTCAGAAAAACTTGGTCTTGAATATAACGCAAGTCATCAAAGAAATAATTGTTTTGTGTGACATATGCTAACTATGTATCACATGAATTGTTAGAAATATCATATATTGAATTTATTTTAAATAGAAAATATATTTTAAAGTCTATGTATATTATATTTCCTCTTGATCTTTGTGTTTCATGTTATACATGCTATCAGATATAATGTTTTTACTTAAGAATTTTAGGGTGTTACATTTTTTATTTGTGATATGTAGAAAAGAGTTACTATATCAAGGATTTAATCAAGATGAAATGAATCTAAGTAAAATATTTGTATCTTCATCTTATTTCTCTTATGTGATAATATAATTTTCTCTATTATAAACGGTTTTTGTGAAAAATTATGAGATGATTAATTTTATATGCATGATTTATGATTCAGAAATTTATATAACATGTTTTAAAATAAGATATGATAAAAAAAATTATCTAGGATACAATGATTATTCAATTTTTTTAAAATATGAGGGAATGTTTTCACATCAACTATTAGGGGAATATTTTTATAAATCCTTATTTTAAATAAAAACTGTTCCAGACACATAGAATACCAAATATGATATGAAGACACTAGTTTATTTATTAAATATTCTTAACAAATAAAATAAATTTTATTTCCTAAAACAGTAGGCTTTCTGTATCATAGAAATATATTTTGAATAGAAAATATTGTTTAAGAGTCTGTTGGGAGAATTTTTTTTCATAAAGAGATTTAAGTTTAACAAAATAAATAATTACACAAATCTATGTTTAAATTAAAATTTACTTAATATCTTAGGAGAGATATGATGTATTAGTAATAAATAATTTAAGTAGTCATATTAGTTAATAAAAAAATTTAATGTAATATGGTACCAAGTATGATGAAGATGAACATATATATAAAAAAACTTAACATCTTAACATTTGATATTGTGAATTTAAGAATTTTAAATATTTTCACATGTCAAATAGATAGAAATATGATTCCTAAATCTCACCATTATTCAAAATGCCTTTGTTCAAATATATTTCTCACTAAAAGGTTTAGTGAGAGGTTTTTAACATATGGTCACATATATATTTGACATGGATTACATATGATGTAATGTGTCAACAAAACCTATAATGTATAGAAAACATATGGTTGATTTGGATGTTTATCATATTTGATATGATAAAGAAATGCTTATATTGGTTTTGTTAAATATTCTCGAAGAGCTTAATATTATTAAAATATATCATATTATAGGTAACGTCTATATTATCATTATTTCATGTTGGATAAAAATACTTATATATAGACATACATTTAATGAAGTGAAATTCTAATTTACCTCTCAAAGTATGACATTGAGTTTATCCCTGTTAAATTATTTTCATGGAGTATTATATATTGTCAAAAAATGTTAAGGTTTGTGTGAGAATTATTATTGACAAGAAATAAATAATTTACTCGTGTGGTGAAATAAAAAAATATGATATTGCTTTTTTCTAGATAACATTAGAAGAAAAACTTTCTATAACGTTGTATTTTTCACATCAGTTCAAAATAACTAACAAGAACATATGGGAATGTTAATTTTTTACATCATTTTTCTATTAACCGATGTATAAAAGGACTTTTTCAAAATCGTTATATAAAAAATGATGTGAAAAAATGAATATTTACCACTCTTTCACAATGGAATATTGATATAACTGACATGAAAGATTGATTTTTTACGTCGGTTAAATTATTACTAATGTATAAAATATTTTCAAACATTTATAAATCAGTGGAGGGTTCATTAAAGAGTTTTCCACTATCAAAAATAAAATATTTTTTCTCTCTCTCCTAAGCCACATATCTCTTGTTTCTTTGATCTGGTTGTCCAATCTCACATTATAATATTAATAAATCCTTAAGTTTGGTTGGTCTCATGTTATGCATCGAATATAGATCTGAAGTAAGCCTTGAAAATTATTTTTTATCTCTTTTTGATCGTTATTTTCCATGGAATCACTAACCAATGATTATTTCATTAGGTCCACATCATTCATGAATTACCATATTCCTACACTCAGGTGTTGTTAGCTTCACCATTTCGTGTTTGTATAAATCTACTTATTTAAAACTATGATTCTATTGGATGATCAAGAGTAAGGGGATCATCATATATGCCAACTATTGATGAGAATACCTATGGTGTAGAGTTTATTATGGGGTGAGTCATTACAAGGAAATCAATTTAGTGAGATTTAGTTCTCGGTATGTATTGAAGGGTGATTTGATAAATGGGTCTCATTTAAGAATTTTGAAAATATGAGCATCTTTAGGTGGCGATTTTATACTTGTTTATGTGTTTCAATGATACTATTTGGAATTTCTAAAGGGTCAAATTGGTGATGGGTTAACTTTTTAAAGTAGCAGACCTTCTGGGTACCCAGTTAGAGAATACTATGTTCCATATAAATTCCCATGAAGCCAGGTTTAATGTGACATTTTTTAAACTAAGACTCAATTAACGATTTGAATATATTATCAATTATATAATAAAATAAATTTTTTATTTTTATAAATAATAAACTATTAATTAGTTATTCTTATTCTATATGTTTTTGTGTATATTGTTTTTTGGATATCATTATACATATTTTTAATAATTTCATAAGGTTATATTCAAATTTTTTTACCAAAGAAACTTTTTAAATGAATATATTTTGTAATTACTTCTCCATGAATGTATTTTCTCTTCAAAATTTTCTTTTTTCCATATATTGTTTCCATTTATGGTTTTCTATATTCTTTGATGTCGTTGGTAATCTATATATTTTATAAATTACTCCATTTTTAATATTTATTTTTTATATTGTTTATAGATAATAATGAATCAAAGTTTGATTAATTAACCTATAATAGGTGCTGAATATGAGGAAGGCGTCAACACTTTTTTGAAATTTTCTAAACAAAATGTTTCAACAAACGTAATATGTTTCTATCCACACCTAAAATGTTTAAATTTGAAGATGTTTTAAAGTGGATAGATCAATGATCATTTAATTTTTCATGGTTTTAATTCGAGTTATAGATTTGGATTTGTCTTGGTGAAACCAGGTAGAATTTTAGATCTATTGATGATAGTCCTTTATAAGATGATAAATATGAGCAACTTTATGAAATTATGCATGATATTCAAGTAGAGGAAACTGAGAAACAACCAAAAATTGATCATTTATATGGTGATTCTGAAAAACCGATGTATCTATGTTTTACAAAATATATAGTTTTATCAATGGTTTTAAGTTTTATTAACCTAAAGACAAAACTTGGATAGAGTGACAAAAATTTTACAGAGCTACTATAATTATTGAATTAAATTATTTATAAAGACAATAATCATTCGTATTAAAATTATAATGCTAAGAAAATATTATGCCTAATGGGATTGAGGTACAAGAAAATACATGTATTCCTAAATGAATGTGTGCTATATAGGAAGGAATATGAATTTCTATCAGACTATTCTAGATGTGGGACGTCATGGTATAAGATTAAAAGAAAAATCATATGCTGATTTAAAAGTAAAAAAAGTCCCCTACCAATGAATTTTGGTATCTTACTATAATTCCTTGTTTGAAATGTTTATTTTCTAATTCACATGATTCAAAAAGGTTACAATGTCATGCTGATGACCAGATATGTGATAGAAAAATAAATCATCTGACTGATTGTCCATAGTGGAAAAAAATTGATCATTATTTTCCTATATTCATAAATGAAGTTAAAAATATAAGACTTGTAGTATCCAAAGATGTAATAACCCCATATTGAATCCTTAGTAGCACACATATTTGATGGAAAATTTTATTGTTAATTTAAAACATATCTCTTAAATTTTTAATGAAGGAAAATATTTCATGTTGATTTTAATGTTCTCTAGACCAAAACATCCTGGAAATAATATTCATGTTTTCTTGTCACCCTTAATTGATGATTTGAAACTGTTATGGTAGGAAGGTATAAGGGTGTATTATTCTTATAAAACAGAATATTTTCAACTACAATCAATAAATAAGTTTACTATAAATGACTTCCCAACATATGATTTTTTTTGATACAGTGTTAAGGGGAATAAAGCTTGTCTAATTTGTGAACAACTTAGTTCATGTTATCAACTTCATCGTGGTAGAAAATACGTTTACATGAGTGATAAAATGTTTTTATTTATGATCACTCTTATAGAAGATTAAAAATGGTTTTTAATTGTTCACTTGAATTGTATATTAATCAAACACATTTATCCAATGATCATTATTTAGAGAGTGTGAAAAAAATTTATGTGACATTCAGATAGACACATAAATATAGTAATGAGATTAATATTTGGAAAAATGATCAATATTATTTGAGCTACCATATTGGAGATATAATGAAGTAAAACATAAAATTGATTTCATGTATGTAGATAATAATGTCTATGAATGTTTTATTAGAACATTATTATATATTAAAGGAAAGAATAAATATTTGTTGAATGAAATATTGGATTTACTATCAATGGGAATACATTTGTAGTGGGCTCCCACTCCTAGTCAAAGGAAAATATTTCTACCCACTAATTTTCATACCATATCCATGAGTGATAAAATTAGATTTTTTTTTCAATGTCTTTATGATATCAAAGTACCACATGGGTATTCTTAAAATGTAAAAAAATTCTTTAAAGGATTTTAAGTTGACATGTATGACATCTCATGACTGTCACATCATGATGAAATTGATCATACCAGTTTCATTATGTGGAATATTTCCCAACCATGTCAGAATGACTATCATGAATGTGTGTTATTTTTTTAATTAAATTTTAAATAAGGTGATTGATTTGAATCCTTTAACCCTTGGGATAATTACGCATTTCTTATAATTTTTCAATTCGAAATGTATTTTCCTCTATCTTTTTTTGATATCATGGTGCATTTAAGTGTTCATTTGGTGTGAAGAATAATGATTTTAAAACCTATATATCTAGGTTGGATATATCCTTTTGAAAGTTATATGAAGATATTTAAGGGGTGTGTTAATAATCCATATCAACCTAGAGTATCCATTATTGATAATTATATTTCTGAGTAGGTTGTAGAGTTTTGTACAAGATATTTTTCTACAGTAGAGAACATTGGTTTGACTATATCTCTCTATGAATGAGTTAATTATGCGAGAAAAGGGATTGGTGGATTGAAATTTAAATCATTGATATATAAATGGATAAAGAGGTAAATTTATAAATATTTAATAATATATATGACGATCAACTATATATAACATTGCATATTAATGTGTCGGTGTTCACAGAAGCAATGCATTTTTTGAGTTCCAAAGAGAAAACCCCAATCTCTACAACAACTGAATATTAAGGATTAATTAAAGAAATATGGGAAGATTATTACATTAAAATTCAATTTCTAGTTTTTAAGTATAAATGGTTTATCCGTAACATTAGTGTCGGACATGATGAATTTGGAATGACACTAGTTAATCTGAATAAATTTTAATATGCCAATAATGCTTTTATCATAGGAACACATGAAAAAAATTCTATGTTCTTGATCAATCTCATATGTAGTGTTTTATTTTTTACAAGGAAAAAACTATATGTTGGTGATGATAAACTTTACAAATATGAGGATTTATGTGAGATCCCTACATCCATGGAATGATTAAAAAATAATATTAATGATCATGTTGTAGACGTGGTTCGTGTAATGAGGAATGATAATGATGAAGGAATTTGGGAAAACAATACTTTAGTACATTCATAGTATTATAGGTAACATATGTTTAATTTTGGTTTACTATTTTAAAATTCATATGTTATATATTTTAATTTGGGTTTCTTAATAAAAAATGTATTATAACTAATAAGTTAAATTATTTTTTTATATTAGTTTATTTTTTGTCTACCATTTTTATTTTTACCCTTATGTAACTTATCTTTTAATTTATTTTTCTGAAAAACAATTATATTAAATTTTACAATTTAAATAAGAACAAAAAATATTATATAAGATTATATTATAAAAAAAGTTATCTAAAAATTATTTATCTGGTTGGTGAATTTTTACTATGTGATCTCTTATCTTTTTAATATTTTATAGATTTCATTCATTTATAACATTTCACATATCATTAATATTATTATCATTTTATTTAACTATAAAAAATATTAATAAAATTCAATTATGTTTAGTTTAGTTTAATTTTTTTGTTTTATAATTGTTAATTTTTTATCTACATTTGTTCGTAATTACTGGATTTGTATATTTTTTTTACTAATTGACGTTGCATTAATTTTTAAGATAATGAAAGATCAATATATTAATCCACCACATATTTCTCTAGATGATCATACTCATATCTATTGGGAGGAATGTACACATTCTCCTATTGGTGAGCCTCCCCATACTTTTTTACGTGAAAGAACTACTTTTATGGGGGAAACAGAGTTCAAGGGTCAGTAATGGTGGCACCACATGTTTACCAAAATTAGTAGTTGTCTGTATCTAGGAACAAAGGATACCAATTGATATTAATAATAATGATATTCCAAGAGGTCCAAATTCAAAACAAGTCAATATTTTTGTATAAGTGTATGCTAAAAGAAAAGTTAGTATTTTGTTTAATGATTGGAGATGTGTTGAAAATTTGATATTTTCATAATGGTGGGAGATTGTTTTTATAATCTTGTTTGTTATTATTTTTCTTATCTTGAAATGTTTATAGTAATATATGTTTTCCCCTTATTATCAGATAAAATATGATATACTTAATGATAGTGGTGTCAGGAGGAAATTTATATAATTGGGTGCTAAGAGATGGAGGGATTTTAAATCACCCCTCACATGACAGTTCATTTAGGGGATAGACAACATGAAAATCTATTTGATATATATCCATTCATATTTGAAGATACATAGAAGATATTTGATGAAAGTAAATGACGATAACTATTTATGGTAAGTGAAATGTTACCTTTTTAGAAGTTTTTTAAAATTAATGACCACGTTATTTATTGATTTATTCTAAATTATTAATTTAAATAAATTAATGATATATCATCAAGAGATTCAAGCTTGAAATGTATACCCTCATACATTATCTTGGGGAGGGTATTCATTATTAGAAAAACATATTATAGTATAAAAACTAAAATATATGAAATATGAGTCTTCAGGGTATACAGAGGATCCCCCCCAACTTTAAACGTGAAATATAGTAGAGGGATCAAATGAGAAAAAAATACAATATCTTATAGCAGAGTCAAGATTCGTTGATGAAAATATTGTAAGATGTTTACTTTATTTATTTTTGAAGTTAAATCAACTCTTTATATATTTTGATTCATTACGAATTTTTTAAAATATTACATAAATGATTCTCTTGAGGAGAAAAACACCCATGGGGTCTTTATTACTGAGGGTGTAAATGATATTTTATATAAAGTATTAGCAAATCCCAAACACCCAGGTCATGTATAAGGATACCTAATAGGGGTATAGATAAGAAAAGTGTTTCCAAATTCATAATATTCTTCAAAGATTGTGTTTATAAAAAAAATACAATCATTGGAAGCCAAAGTTTGGGATATTCAAGTTATGATGGATGATAGGATAAGATCATAGGTAAAGTTGATGTTTGTAGACATGAAAAGAAAGATTCATCCTGCCAATTTAACTCCTCCTCCTTTACCAATATATGCCACTCTTACACATTATCCTAGTGACACATATCTACATCTAATCCCCACACCCTCTTATCCAAGCCTTGCAC
Source organism: Viscum album (assembly GCA_963277665.1). NCBI lineage: Eukaryota > Viridiplantae > Streptophyta > Magnoliopsida > Santalales > Viscaceae > Viscum > Viscum album. Next base: position 257,604,065 of record OY728139.1, read on the forward strand.
CCCCTCCTCCACAGCTTCCAAGTTACTATGAGTTATATGTTGATTTGTCCTCATTATATTATTACATATGGGATGATATATTATATTAGTGATACCATTCATCATCAGTAGACTGAGATAGATCATTATAGGGTCACTATATTGGATATTATAGATAGATCAAAAAAATACCACATCTTACAGATTAGGTGATTACATTTGGAAAATGTATCGGTTATTTTTTATTTTATCCATCTAGACTACTTCGATAGATTACCATAGAGGTGTGTATATCTATTATATTATATTTCATTTTGTTATTAATTTTTTTTCTTATTTCAAAGTTTTAATATTTATCTACTTTTTAATGGAATACTTTAAATGTAAATAAATAATGTATAGACAAAAAAATCAATGTTTCATGAATTTAGATACAAATTCTACTACTCTTGATAGATTTTTAGCATACTCAAATTTATTATTGTGAGTATATGAGATTCTAATTGATGGTTTTGTTTGTGAGAATGACATGACTATGGGGATTTTAAAACATTATATCATGTATTTTTTAGCTAGATATCAATTGTTCATCAACATGATGCAAATGTTTTCCATGTAAATCAATTAACAAACAATTTTCATTCCTATAATTTATTAAAAAATTATGACTATGTATACTTTGTATTGGGTATCTATAAAAATTTTAAATATCATGAAAAGATAGTTGTATATGGATTTTTATACCCACATTTTATTGCTTCTTGAACATTTACAATGACCAACGTAGAAAGAATAGTTTATATAGCTGAATGATTTAAGAATAATGAAATTATTTAGTGTTGGGGTCTTACATATCTTAAAAATTATGAAACATTTTTTTATCATAAAGTGTTATATATCACCTAAAATTTTAAAAAAATCATATTAAATTTTGTTTTATATCAGTGTTAAATGGATGTTGCGTGTTTTTGTCCAGGAAAGAAGACATTTTAATATATATTCACTATACATGGTGAAGTGAGATAAAATTTTTAGAGTATATTGATCATATAAGTTTGATTACATTAATACTTATTTATATTATAATGACAAAAATTTATTTTATTCATATTATTTTCAAATAGTTCATGGAATTTATTTAAATATATTACAAGAAAGAAGATCTAAAAGATAAAATTTGTAAAATATCATGTGATTTTTAATTTACCATTACTAAATTTTGGATATATTACAGAAAAATATTATTTTGAATTTAAATAAAATTGGAACTATGTTGTAAATAATAATTCATAAAAGAATGTGGATATTATGTTTTAATATTTATTGATGAAATAATTTCAGCTGTGACAGTGTCAGTGTTTGAGAAGGTTATATTTCATTATAAATCAGTCCTTAATATTTCATATGTTTTATTAAAAATTAAAGTCCAATGCTTTCTGTATTATTTTTTATCTTATTGATGACCCACGTTAATATAGTGAAGAGGAGTTGAGACATTTAAAAACTTAATGGGATAATTATTTTATGGTTTTTATTGAATTTTTTAATATACATTGTAAATTTGAAAGTTCAATTTGAAGTGTATTTTTCTAGTTTTCATTGCCTTTTTTTGTTCTATTGTTTTGGCTTCTATTGTGGTGGATCATGAAACAATTTCTATTTGAAGAAAAATCACATTGGTTATGGGATAACCAATGTGAAAAATAAGGGGTATGTTGTTTTTTATTTTGGTTCTCCAATAACTGACATTAAAAACCCTTTATCACATCAGTTATAGGATAACTGACAAGAAAACCCAATAAAAATATTATTTTTCACATTTGTGTTAGTTAACTGATGTGAAAAAATTTATTTACAACATCAACTCTAATAAAATCTCTTAATAACTGACATGAAATGGGTTAAAACCGAAATGAAAAATAGTTTATGCACTAGTGTAACCCACTAAAGTATACCACATGGCGTTTCATATATATGTATTTGTTATACTAGTGGTGCATGGATCATATTTAAGTCCACATTACCTGAGGTTAGCTAAATACCTAGCATGAGAACCTTTATACCTTGATATCCTACTTACTCTAGTAAACATATGAACTTAGTTAATCATAGGGTGATTGGTTATGTTGTTGATCATGTCATTATTTGGAGCTTAACCAAGATAAGATTTGTCAACTCATATTATGAGTATGACATTTGGGCCCTTGATTGAGAGAGATACCGAGAGTGTGTGTCCACAACAGGATAATATATATTTATCTGGATAAGGTACATGTGATGTGAGTATTCATAAGGATGAATAAAATGTGTTGTATTCATCAATCAAATCATTATATAATCTGATAATAGAGAACAAAGGAATTAACTATATGGGATTGACACGCTCTGTGTCCCATGATCACTCAACGTATTAGACAAATAGAAAATATGATAATAAACATTTCTATATGATGCAAACTAGTGAAAAAAGGTAATGAGATGCATGAGATTTATGGATATCACATCGGACCCATTTATAGCTTGAGTAGCATTAATGTTTGACTAAATGGGGATTTAGTTTGACTCATATAATAAATTCCCATATGGTACACTTTTTGGTTGACTAAATGGGGATTTAGTTTAACTCAAAGAACTACTATAAATGTGATTTATCATAAATTCAAAAGTGTTTTTGATGGGTATTCAGAAGGTATTACATATTATGTGATACAAGGTGAAGTTAATGAGAGCTTTCAAAAAGTATTTTTTGGAAAATATCCAAAAGGATTTTCGGATATGGTTTCAAAATTTATTTTATGTAATACAATATAAGGTTCAACAACATAAATTCAATTAGGATTTAGTGCTAGTGGGATATTGAAGGTGATATTTCCAAAAGACTTAAATATATATTAAATGAAAATTATGATTTTCATAAGTGGGTATATAATTTTACGCAATATGTGATTACAATGAAATGATAAAATATTATCATTTATTTTTACACAAAAGTTATCATTGAAGAAATTGTTTCATAACATGAAACATTTGGGAGTTTCATTTATTTTCATGATACATATATTGGTTAAATCATTAACTCATGTATTGAAACACATGATTTAATTCATGCACTATCGAGGAGCTTCCTCAATGGATTTATAAAGCCTAATGCATTATGATGGAAAGGGTGGGTGGAAATTATTATGCTTGGATGAAATTCCATGTACCCAAATCACTCTTTATTCTTCATCCTTTTCACTAAGAGGAATTATCACAACATGGAGGAAGATAGAATCCTAATCGAGTGTCGAGCGATATAGATTATTTTGTAGATACCAAAAGTGGTGGGATGCTTATGTTTTCCACTTTAAGTGGTCTTCATAAAATTCATATTGTAATGAAGTTGTAGAATACTCTTATTTGGTTTATAGTATAGATGTATACAATAATTCTTCATTTTACTATATTTTCAAAGTTTTATAATCATATTGCAAGGAGGTTCTTATAAAAGGGTTTGAATCATTATTGATGAATCTGATATGGGTTATTAGACTCCTATAAATATGAACAATAATAAAATTGGTCCACATGGGTGCATATCACTTCTTATGGGAGAAGAATGAGGTTTAACTCACATGCGTACTTTGGTGTGTGTGTGTGTGTGTTTAGTTTTTTGTAATCCACAGTATCTATAATAAATAAATATATTATTAAATATTCATTTCTACTAATTATTATGTATAATTATATATTAACATCATTTATCTTACTATTATATACATCAAATGCATTAACATATATTGTAATATTAAAAACTAGGTATGTGATGAAACAACCTAAAATTAACATATATTAATATATATACTTGTATTATAATATTTAATTATATTAACATATATTATAGTATAATAATATTAACATGTATTATAATAGTATATATAACAACACATATATACTGACATATATATTGTAACATAATTAAATATATTACATATATTATAATAGTATATATCATTTTACATTAAAAAGATATATATTAACACATATTATAATGTAATAATAATATATATTAACATATATATAAATTGAAACAAGTTGGGATTAAACAAATTTATTTAGGAAATACACTTTTTCTTAATTAAGTTTATAGGGGACTCTTACATGACCAGTAGGCGCAAACATTACATGACACGAAAGCCTAGTGACTTGAATTCCATTATAAAGGGTACACCATGTCACCACCTATGTCATTAATCATAAATAGTCTATAAATCACCCCCAAGGAAGGATGCTGGGGTTTGATCTATGATCATATATAGAAATATATATATATATATAACATTAATATTATAATAATATTAACATATATTACAATATTAAAATAATATATGTTGTCATATATCCAACTAATATATATATATATATATATATAATGATGATGATGATGGTAATAATAATTATATAATAATATATATAAATACAATACTATAATAACATATATTAACACATATTAACATGCATATACAAATACATATTAACATACACTATTACATATCGTGTAAAATTCAACGCTAACTAAAAGCACTGATAAAAGTTTGTGTTTATCAATGCTAAAAAATAATGATAAATATTGTCTTTATTAAAAAAAAATTAGGTTTGATAAAGTTATTCATTATAAATTCTTTATTTAGTATTAAAAAATGTCATATTAATTGCCGCTTTTATTTTAGAATGGATAAATGTGGTCTTTATCTGTACTAAAAAACACTCATAAAGGGTGCCTCTATTGGAATAAAAAATCACTAATAAAGGCCACCTTTTTAGTGTTTTTTAAGTGTTTATAAAGGGTGCCTTTATCAAAACTTTCTTTAGAAATGATTAAAACTATATTTCATAAAAAAATTTATATTATTAATAATCATGTATTAAAATATTAAAATATTTATATTGAATATATTTAATACATTAAATTAAATATGGTTTATATAAGACTAAATATGCATTTACCCTTATATAATATAGTGAAAATGAATTTTAAAATAATTGAAAATAATATTAATTAATAATTTTATAATTTTTAATGATTGATATTCATTTAATAAAAATTAGATGACATAAAAATTCAATAAATAAATGAATGATCTAAGATAAGTTGAAAACATGACTTGAACATATAATGACCATAAATTTAGATCTGTGTGTCCATTTGAGCACTTACACATTTCAAATGGAAGCCGATGAAGAGATATACTACAAATTAATTTAGTTGAAACCCCAATCACAGTTTTTTAGGTAAAATAAGGTCTATAAGACCTCCAAAACTGGGTTTTCAGTTGGGATACCCTGAATTTTTAATATTTAATGAGATTTAACCTTATTTTAAGAGGGTATTATTGTCTCCTTTTGGTAGAGACTTAATTTATTCCCAAGTATTACATTAATATAGATATTATGGTTTTGAAAACTCGTCTTTTTTTAAATTTTAGTTTTATTTATAATAAAATATAAACATATTTTCCTAATTTTAAAAATAATAAATCAATTTGATAAATAAATATCTAATAATATCTATATAAGAATGTATTATTAAATATATATATGCTGTATGTAAATAAATATTTATTTATCATTTTATTTAAAATAAATAATAATCAATTTTTCTTCCATATAAAAATGAATTAATATATTTATACGTATATAATCAATGTTTAAAATTAAATATATTTTTATGTGTATATTCAAATTTATTTAAATAAATACATATTTTTAAATATGTTTTCATCTATGTGAAAAATATAAATGTGTGTGTGTGTGTTTTCATATGTGTGTGGGTGTGGGTGTCAATATTGTGTAAATACATCATATATAAATGTATTTTTAAAAATATGTAATTATTATTAAATATAGTATACGAATTTATTTATAATAAATATTTTTAAATAAATTAAAAAACAATTATGTATAAATATAATATTATATGTATATATGTATAAATATATATGTAATGTATAAAATTTTATCTAAATATACAATATATAGTCACATTTTAGAAATATATAGAAAAATAATTATATAAATCATAAAGAAATAATTTTTATCCATTTTATTTAAAATAATATAATACCATTTTTTACATTATAAAAATATATGAATATATATATACTTATGCAAATGTATATTTAATGTTTATATAAACATATGAGTGTGTATTAATAAAAAGATATATATTTATATTTATATTCTATTTTATTTAAATGAATATTAATATATAATATATTTAAATTAATATAACTGTATATGTATATGAATAAAAACTATGTATGTAAATATATATAAATAAATAAAAATATCATAATATATAGAATAAAACAATTTTTTGATAGTGGTAAATGAGTATGAATTGCACAAGGGAGGTCACAGGATCGAGTCTAGGCGTGTACGGGTGAACAGGTAGCCAGTCAATGGAAATTCCCTGACAATTGGGTGTTACAAGTGCTAGAAATCTGAGGTGTATGAGAGTGGGAGCAGGGGTTCAAGGTGGAGGGGGTGAGAGCACTCCAAAAAATAACTTTCTATTCAAAGTTTATTAGTTCTAAAAAAACTGAAAAATAAAGCCTTTATCAGTGCTTTTTGGCACTATAAAATGGGTCATTTATTAGCACAAAAAAACACTGATAAAGGGTACAATTATCAACACATTTTTTAGCATTGGTAAGGGTTGATGTTTTTAAGGACGCTTAACATGTGAGTGGTTTTTTAATATTTACAGAGCTTATTTCTGGAATTTTTAAAAGTGAGATCTATAGTAGTGATATGTTATAATAAAATATATAATATAATATGATATTATAAAAAAATATTATAATACAGTTTTAATTTATTATATAGAATATATTATTTTACTAAGGCCTGTTATAATAAAATATATATGAATATATATATAATAATAACTTTAACATATAGTAATGATACATTATAAAATTGTATTAAAAGAATAAAATTTTAAATAACATATACTTAATATATATTATAATCACTACTACAGATCATGAGAACATTAGATCTAGAATTTATCAGTGCTAAAAAATGCTAATAAATTGTGGAATTATCATCGCTTTTTCCTTCATCACTAAAAATGCATCCTTTATCAGCACAAAAAAACACTAATAAAGGAATCCTTTGTTAGTGTTTTTTAATGATGATAAAGGTGAAATTTATTAACACGTTTTTAGTTCTAATAAAATATATATTTCATAAAAAAATTATACATCATTAAAAACATATATTAATAAATAAATATATTCCTATTTATATAAATAAAATAAATTTTATTTAATATGATTTATATAAGACTAAATATGAATTTACACTTAATATATAAGATATTTTATGAAAATGGATTATAAAATAATGAAAAATAATATTAATTAATAATTGTTTAATTATTATTGAGTAATGGTCATTTAATAACAATCGGATGACATAAAAATTTCAATAAATTAATGAATGATCTAAGATAAGTTGAACACATGACTTGAACATCATGTAACAATACCTTTTGATCTGAGTACCTATTTGGGCTCTACCACATAAAAAATTAAATCATGTAAAGAGGTCTATGAGGTGATGAACTAGGTGGACTTGAGTCACTATTTTTTCAATCAAAAAACACCTAAAAGGCTTGAAAAATGAGTTTTATGTTGGGATACCATACTTTTTTAATATTTGATGGGATTTCACAGTCTATTAAGGGTTATTAGCATGTCATTGATATTTTAGAGCCGAAAAATCCCATTTATAATTCTCTTAAAAGAAAGATCATTTGTATTAGATATAATAATATTAACATATATATTGTAATAAAATACTAAATGTTAGTATATATTATAATAATATTTTGTATTATAATTCTATTAATAATATATATATATATATTAGCATATATTAATATATATATATATAATACTAACTTATAAACACTAACATATATTTACATATATTATAACAAAAAATGTAATAATATATATCACATAAAATAAAATTATAATAATATTAAAATATATTAAATATATATTATAAAATTTTATTAAAATATTATATTTTAAAATAACAAAAAAATTAACATTTATAATGACACTAATATTAACATATATTATAAAATTATATTTATTATAAAATTTTATTATAACCATTAATTTTTGAAACAATTTCTTTTCAGAATGGGGATAATGTGTCCTTTATTAAAATACTTAAAGAAGTAATTTTATAAGAAAGTCAATTTCTTTTTTATTATGTGGAAAACAATTCATGCATGTAGCAACAACAATCTACAAAATTTGTGTTCTAACTCATGGCAGCATCAAAGGTGGCATTCTTGGTATCCTTTTAGTGTCCAATGATCACGCCGTGACATCGCCTCTAATTGAACCTAGAAAAACAAAGGTATGTTGCTCTATTTTTTTAAATGATAAACAACACTTCATTAAAAATACAATCACAACAAAACATAATGAGTTAAACAGAACATGAACATGTATATATGACTCAAATAAGAAAATATGTTGTAATACCTTATCTTCTACATGAAAGAACCAAACCAATAAACATTTCTTCAACTAGTTAAAAATATAAATATATTTATATTGAAATATTTTCATAAATATTATTTATATAGTAGTAAATTTGTATTTACACTTAGTATTTAATATAGTTATTGGAAATGGTTTAAAAAATAAAAAATTATAATTAATTATTAATTCTCAAATTAGTATTGAGTAATAAATATATAATATCAGTTTAGCAATAGAAAAAATTAATTAGTTAATTAATATTAAAAGATAAGTTGAAAACGTGTCATGAACATTCAAACAACCATATCTTTTGACCCAGACATTTTTTTGAGATCGGTGAGATATGAAATCGAATATTTCAAATAGGTTCAAGATGTATTTATTGGGGAGACCATGGTCATGATATTTTTCTCAGTAAAAAGTCTCAGAATACTCTAATTGTTTAATATTAGATGAATTTTCTGCTTCATTTAAGAGAGTTTTCTTATCTTTTTTGACATAGGAAGAATTTATTCTTATGTATTATTCCCTAAGAATATATTCATATGGATATTATGGTGTAGAAATTTTACCCTTTTGCATATTTTAACACAATTTATAATTAAATATATGCATATATATGTATACAAATATTTTTATATTTTTATATAAAAAAATTAACTATATAAAAAAATATTTAAATTTATTTACATATAAAATATCTTTTTGAGTCTACAAACCATATGAACTTAATTTTGTATTATTTATTTTTCAAATGAAAATCTAAGCATTTTATTTACTTTATAAAAACTTAATTTATTTATATATACCTATACAAATGCATATATAATGTTTATATATAAATATGTGTGTGTATTAATAAACATATATATTTATGTATGAATTCTAATAATATATGTTAATATATATATATATATATATTAAAATAAGTATATATGATAAAAGGATATACATATATATAAATATTATATATGGTAGTGACAAGTGTTTTTATTGATTGTCTATATATATGTATGTATGTTTATACATTTCAACAAATATATATTAAAATTTATATACATTCATATGTATACACACACACATACTTATATATATATAAACACACAAAAACATATATATATATATATGTGTGTGTGTGTGTGTTTGTGTGTGTGTGTATCTATGTATGTATATATAGAGAGGGGGAGGGAGACAGATAGAGGGAGTCGCACTCACACTCACACACCCACACATATCAATGCTCACACACATATATAAATGTATTTACAATAAATATGAATTTTATAAATATATTATATAAAATTTATATGTAAGTATACAATTATATGTAAATATATATTTATATATGTAAATGTATACATATATATGTCTATATATATATATTATAAAATAATTTAGAAATAATTTTATAGTTATATATAATTATATGAATATAACAATAACAAATATGTATGTAAATATATATATTTAAATAATTATTAAGATATATGTTAGAAAATAACATGGAGCAATGGTAGATGCCTTCATTGTGTTTAAGAAGGTCCCCAGTTTGAGTCTTTATGGTTACAGGGGATGATCAAGTATAAGCACTAATAAAGGGTTGTCTTAGTTTTGCAGGTAATTGATGATAAAGTGGGGTCTATTCACTTTGGGGAATAATATATAAAATGGGTTCTAGTTGCTGATTTAGGGGATTTTGGGTAATAGGGGTGGGGGTCATAGCAGTGATAAAAAATTAATAAAATTTAATTTCTTCGTTTTATCAGTCCTATAAATTAGCATAGATAAAATTAACCTTTGTCAGTGTTAAAAATATTACTGTTAAAATTCAGAATTACCAGAACGTAAATAGTGCTAATAAATTTCTTTCACTATCAATGGTTTTTAGAATTGATGAAAGGTAATTTTATTTTTCCTTTATAGTATTGATGAAATAAATCATCTTTTAACTACACTTATAACATCAGTTCTTTTTTATAACTAAAAAATGAGAATTGTAGAACTGAAAGGGGTATATCTATAGTAGTGATGTATGAGTGGATCACCCATACAATGATATTTATAAGAAAATCATGTTTGAAGATTAATATAATTCTATATGAAAATATTTCAAATTAAAAGTAAAAAACTCGTATCATGGGATGATCAATATAATATTTATAGGTGTGTACAATAATTATGAAATTTACTTGAGCTAGTGGAAAAAGTGGGAAGGTGGAAAAGATTTGAGAGTGAAGCTATACATTTGGAGAAATCAAGTTATATATTGTACATTTCTGTTAGTTTATAAATAGAAAATTTCTCCCTAATGATCATTCCATATAAAGTATAAGGTAGGGAATATGCTATGAAAATAGTGGATTCTCTAATAGAATTTGGTTAGAAGATCATACAAGTTGGTTACAGAGTTTTTCTAAACTAAAGAGTGACTTTTAGTGGGCGAGCTAATGCTGGGTGAGCTCACCAATAATAAACAAAAAATACAGAGGACCTATCAAGGAAACTATTGAGATTTATTTCTCATTTTATTACATTGTTTATTTGAGCAAATGTGTGCCTCTAGCTATTTATATTATTTACATGTGGGAACATTTTTTAAGAATATTTAGTTTTATATATTTATTGGAAGTGTTTATGACAGGTAATACTATCCTTGTTCTTAATACTCATATTTTTTATAATGAATAGATGATCTATGAGTGTGAGTAAAGTAATGATTTTTGGAATTCACATAAGGAAATATGATATTGGACAAAACAAATTTTGTAAGAAAATGTTTGTATTGATAACCTCCACATGTGCATTCTGGAAAAAAACACACACGGGTTCTAAAATGTTTAGGTAGTTCATACACAAAAAACCCATAGAAACTATATATTTCATTATTTTGAATATATTTTGACATAAACATTATAGGGACTTGTGTTTTCATTAAGAATATATTTTAGTGGTTTGGAAGATAATTCAAATTGAATCAATGGTAGTTTCTCAATTACATGTGCATGAACAATAGCTATGTAATGGAGGGTTCAATGGATTTCATTACCACTTCGAATATGTCCAATATAGTGGAATTAAACATTTAAATTATCAAATATTGTTTGGGAACTCCCTATTTATTCCATTTATCCAAAAAAATCACCACCCCCTTTCTTTATTATCTATATGATTAGACATGCTTTCTCAATAGTTATTTATATAGTTCTATATAATGATTCTTCAAAGGATTTATCAAAGGAAAAGTAAAATAATTTTATAAAATCAAATAATTATAAAAAGGATAAAGGAAATAGGTTTTCCATGTTTACATTAACAAACTATCACTCAATAAAACTGGAATGAAGTGGTGATGACAATAGAGATGATAAAATCTCATCAAGTGAACATGAAGAGAATATACTCATGACCAAAATAAATAATTTTGATTCATAAAGTGGTGATGAAAGTTGAAATAGAGAATAAAATGATATAGATATTTAATTGATGTTGAATCATCATTTGAAGAGTGAATCTCAAATATATCAATTATTTAAAGGAATATCACACATTTGAAGAAAATATATCAAATCACGTGTAGTGATGATTCTTTTAAATCTGTAAGGGGGTCGTTTTTATTGAAACAAGATGAGATTTTTAACATATCTATTAAAGATAAAGAAAATACTGATGAAGGGATATGGGTGAGAATTATATACAAGTAAAAATATCTCAATGAAATATAATAAAGGATATTCATTATAAGAATAAAATTAGTTATTTCACAATTAATTTTTAGATGTTAGTACAATAAGATGGAGAATAATCTAAAGTGTATGTTAAACTTGTTGAGGTATCTATAAGAATTGATAAATGTATTATGGTGAAGATATCTCCCTCTATATTCTCTAAATGTCTTGGTTTAATATAATCAAAGTATTCAGTTCAACCTAATAAGAAATTGGTGAAATTTTTTACTTCATATAATGACATCAGTGGAAGTAGTATAAAGAAATAACTAATGCAGCGGAAGTAAATTATAATATTAACTCAATAAATAAAATGGCCAATGCCAATTTATACAATGTATGTATGTCATGGTGGTATATAATTGAAAGTAGTATACAAATTAGGATGCTTTACATCTCAGTACAAAAAAATAAAAAGATCTAAATCCCCAAGGGAAATCTCCATGAGCATCCTGAGCTCCCACTCGATCTTTTTCTCCTAAATCCATGGTACAAGAAGAAAACAGTAAGAATTGTCCAAGTCCTCTAAAAAAGAACAGTCTACTCAGATACCCTAGTGTAATGGCATCCTGAATAGGGTGGGAGATGTAAATCATAGTAGGACAGGACCACTGGTGTCTAGATCAATCTAAACAATGCAATAAAATTAAATAGTGTACAAGTATGTCGAAGAAATAAAAAATTAAATAAAAAACCAACAATCCATCCAGGTTCCAATGGGACACCTGATGGGGTTACATGCTTCAATGTGTAGATGGAATAAGAGTCTAAATAAGAACAATATATATATAAATAATGTATAATGAATTTTTTACCACATTATTTAATATTCTTTATTTAAACACACAAAAGAATGAGCATGTTACCATTCTTATATTTTAGTCATCTGAACGACATTATCATTCCATAACTCACACACACTTGAATGTCACGTTATCAATCCATGATCTTGTACCCACAAATGTCCATGTTACCATTCCATACTCACACACCCACGAAAGTCCATGTTACCATTTCATATGCACGCACACATGAATGTCAATGTTACCATTCCATACTCACACACCACAAATGTCCATGTTACCATTCCATACTCACACACCAATTAATGTCCATGTTATCATTCCATACTCATACACCACAAATGTCCATGTTACCATTCCATACTCATGCACCCATATATGTCCATGTTACCATTCTATACTCACACACTGTGAATGTCCATGTTACCATTCCATAATCCGGAAACCTTGAATGTATATGTTACCATTCCATACTCACATACCCATTAATTTCAATGTTATCATTCACGGCTTCATAATATAATTAATTCATCAATTAATTATCATCGTCAATCTCATTACTAATTCAAAAATTATTTAAACACAACAAGTTATTTAGTTTACTCATAAATTAACTTAAAACAAAAATTTCACTAGTTAATTAAACAATTATCCAGTCAAAAGGAAACCATGTTAACACCAAATAATTAATTCATAAATTAATTATCTCTAGAAAACAATCTCTATATCACATAATTAATTCACAAATGAATTACCTCAGCTTATCCCCAAATAAAAATATCACAATTAATCCCTTAATTATTTTTATATATTATAATCCAATAACACATAATTAATTCATAATTAATTATCTCAACATAACCAATTTAATATATCATAATTAATCATCCAAATAATTATCATCTCAAAGCACATAATTAATTCATAATTAATTATCTCAACTTAACCAATTTAATATCTCATAATTAATCCCCTGCTAATTATTATCTGAAATCACATACTTAATTCCTAATTAATTATCTAATCTTACCCAATTTAATATCTCATGATTAATACCTTGATAATTATTATCTCAAAGAACATAATTAATTCATAATTAATTATCTCATCTTAACCAATTTAATGATTTATTCAAGCATTGCAGTCAACTTTATCAAAAGTAGTAAATAAAAAAAAATTAATTTTATTAATTATCCAAAGTTGTGATCCCTCTCTCAAAGAATGGTCAATCCATGCTTTCTAAATCAATGTTGATGCTCACTCACACACACGCACTTCAACATAAATGCTCGCTCACTTGAAAAAAATGGATCGCAACACCCTACGAACAATACTGACACCCAAAATTAGTGCAGCAGGGACTAAGGCACACCCAATTAATTAATAACAACTCAAATAAACTATAAGCACCTAATTAATGGGGTGTGAGACCAATTATCAAGTATATATCCATAAAAAATGGTGGCGGTGAACCAAATCAAGTCGAACCGCTTCGCCTTCAGCGATGGTCATCAGAATATGGACCAATGGATCCCAAGAAATCTTCTCCACCACCTAGAACCTGAACAAAATAAGATACTAAATTAGACCCAAATATTGTTATTTGGCCTAATGGAGACCAAGCGATAAAGAGCCGAGAAAACTAATGTGAACAATGAAACACGGGGAGAAGGACTCACCTCACCAAGATGGACAAATTTCATGATATAACTAGAAGGCGATAGTCACGTGAAGAGGAGCTAAAAGGAGGTATGGTGTGCCACCTATGGGAGGTGTACCATGGGTGCATCACGGGTAACAGAGAGCCAAAAAATCCAATGAGAATAAAAAAATGAATGTAGAATAAATTACCTCATTGATACAGATAACTTTCATGAAAGAACTAGATGAATCCAGCATGCGGAGATGAGCTGGGAGATGGGGGTGGTGCACCTCAACCATGGGAGAAAAACGGGGGCTACGCTTCACATAGGAGAAGAATAGGGTGTGCCTCCCTCATATCATCTCCCTCAAATAATAGATTAAATCCCTAAATTTATTATAAGGTCTAATATAATAATAATAAATAAATAAATAATAATAATCACAACTCTATTGTAAATATCAATTAATTAATACACCTCTTAGATAAACCCCAACTCCCTATCTAAAAAAATCATTTATTGAACCTCTTTGATAAACCCCAACTCCACATTTAAACACGTCATTTATTACACCTCTTTAATGAACCCCAAATCTTCATTTAAACACATCATTTAATTAAATTATTTTTAATATAAGTTAATTTAATAAATTCTTTAATTCACCTTCATTTAATTAAATTCTATCAATATCAAATTTAATTAATAGAAACCTTTTTTCGCATCAATTAATTAAATTTCACTTAAACATTAATTTAATTAAATAAAACCCCCATTTCGTAACACTTAATTAAATCCATCTCAACTTATAATTTAATTAAATAATTTTATCCTAAAACACACGACTGGTTAAACTGCATGTTTTGACAAACATAGTTTGATAGACCTTGCACAGACCATGTGTCCACTACTCGACACATGTTTTATCACACACGACTAACTTGTATTGTTTATCTAACCATGTGCATCTCGTGCAAAGGTAACTACCAGGTCCGGTGCTCCTGAAAGTCATCCAACCATTCAGAAACTCTTTAAGTCTTTACCCAATCCTGATATAAACACGTTTAAAATATCCAAGCATGTGAAACTTCATCTTGAGGATCGGTTTTAAAACCTGACCCGTCGTTACAATGAAAAAGTTAAAAAGAACTTTCATGTTTTAACACGGTTCAAAAATATGGAACTTTACAATCTACCCACCTTTAAAAATTCTTATCCTAAAAAGCTATCAGGAACTACTACACCATCAACTAACCCACCAAGGTCATGAAGTATCATTTTAATAGTATTTTTTCATTTCCAAATTCCGAATTAACCTTTAACCATTTCACAATACCAATAAATTAAGCCTTTAAAAACCTGATCCAAAGCTCCAAATCCATCCCAAACATCCAATGGCCTTTAACTAATCCCACGCAACTAGAAACATGATCCTGTTTTTGTCTATTTTACAATCCACTCATTGGTTCTTTCAACCAACAGTATTAGAATTTAAATTTAAAAGTCCAAAATCATGTCTCCTTCCTTGAAACAAATCACCAACCCATAAACCCACACTCACCCTTAAACCAATGATGTGCCTTTAAAATTATTTCATCACCAATCGAATGTGCACAAAAGTCCTTACACGACCTCGAGTGAAATTCTAAAGCCAAGACATAACTATGATATTTTAAAAGTATTGTGACCCATCACGAACAAAGGCATAACCCAAAGAACCATGCACCTTACATACAACCCGGTTTACAACCACTCATCAAGCCCAATAAATTTTAAATCATTAACACGATGTAAGATCGACTCTATCTCAATGTATTTAGGATAAGGCCAATATAGGGTACATGCACATATCAATAAAAATATTACACTATGAGTAAACCCATGTCACCAAAATATCAGTCAAGCTACTAACAGTCAACTCTTTACCAAAATGCTCGGATTCACCTACTGATGTGTCATCAATCAAAACCTAATGCCTATTCCAACCAAGGAATCCTTCTTATTTCAAATACTACCACTAAAATTCATCCATAAATAACAGAGTTTCCAAATGTTTTCCCACACTACTAAACTCAATAAGGTCGTGTTGCAATGCAAGCATCGACACATACACCAAAACCTATGTGACACTACCCACCTTAGGAGTATCCATGTTATCAAAAGAAAAGACCAATCACTCATAAGAACAGTAGTTTAGAAACAAATTAAATGCATGTGAGACATTCCATGAACCACGATCACCATGTAAACATCTCACTTGAAAGAATAAATTTTAAACTAATCGGTGTGTCAAAACACTCGAGTCCCAAAAATTCCTCCAATGTAGTGGGATGAACTTACCTTAACATCGCAAACACTCTGCTCTGTAGTTAACCCAATGACGTCTTTAACGGCTGATCATTCCAGAGGAATGCCTAACCTTCTGAACCATGCATTCCCCAAATCTTATTCCCATATCAAGAGTCAAGATACAAATACCACCCCTCAAAAAACGATGTCATTCTTTAAAACCCAAAAATCCTTCTAAAGAGAATGGAAATTTAATAGTACCCACATCAAAAATCTCATAGTGGAAAAAAAGTATCTCAATCTCTAAGGGTACTACCTACCATGGGCTAGTCACTTAGGAAGAATATGTTTCGACCCTATATATTGGTCACACAAAACAAAAAACACTACGGTCAAAACCCCATTTTAATTTTAGCCATTTTCTTAACTCATTTCAACCTCTAAACATTTGAAAGATATTTTTTTTAAAACCCCATGAGTATTATTTCAAAACAAAGCAATTGGTTTTCAAAAAAATCCCCATAGGAAAAATAGGAAAGCCATAAAAACATACTCTTTAATATTTAACATTCAGTATCAATTTATTTTAAACAAGCAATCTAAAATCTAAATTCCTTTTCATAAAAATGAAACCTTTGAGGTTCCAATTTATTCAATCTTGGTTCTTCAAAAAGCAACCCCACAATAGTTAATTTCACAAAACTCAACATTTTTACATTTATAACCATTTCCAATACTCTATGGTTATACAAGTCTAAGTCACAAGGGTATCCCTCTAACAATCGATAAGGCGCACATACACCTTACCATCGGCATTGGACACCCATTTAAAACATACAATTTTCAATTTGACATTTTAAGTTTATTAGTCCTTTTTCAATTATTTGAATACAAGGGTCACCCTTTTTTAGTTATAAGGTAAACATACACCTTACAACTAAAACTTTATCTTGTCATAAATTCAACCAATAAATTTTATACTTATACAGCCATTTACACATCAAAAATATCTAGCATGTTGTCATAAGCAGTAACAAAACAACATGTTATAACACAAAATCATGGAAAAATAGAAAAACATGCTAATAACCAAGGCAACATGTCATATAATAATTTAACTATATTATACATACAGACATGCTTAAGCAGTTCAAAACATGGAATTTCATCCAAGGCACACTATCAAAATTATCATGCATCCTACTAATGCAACTACATGGCATGTTATATGCATGAAATGTGAATATCTAAGTGCCTAATATGATGCATGTAATGAAAAATACTTGATATATCAAGCCAAAAAAATTCAAAATTCTCAAAATTAATAAGTAGTGGAATAATACCCCAGTCACTCAAGGTGAAATCATTTCAACTATAACCTCAAATAGTATAAACATCAATACCCATCCCTGGATACTTGGTCTTTCCACTAACATGGGGTGATTAGTCCCAAGAATGGATATTAACTGAGCACTGACACTTTTCTAGTCTCATGTCTACCAACCCAAAACAAAAAGACAAAGGAAAAAACAAAGGACAATGTAACAACCAGAAATTTTGAATAAATTTTCTTTCCTAACTTTGTGTGTCATTTTATTTTATACTCAACAAAATTATTTCATTTAATATGATGATTATAATTAAAATAAAACTGTTGGAAATTAAATGTTGCGATTATTGTATTTAAATACAAGTGATCTTGATTAATTAATATATAAAGAAGATTCAATGGCCCCATCCAGTAGTCTCGGGTCGATCGAAGCCCATCTGACAGAACTCGAGAAGGAGGTAGCACCTTTGGGCATTGCTCTGGACCAAACCCAAGCTGAACTTCATCGTGTGAAGCTGGAACAGAATCACCTTCGTGATAAGTTCATGCTGCTAGAAATCACTACTCGAGCAATGTTGGTCAAGCCGCCCCAAGATTCTATCACCCTATCACACCTTACTATTAGGTCCTATGCTGGGGTTATAAGGGGTTATGTAACTAGACTGTAACTGCCTGGTGTAATCCTTTGATTAAATAAAAATTATGATTTCTTCTTATAATGAAGTTTTTGAATTTCCAAATGTCCGGATAAATATATTATGCATATTATTGATGAATTTTAGAAAAAGGATATTTTAAAAATATTTATGTAAACATTAAATAATTAAAAATGAGTAATTATTTTCAAAAAATGGTCTTCTACAGTTGTGTTCAGTATGAAATTTAGTGTCTAATAAGATCAACACAATTTTTTATGAATAGTAATTTATGAATAGTGATTTTACGCATAGGATTAGTAATGTGACCAAATGGATTATTAATCTCACTTAAAGAAAGTATTAATATAATTTAGACACCTTGATTAAGTAATGTGATTCAATAAAATAGGTAAATAACTATTTCAGAAATTATTGGTTAAGTATTCATTTTTTTGGGTGAATAGTGTTTTTTATTTAAAAATTAAATTAGAAATATTTAGAAAATTATTTTTATAAAATGGAGTTCATTTTTGAATTTAGAGCATCGATATTAGGTTATGGTGATTTTTGGGGATTTTTCTGAAAAAAATGAATTTTCAGTGAATAGTGTTTTTATTTAAAAATTAAATTTAAAATACTTAGAAAATTATTTTTATAAAATGGAGTTCATTTTTGAAATCAGAGCATCGATATTTGGTTAAGGTGAAATTGTGGGATTTTTCTATGAAAGTTGAATTTTCAGTGAATAGTGAAAGTACAGTTTTTGTGTTTCGGGTGTTTAATGACATCATTAAGGATGTAATAATTATGAAATAATTCTGGTTGACTTATGAATAGTAATATAAGGTATGAGGTTTCCTAAGTGGCCAATACCATGAGAAAATACCATGTTCAAGCCCATGGTTTTTCCAATACCACCAATGAGGTGTCCCTTGGCTATTAATGTCGTGCCCCCTCATTTCCCCTATAAATACCAAGCCATTCTCTCATCATTTACATTCCAAAATCCTCCTCAACGAAGTTCTCATATCCTTTCCTCCAAAGGAGTCCTCCCAAGGTTCCCCCAATCCTCCCATGGTCCCAAAATTCATGATTTCGAAGTTACTCTTCAAGGTAAGGGATCTTACCTCTCTCTTTCTTTTCAAGTACACTCTCTTGTGTCATTTCATTTATGCTCCATGTTCTTATGTTAGGGATGTTATTTTATATTCATCATAATTTCCTTTTCATTTTCATATGATGAGATACCCCTTCTTTCTCTCATCAATACATTTTAAGAATGTTTAAGTGGTGCCGTTAGGCTACTGAATTTTTCTAAGGGATCCTACCTCTCTCTTTCTTTTCAAGTACCCTTTTGTATGTCATTTAATTTAAGCCCCATGTTCTTATGTGGGGGTATGTTCTTTAATATTCCTATTAATTCCATTTTCATGATCATATTATGATATATACCCTATTACTCTCATCATTTCGTTTTATGAATGTTTAAGTGGCGCTGTTTGGCTGCCGAATTTTTGTAAGGGATTCTTTCACTCTTCCCGTTTTCAAAGTTCTACTTTCATGTAAAGTCTTTCAAGTTATTTTTTACCATGTTGGGGTATGATATCTATATTCATCATACTTTACATTTATTTTCACATGATGAGAGACCCTATTTAATCTCATCAATTCATTTTTTTGAAGGTTTAAGTGACGTCGTTAGGCTGTCGAATTCTTAATAAGATAAATCTTATTTTTGTCTACATTTCAAGTTTTTCATTTCATATGGTATGTCCTTAAAGTTTCATTACCATGTTCCTATATCCATTATATTCTATCCCTCTACTTTTTATGCATCATTTATGAGTGGTTGATCCATGTCCCTTCTCTTTTCTATATTTTCTAAACCCTGCAACATAGTCGTTATGCTGCCCAATTTTTGTCTCAAAATGTCTCTCTCTTTTCCTAAAATTATTTTATTTAATTAATTGAATACTCAAAACTCATTATTCTAAAACGGTATTCACATATATATCAAAATTTTCTATTTTAAATTTTGGTATTTATATACATGAGACACACTTTCCTTTTCCGTGGGTTTAAAGTGACATAAAGATCACGTCTTTAAAGCAGTTTTTAAAATGTTATGACTATGAAATGAAACCCATTTCTTTTATGATATATGGGTTATTTATTAAATGTTTGATGATGATATATGTGGATCACATGATAATAAATATAAATTAATAGTGCTCCCTGATAGCGCTCCAATGCATTTTGTAATGATGTAATCTCTAGGGATTACAAATTTAACGATACATTGGTGAATAACCTTGGTAATATTTTTAATGACACCTTGGAGATGGAACTTGGTGAAACGGAAATGATTTTATATATTAAATGTTGTAGCCACATCTTCAAGTTATGAAATACGTTATTTTTATTATGATATGCCTCATGATCTCTTTCTCATGCCTTAAAGTTATTTATCCTGACTTTATTGATGTATCTCAATTTCACATGTAAATTTTTTCTCTTGTCTCCCTTACTGGGCCTTCTGCTCACCCTTTCCTTTGATGCATGCTCCCAGGTTATGAGATGCTATAATGAACATAGGATGAACAAAGAATAATCCTTTCAAGTGTTTAAGAATAATTTTTTTATGGCATCACGTATTAAGTTCCTGGTTTCTGAGACACTAAACCTTAAAGATCCTCAGTTTTGTAAAATGTAATGAAAAGTTATATTCTAAAAAAGTGGGATGCTATAGTTGGTATCAAAGGATGGTTTAGTTGTTTATGTAAATTATGATATGAAAACTTTACAAATAACCCTATATAGAATTTTAAATATAGTAAATCTTCCTGGTATATTGGTGTGTATTGAGTAAGTGGTTTATCAAGCATATACATCCCTGTCTGGATATGAGCAGGTAGAGGTGGATCTGGCACAGATGTACATATGGGTAAAACCCAAAAACACTGCTTTGAGCTAGACTCTAACGGGAACTAGTACACGACAATGGGCCTTTCTATAATCTTGGTTACGACACTCCTGGAGGATATGTTTGGTTAATTTCAATATTTTTAGAATACTTAAGATGGAATTATAGAAAAATGTAATTTTTTAAGCATGAAGTTTTAAGACATAAAGTCCTTTTTAGTTAAAATATTTGTAAATTAAAAAAGTTTCTCACGAAGGATTTATTATTTTAGAAAATATCCCCATCGTCTAGGAATACATTGATGTATTTTTTGAGGAGTTACTCGGACCTTCCCCAGAAAGAGAGGTATAGTTCTCCATTTAACTCGTACCTGGATCTCATCCGATGTAAACGACCGCCTATAGGATGGAAAATTTGGAGCTAGGGGAATTTAAGGAACAACTCTGAGATCTTTTGGAGAATGGGTTTATCCCACCAAGTGTGCCTCCTTGGGGAGCAACAGTTCTCTTTGTGAAGAAGAAAGATGAATCGATGAATCTATGCATTGATTATAGAGAACTGAATGGGATCACATTGAAGAACAAATACTCTCTTCCAAGAATTGATGTCTTATTTAACCAACTTCGTGGGACTCAATTCTTCTTTAAGTTTGATCTTTGTTCTGGTTATCATCAATTGAGGGTGAAGAATGATGATATTCCACAAACTGCCTTCCAATCAAGATATGGGCATTATGAGTTTTTTGTTATGCCCTTCGGACCAATGCACCTTCTATTTTTATGGATCAAGAATAAGTTGATTTTGGAAACATATGTTTCATCAAATGGATATCCTCTGCATAGGAAAATGATTTGGTGATTAAATGATAAAGGTTATTTTGGATGATGTTTTCTCTTTTGGAGTACTATATTCCTAAGGGAAATAAAATACTACAAGATTTAAATTGAGGAGGAATAGTTGAATTTTTTGTTTTTTGTAATAATTTATGTATTTATTTTGGACATATGGTGATTTGGGCTATTTCTAGAAAATATTGAACCTATCATAGAGAATATATTAATAGGTTAATTACACTTTAGTATGAGATTTTAACAGTAGTCAATGTTATTTGGAGATAAATGTTAAGATTTTTTTGGGAATAATATGTGATTAAATCCTTCTGAGTTTTGGGTTCCAATATTTATTTGGATCATTCTGACAAATTTTAAGGATGGTTGTGTATTGAATGATCTTTCTGGAACTTTTGGTACTTTTGATGAAGTTTGGAGATTAATAGTCATATTTCATTTTATAAACTATTATCCTTTTTAGGGATTATATGATCCCATACTAACCTTTTTAGTTTTAGTTGATGACTAAAGTCAAGGGAAAAATATTGTTATTCTTTTTTGGATTATGTGATTCTCTAGAAGATGATTCTTGTGCTTTTGATGAGACAAAGTCTTATTGAATGCTCATTGTTTGGAGAAAAGATTAGTCTTGGTGGAAACATATTAAGGGATCATACTCTACTTGAAGGTAAATATATTTCCTTATGTTTTTATTCTATGTAGTAAATGAATTACTCAAAATTATGAAATGGAACATAAAACAAAAACGTTGTTGGTTTACATTTCCTACTGGGTAATCAAAGACCACTTAATACATATTAAGTTTGTGGTCTTCTTGTGGTTAATTTTATCATAATAATCTTTTTTATCACTCTCCATCAGAACTTGACTCTTTTTTTTCTCTTCTATATCCATGTTTTCCTACATGGAATCCTAGTATGGGTTAACTCGGGTGACCTTTTTTACTTCCCTTTCTTTCTTTTAAAGTAATAGTTTTACTCACTATTTTCTGATGTGGGACATTCAACGAAATTTCCAAGCCTAATTTTAAAATTGTGAGGATACAATTTCTTAAGGGGGGATGATTGTAACGACCCGAAATTTTGAATAAATTTTGTTTCCTAACTTTGTGTGTTATTTTATTTTATACTCAACAAAACTATTTCATTTAATAAAATGAGAATAATTAAAATAAGGTCGTTGGAAACTAAATGTTGTGATTATTGTCTTTAAATACAAGTGACCTTGATTAATTAATATAGAAAGAAGACTCAATGGCCCCATCTAGTAGTCTCGGACCGATCGAAGCCCATCTGACGGAACTCGGGAAGGAGGTAGCACCTTTTGGGATTTGCTCTAGACCAAACCCAAGCCGAACTTCATCGTGTGAAGCTGGAATGGAATCTCCTTCACGAGAAGTTCAAGCTAATAGAAATCACTACTCAAGAAATGTTGGCTGAGCCGCCCCAAGATTTTATCACCCTAACACACCTTACTCTTAGGACTTATGCTAGTGTTATAAGGGGTTATGTAAGGAGACCGTAACTGCCTTATGTGATCCTTTGATTTAAATAAAAATTTTGATTTCTTCTAATGATGAAGTTTTAGAATTTTCAAATGTCCGGATAAATATAGTATGCATATTATTGATGAATTTTAGAAAAATGATATTTTAAACATATTTATGTAAACCTTAAATAATTAAAAATGTGTAATGATTTTCAAAAAATCGTCTTCAACAATTGTGTTCAGTATGAAATTTAGAGTCTAATAAGATCAACTTAATTTTTGATAAATAGTAATTTATGAATTGTGATTTTACTCTTATGATTAGTAATTTGAACAAATGGATTGTTTATCTCACTTAATTAAAGTATTAATATAATTTTGGAACCTTGATTAAGTAATTTGATTCAATAAAATAGGTAAATAACTGTTTCAGAAATTATTGGTTAAGTATTAGTTTTTTCGGGTGAATAGTGTTTTTTGTTTACAAATTAAATGAAAATTATTTAGAAAATTAATTTTATAAAATGAAGTTCATTTTCGAATTCAGAGCATCGATAATAGGTTATGGTGATTTTTGGGGATTTTCTGAAAAAAATGAATTTTCAGTGAAAAGTGTTTTTATTTAAAAATTAAATTAAAAATATTTAGAAAATTACTTTCCTAAAATGGAGTTCATTTTTGAAATCAGAGGATTGATATTTGGTTAAGGTGAAATTTTGGGATTTTTCGGAGAATGTTGAATTTTCGGTGAATAGTGAAAATATAAATTTTGAGTTTCGAGAGTTTAATGACAATATTAAGGATGTAATAATTATGCAATAATTCTGTTCGACTTATGAATAGTAATATAAGTTATTATGTGTCCTAAGTGTCCAATACCGTGGGAAAATACCATGGGAAAGCCCATGGTTTTGCAAATACCACCAATGAGGTGTCCCTTGGCCATTAATGCGTTGTCCCCTCACTTTCCCTATAAATACCAAGACATTATCTCGTCCTTTCCATTCCAAAATCCTCCTCAACAAAGTTATGGTCTCTTTACCTCCCAAGTATTCCTCCCATGGTTCCCTCAAGCCTCCCAAGGTCCCAAAATTCACGATTTCGAAGTTACTCTTCAAGGTAAGGGATCCTACCTCTCTTTTTCTTTTCAAGTACTCTCTCTTTTGTCATTTCTTTTATGCTCCATGTTATTATATTGGGTATGTTATTTTATATTCATCATACTATCACTTTCATTTTCATATGATTACATACCCCCTATTTCTCTCATCAATTCATTTTAAGAATGTTTAAGTGGCATCGTTAGGCTGTCGAATGTTTGTAAGGGATCCTGCCTATCGCTTTCTTTTCAAGCACCCTTTTGTATGTCATTTAATTTAATCCCCAAGTTCTTATGTTGGGGTATGTTCTTTAATATTCCTATTAATTCCCTTTTTATGATCATATTATTATATATCCCCTCTAAATCTCATTATTTCATTTTATGAATGTTTAAGTGGCGTTGTTAGGCTGTCGAATTTTTGTAAAGGATTCTTTCACTCTTCCCATTTTCAAAGTTCTAATTTCATGTCAGGTCTTTCAAGTTATTTTTTTTTCATGTGGGGTATGATCTATATATTAAGCATACTTTCCTCTCATGTTCACATGATGAGATAACCTATTTAATCTCATCAATTCATTTTTTTTCAAGTTTTAAGTGACGTCATTAGGCTGCCGAATTCTTCATAAGAGAAATATTATTTTTGTCTTCCATTAAAGTTTTTCATTTCATATGGTATGTACTTAAAATTTCCTTAAAATGTTCCTATATCCTTTATATTATGTCCCTCTACTTTTTATGGATCATTTATGAGTGGGTAACCCATGTCCCTTCTCTTTTCAATGTTTTCTAAAACCCTGCAACATAGTCGTCATGCTGCCAAATTTTCATCTCAAAATGTCTCTCTATTTTTCTATAATTCTTTTATTTTATTAAGTGAATAATCAAACCTATTTATTCTATAGTGGAATTCACATATATATCAAAAAAAGTATTTTAAATTATGGGATCTACATACATGAGACTCGCTTTCATTTTCTGTGGGTTTAATGTGACATAAAGATCACGTCTTTAAAGCAGTTTTTAAAATGTTATGACTATGAAATGAAACCCATTTATTTTATGCTATATGGGTTATTTATTAAATGTTTGAGGATGATATATGTGGATCACATGATAATAAAGACAAATTAAGGGTGTTCCCTGATATCGCTCCAATGCATTGGGTAATGATGTAATCTCTAGGGATTATAATTTTAATGATACCTTGGTGAATAACCTTGGTAATTTTTTTAATGACACCATGGGGATGGACCTTTGTGAAACGGAAATGATTGTCTAAGTTAAATGTTGTAGCCACATATTCAAGTTATGAAATGTGTTATTTTTATTAGGATGGACTCATGATCTCTTTCTCATGCCTTAAAGTTATTTATCATGACTTTATTGATGTATCTAAAGTTTACATGTAAAATGTTTCTCTTGTTTCCCTTACTGGGCCTTCTGCTCACCCTTTCCTTTGAGGTATGCTCCTAGGTTATGAGATGTTGTAATTAACTTTGGATTAAAAAAGAATAAGCCTTTCATGTGTTTAAGAATAATGTTTTATGTCATCATGTATTAAGTTCCTGGTTACCAAGACACTAAACCTTAAGATCCTCAGTTTTGTAAAATGTAATGAAAAGTTATGTTATAAAAAGGCGGGATGATATAGTTGGTATCAAAGTATGGTTTAGTTATTTATCAAAATTATGATATGAAAACATTAGGAAGAACCCTATAGAAAATTTTAAATATAGGAAATCTTCCTCGTATTTTGGTGAGTATTGAGTAAGTGGTTTATCAAGAAAATACATCTCTGTCTGGATACGAGCAGGTAGAGGTGGCTCTAGCACAGATGTACGTATGGGTAAAACCCGAAAACACCACTTTTATCTAGACTCAAATGGGAACTGGTACACGACAATGGGCCTTGCTGCACTCTTTGTTAAGACACTCCCGGGGGATATGTTTGGTTATTCACAAGATTTTTATGAATCCTTAAGAAGGAATTGTAAAAAAATGTAATTGTATAAGCATGAAGTTTTGAGACATAAAATCATATTTAGTTAAAAGATTTTTAAATGGAATAAGTATCTTATGAAGGATTTATTCTTTTAGAAAATGTCCCCATCGTCTACAAATACGTTGATGTATTTCCTGAGGAGTTACCTGGACCTTCCCCAAAAAGAGAGGTAGAATTATCCATTGAAATCGTACTTGGATCTCATCCGATGTCAAAGACCCCCTATAGGATGGAAAATATGGGGCTAGAGAAATTTAAGAGACAACTCTGAGATATTTTGGAGAATGGGTTTATCTGACCAAGTGTGCCTCCTTGGGGAGCACCAGTTCTCTTTGTGAATAAGAAGGATGAATCGATGCAACTATGCATTGATTATAGAGAATTGAATGGGATCACAATGAATAACAAATACTATCTTACAAGAATTGATGACTTATTTTACAAACTTTGTGGGACTCAATTATTCTCTAGGATTGATCTTTGTTTTGGTTATCATCAATTGACGGTGAAGAATAATGATATTCCAAAAACTGTCTTCCAATCAAGATATGGGCATTATGAGTTTGTTGTTATGACCTTTGGACTAATGCACCTTCTATTTTTATGGATCAAGAATAAGTTGATTTTGGAAACATATGTTTTATCAAATGTATATCCTTTGTAGAGGAAAATGATTTGGTGATTAAATGATAAAGGTTATTTTCGACGATGTTTTCTCTTTTGGAGTACTATATGACTAAGGGAAATAAAATACTACAGGATTTAAATTGAGGAGGAATGGTTGAATTTTTTGTTTTTTTTAAAAATTTATGTATTTATTATGGACATATGGTGATTGGGATATTTCTGGAAAATGATGAACCTAGCATAGAGAATATATGAATAGGTTAATTAAACTTTAGTATGAGATCTTAACAGTAGTCAATGTTATTTGGAGATAAACGTTAAGATTTTTTTTGGGGAAGACTAGGTGATTAAATCCTTCTGAGTTTTGGGTTCTAATCTTAGTTTGGATTATTCTGAATAATTTTAAGGATGGTTGTGTATTTAATGGTATTTCTGGAACTTTGGATACTTTTGTTGAAGTTTGGAGATTATAGTCATATTTTATTTTATAAAGGATTATCCTTTTTGTGCATTTTATGATCTCATACTAACCTTTTTAGTTTTTGTTGATGACTAAAGACAAGGGAAAAATATAGTTATTCTTTTGTGGATTATATGATTCTCTAGAATATGATTCTTTTTCTTTTGATGAGAACAAGTCTTTTTGAATGCTCATTGTTTGGAGAAAAGATTAGTCTTGGTGGAAACATATTAAGGGATGAGACTCTACTTGAAGGTAAATATATTTCCTTATGTTTTTATTCTCTATAGTAAATGAATTCCTCAAAATTATGAAAAGGAATGTAAAACAAAAATGTTGTTGGTTTACGTTTCCTAATGGGTAATAAAAGAACGTTTAACACATCTTAAGTGTGTGATATTCTGGTGGTTGATTTTATCCTAATCATGTTTTCTATCACTCTCCATCAGAACTTGACTCTTTGTTTTCTCTTCCATATCCATGTTTTCCTATATGGAATCCAAGTATGGGTTAACTCATGTGACCTTTGTACTTCCCTTTCTTTCTTTTAATGTAATAGATTTACTGACTATTTTCCGATGTGGTACTTTCAACGAAATTTCCAATCCCAATTTTAAAATTGCGAGGACAAAATTTCTTAAGGGGGGAGATTGTAACGACCCAAAATTTTGAATAAATATTTTTTCCTAAATTTGTGTGTTATTTTATTTTATACTCAAAAAAACTATTTCGTTTAATAAAATGAGTATAATTAAAATAAGACCACTAGAAACTAATTGTTGAGATTATTGTCTTTAAATACAAGTGATCTTGATTAATTAATATAGAAAGAAGATTCAATGGCCCCATCCAGTAGTCTCGGGCCGATCGAATCCCATCTGACGGAACTCAGGAAGGAGGTAGCACCATTGGGCTTTGCTCTGGACTAAACCCAAGCAGAACTTCATCGTGTTAAGCTGGAATGGAATTGCCTTTGCGAGAAGTTCAAGATAATAGAAATCACTACTTGGGAAATATTGGACGAGCCTCCCCAAGATTCTATCAGCCTAGCACACCTTACTCTTAGGTCCTATGCTGGTGTTATAAGGGGTTGTGTAACGAGACAGTAACTGCCTTGTGTAATCATTTGATTTAAATAAAAATTGTGATTTCTTCTTATGATGAGGTTTTAAAATTTTCAAATGTCTGGATAAATATAGTATGCATATTATTAATGAATTTTAGAAAAAGGATATTTTAAAAATATTTATGTAAACCATAAATAATTAAAAATGTGTAGTGATTTTCAAAAAATGGTCTTCTACAGTTGTGTTCAGTATGAAATTTAGAGTCTAATAAGATCAAGATAATTATTTAAGAATAGTTATTTATGAATAGTTATTTTACGCTTAGGATTAGTATTGTGACCAAATGGATTAGTAATATAACTTAAAGAAAGTATTAATATAATTTGGGCACCTTGATTAAGTAATGTGATTCAATAAAATAGGTAAATAACTGTTTGAGAAATTATTTGTTATGTATTAATTTTTTTAGTTAAATAGTGTATTTTATTTAAAAATTAAATTAAAATTATTTAGAAAATTATTTTTATAAAATGGAGTTCATTTTTTAATTCAGAGCATCGATATTAGGTTATGGTGATTTTTGGGGATTTTTCTGAAAAAAATGAATTTTTTGTGAATAGAGTTTTTATTTAAAAATTAAATTAAAAATATTTATAAATTAACTTTTATAAAATGGATTTCATTTTTGAAATTAGAGAATCTATATTTTGTTAGGGTGAAATTTTGGGATTTTTCTGAGAAAGTTGAATTTTTGGTGAATAGTGAAAATACGGTTTCTGAGTTTCGAGTGTTTAATGACATCATTAAGGATGTAATAATTATGCAATAATTCTAGTCGACTTTTTAATTGTAAGATAAGGTATGAGGTGTCCCAAGTGGACAATACCATGGGAAAATACCATGGGAGAGCCCATGGTTTTGCCAATACCACCAATGAGGTGTCCCTTGGCCATTAATTCCTTGTCCCCTCACTTCCCCTATAAATACCAAGCCATTCTCTCATCCTTTCCATTCCAAAATCATCATAAACGATGTTATGGTCACCTTTCCTCCCAAGGATTCCTCTAAAGGTTCCCTCAGGCCTCCCAAGGTCCCAAAATTCAAGATTTCAAAGTTACACTTCAAGGAAAGGGATCCCACCTCTCTCTTTCTTTTCAAGTACTCTCTCTTATGTCATTTATTTTATGCTTCATGTTATTATGTTTGGGATGTTATTTTATATTAATCCTACCGTACCTTTCATTTTTATATGATGAGATACCCCTATTTCTCTCATAAATTCATTTTAAGAATGTTTAAGTGGCGTCGTTAGGCTTCCGAAGTTTTGTAAGGGATCCTACCTCTCTCTTTCTTTTCAAGAACCATTTTGTATGTAATTTCATTTAAACCCCATGTTCTTATGTTGGGGGATGTTATTTAATATTCCTATTACTTCCCTTTTCATGATCATATGATGATAGATCCCCTATTACTCTCATCATTTCGTTTTATGAATGTTTATGTGGTGTCGATAGGCTGCCAAATTTTTGTAAGGGATTCTTTCACTCTTCCCATTTTCAAAGTTCTACTTTCATGTCAAGTCTTTCAAGTTCTTTTTTCCATGTTGGGGTATGATCTCTATATTAATCATACTTTACTTTTATGTTCACATGATGAGAGACCCTATTTAATCTCATCAATCCTTTTTTTTGAAGTTTTATGTGACGTCATTAGGCTGCCGAATTCTTCATAAGAGAAATCTTATTTTTGTCTTCCTTCCATGTTTTTCATTTCATATAGTATTTCCTTAAAATTTAATTACCATGTTCCTATATCCTTTATATTCTTTCCCTATACTTTTTATGGATCATTTATGAGTGGGTGACCCATGTCCCTTCTCTTTTCAATATTTTCTAAAACCCTTTAACATAGCTGTTATGCTATCGAATTTTCATCTCAAAATGTCTCTCTATTTTTCTCAAATTATTTTATTTTATTAATTGAATACTCAAAACTCTTTATTCTATAGGGGTATTCACATATATATCAAAATATTCTATTTTAAATTTTGGGATTGACATACATGTGACCCGCTTTCCTTTTCCGTTGGTTTAAAGTGACATAAAGATCACGTCTTTAAAGCAGTTTTTTAAATGTTATGACTAAGAAATGAAACCCATTTCTTTTATGCTATATAGGTTAGTTATTAAATTTTTGATGATGATATATGTGGCTCACATGATAATAAATAAAAATTAAGGGTGCTCCCTGATAGCTCTCCAATGCATTGGTTAATGATGTAATCTCTAGGGATTACAATTTTAACGATACCTTGGTGAATAAACTTGGTAATTTTTTTAATGACACCTTGGGGATGGACCTTGGTGAAACAGAAATGATTTTCTAAGTTAAATGTTGTAGCCACATATTCATGTTGTGAAATATGTTATTTTTATTATGATATGCCTTGTGATCTCTTTCTCAGGCCTTAAAGTTATTTATCATGACTTCATTGATGTATCTCAAGTTCACATGTAAAATGTTTCTCTTGTTTCCCTTACTGGGCCTTCTACTCACCCTTTCCTTTGATGTATGCTCCCAGGTTATGAGATGTTGTGATGAACTTAGGATGAACAAAGAAGAAGACTTTCAAGTGTTTATGAAGAATGTTTTATGTCATCATGTATTAAGTTCCTGGTTTCCAAGACACTAAACCTTAAAGATCCTCAGTTTTGTAAAATGTAATGAAAAGTTATGTTATAAAAAGGTGGGATGCTATAGAAAACATTCCTCTGATACCACATTGTAACATCCTGAACTTGCATACCTTTGAACCAATAGTCTTACCGATCACCACATGACCTCAACCTCACCCCCTAATATGCCAAAGGCTACTGACTTGCCGCGATGGTGTATGGATAGTCGATGGGGAGACTATGCCCTCATATCAGAATTTGCATAGCTATATAAGAATATATAAATAGATGACAACTATGGAAGCTATATAATGAAATAACTAAGGTAGTGGAAGTCAATTTTAATATCAACTCAATAAAGAAAATCACCAATTCTAGTTTAAACAATGTATACATGTCATGGTGGTACATATCTGGAAGAAGTAAACAAATCCACATGCTTTACATCTTAGTACAAAAAATGAAATGGCCCAATACCCCAAGGGTGATCTCCAAGAGAATCCTAAACTCCCACTCGGTCCATTACTCCTAACTACTAGGTACAATTAAACAAAAACAAGCACTGTCCAAGTCCTATAAACAAGTAGAGTCTACTCAGGTACCCCAGTGCAATGGTGGCCCGAATAGGGTGTGGGATATAAATATTAGTAGTTCAGGACCACTAGTGTCTAGCTCAATCTAAAAAATGAATTAAAATTAAACAGTTTTCAAGTATATCAAAAAAAATAACATAATTGAATAAATAACCAACAGCCCATCCAGGTTTTAAAGGGACACCTGAAGGGTATACTTTCTTCAGCTCGTAGACGGAATAAGAATTTGAACAATAACAATATATATTTATATATATATTTTATAATTAATCGTTTATCAGGTTATTTAATATTCTATTTTTAACCACATAAAATAATGATCATTTTATCATTCTTATATTTCACCAATTTGAATGACATTATCATTCCATAACTCACATACAGTTGAATGTCCAAGTTATCATTCCATGCTCAAAAACCCATGAATTCTCATGTTACCATTTTATACTCACGCACCCATGAATTTCCATGTTACTATTCAATACTCACACAACCCTGAATGTCCCTGTTATCATTCCTTACTCACGCACCACGAATTTCTGTGTTACCATTCCATACTCACACACCCTGAATGACCATGTTACCATTCCATACTCACACACCCATGAATGTCCATGTTACCTTTCTATACTCACACACCACGAATGTCCATGTTACCATTCCATACTCATGCACCCATGAATGTCCATGTAACCATTCAATACTCACGCACCCATGAATATTCATGTTACCATTTCATACTCACGCACCACAAATTTCCATGTTACCATTCCATATTCACTCACCCCTGAATGTCCATGTTACCATTCCATACTCACACACACATGAATTCCCTTGTTACCATTCACCACATCATAAAATAATTAATTCATCAAATAATTATCATCATCAATCTCATTACTAATTAAACAATTTGTTAAACACAACTAGTTATTTAGTTAACTCAAAAATTAATGTATAATAGAAATTACTCTAGTTAATTCAACAATTAACTATTCATAAAGAAACCATGTCAATACCACATAATTAATTCATAAATTAATTATCTCCAAGAAACCATCTCTATATTATGTAATTAATTCAAAAATCAATTATCTTAGCTTAGCCCCAAATTAAAATCTCAAAATTAATCTCTTGATTATTTATCTATATTAAAATCTTATAACACATAATTAACTCATAATTAATTATCTCAACTTAATAAAATTAATATATCATGATTAATCTTCTGGTTAAATATCTTCTCAAAGAACATAATTAATTCATAAATAATTATCTCATCTTAACCAATTTAATATCTCATAATTAATCCCCCAATAATTATTATCTCAAAGCACCTAATTAATTCATAATTAATTATCTCAGAGAACCCTACTTCAAAGAATGGTCAATCTATGCTTTCTAACTCAAAGTCACTGATCGCTTGTACACACACACTTCAACATAAATTCATTCTCACTTGAAAAAAATGGATCGAAACACCCTAAAAACAACATTGACACCCAACATTAGTGTGGTGGGGACCAACACACACCTAATTAATTAACAGAAACTCAAATAAACCATAAGCACATAATTCAAGGTGTGTGAAACCAATTATTGTGTATATAGCCTTACCCAAAAATGATGGCAGTGAACCAAATCAAGTTGACCCAGTTTTCCTTCGGTGGAGGCCATTGGAATACAGACCATCGAGTCCTAAGATATCTTTTACACCACTTAGAACCAAAAGAAAAGAAGAAACCAAATTAAACCTGGATATAGGGTTTCAAACCAATGGAAACCTAGAAATGGATGACCAGAATAGAAAATGAAAACAACAGAACTCAATAAGATGGAATCAGCTCACCAAGATAGAAAAAATTCATGAATAAACTAGAATTATATATTCATACAAAGAGGAGCTAGGCAGAGGGGTGGTGTGACACCCATGGGTGTTATTCCATGGGTGCATCGTGGGTGACAGAGAGCTGAAATAATTGATGTGAATAATGAAACACAAGGAGAGTGACTTACCTCACCGAGAAGGAAAAGTTTCATGAAGGAACCAAATGAATCCGGCATGTGGATAGGAGCCAGGAGATGGGGGTGGTGAGCCTCAACCATGGAAGAAAACAGGGGGTCATGCTTCATGTAGGAGAAGAATGGGGTGTGCCTCCCTCATCTCATCTCCCTCAAATTATAAATTGAATCCTTAAATTTTTTTATAATTATTATTAAAACAAAAATAATAAATAATAATCACAAATCTATTCTTATTAATTAATTAATTAAGTAACCTATTAAATAAACCATAACTCCCTATTTAAACATGTAATTTATTACACCTCTTTGATAAACCCCAACTCCCCATTTAAAAACATCATTTATTACAGATCTTTGATAAACCCCAACTCTCTAATTAAACACATCATTTAATTAAAATCCTTTTAACTAAGGTTAATTTAATAAATTCTCTAATTCATCATCATTTAATTAAATTATATCAACCTCAAATTTAATTAAAAGAAACCCCCATTACACATCAATTAATTAAATTCCTCTTAACCTTGAATTTAATTAAATAAAACTCCCATTTCACAACATCTAATTAAATCCATCTCAACATGGAATGTAATTAAATAATTTTAACTCAAAAATTAAAATTGGGTAAACTACATGGTTTGACTCGTATGGTTTGAAAAATCATGCACAGACCCTGTGTTTTGTACTCAACACCTATTTTTTCACACATGAATAACCCGCATGGTTTGACTAACCATGTGTAGCCTGTGAGAATGTAATTTCTTGTTCCAGTGCTCCCAAAACTCATCCAACCATATGAAAACTCATTTATCCTTATCCCAAGCCTTATATAAACACATTTAAAAGATTCCATGAGTGAGGCACACCACCCCCATCTCTCGGATCCTCTCTGCATGTCAGATTCATCTAGTTCCCTTAATAAAGTTTTCTTTCTCAAAAATTTAATTCCTTCTCCATGTGTTTCTCTATTCACATAAGATGCTTTGGCTCTCTATCACCCACGACACACCCATAGTGCAACACCCATGGGTGGCACACCACATCTCCTCCCAGCTCCTCTTCGCATGGCTATCTCCTGATTCCTTTATCAAAGTTTTCCATCTTGGAGAGGTGAGTCCTTATCCATGCATTTAATTGTTCACATTAGCAATTTCAGATCCCCGTCTCTCTATATCCATTATTTCAAAACCCTATATTTTTTGTTTAATTTGGTTTCTTCTTTTCTTCTTGTTATATGTGGTGTGAAAGATGTCTCTGAACCTGTTGGTCCGTATTCCGGTGACCACTCATGAAGGAAAATCTATTCGGTTCGATTTGGTTCACCATCATCATTTTCAAGTAAGGCTATATACCTGATAATTGGTTTCACACCCCCTTAAATGAGGTTCATATGGTTTATTTGAGTTGTGTTTAATTAATTGTGTCTGTTTTGTTTCATGTCACACTAATTTTGGGTGTCAGTATTGTCGTTAGGGTATTGCAATCCATTTTTTCAAGTGAGAAATCATTTATGTTAAAGTAAGTGTGTGCGAGCGAGAAGCATATTTGAGTAAGAAATCTTGTCTTATCCATTATTTGAAGTAGCGTTCTAAACGTTTAATAATTAATAAAATGAAATTTTGTTGATTTATTTCTTTTGATAAATTTGACAGAAATGTTTAAATAAATTATTAAATTGGTTAAGATAATATAATTAATTGTGAATTAATTACGTGCTTTGAGATAATAATTATCTGGGGATTAATTATGAGATATTAAATTGGTGAAGATGATATAATTAATTATGGATTAATTATGTTCTTTGATATAATAATTATTAGTGGATTAGTTATGAGATATTAAATTGGATAAGTTGAGATAATTAATTATGAATTAATTATGTTTTTTAAGATGATAATTAATCATAAGATTAATTGTGAGATATTAAATTCATTAAGTTGAGATAATTAATTAGGAATTATTTATGTTTTATAAGATTGTAATATAGATAATTAATCAATTGATTAATTTTGATATCTTTATTTAGAGCTAAGATGAGATATTTAATCTGTGAATTAATTATGTGATATAGAGGTGGTTCCATGGAGATAATAAATTTATGAATTAATTATGTGGTATTGATATATGTTCCTTGTGAATAGTTGATTATTTAATTAACTAGAGTAATTGATTTTATAATTTAATTTTTGGGTTAACTAAATAACTTGTAGTGTTTAACTAATTGTTGAATTAGTAATGAGATTGATGATGATAATTAATTGATGAATTAATTGTATTATGAAGTTATGAATGGTAACATCTACATTCATGGGTGCATGAGTATGGAATAGTAACATGGACATTCATGGGTGCATGAGTATAGAATGGTATCATGGAAATTTGTGGTGTGTGAGTATAGAATGGTAACATGGACAATCATGAGTGCGTGAGTATGGAATGGTAACATGGAAATTCTTGGGTGTGTGAGTATGGAATGGTAACATGTACATTCATGGTGCATGTGTATGGAATGGTAACATGGAAATTGATGGGTGAGTGAGTATAGAATGGTACCATGGATATTCGTGGTGCATGAGTTTGGAATGGTAATATGGGAATTCCTCGTAGCGTGAGTATGGAATGGTGACAGGTAAATTCATGGGTGTATGAATATGGAATGGTAACATAGACATCCATGAGATTGTGAGTATATAAATATAACATGAATATTCAAGTGTGTGTGACTTATGGAATGATAAAATCCTTTAAATAGGTGAAATTTAAGAAAGGTAACATGCTCATTATTTTGTGTGATTAAAAGAAATATTAAATAATGTGATAAACTATTAATTAAAGATTATTCTATATATATATTTTTCATGTTCATACTCTTATTCTAGCTATGATTGGAAGCAAGTATCACTGTTAGGTGTCCCTTTGGAACCTGGATGGGTTGTTAGTTATTTATTAAATTCTTTTATTACTTTGATATACTTGCACACTATTTAATTTTATTTCATTGTTTATATTGATCTATACACTAGTGGTCCTGGCCTACTGAGATTTATATCTCACACCCTATTCGGTCCTCCATTGCACTGGGGTTATCGAGTAGACACTACTTGTTTACAAGACATGGAAATTTCTTGTTGTTGTTTTCTTGTACTTGGGAGTTAGGAGAAAAGAACTGAGCAGCAGCTTGCGATACTCATGGAGATTCCCCTTGGGGATTTGGGACTTTTATTTTTTTATTGAGATGTAAAACTTTCTGATTTGTTTACTGATTTTAGATATGTACCACCTTGACATGTATATATTTTATAAATTGGCATTGGCCATTTTATTTATTGAGTTGATATTGCAATAGACTTCTCCTACATTATTTATTGATTTATACTTCTTCCATTGTTTTTATCTACTTATATATTGTTTTACTACTATGAGAACTCTGATATGAGGGTATAGTCTTCCAAATTACTATCCTTACACCCTAACTTCTATTTGGAAGCCTCTGGTATATAGGGAGGCGTGATTAAGATCATGTGGTGACCAATTCAGCTATCGGTTCAACGGTAAGATGGTTTTGGATGTTACAAATTAATTTTATCCTAAAACTCAAAATTGGTAAACCACATGGTTTTAATCGCCTAGTTTGACAAACCATGCACAGAAAGTGTTTTCGCTACTCGAAAATTGTTTTATCACCCACGTCTGACCCACACGGTTTGACTAATCGCGTGCAGCCCATGCAAATGTAACTACCTAGTCTGGTGCTCCTGAAACCCATTCATCCATCTGAAAACACCCCAATAATTTACCCAAAACTAATATAAACACCTTTAAAAGATCCCAACTCTCGAAACATCATCCTGGAGCTTGGTTTTAAAAACCTACCCATCATTACAATGAAAAAGTTTAAGAACACTCATGTTTTAACCACGTTCAAACACACATGAATTTACAGAGGACACCTTGTCTTCATTTGTAGGTTCATGCCACAAAATGTATGCTCATTACCTGAATGATTCATAGTTGTGTTTTTATATTTGGGAAATTATATCTTTTTTGGATTCAGGTTTTTCAGGATTTAAGGGGATTGGAGCATTGGGGGAAGGCCATTCAATCAGCCACTCCCTGTACCCCTTCATTCTTTAATAACCATAAAGAGGTGATAGTTTTTGTTGTGTTCTATTAATGACTTAAGTTTATTTCTTTCATTCCTATCCCTTTATTTGATTTCTCATTTACGGCTATTGATTTTGGTGTTATATCATCTCAGTCTTGTATGCTGATTCCAGTAGAGCATGGTAATATCAGGTGAGGATAATGATCCTTTCATGTTTCTTAGTGATATATGGCCTTGAAAGGTTCATTTCATACTATATGAAGTGTTTTTTATGTAATTACAATGTGTGGTGATTTTTTAGGTGATTTTTCCTATTTAATGTGTTTTGATCAATTAATTACAATTCATATTAATTAATTATTTAATTATGATGTGTGGCGTGATATTTTAGCTTGGGTGGTGGCGTGGGCTTAGACGAAGCCTGGATGGAAATGGTTGAGTCTTGGTGAGGATTTTAACTCTATGTTTTTGGGAGGTTCCACCAATAATAATATTTCATATTTATTTTTATGCTTGAGTGTGAATTTCTGATATACTACATGGGTTTGGTAATATGTTATAAGGACTAGGAGAGTACCTTAACGAGATGATGAGGTATCATTGGCCCATGCACTCAGAGGAATTTTTGTTTATAAATTTTTTCAAATTAGGATCACACAATGATGATGTATCCATGGGGAGAGGGTGTTGATTGAATCTACATGAGTCCTTGGGTAGGTCTCATAAAATTAGATGAGATACGGGATAACCTAGGTGAGTTCCTAGAGTTAATGGGAAATAATTTGGAGCTTGGTATAGAGCGTATATGAGATATAGGGTCATATCACTCATGAGTGATAAGAAAATATTTCTTTCGGATTGTGGTTATTCTTAGTGTGTGCATGGAGTGGGGTAATTCTTTCTATAAATTCCAAAATTTTAAGGAGAGGGTTTCCCTATATGAAGGATTGAGAGGTATCCCTTAGGGGGTGTGATGCATGATCCTATCGGGGGTCAATGTACTTTTTTGGGGGATTAAAATTGGAATGAAAGGGAGTTTTTGCTTTATAATATGATACTGATTAATGAGGCTAGTGTCAAAATGATCCTATAGGATGTGAGGTTACTAGGGGTGATAGATGTGTGTTAGTATCGGTGAGTTGATATTGGAATGGGTCTTGAGGAACATAGAGTATACCCTAAATTTAACATCTTATTACTATTTTCATGTATTCCTAAATGCATGTTGTCAATCTTTACATGGTTGGATTTTTTGTGGGGTTTCAGGTTGAAATTTTATTTTTTTGGAAAATTATGATCTATGACACTATTGGTGAACGGTTTTCCCAAACCATGAACCCTCTCATTCCAAACTATGAAAACCCCAGTAGTGGGGTTTTTCATAGTTAATTCATAGTTTTATAGACCAATCACCCTCTTATGAAAAACTGTGTGCCTCATTTAAAGGGGGGAACAGCTACACCACATGGCTTGGTTTAGCCATGTGAATCTATAAAGCTCACCATGCACGGGATTCAAGTAATCCAAAAATCCAATTTTAAAATCATAAAACCCTCACATTAGATGTTGGATGTACCTAGAATGAACCCATATGTTTTATTCATCATTGGGAGCATCAGCGAGGCAATTTTAGCCCCTATACACCCTCCTAGAATAAAGTCTAATCTTAAAGAATTATGTTTGATCTCCTCCTAGTTAGTTTCCTCACCCCGTTTTCTATCTCCTGCTATCTCACTTCTCCTCTCTAGGGTTTTTTGAATCCATGTGTTGATTTTTGGATCTAATACCCTCTTTTTGATCATAAACCAAGGTTTGATCCATGTCTCCCAAATTTTTTGATTGTCATTATTCATTGACAAATCATTGTTAGGGTTTAGTGAATTGAGATCATGTGATCTTGAGGTAGGTTGTTCCATCATGAGGCTTAATTTTTATAAACCCTAAATTTCTTTGTTTAAATTCAATGGTATTAATTAAATTAAATTTCTGGAATTTAGTTAATTTTTATTTAATTAGTTTGTTTGAAAAAACTCAATTCCATTGAATTGGGGGTTTTTAAATGGTATTTTGTCATGGAATTGGGAAAATCCCCTATTACATTGAATTGAGGTGTGTTGATGGAAACTGGTGAAATTTAAATTGTTTAGTTTTCATTATGGAATGGGTTTCTTGGAGAAATTTTGAAAACCTTAATTCCACTGAATTGGTGGTTTTTAGTGAAATTGATGGAAATTGTTTGAAATTAAATTGTTGATTTAATTGTGGAAGTGAATTGTGAAATTAAACTGTGAATTGATTTCAAATTCATATTTGTGAAAAAGGAATAAATTTTTTTTGATAGAAACCTTATAATTTTATCTTGAAAAAATGAATTTATTAAAATACTATTTTGGTTATTAAATGGAAATTTAATTTTTTGAAATGGGGGAATGGGATTTAATTGTATTTTAATGTTATTTAAAATTAATTTACCGTCATTAAATAGTACTAGAGAACATGCACTCTTATGTAGTTAGTGAGTTATTAGGATAAAAATGCTAGGTTGGAATTTCCCTAGAAAGATATTGATTATTCACAACACTAAAAAAATTGGTTAGAACATTTTACTTCCCTAGTGGGAAATAGATGAGTCCTCTATTTCTATTTCTGAGGGATGTGTGTACACATTGTGGTTATGATCATATGAGTCTGTGAGGATCCCATAAACTATAACTATCATACCTCTTAAAAGATGACCATGTTTCACACTTGTTTATATATGAGATATATATGTATTCCATTATTGTAAACTATTTTATATGACCTCAAATTTATAAAAACTATTTTATATAAAAGTGTTTATTTAAGCTATTTTTGGAAAGGACCATTTTTTTAAAAGTATTTTCATAATTTGAAATATATTTCCATCATTTGAAATTTAATCCATGATTTGTTGAAATATTCTCTTGAAATTACGAACCTCATTTTTTTAATTGAAATACCTTTATTTGTTTAATTTAATATTTCCATATTATTATAGAATCCTTGGTAAGACCATATTGAGATTTTATCTCACACCCTACCTATGCCTCCAGGTGTTTGTAGATTATTTCCTTCCAGGTTTGAGCATGAGTAAACCTCTACATTGAGGTGGTTCTAAGTTGTTGATCTATAGATTTGGAGAGTTTCATCCACTTGGAATTGGTCTACTATTTTAGTTTTCTAGTACTTTTATATTATACTTTGGTTTGTATATACCTTCATGACTTCTGGTACACATCTCCAAGTGGAGTTTCTTTTGTATGAACACTGATATTTTATCTTTCTTCTGCAATGTTAGTGTAAAATTTGTTCCCACTTTAGTTTTTTATGATTCTAGGTACTATTTTCCATCTTGTGGGGATCAAGAACACCCTTTACACTATTTTAGGACTAGCTCCGTTATAAATTTACCAGGGTAACTAGGATGGTTCATGAAAAAGTGGTATCAAATAAAGGTTTACCTTATTGTATTGATATCATTATACTTTGTGTAATATTTTCTAGACTAAGGAGGTAGTTATAATTGAGTTCCTAGATAGCTCTCATCGTAATGATCCTTGTGTCACTAGGAGTGGTTAGGTAAAGATGTATTAAGGATTTTTTCTAGTATTTTCCCTCCTTTTGATTTGGATATATTGAAATCTAAGTCATATGTTTATCTGCTAGGATTAATTTCCCATTATTGTATTGTTTGAGTGTTAATATTATGTCTTCCTTGTTTTTAACCTATATTGTTTAGCATCATTCCTCTAAGAATACATGTGAATCAAATCCAATAGGAAGCTATTGTAGAACCATAGTGATAAACTCTTCTTGTGGAGTCAAATATGTTTGAGGTGATTGTGTGTACTATCCAAGATCTAGGATAGACACTGCAACCAACTACCATTTAGGATCCATCCATGGAACTTAAAAGGGATGTTCTTTGTGAATGTTATCAAGAATTCCTTTATCATAACCCGGTAGTGTTTAAATGATCAAATGATCCTCAAGAGGATAGGGAATGGTTGAGAAGGATAGAACTGTTTTTGGGTACATGGTGACGCCTGATGAAATCGTGGTGATGTGTTCCAACTTTGTGGTAGAAGGACCAAGAAATATATGGTGGGAAACTATGGGGACAAAGAATAAGTATGAGGTATTATAGTGGAAAGGAGTAAAAGTTATTTTCAGTGAGCATTTCAATCTACAGTTGATATTGTCGACCAAGGATATGGAGTTTTTCAAGCTTGAGCTAGTTTATAGGACCATGATAGTGTATAAAAATTGTTTTCCTGATCTCATGCTTTTTGAACTTGAGATTGTATCGAATTAGGATATGAAGGATCAAAGGTTAAATTTGGGACTTCATTAGGATATTCATTATCAAAATTTCTTTTTGAAGTTTCCTTCTTCTGCCAATGTGATAGATAGAGAATTTATGGTCGAAATAGACCTAGATGGTAATTCTGGGTTATTGAGAGTTTCTATCTCTTCCAGTGGTAGTATTGGTTTATTTAAAGGAAAGTGGGAGTGTAGTGATTCTTGTGGTGTTTATCTCTAAAAGGGACATTCTATACCTCTTACAGTGCATGCCATAAGCCTATTTATTTGATACTAGTATGGAATTCCCGGCATTCTAAGAGGGTTTGAACTAACGAACCCAAGGTATGTGGTACTTGTGGATTATCAGGATACTTACAAAAAACATTACATATTTATTCCACTCCATGTTGTGGAAATAGATCATCATATCCTTCTAAAACATCAGGGTAATTAGATTATTCAAGGATAAAAGGGTCTCAGCCACAAAAATCCATAATTAAGCTTATTCACACAAAGGAAGACTCTCTAGATGAAGTAGATATGGTTCTAGTGAACATCATACGAACTATCACTATAGTTTCTTCATTAGTGACTAATTTATTTGATACATGTATATCTCATTCAGTTATTTTAACCTACATTTTTAATATACTAAATCTTCCTTTGAATATTTTATCTTATATCATGGATATTACTACACCCCTTAGTACGAAGAGAGAGTAGGGTATCCATAGTCCCACTTTTGTTTTATCTCTCTCATACGTCAAGTCTCCTTGGAGTTTTCTTGTTCTCAACATTAAACCAGTTGATTTCATTTTTGGGATGGATTGGATCATTTCCCATAAGGCCTGGATTTATTATTATCTTCGATAGGTATCCTTTACTACACCCAGTGGTGTGTGCTTTTTCATTCAAGCAGAATGGGACCCAAGTTCGAGTAGGGAAGGTCCTTATTATCTAGAATTGGGTAAAGTGATATTTAATTTTAATTTTGATTTGGGGATGGAATATTTGAGTAGTGATTTCCCTCAAATTATTGTCAAGTTTCCCTATTTTTTTCTTATTACTTCTCTAGTTTTCCATTGGTAATGGAGGTTGAGTTCAC
The DNA here is from genome assembly GCA_963277665.1 of Viscum album. Taxonomy (NCBI): domain Eukaryota; kingdom Viridiplantae; phylum Streptophyta; class Magnoliopsida; order Santalales; family Viscaceae; genus Viscum; species Viscum album. The sequence goes on from OY728139.1 coordinate 257,648,367, forward strand.
CAAGGATTTAGAGCATGTTACTCAACTAGTTTCTTTCCCATATTTCCTCATAAAACCAGATGAAATTAAAGTGTTAAAGAATCTATTGTATGATCTTCTATATAAAGTATTTATATTCCCAAGTATGTCACCTTGGGAAGCACTGGTTCTCTTTTCTAAGAAGGATGAGGTTTCACTGCAACTTTGTATTGATTATCAAAAAATTAATCGAGTTACGATAAAGAACAAGTATCTATTTCAATTGATTGATGATCTATTTGATTGGTTGAATGGGTGAAGTGGTTCTCAAAGATTGACCTTCGATCTGGCAACCATCAGTTGAGGATAAAATAATCTTATATTCATAAAATTGTATTTCGGGGTAGGTATGTCCATTATGAGTATATTTTCATGCCATTTGTTCTAACCAATGCTCCTACAGTATTTATGACCTTATTGAATTGGATTTTCTATGAGTATCTTGATACATTCATGATTGTCTTTGTGTATTACATCTTTGTTTACACTGAGATCGAGGAGGATCATGTACAGCATCTGACAACAATTCTAAATTTGGTGAGAAAACACTAAATTTATTCCAATCTTTCACAATGTTATTTTTGGATTCAGGAAGTGGGGTTCTTGGGACACATGTTTTTGTAACATGGAATATCAGTTTATCCTAAGAAGGTGAAGGTTGTTATTACATGCAAACAACCATATAATTGTTTTGAGATTCCAAGCATCTTGGTTATGGATGGGTACTATCGCTAGTTCATAATGGAATTATCAAAGTTGGCTTCTTTGATGACTACTATGACTCATAAAGAAGTAAATTTGTATTGGGATTAAAAATGTCATATTTTTTTTTGAAATAAAAACTATTTGGGATACTATGTAATTATTGACTCTCTAGAGGCTGGGTAGGCCTATGTGGTCTTATTTTATGCATCAGGTTCAGTTTTGGGTTTCATTCTTATATCGGGTGATCATGTCAATGCTTATGAATCTCATAATCTGAGGCCACATGAGATTATTTATCCAACACATGACCATGAACTTGTAGTTGCAATGTACATATTTAATAGTCAGAGGAATTACCTTTATAGAGAAAGTTTTAACATGTTTTTAGACCACAACAACTTGAGTTATGTATTACCTCAAAAATATTTGAATCCCTACCAAAGGTGTTTGGTCGAATACCTAAAATATTTAAACATTGGCATCACATATACCTTAGGAAAAGGTAATGCCATCATAGATTCCTTGATCATGAAACTTCTGATCCAAGACATGAATGAATCATTAGAAGAATGTAACTTGATTGATCTTATTACAAAGGTTCATATTAGATTCAAGGAATAAGGGTATGTGGTTTCTTTGGATAGTTTTCAAATGAAATACACTATTATCGATATGATTATTTTGGAATAGAATCTTAATGATGAGTTCTGAATCATTATAGAATTTCTTTATTATGGGGAGACTCTACCTGATTAGTCTATCTCCACTGAGGGAACTCTATGTTATCAGAATAACTTTGTTGTTTCTATAGTGGTAATGAAAATACGATGGATAATTGTAATAAATACTAGTGGTTTGTGCAACTAGGAACCATGAAGACTTTATATGACATGTAGTATCAATGCTAGTGGCTAGGTATGAGATGGATCATTACTGAGTTTGTATCTCATCAATATAAATTCCAACAGGTTATGTCTAAGAATTAGAAACCTTTTATTTTTCTTTATCCACTTCCATTTCCTACTTGGAAGTGGGATGAGATCTATATGGATTTTTTGGTTACATTAACTCATACTCATGGAAAGAATAATTAGATATGGGTTTTTTCTCAATAGACTGATGAAATTGGATCACTTTTTACCCATTTATGACACAACTAAAGTTGATGAGTTGGGAAATATCTATGTGAAGGTTATTATTTGTTTTCATGAAGTTCTATCTAATATAGTTTATAATAGTGATCCTCAATTCAATTCTCTCTTTTAGAGAGGACTTGAATAGGAATTGTGATCTCACATCCATTTGAGCATGGCATACTATCTGTAGTTAGATGGACCGATATAATGAGAAATACATATTCTTGAGGATATGTTTCGTGCTTGTGTTCTCAACTTCGGTGGGAATTGGGATGATCATTTTGGTCTATTTGAGTGTAGATATATCAAATAATCCTCTTATAAAATCATAATGACTCCTTTGGAGGCCTTGTACAGCTGGCCTTGCATATCTCTATTGTGTTGGTCAGAGATTGGTAAAAGTACATCAGTTTGACCATGTTTGGTGCAAGAGATGACAGAAAAGATTCAGCTAATTTATTAGATGATGTTGAAGGAATAGAGATTGTATAAGTATTATGATGATCATCATTGAAGATTATTGTAATTTTTAGATGGTGATCAGGTGTTCTTGAAAGTTTCACCGCATTTGGGTCATTGATGGATTGGGAGGAAAGGGAAGCTTTTTTCTTGTTTTGTGGGACCTTTTGAGGTTATTGAGTGGGTGGGAAGACTTTATTACCATTTATCACTTCTACCACATGTAACATCGATACATAATGTGTTCCATGTATCTTATATATTAATGTATCTATCTGATCCATCTCTTGTTCTGAGTTGGTGTGATCTTGAGGTTGAACTTGATTTATCCCGGACTGAACATCCATTTGGAATAAATGATTCTAAAATAAAGTTACTTAGTGGGAGGAAGATATATTTTCTCTTCATTATGTGGTATTATGGTTTATATAATCAAGAGAGGAGGGATAAAGATAAACTCATGAGAGACCAATGACCTCATCTTGTTAGCATGGATGCTTCTGAGTAGGATTTATGGGGACTATAAGTTTCTAAGGTAGGGAGTTTTTCACATTATCTTTCTATTTTCATTTATTCCTAAACCCATATTTTTTATCTTTCCTTGGTTGGGCTTCATTTAGGGTTGTTTCAATTTGAAGTTTTTATAAGTTTTAAAAATTCTAGGATAGTGTATGTTTGGCGCAATGTTTTCCCAAACCATGCACCCTCTCAAGCCAAACCATGAAAACCCAAGCAGTAGGTTTTTTCATTGTTGGAGCATAGTTTTTCAGAGATTTCAACCTCTTATTAAAAACCATGTAGCCCATTTAAAGGGATGCATGAAGAGGCCTCATAGTTTGGTCTAACCATGCAGATCTACCCAGCTAACCTTAAATGGGATTTAAGTAATCTAAAAATATAATTTTAAAATCACAAAACCCTCACTTTAGGTGATAGAAAGACCTACAAAAAACCCATATGTTTTCTTCTTCCTTGGAATAATCCAAGATATGAGTTTTTTAGCTCTAAAACTTCATAGAATTGGATCAAATCCTGACAAATGTCGTTCGATCTCCTCCTCATTAGTTTCCTCACATCGTTATCTATATCCTGTTATATCTATTCTCCTACATAGGGTTTCATGGATCTCTATGTTACTTTGTGGATCTAATACCCTTTGTCTTGGGATCTTAAACCTAGTTTTGATCCTTTTCTCCTAGAATACGTGATCATCGTTCTTCATTGACCAATCCTGATTAGTGTTTGGTGAATTGAGATCTCATGATCCTGAGGTAGGTCGTTCCATCATGATGCCTAAATTTTATTAACCCTAAATTACTTGTTTTTAAATTCAATGGTTTTATTTAAATACAATTTCTTGGATTTACTTAATTTTTTTCAATTGGTTTGTTAGAAAAAAATAAAATTACATTGAATTGGGGTTTTAAAAATGGGTTTTCGGTTGGAAATTAGAAAAATATCCCAATTCTATTAAATTGGGGTGTGTTTATGGAAATTAGAGAAATTTTAATTGTTTGATTGAAATTGTGGAATGGGTTTTATGGGTAAATTATGAAAACCCCACTTCCGTTGAATTGGGGGTTTGTTGTGAAATTGATAGAAATTGTTTAAAATTAAATTTTTTAATTTAATTGTGGAAGAAAACTGTGAAATTAAATTGTGAATTGATTTAAAATTCATCATTTTGAAAAATGGGTTTAGAATGGTTTTGATAGTGCCCTTAGAGTTTTATCTTCAAAAAAATTATATTTTTAATAAAACCTCATTTTGGTTGTTAAATAGAAATTGTAATTTTTGAAATTGGGGAATGGGATTTAATTTTATATTAAAGTTTCTTAAAATAAATTTTCCATCATTGAATTGTACTAAAGTACATGCATACATAGGTAGTTAGTGAGTTATTGGGACAAACACGCTTAGTTGGAAGTTTCTTAGCAACAGATTGATGCTATACAACACTAAAAAAACGTTGGTTAGCACATCTTACTTCCCTAATGGAAAATATATGAGTTCTCTCTCTCATGTGTCGAGGGATGTGTGTACACATTACAATTATGTTAATATGAGTTTGTGAGGATCCCATATCCTGAAACTATCATACTTATTGGAAGATAACCATTTTTATCTCTTGTTTATATATGAGATATAAATGAATATCATTATTGTAAAATATTTTACATGCCTTTTAATTTATATAAACAGTTTTATATAAGACTTTTTATTTATGATATCTGTATAATGAACCATTTGTTTAAAAGTATTTCCATAATTTGAAATGCATTTCCATCATTTGAAATGTAAATCATGATTTTTTGAATTATTAACATGTAATGAAAAAACTATTTATTTATAAATTGAAATCCCTTTATTTGGTTAATTTAATTTCGGCATATTATTATGGAATCCTTGGTGAGACCCTACTGGTATTCTAGATCACACCCTAACTGATCCTTTGGGAGTTTTTGGATTATCTTCTTCTAGGTTTGATCAGGGGTAATGTGGAACTTTGGGGTGGTTCTAATTATTGATCTATAGATTTAGAGAGTTATGTTCATTGGTACTTGGGTAGTTCTTTTAGTTTTCTAGTATAATTCTATAGGACTTTGGGTTTTTTATACCTATTTGACTTCAGGTACACATCTCCTAATGGAGTTTCATTTGTATTAATACTAATTTGTTATCTTTATTATGCAATATTAGTTGAAAATTAGTTCCCACATTCATTTTTTATGATTCTTGGTGCTAGTTTCCAACTCATGGGGATCAGGAATGCCCTTCATGATATGTAATGGTTGGCTTGGTTATCAGTTACCAAGGTAACCCAGCTAATTCATTACACTAAAAGGTGATATGATATATACTATGACATGATAGGTTGGTTAATAACTATGTTGAGATATGATGAGATGTCCTTGTGGGTTGTGTGCCATGTTTGTTTTTGAATATGTGTACTAGTTTTTTCTCGTGTATAGAGATAAACGTCAGTTTAGGTGATGGGTATTGAAGATTTTTCTCAAAATGAGTGAGAAAATGCTGGTTGGAATACAATGAGTATTAATTCTTCATTTTTTATGAATTCTAGGTTGACCACCAGTGAGATGATCTGACTTGAGTCCTTTTGAAATCACTAGGAATGATATGGGATGCTCGGGACAAACCATGAGTTGTTTGTTAGTATTCAGACTACTATGAGTGAGATAGAGTCTGGGTGAGATGTGATGTGGATTTTTAATATAGTAATACCATGATTTATATGGTTTATAGTTCTTCATGTGATGGTGTATTATATAGATGAACCCAACATTGAGTTAGAAGGTAGAAATTTTATGGTGAACATGAAACATTCCTAGTGAGAGGGAATTATTGGGGTGATTTGTATGGAACCCTACTCTAATGGAGTTGTGGTTAGGACTTAGATGCAACCCTACCTTTAGTCTTTGGGTATGGGTTGGTGTGTGTGTCATGAAATGACTAGATTCTTTCATGGAACCGAAGCAGTTAGGGGTGGGCATCAAGGTGGATTATTTATTACATAGTGACTTGATGGGTGTGTGTCTCTAATAACATTTTTCGGAAGCATGTTCAACACATAATGACTTAATGATCATTTTTATTTTAGTATTTATTTTCTTCATGCACACACATGTGTATGGAGATGTATCTTAGGGGCACTCATTCTGACCCCACTTAATTATATTTTTATACCCTTCATAGGAATAACAGTGCACATGAAAACCATATATCTAATTTTAAGTCAGAGAACATGTTGGATAGTGGATCAAGCTAGAGTTTATTGATGTGTATCATGGATTGGGATGAGTCTAGGGGTTGGAAGTAGGGAAAATATATATATTTTATATATTTTTTATTTTTTACATATGATTGGTCTAGTTTTCACACAAATGTTGTGTATTTCATGACCATGGGTCTTTATGACTGTATGACTTCCCCAAGGAATCTATTATAACATTTTTTTTATTTTTTTATTCATTATATAATTATTTTTATGGATGAATATTTAATTATTTTTCACCATTCTCCTACTTTTATTTGAGGTAATACTTTATCTATTGTGTGTATTAGGCTATCACTGCTAATTAGTAACTTATAGAATATAGCGAGGTGCACCAGGGTTCACATGGAAGACCAAATAAAATGGTATTTTGGGTTGGGAAATCAAAAAATTATTACCAATACTTTATTTTTTATTATCATTTGGGAAAATAGTAGATTAGTGGTCTAGAAATATGTCATAGCTTATGATAGACCTCAGTCCAGTGCATCACGAACACCATTTTGATGGGATTTCCTTGTTTTCATGGGTATGAGACTGAAGTTCATGGTTTTTAGTATTATTATTGAGATTTTTATTAAATAAGATGACTTTAATAAATGTTTTTGTATATGGTTCTATCTCTTGGAATTTTAGGGAAAGGGTTGTGTAAATTTATCATATTTGGCATGTGGAATTCACAGGATAATCATGAACTTGTATGTCAAATATTTTACTGATGATTTTTTTGTCTATTTAATGTGTCAAAAATGACTATATTGAGTTTGTTCATTGAAATTTTTAGTTGAATTCTACTCACATGGACTGTGATTTCACTCATGAGTGGTTTCTAATGACCATTCATAGGGATCTATGATGAGGCATTTTCTAATTATGGATATATAGTTCCTTGTATGAAGGATGTATAATGGCCCTTAATGGTTCGACACAAAAAAATGGATTCTTGGGGAATGGTTTGAGGATGGTTGTGGGTTTTCTTGAGGATATATCTTTGGTTACATGAAATGTCTACAACAACTTATATGGTGTTCTCCCATATATATTATTGGAATAACTCTACTTAACTGAATCGGGTGGTGGAGGAATGACATTGTAAATGCCTTGTACCTTTGGGATATGAAGCACTTTGAGTGATTTTGGAATCAAAAATGGGGTTTGGAGGGTTGGATCTATTGGATAACTAGCTGATTGGTTCTTATATACTCTTTTTGTAGCATGGTGATTTAATGGTTAAAATTTTGTGGTTTTAGAATGACACGTTTGGGGTGGGTGATCACGTGGTTATTCTTGACATGAGTGAGATACCTTGGGTTGTTGGGTGAGGATGAGATGCAATGAATCATGGATAGTGGGTTAGACGTGCGATTCTGATTTTAATAAGGCATGACTCATGAGATCATGATTTAGGGTGAATGACAGGGTATTAAAAAAACATGCATCCATTTGGTTCTATTAAGACTTAGTAGGATCATTAGAGTAATATTTTGAAAGGGTTTATAGTGGATAACTCTAACTTTAGAGGAAGAGAGTGAGTTTTGGAATGGATTTTTAAAAAAAAGTATTAGTGTACGAAGGTAATAGTGAATTGGTTACGTGCAGTGCTTGGTTGGGTTATAGGTCAGTGAATGGGCTTAGTATAGTTTGGTTGAGAATTTTATAGGTTGTAGATTATCTGGAGTAGTGATTTAATATAAGTGTGGTGGAGAGACACACATAGGAATTGATGGTTCGAGGTTTTGGTCTTTGATAGGGGTGTTTTTAGGGAGGCATGTTGAATGGAACCATTTATGTTGGTGATATAGGATTTGTGTAAGGGGAGACTTATAGTGGGGAGTGTACCATTAGCTATTAGGTAATGTCTTTCCTAGTATACATAGAATGACTGATTGTTGGTGTTTCATGCTAGCACTTGTGTAAGAGTGGGACATTTTCATCCATTCATTACATGTATAAATATAAAAATCATAGGCCATGAATATTAGGTAGTTAGTTTTGTAGGGAAATGAAAAAAAACACTCTTATGTTGGAGAGCATCATATCAATCATGGGAGTATGACTCCTATGTCAATTGGGTCATAGAGTCAGTGAGGTCGGTCGGTGGATGGTCGAGATAGCATAAGGATTATTGTTAGTCGAAGTAGAGTACTTAAGAGGGGGTTGAATTGAGTATTTATTAAAAAATTATGTTTAAATTTTATTATTAAAAGGGTTCCCCAATAAAATTAAATACAATCCAGTTGATCAAGGTTATACTATAAAAACGTTTTACCATTTAGATAACCTCTTAGAAGATTTATTAATTCTCAGAAATATTAATATTGGTTATTAACATTACTTTTGAATCTATTCTGATAAGGAAAAACAATTATAACTACCTTCCAAGATTAACTATAAAAAAAATTAGTGAATTCTGAATTAAAAAGTAAAATAGAGACAACTAAAATAGATAGCACAGTGGATATAAAACAAGTGGTTTAGTATTAAGACAATATTTAATCCACTCCACTTGGTGATCACCTACCACCAAGAAGTTTATATAAAAAAACTGGATACACTGCCTGTATCGATCTTTAAAATAGTACACAAGACTTTCCATGTCTGATGGCCTCTTCCACGGTTTTTTGTGTGGGTAAACACTAACAAGTCATGCAAGGACTTCTTCCACACTTATCAGTGGGAATACACTGGTGTAAAAAGATATAAGTGAAATAATATCTTGTATCATTCAGTTTGATGCAGAATATAATGCTTGTTTAATACAGACACACACACTGCTCGAAAGATAAGAGAAATAACTCACAACAGAGAAAAAATGATGAGATAGGGTTTGAAGTTCTCTGAGTGTTAGTCTGTGTAGCTCTGGACTTCTGAGATGAAATAAATGCAGAAATTGAGTCCTCTCGTGGAAAATAGAGTATCGTAAGTAAACTAGATTTAGCTCGTGTTCTTCATGGTATAGTTAATGTAAATATGTGGTTAACGAGTCTGATATATGGTGACCAGCTTGTTGATTCAAGAATACTTCATGTGTTCTTCATGAATGATGAGTTGAATGTTTCGCTTCTTGTTTCTAGAAAAACTCGTGTGTACTTCGTTATTATGCTCAATGTGTGTTTTTGTTTCTGAGTTGAAATTCTCTTTTATTCTTCTAGTTCATGTGTTAGACCCGACATGTTGCATGTATTCATCACCTCATACCTCGTACTATCAGGTGATATGTCTAAAAAGAAATATTAATTATGTCAGTGAATTTAAAGTCTTTAAATATGACCATTAGAAATTAAATGAAAAACGACAAAAAAATTAAGAAACAGTTTCATAGTTTGTCAGGAAACAGTGTCTTCATGAAATGGTGTCTCCTTGAAAATGGTGTCTGGATGGTCATGGTGTCTAGATAGTCATGGTGTCTAGATGGTCATGGTGTCTGGATGGTCACGGTGTCTGGATCGTCACAGTGTCTAGATCATCACGGTGTCTAGATGGTCATGGTGTCTGGATGGTCACGGTGTCTGGATCGTCACAGTGTCTAGATCATCACGGTGTCTGGATAGTCAAGGTGTCTTGATGGTCACAATGTTTAGATGTTCATGGTATCTGGGTACTTTTCTAGAAAAACATAACCGGTGGAAGTCTCACAGTGTCTCAAAAATAGCCAAATATCTGTATTCAAACATAAGCAGTGATATTCATAGAATGGATTTGACTTAATCATTCATCAAAGAAATCATTATAAGGTAAACCAAACATAGTGTATAGAAATTAATATCTTTGATATCTTTACATAAATTATAACAATACTAATCATATATACATATGATTTGAGATATATTACATAGGATTAACAGGCTTTAGAAACTATATATGATTTGTGATAATTAAAACATGATTAATACATGAGGAGTCCAACAATATCCCACTTTTTTATGATCACAAATCATGTGAGTGAGATAATACATATGTATCAATTGTATATATAAAATACATATTTCTCTATTCTTTAATGTGAATATTTCTCCCCCTTTTGGGATTATCAAAAAGAGTTAATAAAAAATAGACAATAAAAGTGCACAATGCATATGATAAAGAAGATGTAATTACAAACAGGAGGTAATAAAAATACAAAATGCATCCCTATAAAAAGATAATATTCACTATTCTTTAGCACTAGCATGTCTCCTCTTTTCCCTTAGTAGTATCATCATAAGAAGAAGCCATAGGAGCAGAGGTTGAAGTGGGGAAAGTGAGTGAACTGGTTGACATAGAAGGTAAAGGGAGATCTTAAAAAGGAGAAGGGGCCAAGGTAGGGGTATTAGAAGACCGAGGCAATATTTGATCAAGGTTTACAAGCCCGATCTAACTCAGGTCCTAACAGATAGACAAATTTGTGGAGGCTTGAGCAGATGTGAAGGTAGTTAAACTAGATCTCAGGGGAGTAGCTACAGGAGAAACAATGGCAGTACTCTGAACTTCAATATAAGGTCATAAAATCTTGATAAACTCAGTAATGATTTCACCACCATACCACATAGCTTTCTCAAAGTCATCATTTTTCTCCATAAAATTATCCAAAAAACAAGTGAAATTTGTGAGATTTTGGACTTGTGTTTTGATATATTGAGTAACAGGAGGAATCCTCATATTTTCCACAAGGTACTTGAAATGGTTGGTCATTTAATTCTTAGAGAAGATTTAGTTCAAGTCGAATTCCACCTTTTTAGAAATTTCTTGTTGAGAATCATTAGAAATATTGGAATGGATTCTCACCAAATCAATAACTCTGTCACTATTATTGATAAATTTAGATAGATATTCTTTATCAAAACCAAAAAGCACCTATTGATGTTCCTCTTTGTCAACTATTCTGTGTAGATCACTATCTAAAGTAGGTTGAGATGATTGTCTAGTAGGACGAGAAGTAGTGACAGCCGAGGTAATATATTTCAGTTAATTTAGAACTTTATGAAGGCACCCATTATACTCATTAGTTAAATTTTTAAGTCCAATAACAATCTCATGCATCTCTTAAACAATCTAATTGTTTCTTTCAGCTACTTTGTCAGCTAAAGAGGTTAGATGAGGTTGAATCAGTGAGGCTAATTCCTGTGGGGTCTGAGTAACAATATTCTCAACAGGATGAGAAGTAGGTTCTGGTATATAGTTCATAATTCTCTGCATATCTTCACCCATACCTATTAGAGTCATTTTTCATCACTAATTAGATTATTCTCAACTCTAACTTCCTGAATCTCATGAAGCATCTGATCATACCACGATTCACTTCTTTATTTCACCCTTACACCACTATTTTAAACTAGTTTTAAAATTAATATTCCAAATATAATAATAAATTTCACTTACTATTTGATTTAATTAATTAATGTTTATTTCTATTTAATGGCCAATTTAACTTGTTTAATTGTTTACATTATAGGAGGAGGTGATTCGGAGGGCCCACGAAGGAAATCATGCAAAACAGGCCAAACTGCGCAAGGGCCCAAGCATTTATGTGGACAGAAATATATACTTTGGATACTCTGTGTATTAAATTGGGCTAAAAATTGGTTTACGAATGTAAAATTGTGGTGGCTACATTTCCCTAGCAGACCATGGAGCCCAATTCTCCCATTTAAAGGCCCATAATAGGCCAACAATGTGAAACAATTCTGTGAGATCCAGATTAGATGACCCTTCTATATTTGGGCCATAACTCGGGCCTCAGAGATCCAATAGGGATTATTTCACCTCCCATGGACATATAACTTGATGGTTCACCTCTATACATAATTTCAAGTCATTTTCACGCATTTTGGTCATCCAACCAACCAGATAAAGATCGAGTAAAAAGTCTACCATGAATAGTGACCAAGTCTCTTAGGCACTTGACTTATTTTGTGGAAATGGTGATGTGTATATCCATAAAAACACTTCTCACCCCCATTCTCTCATTTTTCAAGATAGGGGGTGAAGATTAGTCAAATTTGAGAGCTTATTTCTCCCATTTTAGTTCTCTTCTACCTCGTGTACTTCTAAGTTTCTTAGTGATCAACTTGGGGGGTGTCCATTGTTGTAATCCCGAGCTCCACATTTGTAATCTTCATAAGGTAATTTAATTTCTAGGTTTGTTTTCTATTGTTATTAATTTTTACCTTATTAATTTTTTTTATTCTGGTATGATAATATACAAATCAAAAGAACAATAATCCTCATGCTTCCTTCCATAACCCGGATCTTGTGATGATTTGAGTGTCTTTGCCTCTTTTCTCACCTCTTCTCTTTCATGAGTTTTCTTTTGGATTGACTTGTTTGATGATATACAGAATTTATAAACCATTAATATTCATGTTTTTTTATTGAGATCATTTTTGATAAAGACCCAAATCTAGACATCTCATCACGTTGTTGATGTGATTCCTTGATTGAATTTGGTTCTTACATTGACATAGTTTTATTGATTATGAGCGGTCACTGATAATCAATATCATTGATTGATCAAATACTAGGTGATAAACAAGTATGACCTCACATACTACTGGTTTAAATGGGTATAAAATCAAGGAATTAATGATCCTTCCCATTCCCTTGAGAGTGATGACAGATTGAGCATCAAGGGACACTTACCCGGGTTGATCATGATTTCTCCAACCAGTTTCTCTCACTTAGTAGTATAGTTTCAATTGCTATTTTAAAATCATAGAACCCCAAACACTTAATTTAATTTAAATTTTGATAACATAATCATAAACTTCTTTTGAAATTAGTGATCTAAGGCTCGGTCGAGAGACGACCTAGTGTTCCTGCTATACTACAGAAATTATAGTAAAAACTGAACCTCTAATTTGACGTGCTCGAATACGCAATCAAATTTTGGATCCGTTTCTAGGGAGAAAATATCATTTATTTCATTTAATTTATATACTTTACTTATTAATCAGTACTCTATTCAATATCCCCCCCATTTGATAGTTTTTTTTAGTTTTTCTTTGTTTTTTTTGTGTGTTCTTTCTTTCTCTCTCTCTCTCTCTCTTCTTCTTCTTTTTTCTCTATCTCTCTAATTCTATAGTATAAAATTATATTTTATATAATCCTTTAATTTATTAAGTTTTTTTAATTTTATTCACCTTCCATAAAACAAAAAAATTAAAAATCAATCAATCAATCAATCAAATTGGACATTGTTGTTTCATGACAAGATCTGGAAAAGAAACACTACTTGAATTTGACCCTGAAATTGAAAATTCACTCCACTCACAAATTAGGTAATATAGAGTAGTACAATCAAGTAATACTGACGAACCCCATTTGGAACCTCAATTGGTCTTAAACCAATAAAAAATTGAACCAAATCAAACCCCATAGATCATGACTGCAAATAACCGAACATTAAAAGAACTGACCACCCCAGATGTAGATTACTGACCTGCGTACATCCAATATCTTGAGGAAGCGGAAAATTTTGAGCTAAGATCAGACCTAATCCACCTCCTTCGAAAATTTCATGGTCTTCCTGGTGAGGACCCCCACAAACATATAAAGGAGTTTCACATAGTGTGCTCCACCATGAAATCCCAAAATGTGTCTGAGGACCTCATTAAGTTTAGGGAATTCCCTTTCTCCCTCGATGGTGTAGCCAAATACTTGATATACTATCTTCCTAGCACAATTGGGGGCTGGAATGACCATAAAAAACTCTTTCTAGAGAATTTTTTCCCTGCCTTTCGAACTGCATCAATTAGGAACGAAATTTTTGGCATTAGGCAGTTTCAAGGAGAGACCCTTCATGAATACTGGGAGACATTAAAAAGACTTTGTTCATGTTTCCCCCACCAACAGATTAGTGAACAAATTTTAATTCAATACTTCTATGGGGGACTTATCCCCATGGATCGTGGAATGATTGATGCTGCATCTGGTGGTTCCCTAGTAGACAAAATCCCTTCTCCTGCTCGTGACTTAATATCCAACATGGCTCAAAATTCACAAAAAATTGGTACACGAGCTATTGCACCAACCTGAGGAGTTCATGAGGTAAGTCTTTCATCCCTAGAACAAAAGGTAGAAAATAAACTTGATGAAATTCATACAATTCAAAGGAAATTATCTCAAGAACAAGGTAACTAACACTCTCCTCACATTCCATTACATTGTGGTATTTGTTCTGATAATAATCATTTTTCTGACCAGTGCCCACAGCTTTAGGATTCATCTGAGTCTTGTGTTGTAGTGTTCCCTGGGCGTCCATTCCAACAAGCTCCACCATTCAAGTAATAACCATTCAGGCCAAATCTAAACCTCGGGTGGCAAGCACAACCACAATACTGATAAATAGGAAACTCAAGCTACCCTAAGAAGAACTTGTATCAACAAGACCAAGGTATGAAACCTTCTTATCCTTTAATATCTCAAAAAAATCCTCCCCTCCCAAGTCTGAACCAATCCTTGAGGATATAGTGAAGAAAATGGAAACCCAGAACCTCCAGTTCCAAAAAACCTCACAATCAGCTATTCAAGACCTACGAACTCAATTGGGGCAATTGGAAAACACAATCGGTGAGATTAAGATGCAAGGTTCTAGAAAACTACCATCCCAACCCATTGCCAATCCGAAGGAAAAAGGTAATATATGTGCAGATAAACTTCATAGTGGTAAAGAAGTTTCTCCTTATACTAATTCTACATAGCAGGTATGTCCCCCTCTTGAAAACTCTCTTTACCAACCCTTGAAAATTTCATGTAAAGAAAAACAAGACAAAACTGGTAATCGAATTATCATTGATGATTCAAATGAACAATCCATTCCTCTTCCTTTCCATCAAAGACTCTCTAAATTTAATAAGAATTCTTATAATGAGATTGATAAAGAAATAATGGATACATTTAAAAAAGTTCAAGTTAACATTCCTTTATTGGATAGAGTTAAACAAATCCCTCAATATTCCAAATTTTTTAATGATCTTTGCACCCATTGAAGGAGACTGAATGGGAATGAGAGAGTCAACCTAGTAAGGAATGTCTCGGCCTTGATTCAACCAGAAATTCCAACAAAATGCAAGGATCTGGGCACATTCTTGATACCTTGTACCATAGGGGAGACCTTCTTTTATGATGTTATTCAAGATTTAGGTTCTTCTATTAAAGTAATGCCGCACTCCGTGTATACTTCTTTGCAGGTTGGAGAGATTCAACCAACAGGAATTGTCATGAAACTTGCAAACCGAAGCACAACACACCCATCAGGAGTGGTCGAGTATGTCCTCGTAAAAGTTAAGAATTTCATCTTCATTATAGACTTTTACATTCTTGAGATGGAAGATACCCAAACATAAGGACATGCCCCTCTCATACTTGGGAGGCCATTCCTCAAAACAGTAAAGACGATCAACAAAGTTCACAATGGTACGTTTTCCATGGAGTTTGGTGGATAAAGGGTAAGTTTTAACATCCTTGAGGCTATAAAACACCCCATTGAAGGCACTCCAATCTTCCTATATATTCAATGGAAGTGCTCTCTAATGACAAACACACACAAAATTATATCCTTGACCCATCCTCTAATTTATTTTCCTCTTATTCACCCATGGATGATTTGAGTTTTGGTTCTTCTTTTGAATGATGTGTGGGTTGAAAAAAATGTAAATTTTGTGCTTTAATTGATGACTATGTTTATTATGAGATTCCCATGACTATCATTGATTATGTAAATCTCTTTTCAATAGATTATCTTTCCTTTGGGAATAAACATGATCAGATAGATAGTTTCATCGACCTCACTCCCCCTAAATCCACTCCCTCAATCCAAAAACCCCCATTGTTGGAATTAAAACCACTTCCATCAAATTTAAAATATGCCTATCTTGAGGGTATTGACTAATTTCTTGTCATTATTTCCAATAACGTCTTTCAACAGCAGGAATCAAAACTGCTTGATCTTTTGAGAGAGTGTAAAAAAGAAAATAGGATGTACATTGGATGATATTCCTAGGATTATCCCATATATTTGTATGCACCATATACTTTTGGATGATGAGGCTAAGCCCGTAAGGCAGGCTCAACACCGGTTGAATCCCACTCTCCATGAAGTGGTAAAATTGGAAGTTAGTAAATTACTTACTGCTAAGATCATTTATCCTATATCTGATAGTAAATGGGTTAGCCCAGTTCAAATTGTGCCTAAAAAAACAGGAATAACAGTTTTTTCAAATGAAAGTAATGAATTGGTTCCAATGCATGTGCAAAATAGTTGGCGAGTCTGTATTGACTACCATCGACTGAATCAAGCCACACGGAAGGACCAATTTACTTTACTTTCATTGACCAAATGTTAGAATGACTGGCTGGTAGTTACCATTATTTTTTCCTTGATGGCTATTCAGGTTATTTCCAAATCCATATAGCCCTTGAGGATCAAGAAAAGACTACATTTACTTGTCTATTTGGCACATTTTCATACAGAAGAATACCTTTTGGCCTATGTAATGATCTTGGTACTTTTTAGTGATGTATGTTGAGTATTTTTTTCTGAGTACCTTGAGAGTTTTATGGAAGTATTTATGGATGATTTCATGGTTTATAGTTCTTATTTTGATGATTGTTTGGAAAACCCAGGTTATGTCCTCCGTCACTTCATTGAAAAAGATCTTGTTTTAAATTATAAAAATGTTATTTCATGGTTGAGAGGAGGATAGTTCTTGGGAATGTCATTTTAAATAAGGTAATTCAAGTAGATAAATATAAAATTGAATTAATTTCATCCCTTCTACTTCCAAATTGTGTTCGTGAGGTGCAGTCTCTCTTGGGTCATGCTGGTTTTTACCGCTGATTCATTAAAGACTTTAGTAAGATCACACTTTACTTATCTCGGTTATTACAAAAGGATTCTGAATTTGTTTTTGATAAAAATTGTGAGGATGCTTTCAATTCACTAAAAATAAGTCTCAAATTACCTCCCATCATCCAACCACCAAGGTGGGATATACCCTTCGAACTTATGTGTGATGCCTTTAACTTTGCAATTGGGGAAGTTTTATCACAACGGATTGAGAAGTCCCCTCATGTCATTATGTATGCCAAACGTACCCTTGACCCTACCCAAGCGAACTATACAACCACTGAAAAAGATATTCCTTCTATTTTGTTTTCCTTGGAAAAGTTTTGTTCCTATCTCATTGGGTCAAAAAACATTGTCTTTTCTGATCATGATGCACTTCAGTTTCTCCTTAAGAAACCTGAAGCTAAGCCCCACCTCATTCGGTGTATTCTCCTCCTCCAGGAGTTTCACGTTGAGATTAGAGATAAGATAGGAGTGGAAAATGTGGTAGATGACCACATTAGTAGGATTTCCCCACCACTGGACCATCATGTTGACTCACCTCTCCCCATTGGATAATTCTTCCCTCATGAGAACCTTTGTGATGTTGTGGACCTTACCCCCTGGTAAGCGGACATTGTGAATTTTCTAGCAACATCTAGGATCCCCACTGAATTTAGTACTTCACAATCCCAGAGACTTAAACATGATTCTCTATGGTACATTTCGGATGACCCATATTTGTGAAGGATCTGTAGTGACCAGGTTGTTCGTAGTTGTGTCCCTGACCATGACTTCACCTCAGTTTTGAGCTTCTGCCACACATTGGCTTGTGGGAGCCACTTTGGCTCTCAACGTACTTCTCAAAAGGTCCTTGACTCATGATTATATTGGCCAACATTGTATAGATATGCCCATAGGTTTTTTTAAATCATGTACTTGATGTCAATTAACATGGAATATCTCTATGAGGAATGAAATTCCCCAACAACCCATGTTATTCTGTGAAATCTTTGATGCATGGGGCATTGACTTCATGGGGCCTTTTACAAATTCATTTGGCATTGTGTACATATTACTAGCTATTGACTTTGTCTCTAAATGGGTGGAAGAAAAGGCTACTAGGACCGATTACTCTTGAGTTGTTGTTGATTTTGTGAGGTCCATGATTTTCATTAGGTTTGGTCTACCAAGATTAATCGTTAGTGATCAAGGTTCACATTTTTGCAATCGTAACATGAAAAAATTTCTTCGTAAGTATGGCGTTGTTCATAAAGTATCCACTGCATATCATCCCCAAACTAATGGACAAGCGGAAATTTCAAATCGGGAAGTTAAGCTAATCTTGGAGAAAACGGTACAACCCAATAGTAAAGATTGGAGTTTGTGCCTGGATGATGCACTTTGGGTGTATCGTACTACTTTTAAAACCTCGATCGGATGTCACAATATAGGATTGTGTTTGGAAAGTCTTGTCACCTCCCGGTGGAGGAATCACACAATAAATATTGGGTCGTTAATCAATGTAATTTGAATCTCTCATATGTAGGTGAGCATAGAAAGTTGCAGATTCAGGAGTTGAAAGAAATTCGGCATAATGCATATGAGAACTCTCGAATATAAAAGGATAAGACAAAGGAAATCAAAGATGGTATGATTCATCAAAGGAAGTTTTATATCAGTTAGAAGGTACTCATGTATAATTCTAGGCTAAAGCTCCACCCTGGTTATCTTCGCTCCCGATGGCTCGGTCCTTATACTGTTACTGAGGTTTACCCTTTTGGTGCTATACAGGTTTTGTATGAGAAGACTGGATAGAGGTCTACTGTCAATGGCCAGAGGCTCAAACACTACTATGATTATTTTTTCCAACATCCTGTGGAGGAAATCCAACTGATGGATGCCATATATGACACCGCTTAGCAGGCTGTCCCTTCTCCCTACCTTTATTTACTTGTCTATTTATTTAAATACATGCATTGAGGACAATGTAATTTTTATATGTGGGGGGAGGGTGACATGTCATAGTTATAATCTAAGAAAAACACGAAAAATATATATAATAGAAAAACAAAAAAACACCAAAAAATGCATTTTCATTTCTTTGTATTTATTTTCTATCTTTAGATAAACATTTTTCTTAAAAGAATATCAAAATCCTTTTTCATTTTTGAGTCAATTGTGTGAAAAAATTCCATTATTTTTGGAAAAAAAATCAAATGAATGTTGATATGAAATCCTTTTATAGAATTTGTATTTTCAAATCATTCTTAGGTGTTTAATGGATTTTTGAAACCCATTCCTCATTAGCACTGAACAATATTTCAATCCTTTACCTGAGATATATTCTAAGCCCTATATTGAATATTCTTCCTTTTAATCACTTTATTGAGAGTCTTGGGTCATGTAGAGAAACTAGAACTAGCCTTAATTCTATTTAAATCCACAAGACTCAAGTGTGCTACATTCATGCTAAAGGCTATCATGCATTGAAAATCCATTTGTACAATTAACCTCTATTTTGTCCACCTTGAAATTTTACCCTTCTTAAGCCTTAGAGACCATGAAATGCCTGTTAGGTAGCCACATTACAAGCTCATTTTTACCTACCAACCCATATCTTGTGTACATTCTTGTTTGAATTTCTGTAAGTATGGAGGAGAGGGTGTTTCCATGGTAATTTTTGGGAATGATCATTATTAGTGGTTGATAGAAAGGGTGCCTACATTTTACTTGGGCAGTGGGTTCACATTCCATATTATATCATTGTATTACGCATGTTTCCATATTTATCTCCAATGAAATTTCAAAAAAAATAGTTCTGTAAATTGAAAAAAAAACAGAACAAAAGAAACAAATGGAGAAAAGAGGAAGATTATTCATTATTATTCACTAATCGGCAGTGACCCACACAAACAGAAAATGGGGATAGTGAGTTGGAAGTGATTCATTTTGTGAGGGGTTGAGTGTGTACATTCATTGTAAACACCTGCTGAATTTTGACATGTTTTGTAATTAAGAGATTAAACACTCCTCTTCTGCATCAGATTTTTTTTATACATTAAATCATACTAACCCTTGAAACTCAGAACAACCTGTTGGAAGTCCTCTTGAGTAGCACACTAGTTTCTACCAGTGGAGAACATAGAATCTTGGAAAGCATATGGTAAGATCTCATGAACTCTGGGAGAATATAATAACTCTTTATTAATATATTCCTTGAGTGAAGAGGGAAATTTTCTATCCGAGGTAGGTTGTGACTTTTTTTATGGGCGAACAAATGAAGTTGACCAAATTCGAATGTGAGAAAAGAAAAATGATGGGAAATTTGATTTCATAAACGAGACATGATGAATTCAATTTCATAAAAATCTAGGATATTTTCCCACCTTTTATTTTGGAATTATATTTGATTTGGATATATGAATTTTCCTAGGAGTGCAAATGTTTAGGTGTGGGGGTGTGATTGTACCACGATTCATTGCTTTATTTCACCCTTACACCACTGTTTTAAACTGGTTTTATAATGAATATTCCAAATATAATAATAAATTTCACATACTGTTTGATTTAATGAATTAATGTTTATTACTATTTAATATGGAAATTTAACTTGTTTAAGTGTTTACATTGTAGGAGGAGGTGATTCGGAGGGCCCATGATGGAAATCAAGCAAAACGGGCCAAACTATGAAAGGGACCAAGCATTTATATGGACAGAAATATATACTGTGGATACTCCATGCAATAAATTGGGCTTCAAATTGGTTTATGAATTTAAAATTTTGTGGGATACATTTCTATAGAATACCATGGAGCCCAATTCACCCATTTAAAGGTCCATAATAGGCCCACAATGTGAAACAATTCTGGGCAAGCCAGATTAGACGACCCTTATGTATTTGGGCCATAACTTGGGCCTCGGAGATCCAATTGGGCTGATGCCACCTCTCATGGACAGATAACTTGATGGTCCACCTCTCCCTATAATTTCAAGTCATTTTCATGCGTTTTGGTTAGTCAACAAGCCGGATAAAGATCGAGTAAAAAGTCTTCCATGAATAGTGACCTAGTCTCTTAGGCACTTGACTTGTATTGTGGAATCTGTGATGTGTATGTCCATAAAAAACACCTCTCACCCCCATTATCTCATTTTTCATGACCAAGGGTGAAGGTGAGTCGAATTGAAGAGCTTATTTCATTCATTTTCGTTCTCTTCTCCCTCATGTACTTCTATGTTTCTTAGTGATCAACTTAGGGGGTGTCCATTGTTGTAATCCCGGGCTCCACATTTGTAATCATCGTAAGGTAATTTAATTTCCAGGTTTGTTGTCTATTGTTCTTAATTTTTACCTTCTAAATTTTTGTTTATTCTGGTATGATAAAATACAAATCAAAGAAACAGAAATCCTCGTGCTTCCATGCATAGCCCGGTTCTTGTGATGATTTGAGTGTGGTTGCCTCTTTTCTCACCTCTTCGCTTTCATGAGTTTGCTTTTGGATTGACTTTTTTGATGATATAAAAAAGTTATAACCCATTAATATGCATGTTTTTTTATTGAGATCAATTTTGATAAATACCCAAATATGGACATCTCATCGCGTTGTTGATGTGATGCCTTGACTAAGTTCGGTTCTTATATCGACATAGTTTTCTTGATTATGAGTGGTCGCCGATAATCAATATCGTTGATGGATCAAATCCTAGGTGGTAACCTAGTAAGAACTCACATACTACTGGTTTCAGTGGGTATAAAATCAAGTAATCAATGATCCTTCCCATTCCCTTGAGAGCGATGACGGATTGACCATCAAGGGACACTTGCCCGGGTTGATCACGATTTCTCCACTATTTCATCCATGATTTACTCCTCCATTTTCTATCAAGCCAATGGAAAGGCTATCTCTATTATCTTTTTAGCAGAAAGAATAACTTCAGGAGCAGTTTGTTTCTCTACATGTTCCTCACCAGAAACATCTTTCACAATAGACAGATCCTCTTCTATATTCTCTCATACAACTTTTGTTTCTCTTTCAAAATCAAGAGAATATTTTTTTGAAGAAGGTTGTTCTTTTAAATAAACAACCTTTTCATGAACAGGCACTTCTTTCTCATCTAAGATATGAGGAGTAGGTGTATTATATTTCTCATCAAGAACATTTTCCTTTGAAGGTACAAAATGCTCTTCCTCTTCGTCTACATTAGAATGCTCAACAAATTCAACTGTTTCTAAACCAAGATCATAAATACCTTTAGGTCTTCAATAGTTTTCTACTAGGTTAAACCTTTCATAAACTCTATCATTGTCTTCCACCCATGCTTTTCTCTAAGGTTTCCAATTTATTTTCATTCTATTTACAATAACTTTTGAAAGACAGAACTCATAATCCTTGATGAATTCTTCATCTGGACCAACCAATCCCTTTGCATGCAGCATAGCTCAGATAATCCTAGAATAAAATAGGTAGGTTGACTTGGAGATTGTTTGGATCAACTCACATATATAGTGTATAATATGCTTACAAAGGTTGATCTTGAGTCCATTTTTCATGAGATGCAATAAAAATACATCATGATACTTGATTATATATAAATAACATTTTTTGGGGCTAATCAAATTCTGAAAAAACATAGATAGGATTTTGGTTTCTCCATCCTGCTCTGCAGCTATAGCTCTCCTCTTAGTTTTATTTCCATTTAAGCTTCACGAAGCATCTACCAAAACAAAAATTTCACTTGGGGGTGGAGGACGTCTCTGATAGTCTTTACAGATACCCTCATGAGGTATCCTAAGGAATGCAACCCATAACCTCTAAGAAAAAGTGCATCTCTAGCAATTTATCTAGCTTCTCACAACAAAAACATCTTACTTATCAAAATAAAACTGAACATATTGGTAAAATTGTGCAACTATATTTGGGTAGATGGGCCAGTCCTCCATTATAAACCAGTATAACCATCCTTTATCTTTTAATACTTTAAAAAACATAGACTTACTTGATAGAATCCACTTAGAGAATATCTCTTTTTCAAGAACCACTACTCTATTCACTATGTTTTGATTCAAAGGGCCCTCGGGTTCTATATTTGGCGTGATTTTCAACTTCTTCTTTGAACTACATTTCTCAGGATTTGACGATGATAGTCGTTTCATCCTGGGAATTCACTCAAGGTTCGAGAGAGAGAAGGGTTGAATAAGGGTTACGATTTAATATAATATAAGAGAGACCGAGTGAAGAACGAGTGAAACTTCTTTTATTTTATCATTTTGGAATACCAATCATCGCAAAAACAAGAACATGGGAAAGTAAAAGGGAAAATAATTAATTAGAAAAATACAGGTTATAATTTATAAATAATACAATAAGGCATCTTTACAATGAGACTGTAATAGTCATTCATGGTGATACAATAACTGACTCTCACGGTGATATAATAATAGTCGTTCACAGTGAGACCGTAACAGTGTGATTTCTAAACTGTGTGACTGTATTGTTTGAGACTGTAAGTGTCAGACTGTAGTTGAGAAATAATAACTGTGAGACCATAAATATGAAATAGTATGTCTTGAGATAGTAAAATTATAGAACTATTAGAGTTAAACAGTATTCTCAAGATAGACATTTGTGAAACCGTAAAGAGTGAAATAGTAAGGTATGAAACAGTAAGATAATTACTTAAGATTTATCATAACCAATTCAAGTATGATTTAATCTATTATTTTAGAATTTTTTGGTTTGAGGAATATATCATTGAGCTGATATTCAGTACCAATGAATTCCAAAGTGATATCACCTTTTTGATAATTATCTCTCAAAAAGTGATGTCTTACATCAATATGCTTCGTCCAAGAGTATGAAATAGGATTTTTTGAGATGTTAATAACACTTGTGTTGTTAAAATTTATAGATACATGCCTGAATTGATATCCATAATCTAGTAATGTGTGTTTCATCCACAAAATATTTGCACAAAAACTACCAGGAGATTTGTATTCAGCTTCTATAATAAATAATGCAACAATGTTTTGTTTCTTACTACACCGTGATACTAGTGACTTGCCTAAAAAGTGACATGTTCTAGAGGTGATTTTTCTATCTAAATTACAACCACCAAAGTTATCATCAGAATAAATAACTAATTCAAATGATTGTCCTCTGGGATAGAACAGTCCTAGATTGGGTGTATGATTGAGGTATTTCAATATTCTCTAAACTGTATTTCAATGAGATTCCTTAAGATTTTCTTGAAAATGAGCACACATACACACACTAAACATAATGTCAGGTCAGCTATTAGTTAAGTATTGTAAACTTCCAATAATTTCTCTGTAAGCAGTTTGATCAACAAATTTTTGATCTTCATCAAGATCCAACTTACAACTAGTACTCATTGGAATATCACTACATTTAGGGTTATCTGATCCAAAACATTTCGAAATATCTCTAGTATATTTTCTTTGATTAAATATAATACCATCGTTATTTTGAAATATTTTAAATCCAAGAAAGAATATTAGTTCACCCATTAAACTCATTTCAAATTCTTTTGGCATCATTTTAGAAAAATCAATACATAAATAATTTTTTGAAGATCCAAATATAATATCATATACATAGATTTGAATAAATAAATCATCCTTAAAAATTCATTTTATAAAAAGGTTAGGATTAACTATTCCTTTTGTAAAACCTCTAGAAATAATAAAAGTACTTAATCTATCATACCCAGTTTTTGGAGCTTATTTTAAACTATATAAATATTTTGATAATTTAAAAATGTGATTTGGAAAATTAATGTTTGTAAAACAAGGGGGTTTCTCAAAAAAATACATCCTCGGCTATATACCCATTTAGAAATGCACTATTAACATCCATTTGATATAGTTTGAAATTCAGATGTGCAATATAAGCAGGCAGAATTCTGATGGCTTCAAGTCTATCTACTAGTGAAAAAGTCTCTCCATAGTCAATTCTCTCTTCTTTACTATATCCTTCTACAACTAATCTATCCTTGTTTCTAATTATATTACCAGCTTCATCTACCTTATTTCTAAATACCCACTTAGTGCCTATTGTGAATTTGTCTTTGGGTCTTTCAATAGGTTTCCAAAATTTGTTCGTATCAAACTGATTAAGTTCTTCTTACATAGACATCTCCCAAAATTCATCATTGATATCACCATTAATGTTTTTAGGTTCAAGTTGGGATAAGAAGACTTGATGTTCAACCTGATTTCTAAGAGAAGCTCTAGTTTGAGTTCCTTTGTCTAAGTATCCTAAAGCAGCATCTAAGGGATGGTTCTTAAGAGTTAGAATAGTTCTACAAAAAGAGGGATTGGTGATTTCAGGTTATTCAATAGGATCTGGGTCATTATGACCAGAATCTAAAGAATTTCCAGAACTGGAAGTTTTAAAATATTCTTTCATATGATTGTTTGAGGATTTTGAATTAATGTCCAGATTTGATACAACATCCTCCCGGTTTTCTAGAGTGGTCTTAAGTTCATATGGATCATTTTCATCAAATTTTACATGGATAGATTCTTCGACACATGTTGTTCTTTTATTAAACACTCTATAAGATTTACTAGAAATTGAATATCCTAAAAATATTCCTTCATCACTCTTGGATGCAATGTTTTAAATATTTTCCTTTACGTTAATTATATAGACTCTAAAACCAAATACTTTAAAGTATATAACTTTTTTTTTTCTATTATTCCACAAATCATATGGATTTCTTTTATGAATAGGTCTAATCAACACTCTATTGATTATGTAGCATGTTGTATTTACAACTTTAGACCAAAAATAAATAGGTAGATCATATTCACTGATCATGGTTCTAGAAATCTCTTGTAGGGTTTTATTTTTTCACTCTAAAACTCCATCATGTTGAGGTGTTCTAGGGGAAAAGAAATTATGAATTTAGACATTTTGTGAGAAAAATTATTCAAACTCTTGATTTTCAAACTCAAAGCCATGATCACTTCTTAAGGATTTAATTTTATGTCCACTAATATTTTCTACAGTTTTGGAATATTTGGTAAAATGAGATCAAGCTTCACTTTTGTGAGCCAAAAATAAGGTCCAAGTATATCTATAGAATTCATAAATAATAACATAATCATAGTGCTTCCCATTTAAACTGGAAATATAGATGGTCCAAAAATATCCATGTGAACCAATTCAAGAGGTTAAGAAGTTGACACTTATTTCTTTGGTTTGATGGAAATTTTGTGTTGCTTTCCCTTTTGACAGGGATTAAAAACTTCATCATTAGGAAACTAAAGTTTGGGTAGGTCTTTGACTAAGATTTTTCTAGTTAAATTTCTAAGGGAGTGAGTTTTACAGTGTCCAAGTCTCCTATTCCAAAGCCAAGAATCTTTGTGATGTATACTTAAACATGATGAATTTTGAGAAGCTAAAGAATCTAAGTTAAGAGAATAATAATTTTCATTTCTTAATGCAAAAAAAACTAATTCATCTTTAGAATTAAAAACATTGCTAGAATCATTTTAAAATTTTACATGAAATCCATCATCACATAACGGTGAGATACTAAGCAGATTAGATTTCAATCCATTAACAAACAGTAGTTTAGAAATCAAAAAAGAGTTAGAGTTACCCATTTGGCCAAGGCCAATAATAATTTTTTTGGCATTTTCTCCAAATGTGACATGTTATCCATCAAATTTTATTAAATTATTGAAGTATAAGTCGTCTCCTTCCATGTGTCTTGAACACCCATTTTCCAAGTACCATAAGCTCTTACAAAAACTATTTAAGCAGCTTTCCTACAAAATAGTCAAATACAAATATATTTTGGTTCCCACACTTGTTTGGGTCTAGTAATATAAGGGATAAGGTCTTTAGGAACCAATATCTGCCTCATAGGTTTCCTATAAGCATTATGTAAAGTATTTGAAAAATAAACTCTATTAGGTTTAGAAAAACTTGAAACAGTAGAGAGTGTATCACAGCTTGATCTAGCTGAATGTTTTCCAGAACTATGAGTAAATTTGTATGTCTTTGATTTAGAAACAAATTTTGTTCTTCCAAAATTGATTTTAATAGGTTCATAGCCAATTACAATTTTATATCTAGGAGCAATGTTTTATCTAGAATTTGTATCAAGGTATCCTTACTGTTGGTCGGAGTGGATACTCAAGTGGGGGGTGAATTAAGTTCAAATTAAAAATTTTGTTTAAAAGATTTCTATGAAAATCCCCTAAATCATAAAACAAGTTAAACTATAGTGAATTTATAATGATTGAAAATGTTCAATTAGTTTCTCAAATATTGATTATTTATCAGTTAACTTAATCTAAAGATTAATTAATCTTTTGAAACTAACTTACTGGTTCACAACAATTACAAACACTTGCTAGTTCAACTATCAAAGTTACTTTAAAACATATTAGAGTTTCAAACTAAATAGCAGAGGATATAGAAAAATATTTTAAACTAAAAAGGATTCACAGAAGTGTTAACCAAGAGGTTAAATCTCAAGCTGAGACTTATTCATCTTAAACAGTTTATATAAAACTTTGATCCATAGCCTGCATCGGGGTGACAATAGTACTCAAACTGTCCAGATCCTCAGACCACTATCACAATTCTACGTGGGAAAGCCGCAAATACAGCACACAGGCTGTCCAGGTCCTCAAACCTCTACCACAGTTCTATGTGGGATACACACAGGTATAAAAATGATGGAGTGAGGATTTCCATATCCTCGAGTTCAGCTTAGGAGTCAGTGTGTGTCCAAATAGAAAGAAGCACACACTACTCATAATGTAATAAAAAAGATCACAGTAGAGAAATAGTATGGAGATACATTTATAATTCTCTTGTGTGATGTCAATATAGCTCTGTAATCCTTTGGATTAAAGCAGATGAAGCTTTTTGACCTTCTTAGAATGTTTTCTGGAAAACAGAGTGTCACGGTTTTGTTTCTTCACTTCCAGTACAGGTGTTCAACTTGAGTGTGAGAGTATTCCAAGTGGCTCTTGAACCTCCTCTTTGAGCTTCTATTCTTGATGTGTATGAGTGTTCTTCGAGTTCATCGTGTTCTTCTCTGCATGTATGTGTGTATATTGTATTCTTCCTTTCATATATGCCTTCGTGTATTCTTCTTCTTTGTAGCAGCTTGATATTCCTTTTATTTCTCTTTCCATCCAACAATGGGAATGATTACCTTTTATAGGTATGAGGTACGGTTACCTGTCACTCCAAAAACCCACATTAATTAATAGTAGTTGCATTAAAAGCACAAAATATGACCATTGGAAATTAAATAGAAAGACGACAAAATAGTTTAAGAAACGGAGTCACAGTGATTCATGGAAACGGTGTCTCCTTCACACGGTGTCTGGTGTCATGGTGTCTCATGGTCACGGTGTCTCATTCACAATGTCCTATTCATTGTGTCTTGCTTCACAGTGTCTTGCTTCATGGTGTCTGGATTCACGGTGTCTTGTTCACAGTGTCTTGCTTCACAGTGTCTTGCTTCACGGCGTCTGGCTTCATGGTGTCTTGTTCACGGTGTCTTATAATTTTCAAAGTAACTATGTGCATACATAAATAAAGATGATAATATAAAGGATTAGACTTAAGAATTTATGAAAGAAGGTATTTTGAGAATAGATAAAAGATAGTATAAAGTAGGTAAATTGAAAATTGAGAAATTGAGATCTTGAAAGGCTCTTCTTAAATCATGAGAAAACTTTATGCATAAATATGCATGATTGGATATAATTTATAAAGGTTAAATAATAAATAATTAAAACATGATTAAATAATATTTTTTATCATTAAAACATGATTAATACATGAGGATTCCAACAATATCCTCCTTTTTGATGATCACAAATCATATACAATTAAGTTGTATATAGAATTCAACTATAAAGATAAATTTCTAACATAGTATATAGAAACATCTCCCCCTTTTGGGATTATCAAAAAGATGAAATAGGAGAGGTCAAAAAGGTTTACAGTCCATTAATATCAAATAAGATATAGTACAACAAAAAGGTAATACAAACACAACAGTATCCCAATCAAAAAGAGTAATAATTGTTCTTCCTCAAGGGCTGGCCTTCTCTTTTCCTTCTGTAGTAGCAGAAGAGGAATCCATGGGCATAGAGGACAAGGTAGAAGAAGGTAGAGATATGGTCGATAAAGAGGGTAGGGGAAGGCCTTCAAAGACTCAGGGAGACAAGGTAGGAGCAGTAGAAGATCTAGGAAGTTGCTGATCAAGAATCACATGCCTGATCTGACTAAGTGCTTAACCAACAGACATAGTGGTTGAGGCTAGAGAAGAGGTGAAGTTAGGAAGCCCAGGTCTGAGAGGTGCATCCGCTGGGGCAACAATGGTTGTACACTAGACATGAATATAGGGCCTCAGGAGATTGATGAAATTTGTAATAATCTCCCCACCATACTGCATGGCTTTCTCAAAATCATCCTTGTTCTCCATAAACTTGTCCAACAATCTAGTAAACTCTATGAGCTTCTATACTTGGTTCTTGAAATATTGAGTCACAAGAGGAATCTGCATATTTTCTACAAGGTACTTGAAATGGTGTGTCATATCGGTCTTGGAGAAGATTTTGTTGAAGTAGAAATCCACTTTCTTGGTAATCTCTTGTTGGGAATCATTAGCAATTTTGGAGTGTATTTGTACTAATTCAGGAACTCTATCACTATTTTTAACTACTTCAGATAAGGAAGCCATATTGAAGCCACTGAGTACATTATGAAGTTCTTCTTTGACTATAGTTCAGAGTAGTTCACTATCCAATGAGGGGTTTGAGGATTGACTAGATGCTTTGACAGTTGTGGTTAGGGATATCAGTTGATTCAACACGTTTTGAAGACATCCCATATACCCACCAATGAGTTTATTTAGATTGACAGAAAGCTCTTTCATTTCCTTCACAATTTTCTTGTTCCTTTCAAAAATCTTTTCATCTAAGGATGCTAGATAAGGTTGAATCTGAGACACGCTAACTTCTGGTATTTGAGAAGCAACAGGTTCTATAGGAGGAACAACATATTAAGATCTCGAATGCAGTTCTCTCTGCATGTCTTCAACCATACTTCTTAGAGTCTTTACTTCATTACTGAGAAACTTATTTTCAATTCTCACTTCTTGAATCTCATGAATCATCTTAGGTTTTATTTTCCAGATG
The DNA here is from genome assembly GCA_963277665.1 of Viscum album. NCBI lineage: Eukaryota > Viridiplantae > Streptophyta > Magnoliopsida > Santalales > Viscaceae > Viscum > Viscum album. Next base: position 257,678,483 of record OY728139.1, read on the forward strand.
ATTTTCTACAATAAAAGAGAGGCATATTTCTCACTTAAATTTTTCACAAGACGAGGTTTGGTATGCATGAGTTTCTCAAATCCAGATAAGAGAGTGGCAACAAATTCTTTCAAATCATCCTTACTTGCAAAGGATGGTTATTCAGAAAAGGGTTCAAGATGAGGTACAGTTATAGGCTCAGGTTCCTTCTCAGGTACAAAACTGGAGACTGATTTCAACTGAAATAGGGAGGAAAAATCAAGTCTAGTTGTTGTAACCTGCTGTGAATCATTCAAATCATATATACTAGGAAGTTTATACTGAGTGTCTATAGGACTTGACTCAGTTGGATGTGAGGCCTCAATAGACTCAAGATTTGGTGTTTTCTCCACCTCAACAGGTGCCTCCTTCTTAGGACTGAGAGTCTTAGGATCTTGATTTAATTTTGCAGACTCATCTCTGAGTTCCTCACTCATTTCCTATCAAGCCAGCTGAAAGTCTAGCTCCATCCTTTCTTCATCAGAAGGTATTATTTCAGGAAAAAATTGTTCCACAGGGAGTTCCTCAAGGTTGACCTCTTGAAAAATAGGCATCTCTTCCACTATAGGCTCTTCTACTATAGGTTCCTCTGTGGCATGCTTTTCAGATTCTTTTGCAACAGATTCTATTATACCTTCTGGTTGAGTTTCCAAATTATTAACATCTTTAGGAGTAGGTGCTTATTCTTCAAGAACTACATTAGGAAAAGTAGTCCTATCTTTCTCAACAATAACAGCTTCCCTAGATGGCACTATAGCCTCTTCTTCCTCTTCTTCAGGATACTCAAAAATATCATCTGTTACCAAACCAGGATCAGATATGTATTTTGGTCTTGAGGGATAATCCACCAGATTGAATTTCTCATAAATTTTATCATTGTCTTCCACCCATTCCTTCTTCAAAGGATTCCAGTTTATCTTCATTCTTTTGATAATAGCTTTTGACAGGCAGTACTCATTGTCCATAACCACTTCTTCATTGTGTCCAACCACACCTTTTTCAAGAAGAATGGCTGATATTAGCCAAGAGTAAAATAGATAAGTTGACTTGGATGTTACTTTGATCAACTCACAAATATGGTGAATGATATACTTGTAGAGGTTGATCTTATGCACATTTTCCATGAGGTGAATCAAAAAAAAATCTTGATATTTTAACACAACAAAATCAACTTTTCTTGGACTGACCAAATTCTGTACAAACTTAAACAGAAGCCTTGTTTCTCCATCTAATTTAGCATCAATGGCTCTCCTCTGGGTTCCATTTCCAGTTAAGGATTTTAGGGCATCTTCTAAATCAAATAACTTAGTTGAAGGTGGAGTTCCTCTCTAATAATCCTCACATATACCTTAATGAGTTATCCTAAGGCATTCCTCCCATAACCTCAAAGAGAATGAGAATCTTTGGCCATTTACCTAGCTTCTAACAACATAACTCTCACCAGAATCAAATGAGAACTGTACATATTGGTAAAATTGAGCTACTAATCTAGGATAGATGGCTCTATCCACCTTCTAGAACCATTCTAACCATCCTTTTTGTTCTAACACTTTCAATACCAGTGACTTACTAGACATAAGCCACTTGGGGAAAATCTATTTCTCAGGTATAACAACATGGTTTACGAGATTCAGATTTAAAGGTCCTTCAGGTGTCAGCTTAGGTGCAATATTATTCTTCTTCGAGATGCACTTCTCAAGTGTCGATGTTGACAGTCATTTCATTCTTGTAATTCACTGAAGGATTGAGCGAGATAAGGGTTTTAGGAATGAAGAAGGTTCCAAAAAGAGTAGGTAGAAGAAATCTTGAGTGAAGAAATATGTGATACTTGCTTTGTTTTAACATTTAGGAATACCAAACGTCGCTAAAATAAAAAATGTTGGAAACATAAAAGAGGTGAAATAATAACTACCACTATATGGGTTTAAAGAAAAACATAAAGATTTTTTTTATGGTGAGACCATGACTAGTCATTACGGTGAGAGAGTAAATGAGTTTCACGGTGAGACAGTAAACAAGTTTCACGGTGAGACAGTAAGCGATCTTTTCAATGTGTGTTACTATGAGACAGTAATCGTCAGACCGTAAGTACAAAATGCTAATGGTGAGATTGTAAGCATGAAACTTTACGGTGACACAGTAACTGAGAAACTGTAAACATGAAACAGTAAAGTATAACATAGTAAGATATCAACCAGTAAGACTTGAAACAGAAACAAGTAAAGTATCTATTTGAGATTTATCATGCCTATTTCATGTATGATGTAGTCTATTCTCTCAAAGTTTAATGGTTTAGTGAATATATCAGCAAGTTGATATTTAGTACCAATGAATTCCAAAGTGATATCACCCTTTTGATAATGATCTCTCAAAAATTGATTTCTTACATCAAAATGCTTTATCCTAGAATGTGACACAAGATTCTTTGAGATATTAATAGCACTTGTGTTGTCACAATTTATAGGTACATGTCTAAATTGATATCCATAATCTATTAATGTGTGTTTCATCCATAAAATTTCTACACAACAACTACCAGCAGCTATGTATTTAGTTTCTACAGTAGATAATGATACAAAATTTTGTTTCTTACTACACCATGATACTAGTGACTTGCCTAAAAAGTGACATGTTCCAGAGGTTCTTTCTCTATCTAACTTACAACCACCAAAGTCAGCATCAGAATAACTAACTATTTCAAATGACTGTCCTTTTGGATAAAACAGTCCTAGATTGTGTGTTGGATTGAGGTATTTGAAAATTATTTTTATAGCATTTAAATGATATTCCTTAGGGATTTCTTCAAAACGAGCACACATACACACTAAACATAATGTCAGGATGACTACCAGTTAAGTAATTTAAAAATCAAGTCATTCCTCTATAAGTGGTTTGATCAAAAAAATTTCAATCTTCATCAAGATCCAACTTACAAGTGGTACTCATGGGAGTGTCACTACTTTTAGTGTAATCCAATCCAAAACGTTTTATAATATTCTTAGTATATTTACTTTGATTTAAAATAATACCATTTTTATTTTGAAAAACATTAAATCCAAGAAAATATTTTAGTTCTCCTATTAAAATAATTTTAAATTTGTTTTTCATCATTTTAGAAAAATCAACACATAAATAATTCTTTAAAGATCCAAAAATAATGTCATCTATATAAATTTGAACAACTAAAACATCAATAGAAATTCATTTTATAAAAATTATAGGACCATCTATTCCTTTTTTAAAATCTTTGGAAATAATAAAAGTAATCAATCTCTCATACCAAGCTCATGGATCTTTCTTTAAACCATATAAAGCTTTCAACAGTTTAAAAATGTGATTTGGAAAATGAGGGTTTGTAAATCTAGGGGGTTGTTCAATGAAAACATCCTCAACTATATATCCATTTAAAAATGAACTCTTGACATCCATTTGATATATTTTGAAATTCAAATGTGATGCATAGGCAAGCAGAAATCTGATGGATTCAAGACTGGATACCGGTGAAAAGGTCTCCGCATAGTTAATTCCCTTTTCTTGACTATATCTTTGTGCAACTAGTCTAGCCTTGTTTCTAACTATGTTACCAGCTTCATCAACTTTATTCCTAAAAACCCATTAAGTGCCTATGTTCAATGTTTCCTTAGGTATGTCTACTAATTACCAGAATTTATTTCTTTCAAATTTATTTAATTCTTCTTGCATATCCATCACCCAAAATTCATCATTGATATCATCATTGATATTTTTAGGTTCAAGCTGTGAAAGAAAATCTTGATGTTCAACCTAGTTTCTCAGAGAATCTCTAGTTTGTGTCCCTCTACCAAAATCTCCTACTAAAGAATCTAAAAGATGGTTTTTAAGGGTCTATGTTGGTCTAGAAAAGATAGGGCTAGAAATTTCAGGTTCATTTACAGGTTTGGGTTCTACATAAGAAGGTTCTAGAAAATTTCAAAAACTGGTGGTCTTAACATCAGGTTCATTGTTCTTATCATTAAGGTTTAGAATGGACATATCTTCTTCAATATGTTCAAGAGGATTATTAGGTTCATATGGATCAGTTTCATCAAATTTGATGTGTACATATTCTTCTACACATTTGGTTCTCTTATTTAATACTCTATAGGCTTTACATGATATTGAGTAACCTAAGAAAATTCCTTCATCACTTTTAGAAGAAAATTTGTCAAGATTATCTTTAGTGTTGAGAATAAAGAATTTACAACCAAAAACTCTAAAGCAATTAACCTTAGGCTTCCTATTGTTCCAATGCTCATAAGGGGTATTTTTAAGAATTGGTCTAATTAAGACTCTATTGATAATGTAACAAGTTGTATTGACATGTTCATCCAAAAAGTAAATAGGTAAATCATATTCATAGAGCATTTTCCTTGAAATCTCTTGAAGAGTCATATTTCTTCTTTCTACTACACCATTATGTTGAGGTGTTCTAAGAGTAGAGAAGTTGTGAATATATCCATTATATGAGAAATATGATTCAAACTCTCGATTTTCAAACTCATGGCCATGATCAATTCTCAAGGTCATGATCTTAAGTCCACTAAGGTTTTATATAGACTTGGAATATTTAATAAAATAATAACAAGCTTCACTTTTGTGAGCAAGAAAGTATACCCAAATGTACCAAGAAAAGTCATCTACAAGGACATAGACATAGTGATTCCCATTTAAGATATAAACTCCAGATGGTCCAAATAAATCCATGTGAACCAACTCTAGAGGTTGAGAAGTAGAAACATATTTCTTTGATTTGAAAGAAACCTTATTTTGTTTGCCCTTTCGAAAACGATTACATACTTTGTTGAGTTGAAATTACAGTTTAGGTAAGTCTCTAACTAGACATCTCATAGTCAGTTTTCTAAGTGAGTGCATATTTCAGTGTCCTAGACTCCTTTTCCATAGCCAATATTCTTTATGAAAAGCATTTAAACAAGTCACATTTTGTTTAGATATAGAATTCAAATCCACATCATAAACATTTTCATTTCTTAATGTAGTAAATTTCAAATCATTTTTAGAATAAAATACATTACATGAATAATTTTAAAACACAACATTAAATCCATCATCACACAACTGAGAAATGCTAAGAAAATTATACTTTAGTCCATCAACAAATAAAACTTTAGAAATTAAAATTGAATCAGTGTTACCAATCTGGCATAAGATGATGATTTTTCCTTTTGAGTTATCTCCAAATATGACATGTCCTCCATAAAATTTGATTAAGCTCTTAAAGAATGAATAGTCTCCTATCATATGCCTTGAGTATCCACTATCTAAGTACCATATCTTCCTACAAGAAATTTTCAAGAAATTTTCCTACAGAACAGATTTAGATAGAAGATAATTTTGGTACTCATATTTTCTTGGGTCTAGAAAGGTTAGCAAGTAAAACTTTAGGCACCCATATTTTTTTAATGTGTTTCCTTGGTATATAAGAATTTGAATAGCTAGAAAAAGCATAAGAGTTCCCAGAACTTGAACTAGCAGCATACTGTCTAGATTTTGAAATAAATTTATTCTTAAAAATTTGTCTCTGTCCAGGTTGGTATCCTAAACCAGTAGAATACCTTAGTGAAACTTCTTTTCCACGAATTTGAGTTAGAGTATTGTTTCCATTAGTGAACTTCTCTAAGTCTTTTCTAAGTTTCTCATTAGACAATTTGAGTTCAGTATTTTCCTTTAACAGTTTTGCATTATTTTCCTTTTCTACTTCTTGTGCAAATTTGACAGTGCTAGAGCTGTTTCTTTAAAGACTTTATACTTGTCTTTTAGATCATTGCAGGTTTCTTCTAGAATGTTACAGTATTCAAATAAATCTTCACTATACATGTTTTCAGAATCAGAATCATAATTATATCCATAATAATATGATGTAAAAGTAGGAGCATCCAATGTTACCTCGGATGTGCTTGTCATGAAACAAATATTGGATTTTTGATATTTTTCATCCTGAGTGGAATCAGAACCACTTGACCTGTCTTCTAAATAATTCCAAGTTTTTTTCATAGATTTCTTATGTTTTTTTGTCCTTGTACTCATATTTATTCTTGTATTTTAACTTAGGATAGTCATCTTTCAGATGTCCTTTCCTTTTTCATTCATAACAAACTATCTCATCATTTTTATCAGCTTTCTTCCAAACTCTCTTCCAATTACCTTGTTGGTCATACTTACACTTATAATTTGATTTTATGAAAAATTTATTCTTTCTATAAAAATTCTTAAATTGTCTGGATATCTGAGATATTTCAGCATCACTGTCATATGTACCCTCTTCTCTACATGAACTATCACTTGAATCTTGAATTTTCTCTTTGTCCTTGATTTTTGAAGCAGAGGACTTGAAGGCTACTGATTTCTTTCTTGGTTCATAATATTATTCTTTTTTTACCTTCAAATCTTCTTCATACATCATCAACTTACCAATCAGCTCCTTGATAGGTATCTTTCCAATGTCACAAGATTCTCATACAGAGACAGAGGTTCCTCTCCATCTGTCTGGTTGGAATCTTAGTATCCTCATGATTTTCTCCTTTGTTGGAACATATTTTCCAAGTGAGATCATTTTATTGACTATCTCATTAAACCTGAGATACATATTAGAAATATATTTGTCATATTTCATTTTAAAATTATCATACTTAATAGTGTATGTATTTCGTCTCATTTCTTTAAAATTGGTTGTTCCCTTATGGGAAACAACCAGAGTATCCCATATTTCATAAGTAGTCTTAGAAGTAGATATTCGATTAAATTTTTCACCTTCTAAACCACAATACAAGGAATTAATTTCTTTACAATTATTATTGTAATAAGCTTTAGTAGGTTCATCCAAAGTAGTTCTAATAGTTTCTGGAATCTTATAAGGAGTCTCTATAGCAGTCTATATGTCAAATCTCATAGTTTCTAAATGAATTTTCATTTTGATTTTTCATTGGGCATAATTTTTACCATTAAATAAGGGTGTCTTGTTGGTAGCTACAAATTCTAATATGTTATCCATAATACCTAAGTAATATAATGATATAAAAATTTAGAATTAACAGAAATTTTGAGATCTTTAAGATATAACTAAAATCACAGTTGAAAACATTTCACAAATAGAGAGTTTTGAAAAACTTTTATCAAACCTCTGATACCAAATGTTGGTTGGAGTGGATACTCAAGAGAGGGGTGAATTGAGTTCCAATGAAAATTTCTATTTGAAATATTTGTATTAAAACCCCCAAAATCATAAAACAAGGTAAAATACTGTGAATTTATAAATATTGGAAATGTTCAATTTGTTTCTCAAAGATTGAATATTTCTCAGTTAACTTAATCTAAAGATTAAAATAACTTTTGAAATGAACTTACTGGTTTACAAAAATTACAAACACTTTCTAGTTCAACTATTAATGCTACATTAAAACATATTTGAGTTTCAAAGTAAATAGCAGAGGAATATAGAAAAATAGTTTAAACAAAAAAATGAAAAACAATGTTAACTAAGTGGTTCAGTCTCAAGATGAGACTTAGTCCTCTCAAACAGTTTATATAAAACATTGATTCACACCCTAGATTGGGGTTACAACAGTACTCAGATTGTCCAGGTCCTCAGACCTCTACCAAAGTTCTATGTGGGAAAGCAGCAACAACAGCACAGAGGTTGTCCAGGTTTTTAGACCTCTACTAACGTTCTACGTGGGATACACACAGGTATAAAAATGATGGTGTGAGGATTTCAGTATCCAATAGTTCGGCTTAGGAGTTCGTGTGTGTCCAAACAGATAGAAGCACACACTGCTCATAATGTAATAAAAAATATCACAGCAGAGCACTAGTATAGAGATAGGTTTATAATGCTCATGTGTGATGTCAATGTAGATCTAGACTCCTTTGGATTGAAAAAGATGAAGCTTTGAGTCCTTCTCCATAAGTTTTCTATAAAACAAAGTGTCACATTTTTGTTTCTTCACTTCCAGTACAGGTGTTCAGCTTGAATGTGAGAGTATTCCAAGTGGCCCTTGAACCTCCTATTTGAACTTATATTCTTGATTTGTATGAGTGTTCTTCGAGTTCTTCGTGTTCTTCTCTACATGTACACGTGTATATTGTATTCTTCCTTGTGTATATGTCTTCGTGTATTCTTCTTCTTTGTAGTTGCTCAATATTCCTTTTATTTCTCTTTTTCTCTGGCAACGGGAATGATTACATTTTACATGTATGAGGTACGGTTCCCTATCATTCCAATAACCACATTAACTAATACCAGTTGCATTAAAAGCACAAAATTTGACCGTTGGAAATTATATATAAAGACGAAAAAATAGTTTAAGAAATACTGTCACAGTGAGTCATGGAAATGGTGTCTTCTTCACACGGTGTCTAAGTGTCACAATATCTCATGGTCACGGTGTCTCATGGTCACGGTGTCTCATTCACGGTGTCTTGTTAACAATGTCTTGCTTCATGGTGTCTTGATTCACGGTCTCTGGTTTCACGGTGTCTTGTTCATGGTGTCCTACTTCACGGTGAATAGCTCCACGGTGTCTGGCTTCACGGTTTCTTGTTCACGATATCTTAGACTTTTCAAAGTAACTATGTGCAGACTTAAATAAAGATGATAATATAAAGGATTAGACTTAAGAATTTGTTAAAGAAGGCATTTTGAGAATAGATAAAAGATAGTATAATGTAGGTAAATTGAAAATAGAGCAATTAAGATCTTACAAGGCTCTTCTTAAAGTATGAGAAAACTTTAAACATAAATACACATGATTGGATATAATTTATAAAGGTAAAATAAGAAATCATTAAAACATTATTAAATAAGATTTGTGATCATTAAAACATGATTAATACATGAGGATTCAAACACTTAACATTAGTAAACCTTTCAAGATCCTTTTTCAATTGCTCATTAGATAGTTTTTGTTCATTGTCCTCTTTGAGTAATTGAGCATTTTTCTCTTTTTTAGTTGTAAGTTCTGATTTAACAGTTGAAGTAAGATCATGTTGTTTCTTCAAAGATTTGTATTTATCTTTTAATTAATTGCATGTATCTTCATGAATATTACCGTATTCAAACATTACATCATTAGAAATATTTTTAGAGTCACTCTCATCTCCATAATAGTATGAATTATGTACAGGAGAGTCCAGTGTTACCTCAGATGTGTTTGTCATAAAACACATACTGGATTTTTTAGCCTGGTCATCATGTGATAATTCTGAGTCACTTGAACTGTCCTTAGAATCACTCCATGTTGCTTTCATTTCCTTTTTATACTTTCAATCATTTTTCTCATATTTCTTTTTTTACTTGAGCTTGGGACAGTCATCCTTGATATGTCATTTTCACTTACATTCCTAGCAGACAACCTCATCAGACTTGTCACTTCTTTTACAATCTTTCTTCCAACTTCCTATATGATCATATCTTCCCTTGAAGTTAGGATTTATGAAAAAATTATTATTTTTGAAAAGTCTCTTAAACTTTATTTCTAGTTTATCCATCTTCTCATCACTATCAGGTGATGGTTATTCACTACTTAAATTCTCTACGGAAACTTCCACTTTCCCTTTGTCTTTGTGTTTAGAGGTGGTGGTCTTGAATGTAATAGATTTTCATTTTGGTTCATCCACCTCTTCCTTGTTGACTTTAAGTTCCTATTAATACATCATCAGTTTCCCAATGATTTCTTTTATAGGTAGCTTGCTGATATCACATGACTCTCTAATAGAGACAGAGGTTCCTCTCCATCTATCATGTAGGCATCTGAGAATTCTCATGATCTGTTCCTTGGAAGTGACTTCTCTTTTAAGAGAAATAATTTTGTTGAAAATTTCATTGAACCTGAGGTACATGTAAAAAATAGGCTCATTATGTTTCATTTTAAATTTATCTTATTTAATAGTACAAGTATTATGTTTCATTTCTTTCGCACTTGAAGTTCCCTCATGTGAAATAGATAAGGTGTCCCAAATTTCATGGGAAGTTTTACAAACAAAAATTATATTAAATTCTTCATATCCTAAAGAGTAGTATAAAGTATTCATAGCTTTGAAATTGTTATTGTAGGTAGTTTTGGTAGGTTATTACCAAGTGATTTTATCAGTATCATGAATCTTATATTTATCTATAATGGAAGACCAGATTTCAAAGCTCATACTTTCTAAATGCATTTTCATTTTGATTTTCCATTGAACATAATTTTTTCTATTAAAGAATGGTGTTCTCTTGGTTGTAGCACCTCATAATATATTATCAATAATACTGAAATACTTTAAAAGAGATATGAATTTATAATTAATAGAAATTTATAGATTTTTAATGTACAACTAAAATAATAGTTGAATAGGGTAAAAAATAGAGTCTTTATAAATAATCCTCTGATACCAAATGTTGGTCGAAGTATAGTACTCAAGAGGGGGTGAATTGAGTATCTATTCAAATTTTCTGTTTAAAAAGTATTCTAAAAAGGGTTCCCCAAAAAAGTTAAATACATTTCATTTGATCAAGGTTATATTGTTATAAAATTTTGACTATTTAAATAACTTCTTAGAAGATTGATTAATTCTCAGTAATCTTAATATTGGTTAATAAAATTACTTTTGAAGATATTCTAATAATTATAAACTATTATAACTTATTTCCAAGATTAACTATCCAAGAAAATTTAGTAAATTCTGAATTAAATAGTAAAATAGAGTCAACTAAATAGACAACACAACGGATATAAAACAAGTGGTTCAGTCTCAAGCTGAGACCTAATCCACTCTACTTGGTGATCACCTGCCACCAAGAAGTTTATATAAATAAACTAGATAAACAACCTGCATTGTTCTTTAAAATAGTACACAAGACTATTTTGGTCACAAAACCTCTTCCACAGTTTTTTGGGGGTAAACACTAACAAGTCATGCATGGACTTCTTCCACACTTATCTGTGGGAATACCCAGGTGTAAAAATATGTAATAGAAATGATATCTTTTATCCTTCAGTTTGATGCGTGAGATATTGTGTATTTAATACATACACACACACTTCTCGAAATATAAGAGAAATAACACACAACAGAGCAAAATGATGATATAGGGTTAGAAGTGCTCTGACTATTAGTCTATGCATATCTGGACTTCTAAGATGAAACAGATGCAGAAATCAAGTCCCCTCATGGAAAACAGAGTATCGTAAGTCAACTAGATCTGGCTTATGTTCTTCGTGGTATTGACAATGTGAATATATTCTTAACGAGTCTAATCTATGGTTTCTATATTGTTGATTAAATAATTATTCGTGTGTTCTTCAGTAATGTTGAGTTCCATGTGTCACTTCTTGTTTCCAGAAAAACTTGTGTGTACTTCGTTATTACGCTCTATGTGTGTTTTTGTTTCTGGGCCACACTTCTCTTTTATTCTTTGAGTGCATATGTTGGAGCCCATAGGTTTCATGTATTCTACACCTCGTACCTCAAAATTTTAGGTGATATTTCTACAAAGAAACATTAATTATGTTAGTGCATTTAATTTCTACAAAATGACTGTTAGAAATTAAATGAAAAATGAAAAAACAGACTAAGAAATGGTGTTACGGTTTGTCAGAAAATGGTGTCTTTATGAAACGGTGTCTCCATGAAAATGGTGTCTGGATGGTCATAGTGTATGTACGGTCACAGTGTCTGGATTGTCACGGTGTCTTGATGGTCAGGGTGTCTGGATGGTCACGATGTCTAGATAATCACAATGTCTAGATGGTCACTGTGTCTAGATGGTCACGGTTTCTAGATAGTCACGGTTTCTGGATGGTCATGGTGTATGGATGGTCACGGGGTATGGATGGTCATAGTGTCTTGATGGTCATGGTGTATAGGTCCTTTTCCAGAAAAACATAACCGATGGAAGACTCACGTTGTCTCAGACTTAGCCAAATATCTGTATTCAGACATAAGAAGTGATATTCATAGAAATGATTAGACTTAATCATTCATCAAATAAATAATTATAAATAAAATAAAATATAGTGTATATTAATCAGACTGAATTTATAGAAATTAAAATATCAGATAGATTTACTTAATGTATAATGATACTAATCATCTGTACATATGATTTGAGGTAGATTACCCAGGATTAACAGGCTTTACAGAATATATATGATTTGTGATCATTAAAACATGATCAATATATGGGGAGTCCAGCAATTATTATGGGTGATTTTTTTATGTTATCTATTTCCCTAGTAAATAAGATATTCAAGATTAAAATTTTATGTTTGGGGGAGTTAGTTCATTGGAATTGGGATCATGGTAGAATTTGTGTGATCTAAGGGTGAGTCAAATCATTAGTACATTAGTGTTTATGGGTATAGTGTGACAATTAGATTGGCCATTTGAGGATTCAACCATAGAGTTACACTATGATTCCGGTTTGGGAATTTTTGTAGGCTCTTGTATGATTCTACCATACATAAGAGAGTGAATTCTCCTTGATTTTGTGTGGTGGTGTGGTGATGTGTTTCCATTGACATCCAATCATTTTTTGGGAAATTAGATAGAGAAGTTATGACTTAGTTTTTTTCACAGAATCAGATGTATTGAGGTAGGAACTGTGTTAAGAGTATCATATAATATGTGGTTTTGGTGTTCTGGGCATCAGACCATATATTTTTGGACAAAATTGGATGGATCTATTTTTGGTTGTTGGATTTACACAAAGGAATAGTTTTGGTTGTTAAGATGAGTAATTCAATGGTTTTATGGTGAATTGATGGCCTTGGTAGGTTCTGATTATGTTTAGATGACATTCAAATGCTTCTCAAGGACATGAAGCTCTATGGAATGTAGTTTGTAATGACCCATATATTTCAGGTCATTATTTTGAAAGGAAATTTATATTTATTGATCAAAGAAGGGTTTAGATCTTGAACTAGGAACCAAGTATAGATTTTGAGTATTTTTATTTCATTAAATGATGTTTTGGATATCGAACAAGAATTTATCAGTTGTTCAGGATCTTTATGAATCATCATAGTATGGATAGGGTGGTCAAATGTGGAATTTAATCAATATGATTTATTTCATGTTGTGACCCAGGAGGGTCATGCTGTGAAGGAAGTTTATCGGGGGTGCATCCTCCTCTATATAGATGTGATTCATATCGTGAAGGGTGCTTGGAATGATTATTTGTTCCCTAAAGGTCCAAAGGACCTCATAAGGGCCCTTATGCAAGAATCCTTCATTCCACAAACCCACAGTCACACCATACAAAATTTCGTGGCAAGAGGATTCCCCCTCTACTTTGGAATGGTTGCATCGCGACCCATATGATTGCACTGTAAATGAGTCCTCAGTGTGTTTTTAGATGGAGTAAATTCCAACTATTCAAGATCATGGTGTTTTTGGATTTAGGGGGTTTGGGGGGTTTGGTAAAAACCATTCAATATGCCCCCCCTCCTTTAATACTCCATTATAGGGGATGGTTTTATTAAGTTTATCATTTATGGATATTAATTTAGGTGTTATTTTTTTATTAGGGACTCATTCCACCAGATCATGGTGGAATCATGAAAGGATGATGATTCTTTCGTATAGATTAAAGGGGAGGTACTAACATGTTGGTGATACGCTGTTGGATGAGGTTGTAATGTCGAGATTATGTTCAATGAGTTTTTATTATTATGTATACATATTGTTTTATTAATTAATTATTAGTTTTTATAATTTATTAAGTCTTCCATGTGTTGTGATATAGGAGTTTGAGTGGAAGTACACTCTTGGATGATCTTGTTTGAGTCTCGACGGAGTTTTTAGATGCTGTTAACTTCATTTTTTATGCAATTTCCCCTTATGATACAATTTCATATGAATTTTTTTCTTTTTCAAACATTTCTTACATATCTCATGGGTTTGGGAATGGGGAATAAATATCATGAGAGTCCTTAAATGATCTGATGGTGTGGCATTGGTTCCCTAGACTCAGAGTAAGTTCTTTTTAAAACTTTGGATGAATTAGGAATGCTCAGTGAGTATTTCACCGAAGGGTGAGGGTGTTGAGTGAGTCAACATGAGTCCCTATGTAGGTCTTGGGGTACAAAATTAGAGGTCGGATAAACTTGTTTAGTTTATAGATATGGTGAATAGTCATGAGCAATGTGGTCTTGAGCATTTATTAGTGAGAGATTTGTATGTCTCATGTGTGACAATAATCTCCCTCTTGAGGATATAGGTGAGTCTTAGTGTGGGAATGGAGTGGGAGAATTCATTCAAGACTTGAAATATAATGATGGATAAGGTTTCCCTCTCTAATAGGTTGAGATGAATCCCTTACGTCATGTGATATAGGAAGCTAGTGGGGTTGATGGAATTGTTTTAAGTCTTGTAATAGAGATTCCAATGGGGTTATAGATTTTAATTTGACCTCAAATATCAATTCTATGATTTCAATGAGGCTATGGGATATTAGGTGGACAAGGAGTGATAAAATTAGGTTGGTATTGATTAGAATATTTCAGGATTGGTTTGGGGGATGTCCTAAAATTCCAAATAGGAAACACTATGACATGATATGCTAAAAGAGGACTATTAAAGTACATGATAAGCTGGTGAGATCATGTGGTGGGTTTTCTGGTAATTTTTTGTTACATGTGTGTCTAATTCTTTATGTTAATGTTAGGTGATAGACTTTTGTGTGTGTAATGGGATCCGAGGTCTAGGCCCACTATGAGTGAGATATCACTGGATAGACTTCCTTGAGTGAGATAAAAGCCTCATTATGTATGACTTTTTTCCAACAATGATTGAGATGGTTCGTATTGAGACCTATTTGAATAAATGTGAGTGACATGGGATTTCAAACCATAACATGAGTATGATGGTAGTGGTAATACCTCCATGAGTGAGACGGGGTCTAGGATGCGATGTGAAGAGATAAAAGTATGGATTTCCATGAATTATATGGAGTCTAGATTGAGATGTAATATTGAGTTGGACATTGGGTATTCCATGAGTGAGATGGTTTCCACATAAGCATGTGATGTTGTAATGGATGGATGAAACCTTATTTGAGTGAGAAGGTAGAGGTTGATCAATGGATATGTGTCCTTCCAATCGAGATGGGTTGATTGGGATGCTTTGTATGAGACCCTGTTCTTAGGGAGTAGTAGACCAGTCTAAAAATATTCCCAACCATGAGTCTTTGTGTATGGGACTATGAATATAGAACAAGAATACTAGACTTCATTATGGAGATAAAGAAGTTATTATTGGGAATCATATTGGATTGGTCATCACATGGTGTTCAGATGGATTCGTGTATCTCATCGAATGTCATGGAATACTAATTAGAGCAATGTGAATTGATAAGAATTTTTTATTTATGTATTTAATTTCCTCATACACACACATATGATTATATATTTTAGGTTTGATTTATAGTGACCTACTAGGTTATATGGACATATCTAACATGGTCATCTCTATGATCATGTAGAACTTATGTATACCTTCAAGTCATGTAATTAGTCATCCAGCAGATCTAGATGGAGCAGTTGGATGGGTATTAGAGATTGAGATGATCTATAGGTATGGAAGTAGGTACAATGTGTGTATTCTATTATTTTATTTATTTTATACATGTAATCATCCATTAGGTGATCATATGATGTATATTTTTCTGACCATCATTCTATATGACTATATGAACTCTATATAGAATATTGGAGAGTCATTTCACCGAAGGTATTTTTTCAGTGTCCAAAATTATATTTACCCTAACAAGTATAGCACCAGTAAGGGGTCGATCCACAGGTAACTAAGAGGTTATTTTTATCTTGCTTAACTTAGATTGTATTTTTGTTTTAAGTGAAGTTTTATGAATTCAGAGTCGATTTCTGTTGGTTGTTTGGGTACAAAAAGAACAATTTGTTTTTAAGCTTCATTTAACAAATTAATTTCGGGATTGAAATTGAATATGGGAAAATCTGATTTTTATGAAAATAAATATAGAAATTCATTGGGTTTATGTATTTTTGATAAGTTGATTATTAAATCAAATTGCTTATGAGGTTGTGTTGTTCATAATAACCCAACTCTCAGGGTTTAATTTGTAATAAAGTTTCCATAGTCTAGTAAACAATATATTTAGAGTTGAAGAAACTAACTCTTTGGTTCGGTAGTTAGTGTTTAACATATCTTTATTTGGCTTAGTCCATTTTGAGCCGATGGATTATTCCAATGGTCATGGAGTTATTCGTTGTTATTCTTCTTTTGAATCCCTAAAAATTCTACCGTTGGTGCAGTATAGAATTTCTAGTGATAATATGAAGTGATTTAAGAAGAATAAGAAGAGATTATTAAAAAAAACACATTCAGAGCAACTTAATTCAAATTACAACTCATTAGCTTCCACAACCCCAACACACTGGGTGTTTAGTTACACATATTGAAAA
This sequence comes from Viscum album, assembly GCA_963277665.1. NCBI lineage: Eukaryota > Viridiplantae > Streptophyta > Magnoliopsida > Santalales > Viscaceae > Viscum > Viscum album. The sequence goes on from OY728139.1 coordinate 257,694,955, forward strand.
TAATAAACATAAAAATATTGATACCTGATGAAATCATTCTTGGAACTTTGAAAAGGGAATGATTCTTCTATAGACGGAAGAACGGTGTTAGTAATACGGTAGAGCGTCAATCCTTTGGGCCTTCAACCTTTCCTCTATACTTTCTCTCCACAATACCCCCTTAGTCTGGAGACCAAGGCCTCCTTTTATAGAAAAAATAAGTACACGGCGTGTAGCAAAAGTAAATGGCGTGTACTTTTGTCAATACTCTTTTGCCTCCGTTTTCTCCGCTGGTAGGCGGCCTAACACGCCGTCTTTGACTTGGAACATGGAGCCTCCTAGTAGGTGAATGTACAAGGTGTGTAGCGCCACAATACATGGCATGTAGTCTCAAAATTTGGCCACCAAACACTTCTAAAAATTCATACACGACATGTAGAAATGGCACACGGCGGGTCTCCTTCATCCAGCCACATGGGTGTGTAGACTCTTCTAGGACAACAACTGCTTCTAGAATGGTATACACGGTGTGTAAAAATTGAACATGGCATGTCCCGACTTCTGGTTACTTGGGCACGTACTTTTCCTGGTCAACACATGTTTGAGCTTGAAAGTACACGGCGTGTATATAAGTTCACTCCATATAGTTGTAATATTTTTCTCAGTTCTTCCCCATTTTGTGTATTTGGCCATAAACCTCCTGGAAATGAACAAGAGCACCAAAATCAAAGTATTTGTCCACTAAGAAGTAGGTAATTTCTAAAAACTTGTTCTAATTTTTCAATAGAGTATATGAAAAAGTATTCACAAATCGGGTGCATTAAACTCCCCCATACTTAGTCATTTTCTTTCCCTCAAGAGAATATCAACATATAATTAAAATATTATATTATAAGGAAGGAATTCAGTTAGTCATAAATGTAAATAATAATTTATATGAGATAATTTCAAAAGGAAAACAAAATAGTTTCAATTCAGGATATATTCTAATCATTCCTCATATATAATTAAATTAACTACTTTCAACCTTTTTTAACACATGTTTCAAAATTTCAAAAATAAGCAAGCCACTTAATGATTTAACTCACCAATAGAATACTCAACACTCAAGAAGTTTTAAATAAATTTTTTTCTCAATCAATGATATATATACTCTATCCATAGTTTTGCAAGAAATCTAGTTCTTCACTTCAGAAAAATTGACTTACAAAAATAATAAGGTATTTTCAATAAGGATAAGATGTTTTTGTGGCTAAAGGTTGGTATGTAAAGATGTGAAAATTACTCCGAGGCTTGAAAGAGGAGGCTAAATTCTTTAAATAACAATGCATGATATTCAAAAATTAAGCTCATTGTAAAAACGTCCTCCACAAGCTTTATCATAGAATCCCATCACCACCATTCCCTTAGTTGAGTATGTAGGGTTCACAAGCCAATAATTGAGTATAAGGTCCCTTTGTTTGTACCATTTTTTTCACAATAAAGGGGACCTCTCAGAATGTCCATGAATAGAGGTTTGGAACCCTTTTTTCACAGATGATCAAGAGGCTCTCACCCAAACTTAATTTCTTGACAATTCATGAAATTATTCCATGAGTTACCAATCCCTTATTTTAAGATCAAATAAATAATCATGCACAATCATAAAATAATTAGGGTAGGAAGGAAAATAAGCTTGTGTGATGGCTTCTTATAAAGTCTTTTAATGGTATCTAAGGGCTTCATGAAGATAAAATATAGGATGGGTCTCAAGATAAAGAGGTTTAAACAATATAATGCCTCAATCATTTTATTGTAATTCAGAAATTCCTCATGTTTTGAAAATGAAACGTGCAAATTCTAGTAGTTATGTATATTCTAAGAATCTATAAAGAAATAGGGTATTATAAAGAATATGAAAAAAGGGTTTAGAATTCCCTTCAGGAGTGGGAAAAACAAATAAAGAGACAATCAGGTCATGACTTGCATGTAATTGATTAGTCTAATTGATGTTATTATCCACGGATTTCAAGTTTTAATTATATTATATCAGCAATAATTTTAAAATACTTAAGAACCAAAATAATCATGCAATTTTTTAAAAAAATTTCCCACTTCATCTTATTATTTAAAAATATGATTGACAAAAATTGTCTTCACATATTAAAATATAACTTTTAATAATGATGTCTCCTAGAATCTGAAAAGGAAAAAGACTAAATAGTTGCGGAGAAGCCCCCTATACTTAAAACTGCATGTGGTCCACCAAGTGCCCAAAAAGAGGAACAAGGGAAGGTGGGGACACAATAGCGAACCAGAACAAGGGGATGTAAAGAAATAAGTAAACGCAAGAAATAAAATTAATCAATACTCCCCTTGTAATTAGGTGTAAAAAACAAAATGTGATGTAAAAGTGCATCCCAAAACCTGATAGAGTACCTGTGATGGGGGAAGAAAGAGAACACTGCAAGCATGAATAACAAACATAGGAATAAGATATCACAAAAATATATATATAATGAAACTCATGTGTCCCAAAACCAGTCAGGGGGTCACCTTAGAAGATACATCATCCAGTACAGAACCAGCCGGTAGAGAGGGATCAGGATTCATGGAAGCGGGAGGCTCGGACTTTGCATCTCGAAGGGAAGCCGAATAAGTAGGATTCATGGGTGCTGGAATAGGAATATGAGGCTCTAAAGCACTCCCTGGACTAGAAATAGTGGTGGCGGAAATAGTAGTAGCATCTGGGCCTACATTAGATAGTAGAACTGAATCCATGTCCAGTGAAGTAAATGGTGGTGGAGCTAAAGTAGAAGGGCTAGGAGCCGAGGTAGAGGCAGGTGGTGGGGGAAGTAGAATTCCAAGATGATGATTAATAAGCCCCAATATCTGAACCATCTAGTCCTAGCATCTATCAATACAAACCAAATGATGCTCTATCACGGTTAGGTAGAGGGAAAGGGCGAAATCAACTGAGGGAGCGGAGGTAGGTGGGGATGGTGGTGGAACAAAATAAGGAAGGCTATAAGAGGTGGTTTCAGTAGAAGGGAGTGGTGGGGAAGCTAGTGGGGGTGGGGAAGGAGGTGGTGGCGTATCGGCGGGCAGTTCAGGAGGGTCATCAGGTGGATGGGCTGGATCCTGGTCAAGAACGTAGGCACCCCCTACTTCCGGACCAATCCCATGCGAATAATCATGAGATAGTCCATCCGCTGGGGTGAACCTAACAGGTCATGTGGTAGGGAAGCCTCAAAGACCCTGAGGTGATGTGCAAGGAGTGTGGAATAAAACCCACCGTTCAGGTTTCCATGGCGGCTGGTAAACATAGCATGATAATAGGAGGCAGCTAGATAAGGGAGGTCCGGGTGGTCCTGCAAGATGAAACAGGTAAGGAGAACCATGTCATGACCGGTCACGACCCACATATACTCATGGAAAGGGAAAATAATTGCACTAAAGCACCGGTGGGTGATACTAAGGAAGGGTTCAGTGATGAGGGTACTCTTCTACGAGGTAGGGGTGTAGCGGTGGCCAGGCCCAGCAATCTCCTGCCACATAGCCACAAGCTCCAAGCGCTCAGGCATGGTCAGGGTAGAAACATGGGGTGGGGTGATGGGATGAGGGTATAAAATGCACCCTCAGCCAAACTCTGTCATGGTGAGGGAAAATCGTCGGCCGCCCAGCCGAAACCGAACCACGGGTACCGCATCACCAGGTGTCTCCTGGTACTCACTCCGTCAAACTCGAACGAGGAAGCAAACTCCAAAAATAAATCCGGGAATATAGAAGTGATGAACTGGAAAATAGCGAGCAGTGGAGTGTGTCCAAATAGATCCTCTAACTTTCCCTAGATTCCTAGATGCTAAGGAATGTTGTTGTCGAGGTAGCGGCCACTCAACGGAATCAAACGGAAAGAGAAGCGTCGAACCTTGTCATGTGCCAGATCGGTGATCGAGAACACCATACAGGGGTAGGGAACACCTGTAGGCCCTGACCCAGGTAGAGGTGCAGTAGAAGGATCTAGCTCTGGGGGTGTATCTGCTGAAGTATACGAAGCCTCGTTGGATAAAATGGTTGATGTGGGGCCAGCAGATATCAAAGGGGGCGTAGAAAGTGTGGTAGCTCATGTAAAAGAAACTCCGGTGATCAAAATCTCGGTATGGGGTGGTGGAGTCACAACACTACTAGAACCAGCCTCTACTGAGGTAGTGGGTGGTGGAAGGATGGCCAACGGAGGGATCTCGTAGACCGGAGTGGCTAGTTCTGGCTGCGACGCAGGCCGGAGTCGAATCTGACGATAAATGGGCCTCTCATCCCCTGTGGCGGAGGCTGGCCATTTACCATGAGAAGGATCTCAGTCTTCCATAACCTAAAAGAGAAAGAAAAACCAAAAATAGAAAATTAAAATAAAATAAAACAAAGAAAATTTGAGAAAACTAAAAATATAAAAGTACATGGTGTGTATATCTAGAGTACACAGCATGTAGTGAAACCTGTAAAGCATCCTGTGTTATCTGGATAAAAACGGCGAGGGAGCAGAAGATAGACCAGGGAAGGGTACACGGCATGTACCTAAAAAACAAGTCGTGTTCATGTAGAGTGGATATGGTCATGTATTTCCAAAAACACGACCATGTTTTTAAGAATTTTAATAATAAAGGACACACCGTGTATGGATCAGACACAGCGTGTTCATCATCAGAGGAACATGGTCGTGTGGGGGGCTAGGCACGGGCTGGATAAAAGAAAGGGTATAAATGGCGTGTACCAAACAAACATTCCATGTATATGAACATGGTATGCAAGGTCGTCTTCAGTGCTACACACGGAGGGGCCAAAAGAAATGACCTACATGGCGTGTTCCGAACACACACGTCATGTATGTGAAAATGGTGCGTGAGGCCGTGTACAAAGGAACTCAGGCACGATTGGGCCTAGTACATGTTCTGTACCAAACATACACACCGTGAATATTCAAATTTTGAAGCATTCCATGTGTAGTTGTGTACAACAGTACATGGCATGTGATCTTCATTTTGTGGTTGTGTATCATGGAAGCTGATTGGTCGGCCGATTCCGAAATCACCCTAAACACTTCTATAACCTTGAAATAAATGGAGAAGAAGTGCATACCTAGACCGAGGATTGGAATGCGGTATAAATCAGAACTTGAAACGCCCAAAATTGACGGATTTGGGAGGAGGGAGTTCGGGTATCATACAGGAGAAGAAATGGGAAGAAGGGGGAGCTCTACGCGACACGACCTGAAGCCAGGTGATCTGTGGCTTATATAGCTGAAGTACAGGGCGTGTACATCGGGACTACACACTGTCTATCTCAATATATATATATATATTTAATATAATATATATATAATAATTATATTAAACTATATAATAATTTGTATTAATAATTAAAAACAATAAAAAAATGTATACATATATATAAATATACAAATTTTAAAAATAAAACTAAACACGAAATGTAGTGGGAAAATAAACGGTGTGTTTTTTAAAATTATAAAAAGAGAAGTATGACCTTTGGTCTGGTGCTTGGGGTGAGGTTTGAACAGGCGATCGGTTGTTCTTAACAGAAGCCCTCAACCACTGGAGCGAAGGTTGTACTGATGCCCATATTTTTCATTTATATACATTTAATCTATACATCTTATACACACGGGAATAAAGAAATGCACGACATGTGGTTTTGAATTATACAGGAAGGGGATGAAGCAGGGAGATTATCCAAGTTTGAACCCGAGTCTTTTGGATCCAGGGTTAAGACTTTGCCAATTTTCCAACTTCATCCGCATGACTTACTTTATATGAAAAAGTTTTACATTTAATAAGGAAAAAAATATGTCACACATGACGTATATCTAAAGACACATCATGTGGTTTTATTAAAAGGGTAAATGATGGAAATGGAGCAGTTGTCAGGATTTGAAATCAGGTCTTTTGGAGCTGGGTTTTGATCATGGCCAACCAACCCATCCCCATCATGGATTTTCTTATAAGATAATATATATATGAAATTTACTACACATGTTATGTAATAAAATATAAAAAGGAGGAACCTAGTTCTGAAGGTAGGTCGGGAGGATTCAAACCGGTGACGGCTCGGATAAACTCCAATGACTTTACCATCGACACCGGCATCATCCCTGTTTATACTTATCTACTCTATATATTTGTAATAGTTTAAAAATTTAAAAGAAAAAAGTACACACCATGTATATAGGTGGTACATGGCATGTATCCTCTGGGTTGCCTCCCAGGAAGCGCCTTTGTTTTAGGCCGTTGCCTTGACCGACTTACCTCATTTAACTGAGTTCTATGGTGGATAAGGGTCCCAATAGTAGCCACCCTGGCTTTCTAGGAATTTTAGTCTCTCTAGATCTTCTTCAACTGGAATTTTTGGAATGATAAAGTTATCAGAAATAAAAGAACATACTAGATCATCCACTACGCGATCATCCATGGTAGTTATCACAGAAGATTCCTCATGATCAGGAGAGGAGGCATGCTTGATGGCCTTGAGGACATTGTAGGAGACTTTCTTGTCTCCTACCTGGAAAATCAACTCCCCATGGTGCACGTCGGTGAGTGCCTACTTAGTTTCTGATAAAGGTATTCCATGTATAAGAGGTGGTTCCTTGTCATCCTCCATGTTAAGGATGATGAAATCAGCTGGAAGGATCAACAGACCCACCTTGAGGAGCACGTCCTCCAGTAGTCCCTTCAAATGTTTGATGGATTGATCAGCAAGTTAAAGGGCTACTCAAGTAGGCTTCAAATCATATAGACCAAGCTTCTTGAAAACTCTAAGGGGCATGAGGTTCAGGCTAGCCCCTAAGTCACAGAGAGCCTTCCCAAACTTGCATGGTTCAATGGTATAAGGAATAGTAAAACTACCTGGATCCTGGAGTTTGGGAGGAATTGAGTGTTGGACGACTACAGAACACTCCTTGGTTAGGGAAATGGTTTCCATGTCCTCCATATTTCTTATATTGGAGAGTATTTCCTTTATGAAATTGGCGTATGTATGCATCTGCATCAATGCCTCTACAAATGGGATGTTTATGTGCAGCTTCTTGAACATGTGCATGAATTTTCCAAACTGGTGGTCTAGCTTTCTATATTTCAATTTCTCTAAAAATGGTATGGTAAGTACAAAAGGTTTGACTACCTCCTTCTCTATATTCTATGAAGCCTCCTTCTATGGGCTTTTGGATGAGGAGGGGTTGGTAATGGTTCCTTCTTCATGGGATGTAGATGCACCTGGCTGTGCTAGTTGGTTCTGTTGGAGATCTTTTCCACTCCAGAGTATGATAGCATGGGCTTCCTTCCTCGGGTTCTTCTCTGTATTGCCCAATAGAGTACTGGGTTCCCTTCCTCAGAGTTGGTTGGCCAACTCGCCAATTTTGTTCTCCAGGCCTAGTATTGACTCCTCCTGATTTTGGAACCTGGTCTCAGAAGTAGATATTAATTTGGTCATAAGATCCTTTAACCTTGAGGTGTTCTCCTAGAAAAAATGTAGTTGAGCTGGGGGAGGTGGTGGTTTTCGTGGCTATTATGGGTGAGGGTTCTGATACCCTTGCTATTGATAAGAGCCCTGTTGGGGATGTTGTTTCCTCTGGTACTGATTCTGATAGGAAGGTTGGTTGTAGCCGGGGAGTCACTAGGGTAATGGATTTTGCTGTTGTTGGCCCCAGCCCGTGTTTTGCTGATCACGCCATGCCGAGTTCTGGTACTGCTGGTACTGGTTCGGTCCTTGGTTTTGTGCAACATAACTTACCACGTTTTTCGATGGGCCTCCAGCAGAACTCGAAAATTCTCCCATTATGTGGTTATCACCACATTCACTGTATGTCGGATGGTTCACCGCATATACTTGGGATGTTCCCTTTAGACTGAGAGCATCGATCTTCTTGGAAACAGCGTCCAACTAGGCAGTTGGCATAGTATTCGCATCTATTTTTATGCATACCTTGTTTCTATGTTCCCCGTTCAGAATGCCATTAGAATCTGTTGGTAGACATATCTTCCAGTAGTTTGAATAGTTCTTTAGGGGACTTCCTCATTACTGCACCTCCAGCAGCAGCATCCACCACAGACTTGGTATTAGTTTCCAACCCTCCATAGAAGGTTTGGACTTGCATCCAAAGTGTAAGTCCATGGTGTGGGCACTTGCACAACATATCCTTGAAGCGCTCCCAGGAGTCGTACAATGATTCATCATCATGCTGCTGAAAATTGTGGATCTCATTCCGTAGTGTCACAATCTTTAAGGGTGGGAAGTATTTGGATTGAAATACCTAGGCTAGATCATCCCAGACGAGGATGGATCGTTGTGGAAATCCTTTAATCCAGTATTCAACCTTATCCATTAGAGATAATGGGAATAGGTTAAGATAGATGGCGTCGGTGGACACTCCGTGGTAACGGAACGTGTCGCAGGCCTCCCTAAAATTGGAGAGATGAGCATTGGGATCCTCGCTGGGTAGGCCGCCGAATTGAAAAGTGTTCTGGATCAGCTACATGATAGCAGGTTTGATCTCAAAATTTTGGGCTTGCAACGGTGGTCGGACGATACCCGTATCAGCTCTGTGGATTGATGGAAAACCATACTCTATGAGAGTACGACATGGAGGTGGCTGCTGAGGAAGGGTAACTGGCATAAATTGTTGGTCCTGAGGGGCGTAGTATGGCCCCTGACCTTGGTTGAAATATGGAATCCACTCTGGTTGGAATTGTTGGAGTTTCTATGGGCCATATCCTAGAGCAAGTGGAACTTGCTGGTTCCGGTTGTCATCTGGTCCCAGCTAATGTCCATCTCCTTGGAAAAAAGCTGGATTTCCTTCCTCATTTTGTTCCAGTGGAGTGGTTTGGTTTTGTTCATCCATTAGTGCTCATTGGTGCCTCAAAAATTTCTGTTCGATCTCTGGGTAAGTTGGAGAAACCCTGATGACTCAGTGTTCTTGGAACGCGTGCGGTGGCCGCTCATACACCTAAATATCTACAAAAATTAAAACAAAACACCAAGGGTAAATGAGGAAAAGGAAATATAAAAAGAAATATGATTAGAAAAGAGATTTTTTTTGAATTTTTGATTTTATTTTCAATAAAATTTGACAAAAATTTAATTTAAACAAGAATAAAATTGACTCTAAAGTCCCCGAAAACGGTGCCAAATTTTTTTGAGTCATTTCACTGAAGGTATGTTTTTGGTGTCCCAAATTATATTTACCTCAACAAGTATAGTACCAATAAGGGGTTGATCCATAAGGAACTAAGAGCTTATTTTTATCATTCTTAACTTAGTTTATATTTTTTTAAGTGAAGTTTTCTAAATTAAGAGTCGATTTCTGTTGGTTGTTTGGGTACAAAAAGAACAATTTGTTTTTAAGCTTCTTTTAAAAAATTAATTTTTGGAATGAAAGTGAATATGGGAAAATCTTATTTTTATGCAAATAAAGATAGAAATGTGTTGGGGTTATGGATTTTTGATAATTTGATTACTAAATCAAATTGCTTATGAGGTTGTTTTGTTCATAATAACCGAACTCTTTGGGTTTAATTTGTAATAAATTTTCCTTGGTCTGGTAAACTTTATATTTAGAGCTAAAGAAACTAACTTCTTGGTCCGGTAGTTAGTGTTTAACATATCTTTATTTGGATTAGTTTATTTTGAGCTGACATATACTTTCAATGGCCATGGAGTTATTCATTGTTATTCTTCCTTTGAATCCCTAAAAATTCTTCCCTTGGTCCAGTACATAATTTCAAGTGATAATATGAAGCGATTTAAGATGAATAAGAAGAGATTATTAAAACAAACACATTCAGAGAAACTTAATTCAAATTACAACTCATAATCTTCCACAACCCCAACACACTAGGTGTTTAGTTATACATATTGAAAATAATAAACACAAAACTGTTGATACCTTATGAAATTATGCTTAGAACTTTGAAAAAGGAATGATTCTTCGGTAGATGGAAGAACGGTGGTAGTACGACGGAAGAGCATCAATCCTTCAGTCCTTCAACCTTTCCTCTAAACTTTCTCTCCACACCACCCCCTTAGTCTAGAAGTCAAGGCCTCCATTTATAGAAAAAATAAGTACACGGCGTGTGCTTTTGTCAACGCACTTTTGCCTCCATTTTCTCCGCTGGTAGGCAGCCTAACACGCCATCTTTGACTTGGAACACAACGCCGCCTGGTAGGTGAATGTAAATGGCATGTATCGCCTCCATACACAACGTGTAGTCTCAAAATTCGGCCACCAACTGCTTCTAGAAATTCATACACGGTGTGTATAAATGGCACACAGTGTGTCTCCTTCAGACGCCACATGGGCGTGCAGACTCTTCTCGGCCACCAACTGCTTCTAAAATAGTATACACAGCGTGTAAAAATTGAACATGGTGTGTCCCGACTTCAGGTTACTTGGTAATGTACTTGTCCTGGTCAACCCGTGCCTGAACTTGAAAGTACATGGCGTGTATATAAGTACACGCCTTATAGTTGTAAATTTTTGCTCAGTTCTTCCCCATTTTGTCTATTTTGCCATAAACCTCCAAGAAATGAACAAGAGTACCAAAATCAATGTATTTTCCTAATAAGTAGTAGGTAATTTCTAAAAACTTTTTCTAATTTTTCAATACAGTATAGGAAAAGGTATACACAAATAGGGTGCATCAAATACAGTACCATATTTTGGTTTATTAATTTATATGTACTCTAATTTTTATAATGGATGATTGTTTAGTTATTTTTTCTATTTTATTACTCTAATTTAATGTCTTAGTCTCTCAAATATCTATATTATCCCCTCACCTCTAGTCAAAAGCCTTTGTCGAATGGGTAGGTGTGCCTAAGGTCACGTGGCACTCTATCTTAGATGGGAATTTAAATAAATTCCATTTTCATGGTCTATACCCATACATTTCATCCAATGAAATTGGGACTAAATAAATCAATTAAAAACAATGATTCCACCGCCATTTTTAATCTATTAATGATGAATTGTTTATCAAATAATGAGGATTGATATCACTATCACAAAACTTATATGAAATAATCAAATTTAAAAACATATGATGATGCAAATGAAAAATAATAGACAAATATATTTTAAGTAAATAATCATAATTAAATATTATAAAAGTTAATATATATGAATAATTTTTTAAAGTAATTTATTTATATGATTATATTATTTATAAATTACATTATTGCATTTTTGTGGGAGTTATGATTAAAGTTAAGGCTTTATTTTCTAATCATTCATTCAAATTGACATTGTCCATGAATTTCCATCATGGTAATTTTTATATTAGTACTATCTAAAAACCCATATTTATTTCAACTATGGTTATTGTTGGTTTTTCATGTCTTCTTACCATTTTCGCTCTCATTGGTTCATAATTCACCTCAAATTACACCTATAAGTGGAACCAACCTTGTCTCTTTTTTTTATCGAAAATCATCCAGGTCAATGATTTTCATTTGTTTTATTTATATCTTTACACCTTGTTCTATGATGTATTAAGGCCATTTTTATTAACTTTAACTTTATTTTAAATCATATTAAGGGAATCTTGTAACCCTCTTTAACATTTTACACAAGATTAATTTTTACCATCATTTTCTTTTCTTTTAATTACAAAATTTTCTTTATATGTTTTCAATCTTCTACAAAATAATTTTTATTTAATTTATAATTTTTTTAAAACCATTGATTTGTAAATTATTCCCTTTTAATCTAAATGTTATAAAAAATGTAATGAATATTTCTTCCTATTTTCCAAACAATTTTCTAATGTTCTTCTAATGTATTTTTCATTTTTATTAATATGCTTTATTGATTATTATGATGCACTAGGGATATGTTTTAATGAAATAATCCTTTTTTTGTCACTTGTATTTATTTATTCTTGTGTGATTTTTATTGAAATAAATTTCTTTCTCATATATTATTTATATTATGGTTTAATTATGAGTGAAATCATGTTCAACAAGAAAACATATGTATTTTATATCATTATGTTTAGGGTGGGTCTGATATGGCCCCCCAATACATTGGGTAATGTTTTATATCTCATGATATGTTATTTTAAGGGACATTGGTGGTTATACCTATATATTATGTTATGGAACATAAGTGGTTAACCCAGAACACTATGATATGAATGTATTGGTGGTTAACTTTGAACAGGTTTATGAATTTCTATTCTTATTTTTTTGTCACATTAATGAGTGATGTAGTTATGTTTCATGATTATTATCATAAAATTCCAAAAATCCTAATTCATGCTAATGATTTTATATTTCATTATATTTTCTTACTACTTTGAGGATGAATTTATTATTATATTTAAATTCATACATGTTATTTCATACTTATTATTTTATAATCATTTTTATGATTACCAATGCTGACTTGATCAATATCTATTATATCTTACCCCTTACAGAGTGTCTGATCCCACCTGTTTCTAATTTTTCTAATATCCAAGTAATAAAGAATGGTATTATATATAATATGTCTAGAATGATATAATAGGTGAAGAATGTTTTTAGAGATGTTAAATACTAATTATAAAATAAGAAGTTAATGTATTTAATAACTAGTGATGTTAAACATATAAGTTATGGGTGTGTGATATATAGTGAAATTTAATGAATATTCATGTATAATGATTAATTAAGTATATATATTATGGTTGAATCATCTTAGTTGGAATTAGATAAGATTTTATTTAATAATTTGGATTAGTTTATAAAGAATAAGGGGATAAAAACAAAACCACACAAGGTTGTACCAAAAGTGTTATTAGATAAACCAAGAGTGTCATAATTTTATCCTAATATGTTATAAGTTAAAAATAATGTGTCATAATTTAAGATATCTTAAGATTTATTTTTATTATCATATAATTTTTTATTATGGATATTATTGTGTATTAATCAATCTATCATTTTTTTGTTCAATTCAATGGCTGCAATTAACAGAAATTAAGTAGAAAACATTTGTGATGTAAAATAAAATGATTGTACTAATGATAAAGAAAATAAAGGAGATGGAATTAAAAATCTCATTTCTATCCCCACCCAGATCTCTCAAGTTATGAAAAATTACATGAATATTGTTTAACTCCCAAATGCATCAAGGAATGGTTAACTTTCCGTTGATTCAAACATTCAACAATGTCCAATATACTTAATCCCCTAATTTTTGAGAAGTGGTTAGGTATAATAGAAAATATATGTTTTGTTCTTTAGTCATCATAGAATTAAATTTTTGTTTTTTTTTTAATTTTTTGTTAAGATGAATCGATGGTAAACTCTCATTAATAACACAAGTAAAAAAAGAAATTGTCTTCGATGAATAGGAGGAGTTGAAGAGGATATTTCTCTATAAATAGTTTCCTCAAATTATTATAATTAAAGTCGAGATAGAATACCTTGATTATAATCAAAAGGAGGAATAATACATTGGAACCTATGAATCCAAATTTAGGATACACTCAAGTTATGCCTTTGGTCTTCTCTTTTTTCTTGGGAGAAAAAATCATTCATTTAATTAGTGGTTAAGAAAATTTCCACAAATGGTGTTATCTATATGAGAATTTGATAGCTATGAGGAAATTGATAAATATGATATCAAGGTTGAAGTAGAAATATGAGACACTTTTACATGATTTTTGGGGGTTAAAAATATGAAATTGTTTCATGTGTGTAAAAGAAGGCCGTTAAGAACATGAATGTAGGCATGATATGAAGAGACAAAACAACATAGTTTAAAATAAGGACACTCCAGATAATTCACCTCTAACTATTTAATGTTTTAAATATAATTAATTTGGTAACTATATAGATAAATACTCCAACCCAAAGATTAATGAGGACAATAAATGTTAAAAAACATTAATTCCAAGGGATAAAGGGAAAATTTATTTGATCACTACCATCGGCATGGATAACAAAAATGATGTATTGATAGGTACACTTATCATCTAAACAAAAAATTTAGAAACATTATTTGATTTAAGATATACATTATTTTTAATATCAGGAAATTTTTATAAAATAATTAATTCACCACCCCATTGATTAGATATTAAATTATCTATGAAAACATGAGTTGGTATGATGATTGCCTCCCAATTCCACTATTACTCCATTTTTATGGTTTTTAATGATGTTATTCCAACAAATATATTTATTCTACCTTTGTTCAAATTTAAGATGATTTTAGGTATGGAAAATATATTTCCAAATATATCCTATATCAGTTTTCATGATAGGAAAATCAGATTTCATATCCCAAATCAACCCATAATATTCTATCAATTGAAGACTCGCTATGGACCCCCTATTGAAATTCCTTCCCTTATATGGGTATTAATACCAAATCATTATATGTATTTAAATCAAATCATTTGGGAGAGACTCAATATTTAAGATATACCAATTCTTCTATAATATTTCATTATATTTTCAAATGTTTTTGTCTTCCCCCAAATCATAGGGTTATGTTTTCAATTGAACTCATACCTGGTACTAGGATGATATCAAAGTTTCCTTATATATTGGATCCTCTTGAATTTGAGGTATTAAAGAAGAAACTATAAGATAATTATGATAAAGGTTTTATACACCCGTGTTCTTCACCCTAGTGTGTATAAATCCTCTTTTTTAAGAATAAGGATATATTAATGTGTGTTTACATTGATTATCATGAAAATAACAAGATCATGATTAATTTGAAGTATTCTATTCCCAGTATTAACAACTTTTTCTATCAACTATGATGGGATCAATACTTCTCAAATACTGACCTCCAATCCATATATCATAAATTTATGGTGAATATTGTTACCCCATAATTTTAAATAAATTACTCTATTATTTTTAATATAAATATCCATTAAATAAAACCAGTGTATCAAAATTTTAGTATCTTTAGGAAACCCAGTTCATAATACATCAAAAATAAAATAAAAAATAACATATTTATTTTATTATCCTTAATGAAAACCTAAATCCCTTTAATATCCTAAAACTATATAGGATAGCCTAGGAAATTAATAAAATAAAGGTGTGATTTATAAATCCTAGTAACGGAATAAACATGACAATGGGGAATAACATGTGAGTAAAACATCATAACATGATATAATGAATGGGAAGGCTCATGAATAATCACATGGTAGCATAAAAAAATAACATGGTATTATAATATCAATGAATCATAGGAAAGTGGTAGCAATATATGACTATGCATAAGTTTGGGATAATCACCAAAGCTGCATCACATGGTGGATAGAGCCCCGCCATAGATTAGGTTTACTAAATAATACCTTACATGATGTCTCATGATAAATTAACATTACCTAATTAATTTGATCACTATTTGGGTGAACCAATAATAACATCTACATTCTTATTTATTCCATAAAAAGAAATCAATATTACAGAATAAACATAAAATTACCCATGGAAAGAAATGGGATGAATTTAAGAAATGAAATTTTGGCATATATTACCCCATAAAAGGAAGGTAGAATAATATAGTTATATATTTAACATACATATTTATAAAATTTAGAATCATTTAATAACATATAATAAATATATAAATATATTTATAGAGAGTAAGTACATAACCCAAAGAATAAGGGTTGTTCGAAGAGATATCTTACCTCATTCCTAAATCCATTTTTTACTTGCACTTAAATTCTTGTATAATAAAATTAGATTAATTAATTAATAATTTGAGAAAATTTTCCATCTATATTTAATTTTTTATAATTTTATAATTTTTATTAAATATTATTAAAATTAGATATAAATTTTAATTTTGTTCTTATGTGAGTATTCATTTCATGTTTCTAAGGTTGGATCTATTGGGGATAATTATTGAAGTGCCTATAAAATGGAATGATAACTCTATAGGTGACATGAAATGGTATTAATGACCTTCCTTAAATTTATGTTCTCCAAAATTTCCGTTTCTTCTGATATAGGGTCAATTAATTTAGTTAAAAAGTTAGTGTTATACAGTTAGTTTATCTAGGTTGTTTTACTGACCATCAAAAACTAGTTTTTTATAGTTAATATTATGGAAATATATTCAATAAGGAATGTGAAAAATATATAATATACATAATTAGTTCATTTCAAACCATTATAAGCTAATTTAAATCTTCCATTAAGGTGGTAGTGGAAAATGAAAACTCATCATCCATGAAGACAGTGAACTATCATAATATGGAAAATGGTTTTGTTTTTCTTTAAATAATAGGATATGAGAAAGGGTCTTATAGTAGATATTACATTATAAATATAAAATTATATTATACATATGATATTGGGGTCATTATTATATGTTTTAAGAGGCAGGTTAGGAGAAGGTAAAATAATAAAATAATTTAAAAGAGGTAAATTGAAATTATTACATCTTATATGTTGTCTCCTTTAAATACCTTTTAAGGAACCTTGAAATGTTATTTGAATGAGACCCATAGAACTATGTCATGGGATATGGGTTTGGGAAGGTAATTTATTAAAAATTGGGTACAATTACAGGCTTAAAATGTGTGGGGGAGAAGGGGTAGTCGGGGATCGTATTTATAAAGGGATGAGAGGTTTGTTTGTATATTATATTCATTAGTTTATTATTTTGGATCAAGACTACCAATAATATTAATTATTGTGAATATATATATTAAATGGTTCCTTTTATTTATTAATAATTATTCTTACATTATAAATGAATCAATTATTCATGTATTTAGCTTCAAATGTTAAATTCAATATTTAACGGTATTTCACTATTCAATAAAATTCAATTATTTTGGAAAAATACCAAAATTTGACCCTAAAGATTTTTAAATGTATAGATTATAAATATTAAATCAATTTTAATAAAATAATTTTATGAATTTTATTAGATTAATTTTTAACTAAAATCTGCATCTATTTGAGAAAACCAATTTTCGTATTATGATTGATTTTCAAAAACTTTTTAAAATTACTTATAGTATCATAAAAGTACCTTACCATTATTATAAAATATAATAATAATTTATAAATCCATTTTATGAAATTGTAATTTCATTTAAATAATTATATTTATTATGAAATATTAATTAAAAAATCGTTTTAAAAAAATACAATCATTTAATTTATCATTTTTAAAACATTTATTAATGTATACCATGATATAAATATATTTTTTGTTTTAAAAGATAAATAAATTATATTTTTACCTTCCTTAGGTTAGGATATTATTATAAAAGTAATATTACTATTCCCAATGTTTAAACTACTATTCTGACGGTCATGTTACTATTCCAATGACCCAATTACTATTCCAGGGGTTATATTTTTAATGATCATATGGGTTTCATAATTCCTATAAATAACTCATGTATCATTAATTATTTATTTACTTATATTTTCTTCTCATGGTTATATATTTTATAATTTTATAAATTAATATTGGATTACTGATATTCTGCTGCATTTCTACATTGTTGTTCATCAGTGTAGTTATTCTAGTGGATCGATCATATCAAAATTTTAATATTTTAGTTTTCTTATTTTCTATTTTTTTCACATTGTAATAATTTAAATTCTTATGGCCATTTTTATTCTATAATTATAATGTTAAAATTATTATAATAAAATGTTTTTGATTTTATCTTGTGGTTCATTGACATTATCAAATATTATATAACTAAATATGACACAATTATATATTCAGAGTGGAAATTATATTGATAAATTTTTGGTATGTTACATTATTCACCCCTTAAAAAGTTTCACCCTCAAAATTTTGTTTTACATTATAAGGTGGAAATATGTGAGTGTACTTCTACATAATTTCTTCTTATGGTTATCATATCACCTCCTCATACTTATGGTTTCACCATAGTACTTTTTATAGGTGAGTAATCTTATTATGTAGAATGGTGTCTCTATAGTCTAATATCTTCACTAACTAATCCTCTTAAGATAGTTCATTTTTCAGCTCTACCATATCTGAATTCAGTACATGTGAAAGATCTAGTATGTAAGACCTATAGAGGGATACATGGAATACATTATTTAATAAAGAAAGGGATCATGAGGGTGATATTTTATAGGTCATCGCTCTTAAGAAATCGAAAATCTCAAAGAGGATGATGTTTTTAGGGATTTTCTTTTTCTTCTTCCAAAATCTCATGAATCTATTCCATTGATATATTCATAGAACAAATTTATCTCTAACCTAAAATTCCATTTTTTGTTGAAAATTTTCAGTATAGAGATTCTATCAACTTTGAGCAGACTTGCTATTTCATTGAATGATGTTTACCTTTTCTACCGTTTCAATGACCATTTCAAGTACCAAAAAATCGTATTCTCCAAATTCATCCCAATATGCTGGTGATATATTTTTTCCCAAAAATTCCTTAAATAGATACATTTGAATTCCAAATTATAATTTATTATCATGAAATAAATTTAAAATATGAAGGCGCTAATCCCATGCTCCTTTGAATTCCATCGAGAATTCTATCAACAAGACTTCCAGTTGCTGGATAGTCCATTTAGATTTGACATCAGTTTTGGGGTGTTTAGTCATACTAAAGTTTAACTTAGTGTTTAAATCATGTTATAGAATCTTCCATAACCTATATGTAAATATCATATCTTAGTCAATTAAAATTTATAGTGGTGTTCCATGAATCCACACCACTTCTCTGATGTATAGTATTTTAAGTTGATCGAGTGATAAGTCATATCTAATAATAATTAAGTGATAAGTCTTTATAAGATGATCCTCTATAACCCATATATCATTATTCCATTTAGACATATTTGGAATACCATTGAAAAATTACATGTTTATTCTTTCTCATTTATATTTATTTATGGGAAATAATTTCATCACCCCCTTGGACTTTTTCATTTTAACCTTCACTTGCTGACATACTAGGAATTATGATGTATATTCTGTGATCTACTTCATCTTATAGTCCCACCAATAGTTCTCTCTAAGATCTTGATACATATTTATTCACCCTAGGTGGATGGAGAATTTTAATCTACATGAATCATTCAATAAATCCATATTTATATCACAGTTTTATGGTGCACATAGTTACGACCAACATATTAAAATCTCTTCATCATCAATTTTGAATTCATAGTATTTCCAATTTCTTATAACTTCCACGTTCTTTTGTATTTCTACATCATCTCTTTGAGAATCCGTTATCTTCTCCAAAAGGGAAGTTTGAACAATAATTTGGGAAAGTAATGGTGATGTTCCTTCCTTTATGATTCCCATTTCCATACTCTAAAAGTATAATAAGAATAAGTCATTACCAATTAATATCATTGATAAGGTTTTAGGACCCTTTCTACTTAGAAAATATACTACATTATTTTTGTTTCCAAGGATTTTAGCACATTGAGCTATCATAGTTCTTGATATAATTTAAACATCTTCTCTGGATTATATTATGATCTTTCTATGTGAATATATATTTTATTATCGTATGATTTATATATTTTTCACACTTATCCACATAGATATAATGCCACTATAATTTCAATGTGAAGATCATTGTAGCCAACTCCAAATCATGTGTTGGATAGTTTTACTCAATAAATTTTAAATGCCTTGTGGTTTTTTATATCAATATATCATTTTTCATCAGTATATATCCTAATACCTACGTCGAAGCATCACTGTATACCAAAAATAGTTCCTCGCTTAAGGGAGGCATGGGGACAACTACATTGATAAACCTCTTTTTCAAATCCATGATTCTCTCCTTGCATTCACTAGTCAAGATTAACTTTACTCCCTTATGTGTCATATTGGTTAGTAGGTTTGACATTCATGAGATGTCTCTGAAAAATCCTAATTAATACCCATACATTCCAAGGAAGTTACGGATCTCAACTAGAGATATTGGTCTGGGTCACTCCTCAATTGCCTTTATCTTAGAATGGCCCATATACATCTACTAGATTGTGATAACATTCCCAAAGAATGATATTTCCTCCTTCTAGAACTCACATTTACTATACATTTCATATAGAATATCTTTTGAAAACATCTTTATCATAGTATTAAGATTATCCTTATAATCCTCCTTGATTTTGGTGTATATCAAAATATCATACATAAATACTACCACAAATGTTTCAAGGTAATATCTAAAGACACTATTAATTAAGTCTATAAATATTTTTTGTATAATTAGTGTGTTTGAAGGGAATATCCATGAACTTATAGTGTCCATACCTAGTTCAGAATGTGGTCTTGGGAATATCTTCCTTTTTCACCCTTAATTTATGATACCTTGACTTAAGGCCCCCCTTAGAGAAATATTAGACCCCACATAGTTGATCGAACAATTAATATATCTATAGAAAGGGATACTTGTTCTCTCTCTAGGATTTTTGTGTTCATTATAATCAATAAATAGACTCATTCAACCATCATTATTTACAAATAAGATTGGTGGACCCATGGTGAAGAACTTAGGCATATGAAATCCTTTTGAAGATTCACTTTTTACTACTTCTTCAGTTATTCTAACTCAATAGTGGACATTTTATAAAGATCCACGAGTATGGGAATATATCTATGTATAAGTTAAATTGATGACTTAACCACTCGTTTGGGAGGAATTCCAGGAAAATATTTTGGTAATACATTCATATAATACCTCACAATGGGAAATTCATTAAGCATGACTCTCTACTTTGTCTCAATCATTTAAACAAGATATTCATTATCATAAAAAATAATATTCATTATTTATGGGAGGATTACAAGAGGGATTTATCCTACTAATTACACTTTCAGATAGTTGGAGTATGGCTAGGGATGTTTCGAGTGATCTCTTTCACTTGACAAAAAATATTGGCCTTGTATAAGTATGGTCAATCCATGCCAAATATAGAATAAAAATCCATTAAAGTAAGTATGAAAATATTTTTGGGAGGTTCAATAAAAAACATTAAATAAGGAGGAGTTATATACTTGTGATTTAATAATTTATCTATTATATATTCTCACATATAGCTCAACACCCATGTTTTGAGGTGGTGTTCGAATAGCTCTAATAAATATAAGAGATACGAAAGAATGTTTGTAACTAAAATCAAAAAGAGAATTTTTTATTATTTAATGACTAACCAACATACCTATCACCACATCATTTTTGGTATCCACCTTAGTAGTGGTGATATTATATTCCCTTCCATTCTATTTGGATATAGAGTTCTCTATTGTTGATTATCTTATAAAACCACTGGTTTAGGGTATTGCCTAGCATAGTGCCCATGTTTCGTTCATTTCAAATACTATACCATCAGCTATGTGATTACATGAACCTTCTTTTCTTCAATCAAATTAGTGGGTTTTTCATCTATCTTCAACATTGATTTTCTTTGTGCCCTTATTTTCACATATTAAGCATCTCCCAATTCCCATGAGACATTTTATAGGTTGATTTTCTCATATTGTTTATAGTTAGAATTTTATGTATTATTTCCTCCATGGGATTTATCTACTAAAAATAAAAAAGAAAAATCCACTTTATACTTTTTATATTTAGCCCCATGAGACCACTAAGAGTCATAAATCTCCATCTTGACCTAAAGGTCACAACAAACAATATCTTTATTTCTATGAAATTCTTGAATCACAAAATCTTTTTGTAGACTTATAATTAAACCAATAAAGAATTATTTCACCTTGAATTTGGTGTTGATGAAGAATTTAGAGGAATATCATGCAAGACTTTTCATTCATTCCCCACATTCCCTGACATGTTCATCATCTTTTTTCTTAATCCCAAGTAAATCCCTCTCAATTTTAAGATGAATAGCTTGGGGAAAATATTTATTCAAAAATATTTTATTGAATCCTTAATATTCCATAGAATAAATATCTTATTTAGACTATGTGTTATTAATTAGTGACCACCATTGATTGAAATTAACTTTAATATGATAGAAAACCAACACAACTTTCTCTTGTAATAATAATTAGAGGACATAGAATATCCTACCAATGGATTTAATCCATTATTCTCTATTGAGGGAATAATAAGGTCCATTAAATATAAGATGACTTTATCACACAAAGTACTTGACCAAAATATTCACTTTATTAGGAGAAGGAGGTAGTTTCACATAATTATAGTTATTATTTATATTATAAGTCAAATAGGCTAGTAAATCAATGAAGTTTCTGAGTATCTATCCTATAATGGTATATAAATATTTATAGAAAGAATCGCATTTCCTATTATATTGGTTTTTGGAATAGTTCATCTTATTTACTTCTATTAACCAAAATAAATGAAAAATGGAATGAGAATATTTTAACTAAAACAGAAACTATAATCATAAAATTAATAACTTATAAATGATAATTATATCCTAGCATATGAGTCTCAATGTTTCAATCTTGGTTATCCATGGTAATGTTTCATATTAGTTTTTCCAACATAAAAATCTATTAAAACCATCATAATGGTTTGTAAATATTTTTTGAATTTACCTAATTATATCCCTTAGGAGTATCAAAACAAGTGTTCTAGAGCCATATCCATGTGTAGTGTCTAGACAGGGATGTAATTTCTTGGAAACCACTTGCTCTATACTTTAACACAGTTACAAGATATTTTATTGTAACTAAATTTATATCTAGAGTTATTACTAATGTAGTATATTCTTAATCCAAAAAAATATCTACACTGGGCTATGATACTAACTATAGTGACCCGATCCTTTTACACATAGTTCTACATGATTTTAACATAAATATCCATTAAATAAAACCAATGGATTGAAATTCCTATTGTGTTTAGAATACTAGGTTCATAAAAATAAAAATGAATCTAAAACATAAATATTTATTTTATTTTCCATAACGAGATATCAAATCCCTTTGACCTCCTAGAACTATAAAGTATAATCTGGGGAATGCATAAAAGAAATGGGTGGACTATAAATCCCATTAAGTGAATAAACATGATAATGAGGTTTAACATATGATTCAAACAGAATAAAACTATATAATGAAAAATAAGACATATGAATAATCATATAGATCATAAAATAAAGAATATGGTATTATAAGATCATGGGAACAAAGGTGGAAGAAACATATAACATGGCATAAGCATAATTCTAGTCTAATCTCCAAGTCAACATCACACAGATGACAAAGTCATATCATAGATTATTTTTACTCCCTAATACCATACATGATGTCTCATGAGACAAAAACATTACCCAATTCATTGGTGTGCTATCTCATCACACTAATTATAATATATACATATTTATGTCTTCCACAAAAGGAAATCAATTTTAAAGCATACACAAAAAAAAATTATACATGGAATGAAATGGGTTCAATTTGATAAAAAAATTATGGAATGTATTACACCACTAAAAGAAGGGAGAATAAGATATTCATATAAGTACAAGATATATGTAGAAAATTTAGATGTATTCCATAATAAAAAAGAGAGGAAACAAGTGAGTTAGATATAAATACTTCATAACCCAAAGAAAAAGGGTGGTTTAGAGATATCTCTTACCTTATATAGGAATTCATTATTCACTTTCACTTAACATCTTGGATAATATAATTAGATTCACTAATTTACTAATTTAGAACATATTACATTTATTTTTATTTATTATAATTGTATTACACTTATTTATAACTATTTAAATGAGATATAAAGTTGAATTTGTTTCTTCTGGGAGCATTTGTTTCATGTTTCCAAGGTCGAATCACTTGGGGATAATTATTGAAGTTTATTTAAAATAGTACTAAAACACCATAAGTGTTATGAAATGTTTTTCATCACCTTCCAAAAATTGAAATAGTCTCAAATTTACTTTTATGTTCTAACATAGATATGACTCTTTTATTAAAAACATTATTGTTATACACTTAGTTCGTTTTTTTGGTTTTCCCAAGCATCACAAACTAGTTTCATTTTATTTAATATTATATCCAAATATTTATTCTAGAATATGAAATAATATATAATATACATAATTAATTCATTTAAAACCATTATAAGTTAATTTAAACCTATCATGAATGAGTAGTGGAAAACAAACACTCGTCATTTTCAATGGTTCTGAACTGACATAACATTACTAAAAAGTTGGGCTATACCTAGAGACCTAGACCAATAGTTTTGAAAAAGCACTGGTATAGGTGGTTTTATACCAATGGTTAAACATAACCATTGGGATAGGCATTTTATCTCAAGATTATCTCAATGGTTTTTAAAAACTTCTTGGATAATAATACTTATACCAATGGTTTTTAAAACTGTTCGTATATAGATGTTTATACCAATGGTTGTTGAAAACTTTTGGTATAGGAATTCCACAAGTATATATCTTATACGGGCTCACATCCTCCCATTGCATTCACATCTAGAACCCTAGAAACATTCAGCATTCCAGTTTCTTCCCCACCAAAAAATATCCCTCATCTATTCTTTTTTTTAATTTCATTCTTATTCAATAATAAATTGGCGACTTCTAAATCATTCATATATTATAACACCAATAAATTTTATTTTTATTTTAGGACTAAAATACTGTGGTATATTCCTTTTTTTCTACATTTAATTTATATTTATATGTCTAAATATTCTTGTGGTTGTTGAAACAAGGGTTGTATGTACTTATATTGAATGACAATTCTTTAATTTTAGTTTGTTAGTTGATTATTTTCTAAACTCCATCCCTCTAGGGGACTTCTTTAGTTATGGGATTATTTCTATAGTTATTATGCCATTGTTTTTATATGTGTAACCTAATTTGACTCTCTTGGGTAGTTTTTTCACTTATCATTTTATATTTTCTGTTTTTCACTAACATGTGAAAAAGGATTCACTTTAATATGACTCAATATAAGATGGGTTTCAAATTATAATTATCCCCCATGACTGTAGTTTTCCACTTATCTCTGGTCTGTTTCTATTCCCTATTGAATGGGAGATTCAATAAGCAACCTATGAGTAGGTCCTTTATTCCACATTAATTTATTCACTTAATTAAAAATCATTTAAGAAACAATCCTATGTGTTTATATTTTATAATGAGCATTATCATAATTAAATCACTGACCCTCGATTGATGAGAAATCAAACTACTGTTCACATTCCATCATGGATTTTTTACATTATTTGATTCAAATCAATATATATAATCCTAAAATATATAATTCATTAATATTAAAAAGGATCAATTACATAATGTGGAGAGACCACACATATCACAAACAATATAAAAACATGTATAAAATTAATGGGGTAGGTTTAAAGGATGATGTATCTTATAAGTGAAGAAATTCCCCCTTCAAGAAAAATCTAATCATATTTTTATAGTCCTATCCAAGGGTACTGTTCATTTACCTCATACATTGGGACTTATCTCATGCCAAGAACTGTTAAATAATTAATTATAACATGTATAATAACTAATAAATTTATTTTAAATTTACCATTTAATACTAATTAAGTCATTGAGTGATCATACTACATAGAAATTGCGACAAACTAACTACATATGGTCTATAACATTCCCTCTAAACTCTCCATAAAAATACCTATCACTAAAAAACAAAACCATAATCACTTTAATTCAATTTAATTTAAAATCTAAAGAAAAAATCAACTCACAATATACCTTTAACAAAACAGATTGTAATTGCTTGAAAGTATCATATCAGGACATCCTCTACAGATGGCACATAAAATCCCTATGGAAATGGGATGAATTCACTTTACTATAGTGTCTTTAATAGATCATATATTTCCCTAGATCATGGAACTACCTAGAATAGTCATCTTCACACATGGGTTAATTTTGATCCATAACACTCCTTCCCATTGAAATTTCTTATTGAAACCCATTTCTAATGGTCCAATGATATGCTTGGTAGAGTTTCAATACCTCTACATCCTACTCAATGGAATAAAATTGGTAAAAAATTATTGTCATAACTCATATCAATTCAACAAAGAATTGGAAAAGTGACCACCACCCAAGAATTGTGCCCAGACACGCCTACTATTCCTCAAAATTCCAGATCACATTTTTTAAAAACTAGAACTTTCAATACTATCTTCCCATAGAATTTCCTAGATGAAAACATACCATTATATGTAAAAGATCAGGTTAGGACTCCTACATCATACCTTCATTAAAACAATCGTTGTCTTTTACTAACTCACAAAAAAATAACTAAATCATTATTCCATAACACGTAAAGGAATCCTAAAATATCTGAATAGATACATTGATTTCAAAACCGAAATTTATGTATAATATCCATGTTATGATCATTATAATCCAAAATAATTATAATTATCTCACCCTGAGTAATGACTCTCCTTCGATTGAACACATTCGCATTCCTCTCATAATTGAGTGTCATCAAAACATATCAATCCTTTACCCATCCACAAATCATGGGGAAAATACTTGGAAACTTCCAAAATAAAATTATTAATGAGGATTATACCCTAAAATATATAATTATATGATACCCACTATATAGTCTCCTAATAATATTCGATGATTTCAAACTAAAATGGTTTCATCATCACACATGTGTCACTCCAACTGATCCAATACCAATGTCTTGTCAATAACTATTTAGGATTATCTTCTAGACCTATATTTTCATCACACTCAACCCATAACTTATTTCATCCTGCACCATGATGAAATTACAAATTCATACAATTGGATTTAAGACTCTATTCATATAGGCATCACAGATAAAAACATCATCCCATATACAAAAAAATGGATGCTCACAATTTTATAACACAAAAAATGCCTCATGTACAAAACAAATGAAACACCAATATCATTTAATCATTATTAGTTTACAATATCATAATACCCAATCCATATTACATTTGGAACAATGAATTCCTTGTGTTTTATTTCCACCTAGATTACACCAAAATTCAATATTTTCACACTTTTATGTAACTACATAGCGAATCTAGTCCCACACTCTAAGAGTCACATGAAACTGAACCTAATATCACTCTATTAATCTAATAAACATTATCATCATTCATGTCAGTACCATATAAAAAATTACTCCTCACTCCTTTTCAAAATTATATCTCCCACTAATGACAAAGTCTACCACGTGCACACCCACCACCATTGAAATGTTCCATAATCCACAGAATCATCCCACACTTTCTCTACCTAAAATATACCCATTTAGAGTCCTCATAAACATTACCATTGAAAACCAAAAATCAAAAAGTCTATAGGGTTAGGAATACAAATTATCATTCCCCCAATACTTTCATTGATAAAAAGTCACTTCCACTTAAGGTGAATTGCTCATAGAAATCAAATACATAATCATGACTACAACATATATAGAATCACCTTTTTTTACATTGATCTCATTGTGAGGAAGGATTTACTTTAACATCCCTCAATGTGAGAAACCACAAATTATATCTTTATCCAACCTAAATTCATAATTTATGTGTGCTACATAATATTATTACAAAAAATAGTAATATTTAATACACTAATATATAGAATAATAATAATATTAAGTGAAAAAGTTAGTAGAATAAGAGAAAAAAATAAAAAATCAATTATAAACACAATTTTTTGTAGTATTATTTATAATTATTAATCATTGATATAATGTAATTTATTATTATGGTTTTATATTTATTGTATTTTTTCTAAATATAGTATTTTTTGTCTTTTATATTATGATTCTCATATAGATTAATCTGTTAGTTATGGTTTCATATAATGTGAAAAAAAATTATTTCCTTAAATATATGTCCAATTTAAATTAAATATTATTTATTTTATTTTTAGATATGAAATATAACATTTTTATATAATGGATATAATTTTTTTGTATGAAATTGATCAGATCTCAAGCAATTTTCAAAACAATTTGGATATCTTTTTAGATTTTCTATATAAAAATGCTTCAGATATTGGTCAATTACACTTTCTATGTTATAATTGTGTGGGAAGACATTAGTTTAGTCATGAAGAGGTTTTCTACCATATAAACAAAAATGGGTTTCAAATAAACTAGTATCTCTAGTATCATAATAGAGAAAAAAATGTAATATCAAAATGTTTACGTTCTAAATGGGAGAACTATATTAAAAAATTTATTAGATGACTGATTTCTGTTTATTTTTTGTTATGGGAAAGAAAGGATTGCAATCCAATAATAATTTGATACGATAACCCATAATGAATGTAATTAAAATGTTAATGTTTATAGGGTGAAAAAATTGAATGATTCTGCCATGACACCAGTATATCAGCAATTTAGTAAAATGAAAACGCTGGAATTTTTAATATGACTATTTCATGGGAAAACCATGTATTGTATTTATAATACTAACATCGATTAAATTCATAAATTTTTAAAATAAATACATTCAGATGATTTATATATTCCCTAAAACCATTATATGGAAAGGACATTATTTTATGAACTTATATATTCAAAAAAATAATTCATGATTTCTCAAAATATTAATGTTTATTCTCATATAAAACTATTAAAATAAATGATTTTATAAAATATGGAACATCCCAATGGAACCCAAATTCTAATACAACACCATGTTTTATTCCACGTAAATTAATATGGAACATTCCATTGATTCCCAAACTCCATAATGTTTTTATTTCCAGTAAAATTTCAATTAATATGTGATGGCATGATACCAAGATAAAAGAGGGTAATGATGAGTCCATTCATCCTGTAGATTTATTTTAATGGCATACATTTGATGCTCAATATCTTGATTTTTCATCTTGATATCCTTATTTTGAAGCTGATGTGCATAATGCGAGGACAGGTTTATCATGTGATAGTTTTAATCTATTTGGTCATATACTTTCTTCATACTTCACATGGTTGGCTTTCATAAACATTTATAACCTTCCTCTATGGGTGTATATGAAAAACACTTTCACATTATTTTGTATAATCATATCTGGACCATTTGAACCAAGAAATTATATAGATATATACAAGAAACCTTTAATAAAATGGTTAAATAATCTTATAATGCATGTTTTTTCACATATGATACATGGCCGAAAGTCATGTTTCATATTCTTGATACACCAATGTAACACCCCGAAATTTTATGAGATATATTCTTTTTAGTTTCTTTCATATCTTCTGCTGTACACTACACCAATATTATTTTGTGCTATACAAAACACCGTATTAGCTTTTAGTATATGCAACACTATTCTTGGATCGTGTTACACACAATTTCAAGTTCGTTTAATAGTAGTTATTCTAGTAAAAATTGAGTGTGTGTATATATATATATATATTCAATGTATAAATGAAATATGGTTGGGTTTTTTTATACACAACAAAAAATGAGTCTTGCACTACATGCAACCCTGACTTGTCTTTCATTACACGCAATCATGACCATCCTTGATAGCATGTGTAACACCCCGAGCTTCCACAATACGCCTCTCTTTCAATAATGCAATAGCTTGCATTGTACGCAAGTTCAAGTTCTAAAACACCGCGACTAATCAAAGTAGCCGTTATGAATAGTAATAACCACTTTTTAAAATTATAGAAATTTTATATTTGAAAATGGACTTCATTTTGGTATTCATAATATCGAAATTATCCTAAGTTGAATTTTTTGTAATTTTCTGAGAACTTCCAATTTTTTATGAATAGTGAAAAATACTTAAAACAAATTTTTTAATGAAAATAATTTATAGTGATAAATTATACTATTGAGTGGTTTTAAAGTATAATTAGAATATATTTTTACCATTTTATTCAATGGTGGTCATTAGAATTAATTTCACTTTGAAATTGGACATAAACAATTGTCAATCTTTTGATATATATTGTTTCTCAAAAACCCGCTATTTGTTGTGACAATGGGAATTAATTATAAAATTAATTAATGAAAATTATATGTTTAGAATTTAGTAAAATAGACATCATTTTTGAATTCAGAATATCACTTATAGCCTAGGGTGAAATTTTGGCATTGTTCTGAAAAACATCAATTTTTGATGAATAGTGAAACCACTAAGTAGTAGTTAAAAAACTGATTTTTCATTTAAATGAAACATTACCACTTCTGTGATTTGATTTTCAAAAATCCGACATACATGGTTTTCATTAGGAAGTAAAATTTGGTTCAATGGGATTAAAATAATTTTTTGGTGATTAGTAACTTTTAAGTTTAATTAATCGCGATTAAAGGTAATTAGTGAAATTTAACATAAAAATGATATTATAAAAATATGAAAATACCTTTACACTTGTCCTGCCCTTATTGTATGAGTCATGGCCGACCACGAAAATTAATGGGTCAACTTGGGGACCCCATGGAGCCACTTTGGTAGGGAAATGACATTAAAAACTTTTTATTTAATGTTAAAATAAAAATGTCACAAACATGAGTTGTTTTACTAAAACAATTTTTAAATGGGGTTATACAAGTCATATGTTTTACTATAAATATTAATTAGAAATCTAAAAATATATCCTACATCATGATATTTTTTTGATAATTTTTAGACATTAAATAAATTAAATTATTTATGACACCATGATGATGCAACGATTACTTCATTAATTAACGATTTAAATAAAATGAAAAGATAATGTAAGATATAAGACATAAACTTGTCAAAAACCTATTGGATGAGTATATTTATAACCCTTATAACCTAATCCTCGAAATATATAAGTTTGGGACCTTTAGAATCTGAAAAATCATTTCATAATAAAGTAACATTTCAATATTTCCAAGAGTTCCCCTCCGCTCCTCTTAAAAAAGGCCCCCACCACTACAACCTTACTCACACTTTCAAGCCATTTGGGTCGGACAACCTCTGCCAAAATACTCTACCAACTTCCCTCTCTTCCTCATAGAATCCTCACTTTGGGAAGAATTCCTCCCAAGGAAGCCTTTGGCTCAAATCAAAAGAGTTACCCAATTTTAAGGTAATGTCTTCTCTTATGTTATTTTGTTTTAATTTGCTTCTCCAACCCCCTAAACTCTTTTTATCCATTTCTTTTGTAACAAAAACAGTATCCTAAATATACTAGGATGTTTTTATAAGAAGTATTCGAGCTACACTTACACACACCTACATCTAATGGTAAAAGAACTTACTGTTTCTGTGGATGGAGAATTTTTACCTCACGAAATGATGATTGTTCAACTCTCATATAACACCATCAAAGGTGGACATTAATATGTCAATATATTTATATATGATATATAATATGTTTATTGTATTCTTAAGATTCTGTATTTTTCATTTATGGCATACCATTATGGTTTCTATTATGAGTAAACGCGATATTTTCATTTTAGGAAGTGCGGACTACCGCC
The DNA here is from genome assembly GCA_963277665.1 of Viscum album. NCBI lineage: Eukaryota > Viridiplantae > Streptophyta > Magnoliopsida > Santalales > Viscaceae > Viscum > Viscum album. The sequence continues at coordinate 257,726,403 of OY728139.1, forward strand.
CCCTCAAAGTGATTTGAATCGTTAATGTCATATGTTGGATGTATAGAGGATGGAGTAAATGGTATTATACATTATATTATACTGGAATTATAGTATACCTTTATATAATTATAATATCATTCCATTAAATATTAAATAGAAATGAAAGTAGCGTTCAAGCGTACGTACAGCTTACCGTCTCCATGAATGGTGCATTTCATTTATTACCTCTAAATGTTATGTAATATTATAAATGAATGTATATACTGGATATATATGATATATATGATATCTAAATCATTAATATAGTCCTGGATATAATGGATATTCTACCACATAAGCAACTTGTAATTATTAGAAGTTTATTTTTGACTCAAGTACCAAAGATCGACGAAATGACCGTTATTAACTTAAATAATTACATAATGTTCATAACATGTTAATAAGTGATATAAAAGGAATAAAAAACTTGAAAAAGGTTCTTAAGAAATTATAAATTAACTCTAGTTTATTATTCAGGAGGTTAAAGAACGGTCGAGTCAAGACTGGACGCAAGGTAAGGGAACTTCTTAACCCAATTTATATTCTTTGGGTTAATCTCCTACTTTAAAATTATGTCATGATATTATTATGTCCTATATTGTATTTGTACTTTATTTATTTGTACTTATATTTAATACACATAATAGATCTACTTTATTTAAAAAAAATGATCTTTGTAAGGGTATTCGTCTCAATCTCCTTTCATTGAGGCATATTTTGTTTTATACACAACTTTCCTTTATACGGTGTATAAACACCTTTGACTTTGACTTTTATTCAAAAAGGAATATTTTTTTACAAATCATTTTACTAAATGACAAAATGAATGTTTTTGTCTTACGTATGTGGTGACAACGACTTCTCCGCCACCGTGACCATTATTTATGTTTCGGCTTCCTCTACAAGCCATAACATTTTTTTAATGAAAAATAAATAAAAAGTTTTAACTTTCTTTTATTTTGGTATTGAAAATGGTTTTGAAAGTGTTTTTATTATATCAATGTGTTGTATTGATATCTTGTGATTGAAATGTGGAAATTTTATGTTTCCATTATGCATGTTTTATGTGATACGATTATGTTATGGTTTATGATATGTTTAAACCTATTCATATGAGGAATGCACTGGACTTAATAAGTGATGGGTGGAGCCCGCTACAGCTCCTCAATGCATCGGTAGGTCTCATGAGACAAACTAGTGTCTTGGCACGAGGCCTTGACAAAATCTTATTTGTGGTCTTGGCACGAGGCCTTGGCTATGTGGTTATGATAGTCTGACATTATACATTCCATCATTATGATAGTGGTTACTGATATTGCATTAGATTATTCGACTAGTATAATATACATGTGAGTAAGTAAATGGAATTATTTAATTTTATTTTTGCCATATTATGCTGAAGTTCAAGTTTAAAAAGGATTTTGTTTTTGTTATACATTTCCTTAAATGTTAATGTTTATTTATGAAAGCTTCCGCAATATTGTTATCCTTACTGAGCATCTGAGCTCACCCCTTTCAATGTTTTAATATTTTCCAGGATGTGAAGAAGTATTTTATGAATGACCTACAAGGATAGTCAGAATAGGATATGAGTGTGGACTATGGAGACTTTGTTATTGTGGTTTTTCACTTTATGATGTAATGTAACATTTATGAATGTATCTAGTGTTTCCAAGGCTACTAAACTAATTGGTCTTTCGAGACTTGATCTTTTGTGATCATGCCAATGTTACGAAGTAATGCACCGACTCTGGGTAACTGGGGTCGGGGCGTTACAGTTGGTATCAGAGGCAGTTTAGTACTAACCTTGGAAGCTAGATTTAGATAAACTCTGATTAGAGCACATAACCCAAAGATAGACTTTGAGGATTAGTATAGAAGAACTTCCTAGAATTTTGGTATTATAGAGATTTTGTGAGTTTTCCGAGCAATACATCCCTGTCTGGATACGAGCAGGTAGAGGTGGCTCTGGCACAGATGTACCTAGGGGTAAAACCCAAAAACCCCTCTTTGAGCTAGACTCGAACGGGAACTGTTGCACGACAACGGGCCTTGCTTCACTCTTGGTTACGACACTCCCGGGGGATATGCTTAGGATAATTCTCGTTTTCTTTACAAACCACTATGAAGGGTTATGAGTATATACTTTCACAAAGAAAACATTTATTATGATTATGGATTATATCCATAAATAGCTCAATTTATGTTAAGTGTTTTGAAAGTTTGTAATTAAGTATTTTGATTCATAAACTGATCTAGTTTATGCCATTGTTTAGAAATGGCACCTAGTGGAAGGAATGGAAACTGTATCAATGCACGCACTCCGTGTAGGGATTTCCCTCCTGCTTAAGATAATTATTGTGGATCTGGAGATACAACTGGTGCTGATCAACTTATTACCACACTGGGACAACTCACTCAGGTTATGAATAATAACCTTACTCGTATGGAGAAACCTGATCTGCAACGTGGAGGATCAATGTTAGACCGCTTCATGAGGCAAAAACCACAAACATTTAATGGGGGTACAAATCCATTAGTAGCTGAGCAATGGATAAACTCCTTAGAAAAAATATTCCATGCCATGGGGAGTAACGAAAGGGAGAAGGTTGTCATGGCAGTCTACCGCCTCACTGGAGATGCCGATCAATGGTGGTCGCTGATTCAAAACACAAAGTAGGAGGAAGAAGTATCAAATATGGAATGGAGAGAGTTCAAAGATCTTTTCTTAGAAAAATACTTTCCTCATGACCATCGAGCAGATATGGAAAGGCAATTTCTGAGTCTGAGACAAAAGGAGGATGAGAATGTCGCAAAGTATGAGGCCAACTTTACAAGGTTAGCGAGGTATGCTGCAGATTATATACATAACCCAAGAAGTAAGATTGATCATTTTTTTAATGGGTTAAAACCATTTCTCTGTCAAGCTTTAGTATCACAATCCTTCTCATCGTACGAAGATATTTTCTCATGTGCTACTAAGACAGAAAAGGAATTCTCTAAGTCTTATGAGAACAAAGTAAAGCAAGAGAAGAAGAGAACAGTGGAACATGAGATAGATAAAGGGAAAAACGGAAAGAAGGATTTTCCATTATGTGATAACTGTGGGAATAATCACCCCGGTACTTGCCTAAAAGGAATGTGAGTTTGTTATAAATGTGGAGAAAAAGGTCACCAGGCTCGTTATTGCAAGGGAAAGAAAGAGGCTATCATTGTTGAATGCTAAAATTGTAGGGAAATGGGGCATTATGCAAATGAATGTCCTAAGCGTCAGGGAAACTTACCTCAGAAAAGGCCAAGGGATCAAGGACAATCTTATGTTGTTACTATAATTGAAGTAGAATAATTAATGTATTGGTGCTTTTGGACTCAAGGATTATATTCTAGTTATAAAAATAATGTGATATATATAAGGATTGTACTGCAGTACTTGTTCTTTTCATTAAGGTCTTAATATTATGAAGGTAATCATATTTTTAGTATGTGACAATAAGAGAAACATTACTTTCTTTGGGGAATCTGATAAATTGATTTTGGAATTAAGATACCTTTTAGAGAAAGTCTGGACAGAGGTATTTTGGATAACTATAAAGGTTGGGATGGATTAAGTTGAACATTGAATAGAATTGTTTAAGGTTAAAACATTTCTGAAGATTATTTTTGGAATATTATAATACTATATTTTTAGGAAAATGACAACCTGCAGGGTGGGGCATAACCCGTCGCATCGGACAAAGCTGCAGGAATCGAACCCACAAACATAGTGAAACAGGCCTTTATTACCTACCACTAGCCTACAGGAAGTCCCAGGTTATTACAAAAAGTTTTCCTAATCTAAATGATATGTGTTAATATTTGAAACCTTATACAATTATGATAAATAGAATATTTTCAAGTTCTATTACCTTTTAGAGTGAAAGATTGGTTTGTTGTAAAAATCTTTTAAAGAATGAAAGTCTACATGACCAGTATGTATATACCCTTACGTTCTTAGTAAATCTCCTAAATAAATTCCTCAACTTTATAAAAGGTAACTTAAAACAAAAAACGTTGCCGGTTAACTTTTCCAACTGGGGATTCAATTACCGTTTAACCAATCAAAAGTTTGTGATTTTCTTATGGTTAACTTTTTCCTAATCCAGTTTTCTACAACTCTTCCTCAGACCTTGATGGTTTGTTTTTCTTCCATATCCATATTTTCATAGAATCCTAGTATGGGCTATCTGGGGTGACCTTTGTACTTATCTTTCTTTCTTTTAAAGTTTTATTTTTGATAACCTTATTTCTGATGTGGGTTTTCCACAAAGGTATTTTCTATTTTCAACCTTTTATTTTCAAAGAAAAACTTCAAATTGCGAGGACGCAATTTATTGAAGGAGGGGAGAATGTAACACCCCAAGCTTCCATGATACGCCTCTCTTTCAATAATGCAATAGCTTGCATTGTACGCAATTTCGAGTTCTAAAACACAGCAACTAATCAAAGTAGCTGTTATGAATAGTAATAACCACTTTTTAAAATTATAGAAATTTTATATTTCAAAATGGACTTCATTTTTGTATTCGTAATATCGAAATTATCCTAAGTTGAATTTTTTGTAATTTTCTAAGAACCTCCAATTTTTTATGAATAGTGAAAAATTACTTAAAAAAACTTCTTTAATAAAAATAATTTATAGTGATAAATTATACTATTGAGTGGTTTTAAAGAATAATTAGAATATATTTTTAACATTTTATCCAATGGTGGTCATTAGAATTAATTTCACTTTGAAATTGGACATAAACAATTGTCAATCTTTTGATATATATTGTTTCTTAAAAACACGCTATTTGTTGTGACAGTGGGAATTAATTATAAAATTAATTAATGAAAATTATATGTTTGGAATTTTTTAAAATAGACATCATTTTTGAATTCGGAATATCACTTATAGCCTAGGGTGAAATTTTGGCATTGTTCTGAAAAACTTCAATTTTTGATGAATAGTGAAACCACTAAGTGGTAGTTAAAAAACTGATTTTTCGTTTAAATGAAACATTACCACTTCTGTGATTTGATTTTCAAAAATCCGACATACATGGTTTTAATTAATAATTAAAATGTGATTCAATGGTATTAAAATAATTTTTTGGTGAATAGTAACTTTTAAGTTTAATTAATCACGATTAAAGGTAATTAGTGAAATTTAAGGTAAAAATGATATTATAAAAATATGAAAATACCTTTACACTTGTCCTACCCCTATTGGATGAGTCATGGCCGTCCAATAAAATCCATGGGTCAACTTGGGGACACCATGGAGCCACTTTGGTAGGGAAATGACATTAAAAACATTTTATTTAATGTTAAAATAAAAATATCACAAACATGAGTTGTTTTAATAAACAATTTTTAAATTGGGTTATAAAAGTCATATTTTTTACTATAAATATTCATTATAAATTTAAAAATATTTCCTACATCATGATATTTTGTTGATAAGTTTTAGACATTAAATAAATTAAATTATTTATGACACCATGATGATGCAGCGATTACTTCATTAATTAACGATTTAAATAAAATGAAAAGATAATGTAAAATATAAGACTTACACTTGTCAAAAACCTATTGGATGAGTAGATTTAGAACCCTTATCACCTTATCCTAGAAATATATAAGTCTGGGACCTTTAGAATCCGAAAAAGCATTTCATAATAAAGTAACATTTCAATCTTTCCAAGAGTACCCCTCCTCTCCTCTTATAAAAGGCCCCCACCACTACCACCTTACTCACAATTTCAAGCCATTTGGCTCAGACAAACTCTGCCCAAATACTCTCCCAACTTCCCTCTCTTCCTCATAGAATCCTCACTTTGGGAATAATTCCTCCCAAGGAAGCCTTTGGCTCAAATCAAAAGAGTTACCCGATTTTAAGGTAATGTCTTCTCTTTTGTTATTTTGTTTTAATTTGGTTCACCAACCCCCTAAACTCTTTTTATCCATTTCTTTTGTAACAAAACCAGTATCCTCAATATACTAGGATTTTGTTATAAGAAGTATTCAAGATACACTTACACACACCTAAATCTAATAGTTAAAAAACTTATTGTTTCTGTGGATGGCGAATTTCTGCCTCACGAAACGATGATTGTTCAACACTCATATAACACCATAAAAGGTGGCCATTAAGATGTAACTGTATTTATATATGATATATAATATGTTTATTTTATTCTTAAGCTTTTGTATTTTTCATTTATGGAATATCTTTATGGTTTCCATTATGGGTAAATGCGATATTTTCATTTTAGGAAGTGCGGACTACCGCCCCCTCAAAGTGATTTGAATCGTTAATTCCATATGTGGGATGTATAAAGGATGGAGTAAATGGTATTATACATTATATTATACTAAAATTATAGTATACCTTTATATTATTATAATTTATTTCCATTAAATATTAAATAGAAATGAATGTAGCGTGCATCCGTACGTACGACTTACCGTCTCCATTAACGGTGCATTTCATTTCTTACCTCTAAATGTTATGTAATATTATAAATGAATGTATATACTGGATATATATGATATATATGATATCTAAATCATGAATATAATTCTTTATATAATGGATATTCTACCATATAAACAACTTGTAATTATGAGAAGTTTATGTTTGACTCAAGTACCAAAGATCGACAAAACAACCGTTATTAACTTAAAAAATTACATAATGTTTATAACATGTTAATAAGTGATATAAAAGGAATAAAAAACTTGAAAAAGGTTCTTAAAAAATTATAAATTAACTATATTTTATTATTTAGGAGGTTAAAGAACGGTCGAGTCAAGACAGGACGCAAGGTAAGGTAACTTCTTAACCTAATTTCGATTCTTTGGGTTAATCTCCAACTTTAAAATTATGTCATGATATTATTATGTCCTATATTGTATTTTTACTTTATTTATGTGTACTTATAGTGAATACACATAATATATCTACTTTATTTAAAAAATGATCTTTTTAAGGGTCTTCGTCTCAATCTCCTTTCATTGAGGCATATTTTGTTTTATACACAACTTTCTTTTATACGGTGTATAAACCCCTTTGACTTTGACTTTTATTCAAAAAGGAATCTTTTTTTACAAAGCGTTTTAATAAATGACAAAAGGAATGTTTTTGTCTTACATATGAGGCGACAACGACTTCTCCACCGCCATGACCATTATTTGTGTTTCGGCTTCCTCTACAAGCCATAACATTTTTTTAATGAAAAATAAATACAAAGTTTTAACTTTCTTTTATTTTGGTATTGAAAATGGTTTTTAAAGTGTTTTTATTATATCAATGTGTTGTATTGATATCTTGTGATTGAAATGTGGAAATTTTATGTTTCCTTTATGCATGTTTTATGTGATACGATTATGTTATGGTTTATGATATGTTTAAACCTATTCATATGAGGAATGAATTGGACTTAATAAGTGACGGGTGGAGCCCGCTACAGCTCCTCGATGCATCGGTAGGTCTCATGAGACAAACTTGTGTCTTGGCACGAGGCCTTGACAAAATCTTATTTTTGGTCTTGGCACGAGGCCTTGGCTACATGGTTATGATAGTCTGGCATTATTCATTCCATCATTATGAATGTGGTTATTGATATTGCATTAGATTATTCGACTAGTAGAATATCCGTGTGAGTAAGTAAATGGCATTATTTAATTTTATTTTTGCCATATTATGCTGAAGTTCATGTTTAAAAAGGCCTTTTTTTGTTATACATTTCTTTAAATGTTAATGTTTATTTATGAAAGCTTCCGCAATATTGTTATCTTTACTGAGCATCTGAGCTCACCCCATTCAATGTTTTAATATTTTCCAGGATGTGAATAAGTATTTTATAAATGACCTGCAGGGATAGTCAGAAGAGGATATGAGTGTGGACTATGGAGACTTTGTTATTGTGGTTTTTCACTTTATAATGTAATGTAACATTTATGAATGTATCTAGTGTTTCCAAGGCTACTAAACTAATAGGACTTTCAAGACTTGATCTTTTGTGATCATTCCAATGTTACGAAGTAATGCACCGACTCTGGGTAACTGGGGTCGGGGCGTTACAGCGTGTGTTGTACGCAATACCGGGTTTCACTAAACAACAATATATGTTTATAATATTATTATAAACTAGCCGTTATGAATATTATTAACTCAATTTTTAATTGTATAATATTATTATTCATCTTACACATTTTCTAGAACATGATATGAGAACAAAATAAATGTTTCAGGTAAAATAAGTATTTTTCAAAAAATGCAATTTTGTCGCGTTCTGATGGTGCACCCATTTTAAATCTAATTTTTTACAATTTTATCAATTCGATTTTACAAAATAAAATTCTTCGTTTGAATCAAGATATAAAAATTTAAATTGGATAATGTTTTGATATTTTTCTGACAACGTTCTTATTTTGATGAATAGTAAAAACATGATAAATTTTTACTTAAAAACAACTTTTTTCATCGAGATAATTTATATGGTTAAATTATAATAGTAAATTTTTTTAAAGTATAAATAGAATATATTTTTACCATTTAAAATAATTTATTTCATTAGAATTGATTTTACATTGAACTCGTAGGTTAAATCAATTCAATCTTTTGAAATGTTTTAAACAAAAACCCATTTTTTCGACAACGAGAATAATTTTAAATTAATTACTACAACTTCTGTGTTTTAAATTTGTAAAAATGGATTCTATATTTGGAATAAGAAGGTAAAAATTATGTTAATAGGGTACTTTTTATTTTTGGGCATTATGAATAGTAACTACGGTAAATTTTATTTACCATAGTTAAAGGTAAATTAGGTAATTAAGGATAAATATAATGTTATAAAATTTCCCTAACACTTGTCTTAATATAATTGGGTGATTATATTTCTTCCAAAGTCACATTTGGGTCGAAATGGAGTCCATTGGAACCCACTTAGATGTGATTAAGACCTTTAATTTATTTTATTTTAAAGAAAGTGAAATATGTCTCACTCAAACTTTAATAATTAGATTATTTTTAAAATAAGGTTATACAGAATAAACATTAGATTATAAATAATAATATGAAAGCTAAAATTTATTTCTTTATCATGGTAATTTTTTTGTAATTTTTTAAAAATATTTAATTACCTTAATAGCTTATACATTAATGATGTAGAAATTATTTATTTAGTGAAAAATCAATAATATATTATTTATTAAAATAATAATACCTATCCAAAGGACCAGAAACCTGACAAAAACTTATTAGTCGAGTATATATATATACCTTAAGCATCCAAGGGTCGATTTGTAGACCATTTGGAGCCTTATAAAATAGATTAGGACATTTATATTATTTTATTTTAAATGATGTCAAAGATGTCACCTTCATAATTTAATAAATATAACAATTTAAATGTTGTAATTTTAAGATGATAAACTAGAGTAAAAATATTATTATTAAAGGTATTATATTTATCTTAATGATAGGATTTTATTTTTAATTTTTATGAAACTAATAAGTATATTAACTGATTATACAAAAAGGATGTAGTAACTGTTTTATTAAGAGAAATATCAAATAAATGGTTTTATAAATATTAAAATAAACATTATGTGAAATAATTAATGTTCTAAAAAAAATTTATATATTAATATGACATGTTATGAATCTATTAAAAATTATGGTTTGAATATATCCTCTTTTGTATTTTATTTAAATTCAAATAAATTAATAGTGTCAAAATTAACACTATTGTTATTTTATACAAATAACATATTATTAAATTGTTTAAAAATCACATAAATATTTAAAAATTATAAATTGAAATTTTTAGGGTCTATAATTTTATAAAGTACTCAATTATGGATAATTAAAAATACATAAGTAATTATTTATAACAATTTAAAATTTTGAATATTATTACCACAAATAAGATTAAATTAATTAAATTAGGATAAATCAAATTGATAAGGTTTAAAATAATTTCCCAAAAAGTAAAAATTTGATTGGTTTATGAGATTAAAACCCTATATTAATTCATAACTGAATTTTATTCACTTTGGAAGTTTTTAGGTGGGGTTTGAGTTTATTATAAATTAATATTTTTCAGGTTTCCAAAAGTGCCCCTCTCTTCCCTTATAAAATGGCACCTCCTCCCTCTCCTCTTCACAACACTTTGAGCCTTACAGCTCATCCAAACCCTACACATTTCTCTTATCCACTTCCCTAGAAACATTCTGGAGGTTCTGGTCTTCTCAAAATACCAACTCTAGTCCCTTAAAAGGAAGCTTAAAGGAGGTGTTTCGAAGAAAAGGTAATCTCTTCTACCGATTCTTTCAAGCTTCTTTCTTCTTCAACTTCATATTAATTAGTTGTTTCATTGTAAAGTAATACAATAAGTATCACTAATATACTTATATGATATTATAAATATGAAACAACCCCATTTTACCTTCTATCCATCCTATGGAAAACAAAATCACCACACATGCGTACGTACGGAATACCGTCTCCACACTGTGGTGTAATTAGTTTTCCCACCACCACCTTACTTGGATGGGTATAATGGTGTGAATAAAAACTATATATTGTTATTATAAAATCATACTTATTATGAGATATTATTTCATCCACTCTAATTATATTCAATAATTATGTTAATGATATCATCGCTCGTGCGTACGTACGGACTACCGTCTCTACGAACGCGATGAGATTCATTTTCCATGATTAACCATTAAAGTATGATTTTAAAGAATATATAATAAGTAATCATGAAATATATTACATTATAATGATACTATATTTATGTATATATGTGTTTCATTTACTTAATTTCATTCAATTCAATAAGGAAACGAAAACAGCGTTCATGCGTACGTACGGTCTACCGTCTCCATGAACGGTGTATTTCATTCCATTTATCGATCTATCATATATATTTATATTATGAATATATATTATATTTAAATAAATTTTTACATTCTATAATTAAGTAAATATGGATATAAGTAATAATATCAAGTACAACAAGTCGAAACATGTACGATAAATGAAACAATTTTACCCAAAACGCTACTTTAACATGGAATTTACAGAAGAACGGGTAATATAAAGTCATAAGTGAACCATATATGATATCATAACAATGAATATGATTCTATAATAAGTCAATGAACTTATTTAAATCATTATACTGGAGGTTCGGATACATATGAAGCATATCAGACCTAAGGTAAGGGATAAATTTTTCCAATCACGTTTTTATCCGAGATTGTTTATTCATAAGTATTTACTGGGGTTATATTCATCATCCATGTACCTGTTTTCTAAAAATGGTTTCATGTATTTATAAAGTCCTTTTTACCCATTTTTTTTACTTTTAATGCATGGTAGGTAAGGAATCTTTCTTTTTTTTACCATACATGGCACTTTTTGACTTTTCCGACAAAAGTACGAGAAGAATGTTTTTTTAACTTATACGGCATGAATGGATTTTTAAGGTTTCATAAAGCCTTATTTTCATGAAGCTACCTCCACAAGATTTCATGATTATCTTCAACAAAATCATTTTCTTTTAAAATTGCATGGCATTTTTTTAAAAGAAAATGATTTTGAAGAAGAATGGATATTTTCCTCAATAATTCATTTCAAGTGTTTTGTCAAGACCATTTTCCATCTAAGATGACATTATTTAGTATGATTAGGTTTCAAGTATAATTTCTCTATGATTTAAATTCTTTCACTTTTTTTATGATGAAATGATATCCATTTGTTTTATATGGATTATGTTATGATGGGATGATGTTTATGAAACCCATTTTATTCTTTGGGTTATGATGAATGACTTATGTGTATATCGTGTAACAAGTAATAATGATTTCATTATGAGATGGGTGGGACCTATATCTCCCTCCAATGCATTGGGTAATGATTTATATCTCATGAGATATACATGGCTGGAATGGAAAGTTAATCTGGTTCAGTGATACAGGACTGGAACGAGGAGTGAACTAGATTCAGTAAGGGACTTTGTCCCCTAAGATGGTCTTGGCAGCAATGCCTTGGCTACTATAGAAATCATTACATGTGCTTAATGGATTCCACAACTACATGTTTTATTCCCATGAAATTTTTTCATGATTAATGTTCCATTATGATCTATGCCTTATGTACTACAAATTTTTTATGTCATTGCTCAATATTTTGATGTTTAGATTTTATGCTCATGTTTTTACATTCAAATGTTTATGGATTGTTTTATGTTTTCTCTGTTTACCATTACTGAGCATTTAAGCTCACCCTTTTTATGTTTTCTTTTTCCCAGGATATAAAGAAAGGTTTTAGGTAAGAAAACAAAAGGGGAAGATCTTTATGGGATATGTTTAAGATCTTTCACCATGATTAGAAGATTATATTCCGAGTTTCCAAAGACATTGAACTATTACAAACCTTCTGTGTCTATTTTTGTTATGTATTAAGTATTCCGTAAAAGTAATGTAATGTCCATGTACGTCAAGTGTGGGTATCTACAGTTGGTATCAGAGAAAAGGTTTAGTTAACCTTTGGAAACTAGGATGCGAAAACTTTAGTGATATCCCTAGAGATATTTCTAAGGTATGTCTCGGTATGTCCCTAAGGTTAAGTATAAGTATAGGTTATAGTCCAATAATTTCGGTAATGATATTATAATTAAACCTAAGATGTTAGATATTGAAGGTAATCCCCATTTATTATATTGGTTTACCTAGCTTGATTTTTGCCTCTCACACTATTCCTTTTGGGTTTTAGACGATGACTGGAACCCGAAGGAACTATGTTGATCAATGTAATGGACAATGCAATGATTCTCCTTCTGAACAAACCAATGTTATAGGAGATGGAGTGAAAAATATTATATATATACTTACACAAGATTTGAATCATTCTAGAGTTACAAATGAGCAGATAAGGGAACAATATTCTATTGAGTCCTTCATGAGGCAATGTCTACCTTCTTTCAGCGGGTCTTCAGATCTACTTGTTATTGAATAATGGATCAGTACCATTGAAAAGATATTTTCCATACTTTTCTATTTGGAACCTGAATAATTCATTCTGGTTATTTACCATTTAGAAGGTGAAGCAGAGCAATGGTGGACTCTAATTAAGAATAAAAGGCCCTTAGATTAAATTGAATCCATGAAATGGGATGAGTTCAAGAACTTGTTTTTCAATAAGTACTTCCCTAGTATTCTTCAAAAAAATATGGAAAAGGATTTCCTTGATCTTAAGCAAAATGATGATGAATATTTTGGTATATACGAAGTGAATTTTACAAGGATTTCAAGGTATGCCTCTGGCTTTATCATCCAACCTGAAAGTAAAGTTGATCGATTCTTCAGTGTCTTAAAACCATGTCTTCGAAGGGAATTATCTATAAGAGACTTTAGTAGCTATGAAGAAATTATGTTTTGTGCTATCAAGGTAGAAATGGAAGTTAGTGTTACATATCCATCGCATGGTTTTGACAAGAAACGAAAGATGATGTTCAAGAAAAAATATTAGAACATTGGTGAAAAGAAGATGAATGTTTATTTATGCTCAATGTGTGGAAAGAAGCATGTTGGAGATTGTATAAAAGGTACTAGAAATTGTTTTAAGTGTGGAAAATAAGGTCATCGAGTAGTTGAGTGTCTAAGTAATGGGAAAAGGTAGCTAATGATTTGAATAGAGAAAAGACTACAGAGAATGCTCCACCAACACTTCAATGCTTCAAGTGCAAGGAAATGGGGAATTATGCTAATCAATGCCCTAATCCAAGGGTTAATGATTATCAACGTGAGAAACCTCTTAAGGAAAAAGATAAAGGGAAGTCACATGCGATCACTATTTGTGATGTTGAGTATGACAATGATGTTGTGTAATGATTAAGTTTTTATGTAACGGGATTTCAAAATTGTATCATGGAATCTCATTTATGGTATCATGGAATTTTGGAATATCTACGTACTGGTTTTCAATAATTATATGGTACTGGTAACCATGAAAAGTGATTGAAATATTTTTGGAAAGAAGATGATATGTGCATAATGAAGGGATAAATAGAAAATTAAATGAGCTCATAAATGATAGAAGGACAAAGTTAAATCATGGTTTGAGTATATAGAAATTTTGGGATTTTGGTATGTGGAAAGAGTTAACTTTTGACAACATTCATGTTTTCACTAATGTTCAATGGTTATTCATTTTTAAATAGAATACATGATTAAGGTATTCACATGTTTGGAATGTGACCAACAAGATATATCGTATGATATATGAGGGATAAATGATGGTATTTACATGCTCGGTAGATGAAATTTCTAGTAATTATTTTCTTTATGCTATGAGCTTGGACAGAAGTATTTTGGATAAGCCTGAAGATTGGAATGAATTATGTTGGACATAAGTTAGTATTGTTTAAGGCTAGAACTTTTTTTTGATATTATTCATGGGATGTTATAATAATGTAGTTTTAGAAAAAGGAAAACCTTTAGGACGGGCGACAACCCATCGTGTTGGACAAGGCTGTGGGAATTGAACCCCCAAATAAAGTGTGACAGGATTTTATTGCCTAGCAATGGCCTACAGGAAGTCTCTAGTTAGTAGAAACTAGTTTTATGTTATTAAGCGGTATGATAGATGAAGTATAAGTCTATTTTTTTGAATCATATACAATTAACCTCACCATAGATGGACTTATGCATATTTGATAACTTTTTCTGACCTTTTATTTGAGACAGATGGAATGACCCATCATTTTATCACATGATCTGCTAACACTTCAAGAATGAAAAAATAAACTTCATTTATTTAAGAGATGAAGTGGAAATTGTTCAAGGCACGAACAATGGTGATATTGTACCAAAATAAAGTAAGTATTTCTTCTCATTAAAATTCTTCATCTTTAGGGAAATGATCTTGAAAACAAAAAATGTTATCCTAGTGTCCTCATATCCGATGAATCAGATGGTACCATATATCATCACATATTTATGGCTTTGTGATTGTTGGATTTTTCATATCTATGTTCTCTACCACTCTCCATCAGAACTTGACGGTTACATTTCTCTTCCATATTCATATTTTCACCTATGTTCTCCTATGTGGGAACCCAAGTGATGAGTTACATTAGGTATCCATTTTGTTTCTAACGTTCATTTTTTAAAAAATTATGTTTTATTATTCCTTTTACGACATGGGTTTCTATGAAATAAACTCTCAAGTAATAAACCATTTATAACCCCGATGAATTTCGAGGGTGAAATTCATTTTAAGGGGGGTAGAATGTAACACCCTAAGATTTTATGAGATGTATTATTTTTAGTTTCTTTCATATATTTTGTTGTACGCTACACCAAGATTATCTTCTACTATATGCAACACTGTATTAGCTTGCAGTATACCCAACACTATTCTTGGATCGTGTTACACATAATTTCAAGTTCGTTTGATAGTAGTTATTCTACACAACATTTAGTGTATATATATATATATATATTAAATGTATAAATGAAAGATGGTTAGATTTTGTTATATGCAATAACAAAGGAGTCTTGCACTACTTGCAACCCTGACTTGGATTGCATTACACGCAATCACGACCTTCCTTGACAACATGTGTTTTACAAAATATCGGGTTTCACTAAACAACGATATATGGTTATAATATTATTATAAACTATCTTTTATGAATATTATTAACTAAATTTTGAATTTTATAACATTATTATTCATCTTACACATTTTCAAGAACATGGTATGAGAACAAAATAATTATTTTGGGTAAAATAAGTATTTTTCAAAAAATGGAGTTTTGCCGCCTTTTGATGGCGCACCCATTTTAAATATATATTTTTACAAGTTTATAAGTTAAATTTTACAAAATAAACTTATTCTTTTGAATCAGGATATAAAAATTTACATTGGATAAAGTTTTGATATTTTTTTGACTACGTTCTTATTTTGATGAATAGAAAAAACACGCTAAATTTTTACTTAAAAACAATTTTTTCATCAAGATAATTTATATGGTTAAATTATAATAGTAAATTGTTTTAAAGTATAAATAGAATATATTTTTACCATTTAATATAATTTATGTCATTATAATTTATTTTACTTTCAACTCATAGGTTAAATCAATTCAATCTTTTGCAATGTTTTAAACAAAAACCCATTTTTTCAACAACAGGATTAATTTTAAATTAATTACTACAAATTATATGTTTTGATTTTGGAAAAATGGATTCCGTATTTGGAATCAGTAGTTACAAATTATTTTAATAGTCTATGTTTTATTTTTGGGCATTATGAATAGTAACTACGGTATATTTTATTTACCACAGTTAAAGGTAAATTAGGTAATTAAGGGTAAAAATAATATTATAAAATTACCCTAACACTTGTATTAATATAATTGGATGATTATATTTTGTCCTAAGTCATATTTAGTTAGAAATGGAATACATTAGAACCCACTTGGATGTGATTAAGACCTTTAATTTATTTTATTTTAAAGAAAGTGAAATATGTCTCACTCAAACTTTAATAATTAGATTATTTTTAATATAAGGTTATATAGAATATAATTTCTATTATAAATACTAATTTTAAATCTAAAATGTTTTTCTTTATTATGGTAATTTATTTGTAATTTTTAAGATATATTTAATTACCTTTATAGCTTATACATTAATGATGTAGAAATTATTTATTTAGTGAAAAATCAATAATATAGTTTTTATTAAAGTACTAATACCTATCCAAAGGACCAGAAACATGACCAAACCTTATTGGTCGAGTATATATATATACCATAAGCATACAAGGGTTGATTTCTTGACCATTTGGAGCCTTATAAAATAGATTAGGACATTTATATTATTTTATATTAAATGATGTCAAAGATGTCAACTTCATAATTTAATAAATATAAAAATTTAAATTTTGTGATTTTAAGATGATAAATTCGAGTACAAATATTATTATAAAAGGTATTATATTTATATTCATCATAGGATTTTATTTTTAATTTTTATTCAACTAATAAGTATATTAAATAATTATACAAAAATGATGTAGTAATTGTTTTATTAATAGAAATATCAAATAAATGGTTTTATAAATATTAAAATAAACATTATGTGAAATAATTAACGTTGTACACAAATTTTCTAGATGAATATAATATTTTATGAATCTACTAAACATTTTTTTAGAATATATCCTTTGTGTGTATTTTATTTAAATTCAAATAAATGAATAGTGTCAAAATTAACACTATTGTTATTTAATAAAAATAACATATTATTAAATTATTTAAAAATCACATAAATATTTAAAAATAATAAATTGAAGTTTCTATGGTATATAATTTTATAACGTACCCAATTATGGATAATTCAAAACACAAGTAATTATTTATAACAATTTCAAATTTAGAATATTATTACAACAAATAAGATTAAATAAATTAAATAAGGATAAATCAAATTGATAAGGTTTAAAATAATTTCCCAAAATGTATAAATTTGATTTGTTGATGATATTAAAACCATATCATACCTCATATCCTAATTTTATTCACTTTGAATGTTTTTAGGTAGGGTTTGAGTTTATTAAAAATTAATATTTTTGAGGTTTCCAAAAGTGCCCATCTCTTCCCTTATAAAAGGGAACCTCCTCCCTCTATTCTTAACAACACTTTGAGCCTTCAAGCTTGGCCATCCCCTTACAATTTCTCTTCTACACTTCCCAATAAACATTCTTGAGGTTTTTTTTTCTCAAAATACCAACTCTATTCCCTTAAGAGGAAAAGTAGGTGCGTCGAAGAAGAGGTAATATCTTCTACCGATTCTTTCAAGTTTCTTTCTTCTTCAACTTCCTCTAATTTAGTGTTTTCATTGTAAAGTAATAAAATCAGTATCACAAATATACTGATATGATATTATAAATATGAAACAAACCCATTTTACCTTTTATCCATCCTACGGAACACAAAATCACCACGCGTGCATACGTACAGAATATTATCTCCACGCCGTGGGGTAATCAGTTTTTCCACCACCACCTTACATGGTTGGGTATAATGGTGTGAAGAATAAAAATATATGGTTATTATAAAATCATACTTATTCTAAGATATTATATCATCCACTCCAATTATATTATATAATTATGGGAATGATATCATCGCTCGTGCATACATACGGACTACCGTATCCACGAACGCGATGAGATTCATTTTCAATGATTAACCATTAAAGTGTGATTATAAATAATATATAATAAATAATAATGAAATATATTACATAATAATGATACTGGATTTATGTACATATATGTTTCATTTACGTAATTACATTCAATTCAATAAGGAAATGAAAACATCATTCATGCATATGTACGGCCTACCGTCTCCATGAACGGTGTATTTCATTCCATTTATCGATCTATCATAAATATTTATATGCTGAATATATATTATATATAAATCATGTTTTAAATTCATTAATTAATTAAATCAGGATATAAGTATTAATATCAAGAACACCAAGTTGAAACATGTACGATAAATGAAATGATTTTACCCAAAACGTTGCTTTAACATGGAATTTACACAAGAACGGGTAATATAAGGTCATAAGTGAACCATATATAATATCATAACAATGAATATGATTCTGTAATAAGTCAATGACCTTATTTAAATAATTATACAGGAGGTTCGGATACATACTAAGCATACCGGACATAAGGTAAGGGATAACTTTTCTGATCTCATTTTTATCCGAGATTGTTTATTCGTAAGTATTTACTAGGGTTATATTTATCATCCATGTCCCTATTTTATAAAAATGGTTTCATGTATGTTTAAAGTCATTTTTACCCATTTTTGACTTTTACTACATGGTATGTAAGGAATCATTCTTTTTTTTACCATACAAGGTAATTTTTGACTTTTCCAGCAAAAGTACGTGAAGAATGTTTTTTAACTTATACAGCATGAACGGATTTTACGATTTCATAAAGCCTTATTTTCATGATGCTTCCTCCACAATATCTCACGATTATTTTCAACAAAATATTTTTTTTAAAATTTCATGGCATTTTGTGAAAAGAAAATGATTTTCAAGAAGAAAGGATATTTTCCTCAAGAATTCATTTCAAGTGTTTTGTCAAGACTATTTTCAATCTAAGATGACATTATTTAGTATGATTATGTTTCAAGTATAATTTCTCTATGATTTACATGGTTTCACTTTTTTTATGATGAAATTATATCCTTTTGTTTTATATGGATTATGTTATTATGGGATGATGTTTAAGAAACCCATTGTATTCTTTGGGTTATGATGAATTATTTATGTTTATGTCGTGGAACAAGTAAGAATGATTTCATTTTGAGATGGGTGGGACCTATATCTCCCAACAATGAATTGGGTAAAGATTTATGTCTCATGAGATAGACATGGTTGGAACGACTAGTTAATCTGGTTCAGTGATACAGGACTGGAACGAGAGTGAACTTGATTCAGTAAGGGACTGTGTCCTCTAAGATGGTCTTTGCAGCAATGCCTTGGATACTATGGAAAACATAACATGTACTTAATGGATTCCACAATTGCTTGTTTCATTCCCATGCTAGATTATCATGATTAATGTTCCTTTATGATCTATTCCTTATGTACTGCAATGTTATATGTCATTTCTCAAGATTTTTATGTTTAGATTTTATGCTCATGTTTTTATATTCAAATGTTTATAGATTGTTTAATGTTCTCTATGTTTACCCTTATTGAGTATTTGAGCTCAACCATTTTATTTTTTTCCCCAGTATATAAAGAAAGGTTTTAGGTAAGAAAAAAAAGGGGAAGATCTTTATGGGAGATATTGAATATCTTTCACCGTAATTAGAAGATTATATTCCATGTTTCCAAAGACACTAAACTATTACGGTCCTTGTGTGTATTTTTTTGTTATGTATGAAGTATTCCAAAAATGTAATGTAATGTCCATGGATGTCAAGTGTGGGTCTCTAAAAATAATTTGTATGATAAATGATGTTCCTACTTATGAAGTGATGTATGGATGGATCATGAAGGAAAAAATTTAACGTCCTATTTTTATGAATGATACATGATCTAAAAGACTTAAATATCACCTTATTGTTAGTTATATGGTATGTCAGAAATTTTTTCCAACGGATTATCCATATTAGAATAATCATCGAAGGTTTGACAATATCATAGAGAGAGACAATCCACCTCAAGGTATGTCTTAAACCAATGTTATTAATGAATTCCAAGATGATAGTTTTTCATTCAAGAAGAAATAGATGGAATATTCAAAGTGGAAGAATATTTCTTCTAGAACCAATTACAATTAGAAGAATAAAATTATCTTCTTTTATTTTATTTATATATAAACCAATATTTTATGTCATTTATTAGATGTATTTTACATTGAGAAAATATATGTGAAATGTTTCTTTTAATTCTTTTCAATTTAAATGGAAAGAAAAAAAGATGATTTATGATCTTTTAATGAATTGGTTGATTGGGTTATCATACTAGAATTGCTTTCCTCCGTCATTTTTTGCATGCATGTTTCATCTAACTATCCATATTCCAGTGTAAATACTTCTTGTAGGACCAGTTACTTTAATTTGGTTGAATCTGGCTGAAACAATATGTACACATTGAAGTTTTATGTCCGGAATAGAAATCATCCCAAAGGTTATATCATAAAATTTTAATTGGATTAAAAATGTATGGATTTTTATTCAATGTATTTTTCTAATATTACTACGGTAGATAATGAGAAATTAATATGAGAAGTTTGAGAAAATTGAACCCAGTTTTCCATCACTTCCCCAAATAGAGGGAATTCCCAAATCATATACATCCACTACATCATGCCTTGAAGATCAGGAAATGACACATCACATAGTTTTATTTATTTGTGATTTGTTCGATGAATACATCAAGTACATAAATTTAACATGTATAATTTATCTCATACCATGTAATTTGACACATCAGTAAAACTAGTTCTATTTTTTCTATAGGGAACATAACCAAATTATAAATTGAAATCATCATTCTTTATCTTTGAGAAGAATATATACTTTTCATATCAACTATATTTCATGTTGTTAGAATTTTAAGGTAGAATTATTCCAGTAATGAATTAAAAAAATTAATATTAATTTAATTTTAATGTTCATTTGAATTTTAGGTATTGAGTTTACCTGTTGACTATGTGTCTACGGAAATAAGAACTTTGGATTTTGGTCATACTTTTGTGGTTCGTGAATGTAAAAAACTTGTGATCAATGGGTATAAATTTATTATAACTGAATGATTAATGAACATTATAACACAACATGATGGTGTTATGGTAACTACCACACTAGACTGTTATGTTAATTCATCAGATATTATACCTAGATTTAAAAATTAATCTTATTATTGAGTTTTTGATAAAATACTAATATTGTATTATTAATATCATGGTTGAGTCACTATTATGAAATGAAAGTGGTTTGATTTGATGATGAAGCATTAAACATTTATTAATTTTGGTGGATTTCAAGTTATTGATATGAATTACAATCTTGCTACTCATGAGACACATATATTGATATCAATGGAGAAATAAGTATTTTATTATAAAAGATCACATGTGACCTGAATTTGGTGTCATTATTAAATTAATCCCAAAAAATGTTTTTTATGATGGTGTTGATGAAATTTACACCATAACTTCTCTCATTGGCCCCAATCAATTTATTAATTATGATGACTCTAATAGTTTAATTTCCATAGTTTATTATGAACATAATGTTGTGGTCAGAAATATATAGAATCATCCATATATGTTCTTAGTTATTTTGGTTTATCTTGTATTAGGTTGTTGGGGTTAGTTCCATTACAATTTCTTTACCGTTAATTACAAATATTTATATCCAACTTTACCTTCATGAGAATTTTCAAAATATAATGGTTGTAGTTTTCATTGAGTTTTATTTTCTAATATTGAATTAAAATATATTAGAACCTACCAAACCAAAAAAAACTGAAGTAATTAGATTAAAAATAAACAAGATAAATTAAATTTATACATATTAAACTAATTATAATGAAAATAAAAACCAATGAAATGAATGATGTAACAAAAAAAATGGAGAAATAGCATAGCCTAGAATATGAAAAAAATGACCTAACCCAAAAAATGGGAAAATGACATAATAAATTGACCAAAATAAACCTAATGACCAAACCAAATCTGAATTAGACCAAATTAAACATAGAATGAAACTATATCACACCCGTTTTAAACATTCTAATTTGAAAGTATTGATTTTTCTATGACTTTTATTTTGTGTTTTGATATTCTTCTTACTAAATATAATATGGTTTTATTATGTCACTACGTATCCTTTATTTGGTTTGATGATTAGTATTACTTAGTTAAGTCATATCCCATCTTATTTATTATTTTCTTTATACATTAGTTTTAGATTTATAATTAATTCCATTTTTTCAAATATAGGAAATGAAAAACAATGAAAAGATTAAAAGGAAGAGAATGGAAGACAATAATCCCTACACGAGAGAGACATGATTTCCTCCTCTAGTGCCTTTTGTGAATATTTTGTTTCAAATATATATCAATAACACCTAATTTCATGTGATTAATTTTTTTATCTTTTAATCGGGATCCACTAATAATGAGAAAATTATTCTATGATGAACATAGTGGCATTGGTGCTCATCCAGACAATCTAAGGGGGGTGGTACTAGAGGTATGTGCACAATTTGGTGTACCCAATCACACCCTATACCTTCAACTGATATACCATCTAGCACACTTTCGTGTCCCACTATGTCATTAGAGTAACTTGGTATATTTTATCCACCTATATTTTCTCCACTATTTGTATATGATCCTCTTCATATTTGTTTTCCTTATTCAATGATGGCTCTTATGGTATTCCAAATTACACACTTCAACAGGCTTCTATTCCATATTATTTTCCTTCTAATTCATTCTCCCTTAAATTCTACATTCCGGCTCCTTAGAATTATACACTGACACATTTTGAGCCTCTAGAGTAGATATTGGATCCAACTCCTACTGTACAGGTTGATGATCCTTTAGATCCTAGGGATCTAGTGTCACCCATTGATCATACTATCTTAGGTATATTTATAAAACCCTAGTGAAAAAATTTGGCCATACTTTATTTTCATTATAAGATGTATTTATATAGTATTTATTTTTTTATTCAACATCTGAATCTTCCACTAGATAGCATGGGCGTACATGCATGCATGAGGTGTTGAACCACCAGACATAGGTGATGGTTGAGTATAATGGGGATAATCAAATTATTAGAAAAATAGGGTGAGAATTTAGGATTTTTATGGTGATAGTTTCTAAATACTCTTTCATCAATACCTTCATGCCACTCTCTTGGATATACCTTAAAAATGAAGTAAAGGATAATGCTTGGGAACAAATAACGGTAATAAAATTCATTGGATTTAATTTTATATTATTATTTTATTATATGAATTATTATTTGTGTACCATCTTCATTATAATTTTCCTAATGTTGAGTCTTTGAGGCCAGTATGGCTCATGAAATTAGGTTATCTATGGAGTCATATAAGCACGAGTTCTATAGTGGCTAGAATTCTAGATTTGGTATGGATTTTATGTCCACACGTATCATGAATTAGTTTCCAGTAGCACATTATCGAGGAATGATTTCTTATTCTAAGAGTACCAAGTTTAAGTTATTAATCAAATTTTATTTTCTCGAATGAAAATCCCCATGATTTTGATTAATAATTTTCTTTGGATTATGGAAAATTATTTTTTAAGAAACATAAAAAGGAAATAAAAAAATAGGGATGCTACAAAATACCTACACACTTTGGGGTGGACTCAGATGTCATAACATGAGAGGAATTATGTGCGATAATTTTTTATAATTTATCTAATTAAATAAATTATAAAAATAAAATTTCATTAATTATAAATTATAGAGATTCGTTAGAATTTTTTGAAACAACTATATTGTATAATTATATAGTTTGGGATATATTAAATATATATTTATTATTGGGAAGTTTAAAATGGTTTTTAACATAGAATATTTTCTTATTGAATCCCAGATAACCTCTTAATAATTTCATCAGGGGGGATATTTGTTGACCCATGAAAATGAGAGTTATTTCTATACTAAAGACCTTGAATTTAGTTATTGATTTAAAATAATTTTCAGTAAAATATTATACAAAAACAATTCACATAATCACTAGAAAATCCATGGATTAACATCCCAATAGGAAAATTAGTTATATTTGTAACTAGGATATTGGTGGGTAGGAATCATTTGTGAATTTTATTTTTGTTAGATAGTATTATATAGGAAAAGAGAGTGGGGTCCCTCTTATGAGGTAATTGGAAAGTGGTTGGTGGAAAATGGTTATGATATATGTTAATGATATCAAAAATTTCTAAAAACTTTAGAAACTTAAAACCAATTAGAAATATAATTTATTAGAAAAATAGAAAATAAACATGATGAACATAAATAATAAACACCTTCTATCCGTTAATCATTAACATAGATTAGTTATTATGATAAGTTAAAAGTAACCAACGTGCTTTTTATTTTTAAGGTAATACACCAACATTGAAACATTAAAATAAAATTATAAGGATTTTATTTCTTTATAATATTATTCTAGTGCCCCATATATTGTATGGGAAGTAATATGATTAATAGTGATTAATTTATTATAAATAACTATTTATTATGTATATCTTTAAATGAATCAAGTAAATTCCTACTATAATCCTCATTTATTAATAAATTGTCCTCTAAAATATTTTAATCTCTAACAAATGCAGTACATAAAATATACCTATATTTATTACATCACTCCAAGTAAAAAAAATATCACCTCAAATTATATAAAAATATCCCTTTAGATTATTGTATTAAATTAGGTTATCATTTTATATTATAGAATCATTCAATGTTGGATACTTAGATAATTTTTAGTTTACAACTCCACTATTGAAGAAAAAAATCTAGATTTAAATCCTAAGTCATCCTTGTTAATTTCGAATCTAGTATAAATGTAACTATTTAAAATTATTTATTACTTGCCTCTAATGACTAATGATTCATGATTAATTATTATTCAATATGTGTGGATATTTTTTAAGTGATCGTGATAAGTTTACCAAAATCTTATTAGTATAAAATTATTATAAAAAAATAATGTAAAACTTCTAGATTAGTATTAAATATGGTATACATGATTATTCATACCATCAAGGTGTAAGTATTCACATTCATATGTATAATTTTTATATTAGTTAATGTATATTTATTTTATAAAAACACACAACATGTAACACTAGTAAAAACCCTATACTATAGCTATATGTGGTAATCCTATTTGAAATCATATCAATATATATGTTCTAACTTGGACTAAGAAACAACTTAATTCAATCCCTATAAATCCCTATACTCTTTATATAATATGTTCCATCCATGTGTTTAATCAAGAAGCATTTTACCAATTAATCCTTTATAAACTTCATAGAAGGGGTATCATTTTTATGATTAGTGTTTCATATTCATAAAATAGTTTTTTATTGTAATCCATGTAACTCACATATATATCCAATATTTGACGCTTTTATTATGAAACTCAACCCTTTGAATGTGTTATAAAAATGTATGTACTGTCTTTGAGATGATTCCTTCAATCCATAGATGAACTATCACAACTTAAATTCCATTACATCTATATTTAGATAATCAAAACCTTCAAGTTATATCATAAATAAATCCTTGGATATACTTTTATTAAAGAATTTTGTTTTCAAATCCATTGGTAGATTTCATAATAAAAATATCCAACTATAAAAACAAAGAAAAACCTATCAGACTTTATCATCTCTATCCCTTTGAATTATGTTTATAAATCATGTTAGCACATTCCTCTTTCAATTATTAGCTGATTTCATATCAAACAACCAGAAAATAACTAAATTCAATAATCAGATAAACCAAAATACACTATAATATAGTTTTATAATATCAAATAAGTTCACAACCAATAACCATAAGGCATGTTACCATTCCTTGCAAGGACTAGTAACCTAATTCCCACTATAATTACTATATATCAAGAATAAACTAAGAACTAAAATAAAAAATATAATTAAAACCTAATCGAAACTTGACCTCTTTTACTTTTACCTAAACCATTAGGAAAACAATATACACACCATTTTAACACAAAAAAATATATTGTTAATCTTCTGGAACATAAAATTTGTATTTTAAATACCATCATGGTAACTAAACATTAACATTATTTAATCAAATAAATAATAAATACAATTATTTCGTGTGTTCATTTAACAAAAAAACATCAATATTGACTATACACTTTAATTAATATCCATAAATGAAAAATTAACCATGATTTTTTATATTTTAACCACATTTATATTAAACCATATAAACATAGAAATAGCCAAATAATAACATGTATAGCATAAATTTCACCATTATATTTTTCCATATTATACATGTATTTAATCTTGATTAGTTTTTCTCAATAAAGACATTCTATTTACATTATTTTATAAATACATTGTCTTTATATTCATGGAAATAATACATAAATCCCAAAATCATTAAATTCCAATTTTTGTTAATTTATAAAATCATTATTTAATAATATTCTAAATTTTCCCATTTTTTATATAAATTTTATTTTATTAACCAACTCATATCATAATATCACAAAATAATCAACCATTATAATAAATCACATTACATCATTGAGTGTATACATTTTATTTTAGTTATGAAATTAATTTTTAATAACCTCGTTTGAATCATGGTTTTCTGAATTCAATTTCATTGAAGATGAATGTTTTTAATAATGAAGGATGTGTTCATCAGGAAAAATTGTTTTAATCAAGTAGAAAGAATAAATATGGAAGTGTAGTAAAAAAATAGACACAATATCATATTGTAAGTTTAAATTTTTTTTATTTAAAATTTTAATATTTATATTGTAACTAAATAGTACATTTATATTTGTAAAAGTTTACTTTGGAGTCCCTTGATGAGTAGGAATCCTACAAATTTAGTTTAAAAAATCATTTACATCGGATATTAGGAGATGAGAATAGTGAAAGAGTATGGTGTTGAATAAGGAAGAGTATCGTACCCACTAGATATTGACCCACTTCAGGTGTTAGTTCTAGTAGCACTAAGTTAGAAACATTTTGCGGATAGGAAAAACAGGATGAGTTCAAGGCAAAAGAGGAAACAAATGGTCATACTGTAGCATGAATGGAATCAGAAGGCCAATGATGAATTTAGGAAATTTATAGCAGTCTTACATCGATCACTTCCAACTAATACCACTTCATATTGTGATGCATATATGTAAACGATGAATATATTATATGGTGCATTAGGTAATGGTCCTAGTGTTGGTTAGGATGATGATGTTATTAGAAATGGTGATGGCTATGGTGATGGTGATAGGGATGGATATGGTGATGGCGATGAAAATGGTGATGATAATGGTGATGGTGAGGATGATGGTGAGAATAAAGGTGAGGATGAAGATGATGATAGTGATAGTGATGGTGATGATATAGAGATTGATCCTTTACATTTTTAATTGATATTTAT
Source organism: Viscum album (assembly GCA_963277665.1). Taxonomy (NCBI): domain Eukaryota; kingdom Viridiplantae; phylum Streptophyta; class Magnoliopsida; order Santalales; family Viscaceae; genus Viscum; species Viscum album. The sequence continues at coordinate 257,754,230 of OY728139.1, forward strand.
GACATTTGATGTTTGATAATTAGTTTTAAATGAATATATGTGATGTTTTAAATGTGTGTTGTCACTAGTTGAATGAATTAATTATTTTATTGTGTTATAATTGTTTATATATTAGTTGGTGATGTTTGTTGCAACTGTTTGGTGGTTTCTATAGGTAATTGGAGAAGGTGGGGGTGTTGCTACCTATTTCGTGATCTCTCTATTGGCTATTTAGAAAAGGAGGGGGTGCTGCTACCTAGGAAGATATGGAAGGTATATACCAATGATTATCAAACCATTCGTATAGACATGTACAAATAGTTTCATGATATTATTGGTATATCTTTCATCTATATAAATCTATTATAATGTTTTATAAACCATTAATATATGGATTTATAAATGGTTTTTTAAACCGTTAGTAACATGAAATTCCAGAAGGACTATACCAAAAAATTAATATAAACCATTGGTATAGTATTATACCTATGGAACCTTATACAATGGTTTCGAGAACCTTTAAAATAGGTTATACCAATAGCTATCCTGCTTATTCCAATGATTTTGAACAATTGGTATAGTCTAATTTTCCGGCAGTGGAATATGGACAATGGTTTCATTTTTCATTGAATAAGAGGATATGAGAAGGGTTTGTATGGTTGATACTCCATTAATAATATAAAATTATAGTATATATATTATAATATATTCATTATTCTATATTTTATGAGGGGGTTTAGGAGAAGGAAGAAGAATAAAATAATTTAAACAGGGTAAATTGAGATTATTACCTCTTAAATGACGTCTCTTTTAAATATTCTTTAATGAATGTTGAAATGGTATTTGGATGATACCATTAGCCCTAGAACATGGAATAAGTGTTTGGAATGAAAATTTGATAGAAATTAGGAAGTATTTAAGGATTATGAGGTGTGATGAGAAGAGGTGGTGAGGTGTGGTATATATAAGGGGAGGAGAATGGTGTTTTTGAATATTATATTCATTGGTTAATTATTTTAGCTCAAAAATATCAATATAATTGATTAATGTGACTATATATACTAAATTCTACATATTAGTTTAAAATATTGATTTTTTACATCATATATGACTCAAAAATTCATTTATTAATCTTATAATGTTAAATACCATATTTCACTGTATTTCACAATTCACTAAAAATTCAAATTTTTATAAAAATACCAAAAAACAACCCAATTTTTTTTACATTTAGATTCTAGAAATGATACCCATTTTATGAAAATAATTTCTAAATATGATAATTTTAATTTTTAAATAAAATCATCATTTATTTGAAGAATTTCAATTTTAATATTATTATATATTTTTTGACCCTTTGTAAAATTACTTATGGTCTCATAAAATTACCTTATCATTATTATAAAACATGATATTAATTTATAAATCTATTTTATGAAAACATATTTTCATTTAAATCGTTATATTTATTATAAAATTGCAATTAAAATATTTATGTTTTCCCAAAATACAAACTCTTAATTTTTCATTTTAAAATAGTTATTTATGTGTACCATGATATAAATATATCTTATTTTAATTTTATAAGATAACTAGATATTATTTTACACTTCCATACATGATGATTTCATTCTAATGGTCACATTACTATTTTCAATGGTTAGATTATTATTCCAATGGTCATTTCATTATTCTAATAGTCAGATTTCTATTCTTATGGTCATATTTTCAATGATTATATGGGTTCTATACTTACATTAAATACCTAATATTTTATTCATTATTCATTCACATTCATTTTATTCACATGTTTATATATAAAAATATTTAATGAAATGCATATTGGATTAATAACATTCTATTTCATTTCTGATGTGTTTTTCCTGAGTGTAGTTATTTTGGTAGATTGAGTATATTAGAATTTTCATATTTTATTTATCATGTTCTTTATTTTTTCACATTATCATACATTCTATTATTATGGTTTTTTTATTCTATAAATGTAATTTCTAAATTATTATAAAAAAATGTAATTGATTAAATCATATAGTTCATGTGAATTATATAATATTATATTACTAAATATAACACAATTATATATTTAGAAGGGAAATTCCATTGATAAAATCATGGGTCATTATAGTGAATAATGAGGATATACCTAAGATTTCATTCTATATGAGATATGAAGACTTTGGATTCATAGTGATTCCTTTTGTAATTAAACATTCCCATGTTATCTTCATGTATTTGAGGATTAGTGTATTTAGAGAGTAGATTGATTAATTTGTGGTAGTCTTTATAGATGTTATACTCAAATTTTACAACGGAAATTAAGATCATGATGAAAATTTTTGTATTGTGTTTAATTATTTGTAAAACGATAAATTATATTCTAAATTAAGGTAGGGTCAAATATGTATACATAATGTTTCATTCTTGAGTCAGGTAATCATAATCAGGGTATATCTATGAATCCAAAAACAATAGTGGTGATTGAAAAATTCCCCAAAAAAATGAATGGTATAGAGATTCATAGATTTATTGGATTAACGGGATACTTTCAACACATTGTGAGAAATTTATCATGACTCTAAAATCCTCTAACCATGTTAATTTAAAAGTGACTGAAGTTATTGTGGATATAAAAATATAAATATGGTTTCAAGGAGCTTAGAAAGAGGTTATTTATTGCACCTGTGATCAAACTAACCCAAGGTAGAGAAGGGTATTTTATATATGATGATACATAAAAGATTTTTTTGGTTTTTTCCTTATACAAAATCACTTAGTGGAAACTAATGCCTCATGTCAATTAAAGGTCCATGAGAAAAAAATACTTGATTTTATATTTAGAACAAGTATAAATAATATTTTTATTATAAATATAGATAAATTATCTATAAAGATAAATGATATATATATATATATATACTTATCACAAGATCATAAAGTATATATTCTAACATGAGGAGTTGACCATTCATCAAATAAGATGGTTAAACGTGATGATGTACCGTAACTGATCAATACATTATGAACCTGGGAATGTGAAAAATGTGGATGAAGTTCTGAGAATGAAAGATCATATTAAATTATCTATAATGAGTATTAAAGGAGACACAATAATATTGTAATTACAAAGGATGGGCCAAGAAACCCTAAAAGAATGGGGGTGAATCCTCTATTATCAAAATGATTGTTTAATTATCCATCTATATGAAGATCAAGGAGGTTTTAAAGGGTAATAAAAAGATAAAAAATAATTGTATGATTATTCTTGAGTTTATCCTTGAAAATTATTTAATTACATGATTTAAAAAATGAATATGCATCCGTCTAATACCAAAATTTTAAAAATAGATATTAGATAACGCACATAGCTCATCATTCTCTATCCATCCTTGATGCCTAATGATTTATAGTGATCTCAAGGATCTTTTTTGCAGGTAGATCATAAAAATGAATATTTTATAGTATATATCTTGATTCTTAGTTTTCTAAAATTTTACATAAAAATAAATGTTTTCTAATGGGATGATAAAACCATAATACATACTTGTATGATAATTTGATAACATTTTCATGGATTTCATTGTAGGTTTCCCTTTAACCTATAAAGGCCATTATTATATTTGGGATGTATTTTATCACTTTACAAATTCACCACATTTCATTTCTACTTGGGAATATTATTTACGCTATATACTTGCTATGATATTCATATAGGATGTGGTAATCCTTTATGGAGTAACACATTCAATTTTATTTGATGGATATCCAAAGTTTACCTTTATGTTCTAAAGAACTCTACAATAATCATTTAATATAGAGCTATGTTTTAACACTGCTTGTCGTCTTCAAAATGATGGTCAGTATGAAAAGACCATTCAAAATAAAGAAGATATGCTCAAATCCAACTTAATAGATTTCAAAGGATAATGGGATCAACACCTTCATCTAATAGAGTTATCATACAACAATACATTCTATCCTAACATTTAAATAGAACCATATGATGCTCCACATGGAATGAGTTGTAGAACTACAATATATTGGTATAAAATCTGAGAACAACATATATTGGGAATGTATGTTTCTAAAGAGATATTAGAGAATATTCAAACCATTCATCAATATATTAAAACTGCACAAATTCACTTGAATATTTCCAATGGTATTCGTCGGTGAGATTTGGTGTTTGAAGATGGAGGCATAGTATTCCATTGAATATCACCATGTAGGAGTTTTATAATATTTGGGAAAATAGGAAATTTAATCCCTATATACATATGACCCATCGAGAAACTTGATCATATTGGGACTATATCTTATTACCTTACAATTCCATCTGACCTCTGACATGTTCTTTATGTGTTCCATATATCACTTTTGAGGTAGTAAATACTCGATTCATCACATTTAATAAATGTATCGATTGTAAAACTGGAAAAAATCTCTTTTTTAGGGACAACTAGTAGAGAGCGTGGATTATAGATATATTGTGATATGAAATAAGAACACTCACCTAGTCAATGTTGTCTAGATAAATCATATGTTTGTTGAAGCAATGTGGGAACCCGAAGTTGTAATATGGAAGAATAGTCATAATCTATTTTCATTTGAGTAATGATATTTCAAAGGATAAATTTATTTTAAGGGGGTAGAATTCAACACTTCACATTTTAATTCCATTAATATGTTCAATACATTATTTCACATAAAACACTAAAATAAATTAAACAAATTCTATATTAAAATAAAATATTTAAATACAAGAAATATATTAATACATTAAGAGAAATTAATAAAAAACATCATTATAAAATTATAAATGAAATAAAACCACAAGTAAATAAAATTCCCATAAACATGAAATTTTCATCTTCATGGTTTTCCTTTAACATCATACCACTAATTATAACTATAGAAAGAAAGAAAAAAATAATATATAATAGAATTCTTTTTATAGATAAATAAACAAATATGAAGAATGAATTTTTGTAAATTATAAAAGGTCATATATAGGAATATAATATGATAGTAATATATATATAGACATTGGATTTATGTCCATTGGATATATGGATATCAGATATATATGTCATTGGATATATGACCATTGTATAATAGTCATTAGATATGTGGCCATTGGGTATAGATGTATCTAATAGTTATATTTAGTATTTTATAGTTAAAAGTAAATAATGTGTTGAAAATAAAATATTTTATGTGTAATTGAAAAAAATTAAAAAATCTTGCAATAAAATAAAAATATATTAATTCATTTTTGGAAATATATTTTATTTTAAAGAAATATTAATTTTACAAAATGAATATCAATTAAATTTATCACTTTTTTCAATCATGTAAATAAAATATATTAAAAAAATCTATTAATTACTAGTAAAATTCATAAATAACATCAAATAAAAAATTAATGAGTAATAAGGGTTACGAATTTAATGATTCATAGTAAACAAGAAAATGATTGTTTTAAAAATTCTATTTTAATCATATATTATATTTCTATAATTAAATTTTAAATTTATCATACTTTGAGAATAAAGTTAAATGAATTTTTTTTTATTTATAGAAAAAAAGTAACATTCATATAATGATTATTACTTGTAAAGGAATGAGAATAAAGTCACTTTTATATTTAACATATAGTATTCTAAAAATTATTTTTATGTAATTTTCATGTTTTATTTAAAATTAATTTTAATATCATTTATAAATTGAATTTTAGAAAAATTTATTTCATTTCTGGAATTAATTAATTTAAATTATTCAATAGGTTTAATTTAATTTTAGGGGGAAAAATAAGTTATCGAGGTAAAAATAAAGTTACCATGATAGGGGTAAAATAAGTTAAAAATGGTTAAATTAAGGGGTAAATTCTTGAAATATCTCTAAAATTCACTATAAATGTATTTTATAAGGGGATTTGAGACCCATCTCCATCATATTTCCATTTATTATCAACTTTTAAAAAATATTACATTCCTTACACATTAAAAAATGTGTATATATAGAAATGACACTCAATCCCACCTATAAAATGACCCCTCCTTTACCCACATCAAACCACACTTTTCCTTTATTTATTTCTTGAATCCATTTCCAAATAAAATCTTCCAATGTATAATTACATTTTTTTTACTTCTGGTCTTAATATGGAGTAATAAATCATTTATTTTGAAGGACCTCATTTTGAAATGAAGTGAATTCATCAAATTATCTAGTTCTTCATTATCTTTTTTAAATACCTTCTCATATACAGTATTTAAATATCTAATTAGCCTCTATAATGATATTATATTAACTTAATCATGATTTTTAAAAAACATATTACTAAAATATAACTTTATTATCACGACTTGTCCCCTGGGGCCCAAGCCATGACTACCCCATGTCAGCCTTCCATAGGTCAGGGGCTGGTGACTAACACTGAAAGACATATCCCAAAAATGGAAGGCATTTCCTTTAAACCTATACACACACTCATATCAAATATTGTAGAAAGTAAAATCGAAACTATGATACCAACAAAAAGTATGTCACACAGGAAGAAATCATACAAGTAAAAGTTCAAGTGAAAGGAAACAAGGGGCTATAAAACAAACCTAATAGAAAAGTAAAGTATAGTAAAAGGAAGTAAAAGCTCTAGAGGTCTTCTATCAAGGATCTTACCTAAAGGGTAGGTATAGACCACTGTTGTATGTCGCTGAAGCGTACTGCGTCTATAGATCCACCACTGAGCACCACCTGGCCCTGGCTCTCCAAGATCCCAGTCAAATTTGTCGGTCATCCTCACATGACAAAATAGGTGTGGGAGAAGCCCGTATAGGTGTGAGAATAACAGTACTCAGTAGAGACACCAAGAACAACTCAATTCTCACAGAAATCTACAAAAGAAATCATAAAAGAATGAAAAAATATTAGAGTCACTAGAGTTAGTTTGACTTATGTATAACTGAAAGTGTTGATAGAAAAAACAACAGGTTTAAACACATAAAATTTGTTAATACAAATAAAATCATCCCTGATGATACCTTTAGGGTAGCTAGGTTGCTTAGACTTATTCAGTAGCTGAGTCACAAAGTCTTACTGATGGCTGACTCATGAAGTCTCACTGATAGCTGAGTCACAAAGTCTCACTGGTAGCTGAGTCACGGAGTCTCGCTGGGTAGCTGAGTCATGAAGTCTTGCTACTAAATGAGTCACAGAGTCTCATTGGGTAGCTGATTCATGATGTCTCAATGATATGTAATTTAGTGATTCTTGTTGGGCAGTTGAGTCATGAAGTCTCATTGGGTAGCTGGGTCATGAAGTCTTACTGATAGCTAAGTCACGGAGTCTCACTGGGTAGTTGAGTCATGAAACCTCACTGGTATAAAAATTATAAAATTTTACATAGATGATTTCATAAGGAACTCCCCATAATGTGGGTCTCAATGCTGTAGATGGTGCGTCAATTGGACGCACGGTTTGGGAGATACGTCCCTTTTTGTAAAGAGGGGTTGGCTACATCTAGGCCCGATCCAACTGGTTCAATTCATCCCGAACAACCCAACCTGGGTTCCCACGTGACCTCGTATTTTCTTTCATTCCCATTTCCTTGGTCCATTGGGTCTTACTAGACTCGGAAAAGGTTGGTCATGGTTACAGTCTGCTTGGTCACCGAGTGACCTGAAATTATCTGGTTCGTCCCACACTAGGGGTTGGTCTCTTTTCCTAGCCCATGTCATCGTGTAGCTCGACTTTATTCTATCATCCTAGCCTGCTAAGGCGGATCGACTCAAAAGTTTAGCCGGGTCACTCGGGTGGTTTGTCCTAGACTGGCTCAGCCGTTCTGGTTAGGGAGTGTGCAGCCAGTCAGCCGACCCCCCCCCCCCTGACCGCACGTGAGCCTCTTCTTCTATGTGGTGCCTGGCTGGCGCCATGTCCAGACATTTGTCACATCCAACAGGATGTGGCCTCCCCCCTCTCTATATCTCACACCAAGCACACTACCTTCCACCAGCATGGCCAGTGAATGTTGGCTTCTCCATCGGCATGGGTCACCGATTTGCACTGCCTCCCACCTACAGTCGCCACCATCGGTCACTGGTGCCATCGTTTCGGTGTTGTCACACTGGAAACACCTTCCGTGGGCCACCAGGTCCACACACATGGTTTGATTTCAATTATGTGTGTTCTCTCATTCTTCTCAGGTCATCTCTATCACTGCCACGTCCTCTGGTTTTCCTTTCCACCATTTCGAAGAAGCATCCATGACTAATGCACAAGCAGAGGGGGTCATGCCTTGTTCGTGTTGGCATGTTCCCTCCACATTATAATTTTAAAACATAGGGGAGGCTTGGGATCATAATTCCATCAACAATAATTCAATATTAGATATAAAACCCAAAATAATTCCCTCCCACAAGAACACACAATCTACAGATCAAGTTGTTCATGGGTTGATCCACATTCTTCAGTTTAGAAAGAAGAATGGGAAAATTAAAACTACATAAACCCCAACCTGGTTTGAGGATCCATCACTGACGAGGGATGAATCATTGAGTTTTCATCGATCCTCAATCCATTATCATTTACATCCATTCTTCATATCTCAAATTCATCCCACTGGTGTTCATCGATAGAGTTCATCATCATAGTAAGAGAGAATGAGAGAGAGGTTCCATGTTCATTAGAGAAAATCCCACCCAATTGATTTCCCCAACGTGTTATTAAAGAAAAAATGTTGTAGTGTTTTTGTTACCCTAAGACATCATGTCATTACACTGTTTTATTTATGAAACATCATAGCTGTTACACTTGCATAAAAAAGAGACATTATGAGTTTCCTTTAATGTGCTTTGTCGCCACACTATAATGCCATCGTTGACTTCTTAATAGTGATGAAATAAATAAAATAAAATTTTAAGTAATTTTATTATTTTCTAAAATTTCCGAAAAAATAACTATTCCATCTAACCCTTAATGTTTAATGTTATGTCCTTTCTAGGAGAATTCCAGCATTTCAAATTTAACAGTGCCCTCTGATTTTTTATCCAAGAACCAGTTCAAAATTTATAAAAACTGGCTCCCATTTTTACTTGACTGAACTTAAAGGAGCCTCATAATCACATGTCTTCAAAGTGTGTGGTCTCGAAATAATTCCATATAATAAAAAAATTACATGGAAATTTTGGTACATTACATCCCCCCACCTTAGGGATTTACGTCTCCAAAATCTAAAACAAAGGATAATAAAAAAATGGGGGTACTAAGCATGAATCTGAGCCTCAATATCCTATGTTCTCTCCTAGAGGTTCTCGTGCTACCACTGAACGTGTACAAGAGGAATCGACCATCCAAGAATGACCCGCTCCTTTTGATCCTCTATCCCCACTGGGAACTCTGCAAATATCTCCCCATCATCAATATCAATCTCGCCCGAGTCGATGACATGCGATGGATCATGCACGTACCTCCTCAGTTGTGAAACATGAAAAACATCATGCACTCGATGCATCTATTAGGGGAGATCTAGGTGGTATTCCACTTTACCAACTATAATGAAAATCTAAAAAGGTTTGATGAATCATAGATATAACTTTCCACCCCCTACAAATCTTTGAAATCCTCGTCACGGTGAGACCCAAAGGAACACATGGTCTCCCTCTTCAAACTCCAAAGGTATCTGTCCCCTATCATCATAAGATTTTTTCCCACTCTGTGTAGTCCTCATCTACTCTTAGATGATCTGTACCTTCTCAATGGTAGCCCGTACCCACTCCAGACCCATTTATACAAACTCCCCTAGGTCTTTCCAGCATAGTGGTGATCTATATAGTCACCCGTACAAGACCTCAAACAGTGTCATTCCAATGGTGGAGTGATATATGCTATTGTATAAAAACTCCACCAATGGCAGGTGGTCCTCCGAACAACAACCAAAATCAAGGACACAAGCACGAATCATGTCCTCCAAGGTCTCTATGGTCCACTCCATATGAGCATATTTCTGAGTGTGAAAGGAGGTGCTCAAGCGCAGTTGAGTCCCGAATGTCTCCTGCAATCCCTTCTACAACCAGGATGTAAAATGAGCATCATGATCTAAGATGATTTTCAAAGACACCCCGTGAAGCCGAAATATCTTCTGCATGTAGTGGAATCCCAATACCTCTACTAATCCATTCTCTTAGATGGGTAGGAAGTGGGCCGACTAGGCGAGTCTTTCAATGATCACCCAGATAGAATCATGGACATAGGACATCCGTGGTAACCCAGTCATGAATTCCATGGAGATACCATCCTACTTCCATTCTGGTACCTCAAGTGGTTGTGCCAATCCTTCTAGAACCTGATGTTTGGTCTTCACTTGGTGACAAGTGGGGCATCATGAAACGAACTATGCTACCGATTTCTTTATCCCTAGCCACCAGTATTGATGTCAAAGTTCCGGGTACATCTTCTCCACACCAGGATGTTCCGCCAAAGGGGGTGTATGGAACTCCCTCAACACATCCTCCCGTAACGTCACTGGTACTATGGTGGTTCCTCTAAAACAAATGATGTGATCCCCACTTATCAAAAATCCATCAAGATCTTATCCGAAAGGATAACTGAGCACATCTGGCCTCATAGTCAACATCCACAATCCATGCCTCCCTAACTCGCTATATGATTTGAGGAGTGATATTCATCAACTGAAGGTAAGCTTCTTCATCACTAACTACGAAGGATATGTGCATCACGGCTAACAACTCCATCACCTCACTCATAATTTGTAAACTAGACCTTCTACTGAGTGCATATGACACTGTGTTCCCCTTCTCAGGGGTGTACACTATCTCAATTTCATAGTCCTAGAGGAACATCATCCATCACCACTGCCTCAACTTTAGGTCCTTCTGTGAGAAGATATACCTGAGACTCTTGTTGTAGGAGGAGATTGTAAATTGTTCACCCATCAAGTAGTGTCTCAAAATCTTCAAGGAAAAAGACCATTGCTACTAACTCCAAGTCATGGGTAGCATAGTTCTGCTCATGCTTCCTAAAATACTACGAGGCATGGGTGATCACTGCTCACTCCTTCATCAGGAAACAACCTAGTATGGTCCCTAATTCTTCACAGAAGACTACATACCCAACGCCCTTTCTGATAGTCTCAATATGGGGGCACTCTTCAGTCTCAGTCTTAGCTCCTGGAAACTCTGTAGGCACTTCTCCATATATACGAAGAGCTAAGAGTTATTCTTTGAAGCTTAAAATGTTTTGTTACTCTAGAAAGGTCATGTACAAAACTCCAATAGTATCTAGTCAACCCCATGATGTTCAAAACCTCGGTAACGCTCTTGGGTGGCTCCCAAGAAAACTCGGCCTCCATATTCATCAGATTCACTCCAACTCCAGCCTCTGAGATTATGTGTTCTAGAAAGTGGCCCTCTCGAATCCAGAACTGGAACATTGAGAGCTTACCATAAAGCTAGTGTTATCTGAGTATATCTAGGACTATATACAGGTGTGTAGCGTGGTCCTCCTCTGATGCCAAGTGCATCAAGATTTCATCAATAAATACCACCATGAAATAATTGAGGTAAGGATGGAATATCCTATTCTTGATTCCCATGAACATTGTGGGGAATTAGTCACACTGAAGGGAATAACATAGAACTCGTACTGTCCATACCGACACCTGAATTCTTTCCTTGGTATATCCTCATCTTGCAACTGAAGCTAATGATAGCCTGATCTGAGGTCTATCTTTGAGAACCACCTCACTCCCTTCAGCTGATCAGAGAGGTCATCAATCCTCAGTAGTGGATACTTTTTCTTCACTGTCACCCATTTTAGGCACCAGAAGTACATGCATATCCTTAATCTCCCATCTTTCTTGTTGGAAACAACATTGGGGTGGCCATGGTGAAATGCTAGGTTTAATGAAACCCTTCCCCTTCAAGTCCTCCAGTTATACCCTCAACTCATGAAGCACTATGAGAGACATCTGATATGACGATGTGGATATCAGTGTTATCCATAGGTACAGATCGAGGTAGAAGTCTACCTCCCTATGAATAGGAAGTTTTGAAACATCCATAGGAAATACATCCTCATACTCTTCCACTACTATAGGAAAGATCTAACTCCTCTCATCCACCACACAGAGGGTGAGGCTAGCCAATTGGTGAGTGACCAGTAGCACCCTCCTTCTAGAAATTCCATCCTATGCTGCAAAAGCTCCCTTCTCACCAGTGAAAGAAAACCTGGTCCCATCCTTGTAGACACATCTCACATTGTTCCTAAAATAGTGGATCTAATCATGGAATATTGATAACAAGTTCATACCCAAGATGACATCGTAAGGCCTCAACGCCGCTACAAGAGGATCCCAGCAAAATCTCTCACCTCCTAGAGTAATCTCACACTACTGGAACTAGTGTGAGATCATCGAATCCCCTCCCATAAAATTCTCTAATCATAATGATTGAAAAAACAGCTCCACCAAAATCTTTGAGCCTCGAACAAGGTCTGTGGCAAGGAAAGAGTGATTATAACCTGTGTCTATAATAACTACATCCAAAGTAGAGTAGACAGGGATCATACCTCTAATCATCTCTTCATCATTGTGGTCATAGGCCTCTATTTCCTAAAGCTGGCCCTTCCCCTGCCCACCTGATCCTGGAGCTTGTGGTGGACTATCTGGGGATGGTGGTGGTAGTACCTTGTATCTCCTCCCATTATCTGCTACTCTACATGATCCCTTGCCACATTTTCCTCTCTATGGACCACCATGATCAACCATCTGCCTCTTCCTTGGTGGTCCCTCAATTGCTTGTTGATCATCTATATGGCGGGTCGGGTAGTATTGAGCAATGTGCCCCTGCCCGCCGCATGTGAAGCACAACCTATTCTTCTTCTAGTTTCCAAGAATCATGGGGCCTCGTACTACCAATCATTTATCATTGGGTCATCCCCTAGAGGGTCTATTCCTCTTGGACCCCTATGCCAGGTGTCAGATTCAACCAGTTGAGGACTTAACTACATACCATTTGGTGGAAGCTCTCACAGTTGGTTCAAGTTCTTCCAAGAATTTCTATAATAGAAGAGTTCGCTCCCACACCCCAGCCTGTGTAGGGATGTTGAGAGAGAGCATCAATTCTCTGATCTCCCATATGATCCTCTGCTCAAAGGTTCGGGCCCAGGATAAAGGGTCTCACACCACATTAGAAGAGTGTTGGGAGAGGTTTGTGAACCTTGCAGAGTACTCAGCCACGGTCAGTCTTATATGTCGTAAGTGGAGAAACTTTTGTATTCATACTAATATCAAGGTCATGGGGAAGATATCCTCCATAAAGAGGCACTTGAAGTATTCCCAGTTGATGTTCACCTCCTCGTACATCTATAGTGAGAAGCTCAACTATCTCCCTGTCGCGCTCTGTAGAAAGCTAGCGGTTAGAACCACCATCTATTATGAAGGATTCCTCAATAGGAGGAAAACTCATGTCACCGCCTCCAGCCAATCCTCAGCTGCCTGAGGATCTATCTCACCTCGAAATCTCAGAGGACTCTACCATTGGAACTCCTACAACACACTCAGTCTACATGTATCCTCTACTAGTAAAGAGGGTAGAAATTGATGCTTGATGGGTGTTGGCAGCTCTAGTATACCACCCAAGGGTGCCATCTCAGGAACTGGTCCCTGTACCGATGCCTTGTTGCTCAGTTGGCCATCGTTATGATCCTGTATGGGGATCCTAGCTGGCTGTCTACATGGAGTCATCCTGAGAGAAATCAAGATGAACCACGGTCAGTTAATTATACGTGGTGAGCTGACTCTAACTCAAATAGATTCATGTATAACACTTTAAAGACACTAGAAACCTAGTTTTTTCATGAACTGAGTCAGAAAGAAGAATTCATGGTCCTGGTGTATGGATACGTCGGTCGTCACACCAACATTGGACTCCCCAAATCTGAAAGTCAAACTCGAAACATTTAACATAGTTTCCCAAATAAAACAATCGACTCTCAGTCTTTGTGGTAGAACCTACCACCTTTGATACCACTCAATCAAGACCCATCCCCCAGGGCCCAATACATGACTACCCCAAGCCCACCTTTAATAGTCCAGGGCCTGGCGACTAGCACCAAAAGGTGTATCCCTAAAAGGGAAGGCATTTACATTAAACCTTTATACACACACATATCCCATACAAGTAAAGGTTAAAATGAAAGGAAAATGGGGACAAAATACAAACCCAACTGAAAAGGAAAGTACAATAAAAATGAGTAAAATATCCATAGGTTTTCTATCATGAATCATACCTAAAGGGTAGGTAAATCTCACTTTCAGATGTTTTTGAAGTATACTGCATCTGTAGATCAACCTCCAAGCACAACCTAGCTCTGTCTCTTTAAGATCCTATTCAATGTTGTCTATTTTATTCACAAGACACAATAGGTGCAGGCAAAGCCCGTGTAGGGGTGAGCATAATAAAACCAATTAGGGACCTAGAGACCAACTCAGGTCTCATAGAAATCCACAAAGGAAATCAACAAATAATTCACAAAGCTTAGAGTCACTAGAGTCATCTCAAATTAGGTATAAATTAATGTGTTGATAGAAAAACCAATTGTTGAAAACACTAGACATAAATTACTACAAACACACTCATCCCTAAGGAGTCCTTTAGGATATCTAGTTTTTCTAGACTTATTTAGTAGCTGAGTCACAAAGTCTCACTGATTGTTGAATCACGAAGTCTCGCTGGTAGCTGAGTCATGAAGTCTCACTGGGTAGTTGTGTCATGAAGTCTCGCTACTACCTTAGTCACAAAGTCTCACTGGGTAGCTGAGACACGAATTCTCACTAATAGCTCATTCATAGAGTCTTTCTGGGTAGCTGAGTCATGATGTCTCGTTGGGTAGCTAAGTCACGAAGTCTCGCTGATAGGTGAGTCATGGAGTCTCGTTGGGTAGCTAAGTCACGAATCCTCACTAGGTCAACGTTCATGAAATCTTACTTAGATGAATTTATGAGGTCTACCCATCATGTGGGTCTCAAATCCATAAATGTTATGTTAATTGGATGCACAGTTTGAGAGATACATACCTTTTTGTAAATAGGGGCAGGTTGCATCTGGGCCTACTCCGACTGGTTAGGACCATCCCAACCAATGCAACTCAGGGTCCCACATGAACCAATACTATCTATCTGGATCATTGGCCTAGCTCATTGGGCCTTACTGGACTTGGTCGAGGTTGGTCGTGGGTCCAATCCACTTGGTCACCCAGTGAACTGAAATTATTCGGCTCGGCCCGCAATGGCGGGCCGATCTCTTTTCCTAGCCTGAGCCACCGTGTGGCCTGACTTTTTCATGTTGCCCCAATCCTCTAAGGCAGACCGGCTCAAAATTTTAGTTGGGATGCTCGGGCAGCCTAGTCCGCTGGCCCGGCTCAGGCCAGTTGGCAGGCATGTTCAGCCTGGTGTGTCTTTCGGTCTGGTTGTGGCATGCATGGTCAGTCAGCCTCACCCCTGTCCACATGTGGGTCGCTCCTTCTACGCAGCCCCCCCCTTCATTATGGTGTGCACCAAGCACGCTTCATTCCACTAACATGATAGGCAAGGTCCAGCCACTCCATTCACATGCAACACCGGTTGGCACCACCTCCAACCTATGGCCTCCACCACAAACCACCGCCGCCAGTTTCTGGCGCCTCCGTGGTAGTGGTGTCGTGTCGGTGGTTTCGAGTTAGCAACACCATCTGTGGGCCACCGGGTCTTCACCGGTGGTCCTATTTCAATTCATCCTATTCCCTCAAGAAACTTGGGTTGCTGACATCACTACAACGACCTGAGGTTTTCCTTGTCGTCATTTTGAGGTAGCAGCCATAAATAACACACAAGCGGAGGGTCCTGGGCCTTGTTCGTGTCGTCCCACACCCTCCACGTTAGAATTCTAAAACATAGGGGAGTCTTGGGATCATAGTTCCATTAAAAATAATTAAATCTCAGATAGAAAACCCAAGAACAACACCCTCCCACAAGAATTCACGATCTGCAGATCAACCTGTTCATGGTTTGATCTGTGTTCTTTGTTTTAGAAAGTAGAATTGGAAAATTAAAATAACATAAACCCCTACCTGGTTTGAGGATCCATCATTAACAAGGGGTGAAGCTTCGAGTCATCAATGATCCTTACTTTATTAGTTTTTGTCATCATTTTTTGTCTCTCTAATCCATCCCCTCATCATTCGGTGATAGCATTCTCCATCGGAGGGAGAGAGAGGGAGAGAGAGGTTCCACGTTCGTTACAGAAAATCCCCACCCAATTTATTTTCCCAATGTGTTATTAAAGAAAACACATCTCAGCTTTTCTATTATGTTTTGATATCGTTTCGTTACACTTACAAAAAAACAAGCCATTATGAGTTTCCTATAATGTGCGTCGTTGCCGCACAACAGTGCATTTGTCTGCCTCTCAATGGTGAGGAAAGAAATAAAATATATTTTTTAAGTAATTTTATTGTTTTCCAAAATGTCTGAAAAATAATTTTTCCGTCTAACCCCTACCTGTCAAAGTTAAGTCCTTTCTAGGAAAATATCAATGTTCTGAGTTTAACAGTGCCCTTATATTTTCAATTCGAGTGCTAGTTCAAAAGTTATAAAAACTCAATCACATTTTTACTTAAGTAAACTTAAAGAAGGTTCAAAATTCTATTTTGGGCTCACTGGGCCTTGTAATCATGTGTCGTCAAAGAGTGTGGTCTCGAAATAATTCCATATAATAAAAATAATATGTAGAAATTTGGGGACATTAAATTTGGACTCTTAACCATTCATTAATGTGACATTAGCTTTTTTGGTTCACTTAAACCACCTACATGATGGATGGTATACTATATTCATAATTTTAAACATATAATTTATACATATTAAGTGTTAGAGTTGTACTAGAAATGAGGTCTCTATTAATTATTGACCTACCTATAGTGTAAATTTGGGTCAAAAATCTCATTAATGTGGATATGAGACTTTGACAAGAAAAATAGGGTTTGGATATCTATCATACCATGCAGTCTATATAGTGATTTTGGTTTCATATAATTATAAACCTTTACAAGAAATGGTTTCATGTACCATATGCATGATATTTTTTTGGATATGGATGGATATAATTGTATATTATATTTGAATAAGTAACAAAAAATTATAAGTTTCATAATTTTTTTTCATTAATGTGTAAGAAATAAATTAATTTGGTTATATGAATAAATATTCAGAAACTAAATCATTATAATCAAGGATGTATATAGGGATTAAATGAGATATAATGATTTTATGAAATTTAATGGTATGCATATGGTATATATAGAATGGTGAGATTAAGTAAAAACATAAAAATACTATGTGTTAGAATCATAAAAATTGAATAGATTTCAATACCTCAATCATCCAAATGTATTGTATGTGATAAATATTATTTCTTATACAAAGTTGTGCATGTTAGTATTCACAATAGGTTTATTGTCTATTTAAAAAACTATATTAGCTTCAAAATTTAGGAAATACAAATAAAACTATTTTTTAGGAAGATGTTTAGCATGATCAGTGAGATATTCCTAAGGCTAACAAGGTTGGACACTACCCCATCCTAGAGAATACTAAAGATGGAACTACCAATAGTGAACAATACTAATAACATAATTTTCAATTACTAGATTTTCTTGAAAGATCCTATTAATGGGTACAAAAAAACATTGATAAAGCCTATACAGATGGGATAATGTTCTGTGGGGGAGTCATTTGAGGTGATTAAGGATAATTTTTATTAGAATTCAATATACACTATGGTGTTGGAAATTCTCTCATTTTAAAATCTCGAGTGCTTCTAGGTAGACATATTCTATATAGATAGTTTAATATCCCCTTGGATTTTATGTTTTCTGACTCAAAATTAGTGTTCTGGTACATTATTTTTCTGACACATGAACAATGTTCAGTTATGTATATTATAAGAAATTATAGGATTTTGAAAGACCAAAATACAATTATGCATCATAAATAATGTGAAGAAAACATGATAGATGATCACTGACATCTAGGGGGACTAGATAAAGCACCTTAAAATATTTCATTTCCTTGGATCCCTACCTTATGATTTTAAAAATGTTTTCTATGGTGATTCAATTCATAGAAACTATTTTATATCACCATAATGTATTTTCAAGGTATTTTTTACACATTTAATAAAATAGATATGATTATGGTGGCAGGTGAACATAGATTATCTTGTTTAAGGAATAAACGGTATGGGTATCCCTAGTAAGATTAGTTTTCTATATTAAATTGTATACTTTAAATTAGAATTAGTTTGGTAACACTAATATGATTATGTTCCCAATAGTAATTATTTTTAGATCAATTTTTTGATAAATTGGGTAAAGAGATTTCAATCTAATAATATGATAATCATATGTGATGATTAACATCATGTCCTAACAACAAAAGTTGAATTTTTAGAGAAATTATAAAGAGAATCAACATTTAGTGAAATATAGGACCTAGATTGCTAATAGATATTATTTTTGGGTTCATAATTCTTGTATGAGTATGTAAAATTAAATTCCATGTTGGATTGATAAAAAACATAATACTTGCCCCTTTAGTATTGTGTATTCTAGATTATTCCTTACATCATGAACATATATATAATAATTATGTCCTATAATTTAATTGATATTAATCTAAGGATGATAAGTGTACTCAAAGAGAACAATCTAAAGAATAAAGATGTGGTTATTCTAGAAATAAATTTCTCTAACCCTTACTCATGGGAATTTTATATTGAGTGTGTTTCACACATTAATACTACCATACACTGAATTATAAACAAGTGATAATTAATCAAAATAATTGTATATATACATACTATACATGGGTAAAGTGTTGTTTAAATAGAGATATGTACTTATTATCTATATCTACCAATTAGAATAATTCTATAATTAATGTTTTTACTACATTCCACCCATTAATAGAAATTATATTTATATAAAAGTCTTTTATAAGAGGGAATTTTCATTCATGACTAAAATCATGAGTTTATTTATATATTTGAATTAAATATTTTATTACAATGATAATATAATCAATAGGATATACCTTATGGATATGGATAATCCAATCTATAACATTCAAGATAAGAAGTTTGGGTTTGATTCTAATTGAACTTATCTTTTATATTATGTATTTTTTAATATAAATGATAAATATACCAAAGAATATATTAATAGGTATTTTTTTAATAATTCAATGATGAGTCATTTTATAATTGTGAATATTTTTTATTAGAAAAAATAACCAAATAATATTTTAGAATAATATGAGAATGTTTTAGTATATTATTAGACCTAATAAATAGTTATTCATATAGACCAATGAGTTTACAAATTGGTGGTGTTATGGGTACTTATTACCATTATATGAATACTTTAGTTGATATGGTTATTCAATTCAGATAAAACATAGGTTTTAATCATTTGACAAGATTAAGGTTTTCAAAAATGATATAAAGAATCATATTAAAGAAATGTATTAGGATTCTCCTATTAGATCAAGGTGATGAAATGTTGTAACCAATGGTCCCAAACACACCCTAATTGGTGGAAAATTAGGGTGTGAGACATCGTTAAATTTTATGAAATAGATCTTGTTCTCATGTTTTAAGAATAATGAGAACCTATCACAATTAATTAAAAATAACAAAAAATACCAGAATTATTGTAAATTCAAAGACATGTAAATTTTTACTTTTATCATCACTATAAGAAACATCAAAGGGAATACCTTGATGAACTAAATAAACCACTACTTGGTGTTGTGGTTATCAGTGTTAAGGAGTGAATTACTATAGATATAAAAACTATGAAAACACAAATACTATATCTTATTAGCAGAATATTCCTTATATATCAATATGACCCATACCAGAACCACAAAGGTTTAATTTATTTGGAAATGTGGATAGATAAAAAACTGGTACATGAAATATACGCATCATATCCCATTAATTTTCTCACAACAAGAATCATTCTTAGATAAATCATATTTAAAACCATTATTCATCTCCTAGGGAAAAGTAAACTTAAAAAATGATGAGATAAGATGCTCAATAAGGGAAAACAAGGGAAATACCAATAAATGATCACATGTAAGCATATAATGAGTATAAGGATTTCAGAACATGATCATAACATTTGAAAATCATACCCAACAATTCATATAATCGTGATTCATGGAACAAATATTAGATTTCATAAGACATGAATCATAAAAAATAAAAGAATATAATCCTTGAAAGAATAACACCGGCATAAGATCATGTCATAAAAGAGTGTAATAAAACTTGGAATAATCATAATCATTGAAAACATATGTTAAGGTTATCCTATAAACTATTAATCATATATTAGGCTTGTTCTAACCACTTGCATATCAGCTTCAGGCTTGAGAAAACTTCATGTATACCCTCTATTAGGCTTGGGAAAACCACCTATATACCCTTTTATTTGATAAAAATATTATTTTTTATGAAATTCACTAGAGGTTTATAATAGACCCATCATTCACAAAATCATAATCCATTCATATATATACCACAACGTTTAAAAAAAAGTATTATTTCATTATAGCAGAACTTGTGGAATAGAAAAAAGGTTTAATCAATATTTTGTCATCAAAATAATAAACCATAGATAAAAATAATAATCGTGGTAAAATTGGATTGTACCCCCAGTTGGTCAAAATAAACATCAAATGATGTTTATATAGATGAAAATACAATTAAAATATCACTAAAACATTCCTTGAAAAAAAAATATCCTTTTAATTTTTATATCACCTATTTAAACCTAAAAAAATTCTGAAATATTAAGGAAAATTTTTCATCACAAATAATCATGTAAACTTATTAAGTAATATATAGATAAAATGGTATTCATGATGGGGGGAAAATTCTTTCATTCAATGTATTTTGAAAAAAAAATATTCCTTTTACATTTTTAGTAAAAGTCAAAATCACCTCATTCAGAAAATGAAATGAAAATTCATTTTAAAAAAATTATAGAAAGTAAAACATGGGTAAAAATGAATTTATTAAATATTTGGATAATATTTTAAACATTATTGAAAACTTTTTAAGGAAAATATGGAAATGGAAGAAAATATTCACGACTGAAGAGAGAAATAAATTTATTTTTCCTCAAAAAAATCCATTGAATTTATTGAGTACTTAAAGAGAGGAAAATTAAATGAAACATGTACTATGAAAAAATTAATATAGGAGGAAAAAATAAATAATATTTTGGAGAGATAAATTATATAATTTTATCAATATAAATATATGTATGAACAATCCTGATAAAAATCATATTGTAATGTAAAACCCTTACCTCAAGTTTGCCATTAATTGTAAGAACTCTAACCTCCATTATAATAAATTTAAATTTTTGTATACTTATATTATAAAACCATATTCATAATTATAGTACCATACACAATTTACTTAAAACATCTTATCACCCTTTCATTTTCATCATCATTCTATGTGTTAATTGCTCCATTTTCCATGTATTTTATGGTTTAGCAGTTATGGTCTTTTCATTTTGATCATGGTTATGTAATATAAAGAATTTTAATCATTATATATATATATAATATATTTATTATATATATTTATGATGATTTATATAAATATATGGTGAAAAATGAATTACATCACTATGTGGAGACGATAGTTTGTACATACGCACGAGTGATGTTTACATTTTTCGATGGATAGAACAAAATAAATATAAATAAATATTCACTAGTAAGTAAACATTATATTATCATAAATATCATGTAAACACATACTAAAAATATCATAA
Source organism: Viscum album (assembly GCA_963277665.1). Classification (NCBI taxonomy): domain Eukaryota; kingdom Viridiplantae; phylum Streptophyta; class Magnoliopsida; order Santalales; family Viscaceae; genus Viscum; species Viscum album. The sequence continues at coordinate 257,776,136 of OY728139.1, forward strand.
AAATAAACCAAGAAATATGGGTATGGAAAATTAATCATTTCACTACGTGGAGGTGGTAGTCCACACGTACGCACAAGTAATACTTTCATCTCCCATTTGAAATGGAAGAGGTGGGAAATGGTTATTCCTTATTAATAATAATATATCTGTATATTTATTATATTTTATTCATAATTTTAATATGGATACAAAAATTTTAGATAATGTGGAAGAAGAAATAAATGTTAAAGAGCTCAGTTAATAATATAGCACTTCTTTGAGTTTCCTCCTTTGGTTTACACTATAATCCTTGAAAGATTGGTCTTGAGAGAGTGAAAAAATATCTAGGATAAAGGGAATTAATCTTATAAGGTTTTTAATTAGTTATTATCTTATATATGAAGCTCAAATTTTGTGAATAAGGAAGGATAAGAGGTTTCCTTTTATAAGTTAAGGGAGGAACTAAATGAAATTTCTTAAAATATTTCAATGATATCAGGTAACATTCATATAAAATTGGACCAAAATGGACATTAATTAGTATTAAGTATGAGATAAGGTTTAAATATATTCAAAAAAAATAGTTGTACAAGTTTATAGGACATTACTACACTTGTTTCTTAGGTTACCCCTTGATAAACCTGTTTTATCCATAATCGTGGTAACACAATTTTAATACTTTTAGTATTCATTAAGACCAAAAATTAAGTTTAAAATATTAAAATTTATTAATTATAATTTTTAAAAATATTTAATTCTATTTATTAGTTTAAATATCTATAATATTAATATAGTTATTTGAAATAAGTACACAAACCGCAACGAAGACCCATTTTACAATAATGCATTTTAAAACATAAAACTTAATTTATTTTCATTCCTTTTCTTGTAAAATCCATAGCATTCATTTTAAAATATTAAATTGAATAAATAATCCTTCAATTTAATTGAAACCATTAATAAATAAAGATTAATTTAATTCATTATGATAAAAATCCACTGTGCACTTAAAAAAAGTTTTTAGAAAAAACTTTTTTTAAGCCCAAAAATGAAATTATACTAAAATTAAGTATAAAAATGATTATTATAAAATTAATTATATTATTTATAAAAAATGGAACTTTAATATCAAATTCAGAACAAAATGGTACTTTTACTTGAAAAAAACTGAATATTTTTACAAAAAATGTTATTTATCACTATACACTGAAAAATAAATATTTTTAGAAAAACTCTAAAATTTAACCCAAATATAATATTTACATGATGATTTCAAAAAAAATTATTCAACCACATATAATTTATAAAAAAAAATAATATAAATTTATTATAATATCTTTGTACAAAATAAAATAAAAACAATTTTTGAAGAAAAAATATTTTTGAAGCATAAAAATACTTTACTGATAATTGAGTGCTCATTTAGTTTAAATTAATAAATAAATATACATTATTTAGAACCTTTATAAATATTTTTTCAAAATATGGTTATTATTATTCATACCATCCAATTCAATGACTATGTTATAAATAATTATTATATCATGGTTCATTTAGACGTAGGGTTCGATGTAAAGCAAGCTATTAAATACCACATGTTTATTTCAAATTAAATACATATAAAATATCATAGTATTAAATTATACCCTGAATAAAATTAATTTTACCTTATATATTCTATTTCTATGATATAAACAAATGGGGATATCTTTTCTTCATCACATCATTGGGTTCCCATGTAGCTTCTTCAAATTTATTATTTATCTAAAAAACATTAACTAGGTGACTAGACTTATTCCAGAGAAATTTTTCTTTATGGTCCAAGATTTATAATAATTTTTATTCATAATAAATTTCATTATATATTGGTTTAATCTGTGATTTTATTTCATGTTAAGGGTCATTTATATGCTACCTTTGGAGAGATACATAGAACACATCGTGAACTTGAGAGAGGTTCGGTGGGAGTGCCAAGAGATATGAAACCATCCCAATCCGATAAATAATTTATAAAGGACCGATATACATAGGGATCATATTTTCATTCATTTAGGATCTCATAAAATTATTCTATGTTTAAAATTATAGGAACACCTTCTCACAAACTTTGAATTCTAGACCACATTAATGATTTTTAGTATAACTCTTTTTTCAAATTTGATATGCCTTGATATTTTTTGAATGGTTGTAACCTTATCTACCATTTAATTAGCTATATTAGGTATAAAGAACTTTTTATCTCTAAATTTATCCCAACATATCTGATTTATACACTTATTTTCATATAAGGCTTCATAAAGAGCTATCTAAATTATTGAGATAAAGCTATTGTTGTAAGAAAAATCAAACAGTGAAAGGTGTTAATCCTAACCACCTTATAAATATAGAGAATAGGATATTAATATATCATATTGGGTTTTAATATCCCTATTATAATGGCCATCTATCTGAAGATGATAAGAAGCACTAAAACATAACTCTATATCTATATCTTATTGAAGACTTCTCTGGAACTTTGAGTTAAACCTCCTATCTCGATATGATATAATAGAATATGGTACTCTTTAAAAATTATCAACTTATTTAATACATATCCTAGTGATATATTCATGGGATAAATATTAATTGATAGTAATGAAGTGTGTTTCCTTTGTAAGGTTATAAATTGCAACCCAAATAGCATTATGAACTTTAGATTCTTTGGGGAGACCGATGAAAAAATCCATGGTGTTGTTTTACCACATCTATTATGGTATGGGTAATTGTTGTAACATCTGCTTAGAATTTTGTCTCTTACCCTTAAATTTATAACATACTAATCACTAACATATATACTCTGTAATATATATTTTCATGTGTTCCCACAAAAAATACTCTTCTAGATCTTTATAAATCATCAATATTCTAGGATTAATAGATAATGATGTCCTATGAGGTTATTACAATATCAATTTTTTTCAAATCTGGAATTGAAAATACACATATTCTATCATTAAGACTTATTCTTCCATCAAAATATGATTTGAAAAAAAGAACATTTATCACATTATTTTATAGCTCTATATCCTCCTTTTCTCCACTTTAATCTTCACAGGGATAGATGGCTAAACCTTTATTTGAGAAAGATAAGTCTTCTCTGCATCCTTCAATATTGCAAGTTTCATTATTTTCAAATCAATAAAATTTAGATCTTTTATTAGCCTCATCAAAGATAAGATAGCATTATCCTTTCAACTAAAAACATCATCCACATTATTTTGTTTCCCAGTGTGGTGATGTATTGAGAAGTAATCATTCATAGTCAAATCCAACCATATTATATGGTGAATATTCAAATATTTCAGGGTAAATATATACTTTAAAATTTTATGGTCAGTATATGTGTCACATTTTTCTCTATAAATATAATGTCACAATATCATTAATCTAAAGATTACCACTACTAACTCCAAATCATGAGTTGGATAATTTTACTCACGAAAATTTGGTTGGACTGAGTCATAAGCTATCAACATATCATTTTGTATATAAACACGTCCCATAATCTTATTTAATTCATCACTATAAATCACAAACCCTTCTTCACTATAGGTTAGTGTGAGAAAAGGTTCCATGACCAACCTGCTCTTTAGTTCCTTGAAATTTCTTTCATATTCTTCAGTCCAAAGTAATTTTGAGTTAACTTGGTGAGTGGATTAGATAGATTTGAGAAATCCTTCACAAAGCACCAATAATTTTCATCCAATCCAAGAAAACTAAGCATCCTGAAACGGGTGTTTCACTATGTATGAGTTTATTGGAAACCAAACTAAATGATTTTCAGAAATATAGGAAAATATTTCTTAAATAAATCAATAAACTCTTGAAAAATAGGTGTATCTTATATATTGAGTTCCATACCAACAATCTAATATAAATACCCCCTTTCAATATGAATAAAGACCCATATAATGGATATAATTTCCATTGGAAGTTCATATCTATTCTCAAATTGATAAAAAATCATAGATTAAATCATAATATCAAATGTGAATTCTCTACATTGTAAATTTATATTGTATTTATAAAGTTAAATCCAATCCATTCAAAAAATCACATCAAATTCAAATAGAGGTAGAATATCAAGATTTATAGGAATTAAATTCCCAAAAAATGAAATTAGATAATAATCATAAACCTTGGATGCAATCATCATACCATTAAAAGTTTTTTTACTAATGATTATGTATTTAATAATTAAGTATATAACTAAAATTCCTATATACTTTTTATGATTTAAAGTAATTCATATGTAAAAGATGAAAAAAGATACTTAAATATTTTATTGTACCCATCCCCGGCTAATAATAATCATTCTATCTTAAATCCCTTACAAAAACCAAAGTGGTTAGTGTGAGTATTACATATCATCAACTGAAGATATAAATCATATAATAAGGAAAATAATTCATATGGTGTATAAATATTGACATCCTATTATCATTCTATGACACCATAGGTTTAACATTGGACATCCATGGCCACTATCTATTCATATCCTTCATAATTCATCATAAATAATTTCTGAATTGACCTATTCATATCTCATGGGAGTGTCTAGTTAGGTGTTCTATCTTAGGCCAACTTATAATGAATTGGTGATGATCAACTTAGTACATAATCTATAAGGACCCAGCCTTAAACATTACTTAATCTTGAGATATTTCAAGAATACAGCTTGAGGATCTTTTCAAGTTTAGAGTTTTAGAGAATTAGATCATAAAACATTCATTACATACCACATTTAAAAAAAGTGGTTACATAAAATATAGTACTCATTTTTCCCATCAGTGGAAACATATTTAAAATAAAACATGGACTCTTTCTTGACACTTCATTGACACTATCATCACATCATATACCTTTCCCTTGACCTGTGAAAAAAACTTCAAAAACATGGGATGAGCCTAAAAAGCTCAGTAAGGGATATAAAAGTATAAAATGAAAACATTAGTCCATGTATGAAATCATACTTTACTCATAAAACACAAGAACTTTAACATACCTCATCAAATCATGAATAAATCATAGAAATAATAAGACATAAAGGTAACTTGAGGCATTAATAACATTCTTACATAGGGAGTAACCCTCTTGGTTACATTTGGAATACCCATCACAGTATATTCCCTAAATCGCTTCGGAGAAATCTTAACGTTTAACTCCTTCGCATTACCCAGTGCAATGGAGAGCTATATCAGGCTCACCCGCCCTTAGTTTATCACAGACCCACCCGTCTTCATAATAATGCCCAAGAACCATAACATAATCATACCACGTAATACATGCATAAAGGAAACATAACATTTTTCACATTTCAATAACAAGATATCAATATAACACATTGATATAAAAAACATTATGAAAACCATTTTCAATACCAAAATAAAAGAAAAGTAAAACATCGTATTTATTTTTCATTTAAAATAAAGTATGGCTTGTAGAGGAATCTGAAACTCAAATAATGGTCACGGAGGCGGAGAATTCGTTGTCGCCGCATATGTACGACAAAGAAACAAAAAAACATTCCTTTTGTCTTTTAGAAAAACGCTTCGTATAAAAAAAATATTCCTTTTGAATAATCATAAAAGTAAAAGGGTTCTATACACCATATAAAATAAAGTTGTGTATAAAATAAAATATGCCTCAATGAATGGAGATTGAGACGAAGTCCCATACCTCGGGTCCAACTTGACTTGATCATTATTTGACCTCCTGAATAATAAACATGAATTAATTTCTACTTGCTTAAGAACCTTTTTCAAGTTCATTATTCCATTTATATCAGTTATTACCATGTCATGAACACTATGTAATTATTTAAGTTAATAACAGTCGTTTAAACGATCATTGGTACTTGAGTCAAAAATAAACTCTTTTATAATTACAAGTTGTTCATGTATCCATTATATCAAGAGTTATACTCATGATGTAGATATACATATCATATATATCAAGTATATACATGCATTTATAATATTACATAACGTTTAGAGGTAAGAAATGAAATGCACCGTTCATGGAGACGGTAAGTCGTACGTATGCATGAACACTACATTCATTTCTATTTCGTATTTTATGGAATGGAATCATAATGATATAAAGTTATATTATAATTTCAGTATAATATCATATATAATATCATTAATTCAATCCTTTATACGTCCCACATATGGTATTAACGAATCAAATCACTTTGAGGAGGCGGTAGTCCGCACTTCCAAAAATTAAGATATCGCGTTTACCCATAATGGAAACGATAAAGGTATTCCATGAATGAAAAATACAGAAGCTTAAGTAAAACATAAAAATATTATATACCATATATAAATATAGTGATATCTTAATGTCCACCTTTGAAGGTGTTAAAAGAATATTCAACAATCATCGTTTCGTGAGGCAGAAATTCACCATCCATGGAAACAATATGTTCTTTAACCATTAAATGTAGGTGTGTGTAAGTGTAGCTCGAATACCTCTTATAACAACATCCTTTTATATTGAATATATTGGTGTTGTTACAAAATAAAGGAATAAAAAGAGTTTAGAGGGTTGGAGAAGCAAAATAAAACATAAGAACACAAGAGAAAACACTACCTTTAAAACGGGTAACTCTTTTTGATTTAAGTTCAAAGGCTTCCTTGGGAATACATCTGCCCAATGTGAGGCTTCAAGGAGTAATAGAGGGATGTGGAGAGACAAAATGGACAGGGGTTGGCCGAGCCAAAGGCTTTAGAGGTGTGGGTAAGGTGGTAGAGGTGGGGGCCTTTTATAAGAGGAGAGGAGGGGCACTCTTGGAAAGTTATAAAAGGATACTTTATTATAAAATGATTTTCGGATTTAAAAGGTCCCAAAATTATATATTTCTAGGATAAGGTGATCATAGTTCTAAATACACCAATCTAATAGGTTTGTGACATGTTTATGTCTTAGATTGTAGATTATCTTTTCATTTTTTTAAATCGTTAAATAATGAGGTAATCGTTGCATCATCACGGTGTCATAAATAATTTAATTTATTTAATATCTAAAAATTTTAAAAAAATAATATGATGTAGGAAATATTTTTATCTTTCTAATGAATATTTGTAGTCAAAAATATGACTTTTATAATCCCATTTAAAAATTATTTTAGTAAAATAACTCATGTTTGTGTCATTTTTACTTTTACTTTAGATAAAAGGCATTGATGTCTTTATCTTACCCAATTGGATCCATGGGGTCCCGAAAATCGACCCATGGGTTTTCTTGGTCGGCCATGACACATACAATAAGGGTAGGACTTGTGTCTAGGTCATTTCATATTATTAAAACATTATTTTTACCTTAAATTACACTAATTACCTCTAATCGCGATTAAAAACTTAAAAGTTACTATTTACCAAAAAATTATTTTAAACCCATTGAACCACATTTTACTTCTCAATGAAAACCATGTATGTAGAATTTTTTGAAATTCAAAACATATTGGTGGTAAAATTTCATTTAAACGAAAAATCAGTTTTTTTAAGTACCACTTAGTGGTTTCACTATTCATCAAAAATTGAAGCTTTTCAGAAAAATACCAAAACATCACCCTAAGCTATATTTGATATTCCAGATTCAAAAATTATTTCTATTTTAAAAAATTCAAAACATATAAGTTACATTAATTAATTTCATAATTAATTCCCGCTGTCAGAGCAAATAGCGTGTTTTTATGAAACAATAAGTATCAAAAGATTGACAGTAGTTTAAGTCCAATTTCAAAGTGAAATTAATTTCAATGACCACAATTGGATTAAATGTTAAAAATATATTCTAATTTAACTTTAAACCCAATTCATAAGATAATCTAATCATATAAATAAATTAGATTAAAAAGTGGTTTTGAATTAAATTACAACATTTTTCACTATTCATTAAAAAATGACCTTTATCGGAAAAATATCAAAAATTTACCCAAAATAAATTTCAATGTCCCAATAATAAAGAATAAGCTTATTTCGACAAATAGAGCTTATAAAATTGTCAAAAGTTTGATTTAAAAATGGTTTTCCATCAAAAGGCAGTAAAACAATCTTTTAAAAATATTAGTGTATTCCATGCTTAAGAATGGGTTTATTCTCATTTTAAGCCTCTAAAACACTATCTAATTCATTAATAGACATAGATAAAAATATATATTATTCATTACTTACTTGGGATGTTACATCCTTCGCCCCTTTATAAAATTGCGTTCCCGCAATTTATTTACTTATCGAATAAGTGGCGGTATTTAGCCCTCATTGCATTTTGAGATTCCCAGGTTGCCTCTTCAATCATGTGGTTTTTTCCCAAAACCTTTACCTGATGAATCACCTTATTCCGTAACACTTGATCCCTGTGGTCAAGAATATGGACCGGTTGTTCCTCATAAGATAGGTTCTCTTCCAGCTAAACTACCTCTAGACTCAAAACATGAGATGGATCTGGCATATACATTCTCAACATAGAAACATGAAAAACATTGTGTACCTGAGATAAACTCGGAGGTAAAGCCACTCGGTAAGCAAATGATCCAACTCTCTCCATAATTTCATATGGTCTAATGAACCTTGGACTCAGCTTTCCTTCCTTAATAAATCACATCACACTTTTCCACGGTGAAACATTGAGAAAAACATGATCACCTACCTCGAAAGATAGATCCTTCCTCCTGTTGTCTGCATAACTTTTCTGTCTGCTCTGAGCTATTCTAATGTGTTTCTGAATCAACTGAACTTTTTCTGCCATCTCTTCAACCAATTCTGGTGCCATCAGCTTTCTTTCACCCACTTCATCCAAAAAAGCTGGAGTTTGACACCACTTCCCATATAATTCCTCAAATGGTTCCATCTATATACTGGAATGAAAACTGTTATTATAAGAAAACCCAAACAAAGAGAGATGTTGGTCCCAACTTCCCTGATAATCCATTGAACAAGAACGTAGCATATCCTCCAACGTCTGAATTGTTCGCTATGACTGCCCATCTGATTGAGGATGAAAAGTTGTACTAAAATTTAATTCAGTACCCAACGACTTCTGAAGGCCCTTCCAAAAGTTAGAAATAAACCTGGGATCATGGTCAGATACAATGGAGAGAAGAACTCCATGTAACCTGACTGTCTCTTTAAGATATAAATAGGAAAGTTGATCTAGGGAAAATGTATCTTGTATAGAAAGGAAATGAGCAGATTTAGTCAAGCGATCAATAATAACCCAGATTGCATTATTACCTCGAGATGTCTTCGGTAATCCCACAACAAAGTCCATGGATATATTCTCCCATTTACACTCTGGCACTGGTAAAGGCTAAAGCATCCCTTTTGGTAACTTCCGCTCTGTTTTAACCTGTTGACATGTCAAACACTTCACAGTAAAATCATCAATATCTCTTTTCATTCCATCCCACCAGTAATACTCTCGCAGATCTCAGTACATCTTAGTACTTCCAGGATAAACTGAAAATGGAGAACTATGAGCTTCACATAACAACTCTCTCTTAAACTATGAATCACAAGGCACACACAATATCTTCCCAAATCACAAAACACAATCATTATCAATGTTGAATTCATGAAACTTACCCCTCTAAACCAGCTCTAGCTTTTTCTGCAACTCACTGTCTTGCTTCTGTGCTTGCTTGATTTTGTCTGATAGAGAAGATTTCACTGATACCTGAAACAAATCAGAAGGACATCCTGCACCAACAACTTCTATGCCAAAGTTCATCAAATCCTTAACCAAAGGATCACGTTCCAAATGCAACATTTTTAATGAAGCATTACTTTTTCGACTCAAAGCATCATCCACTTTATTTGCTTTTCCTGGATGGTAATAAATTGTACAATCATAATCCTTGATTAATTCCAGCATTCTCCTCTATCTCATGTCCAATTCTTTCTGAGTGAATATATACTTTAAACTTTTTTGATCGGTATATATTTCACACATTACTCCATACAAATGATGCCTCTATGTTTTTAAAGCGAAAACAACAGCAGCTAATTCCAAATCATGTGTAGGGTAATTTACCTCATGAGTTTTCAACTGACGTGAAGCATAAGCAATTACCTAATCATTCTGCATTAGGATACAACCAATTCCTTTCAATGAAGCATCACTGTAGATAACAAACTCACCATTCCTGGAAGATAGTGCCAAAACTGGAGCATTCACCAATCTTCTTTTCAGTTCCTGAAAACAATCATCACATTCTTTTGTCCAGATAAACTTAACACCCTTCCGAGTTAGCTTAGTCATTGGACTAGATAACCGTGAAAACTTTCTAACAAACCTTCGGTAATAGCCTTCCAAACCAAGGAAACTATGAATATCAATTACATTTGTGGTTCTTGGCCATTCTTCAACAACTTTTCTTTTTGCAGGATCAAAAATTATCCCATATTTTGAAACAATGTGACCAAGGAAAGAAATTTGTTACAACCAAAACTCGCACTTGCTGAATTTCCCATACAATTTCTTTTCTTTCAAGGTTTGAAAAATAACCCTTAAATGTCTTTCATGCTTCTCTTTACTTTTAGAAAACACCAAAATATCATCAATGAAAACAACCACAAACTTATCCAAGAACTCATGGAAAATTCTATTCATTAAGTCCATGAATATAGCAGGTGAATTGGTTATCCCAAAAGGCATTACTACAAATTCATAATGGCCATATCTTGTACGGAACGCGGTATTTATAATATCTTCTTCCTCTACCTTCAACTGATGGTACCCCGATCTCAGGTCAATCTTTGAAAAATACTGAGCTCCCGGGATCTGATCAAATAAATCCTCGATATGAGGCAAAGGATATTTGTTCTTAACAGCGATGTTATTCAAGGCTCTATAATCAATGCAAAGTCTCATATAACCATCTTTCTTTTTAACAAATAAAATAGGATCACCCCATGGTGATGTGCTAGGTCGAATGAAACCTTTCTCTAATAAATATTTCAATTGTTCCTTCAACTCTAAAAGTTCAATTTGAGCCATTTGATAAGGGGGTTTTGAATTTGGATTAGCATCAGGAACTAAGTCAACTGTAAATTCTACTTCCCGATCTGGTATTATTTCAGGATACTCATCAGGAAAAACCTCAGGATACTCATTTACCACTGGCACATCATTAATATGAATAGTTCCCTTGTTTTCAACAATGTGTGCAAGGTAACATTAATTTCCATCTTTTACAAGTTTCTTGGACTCTTGATAAGTTATAAACATTAAGGGTTCATTCTTGTACACAAACTGAAAATATTTCTGAAAAGAAACTTCTTTAGCTCTACAGTCAATCATAGCATGGTAAACAGAGAGCCAATCCATACCCATGATAACATCAAACTCTACTAGAGGTAAAACAATAAGGTTCGCAAGTAGGTTCTTTCCACGGATAAGGATAGGAAGATTCTTATAAATTCATTTTGCCTCAAAATTTCCCCCAGGTGTTTTTACCACAATTCCAGGAGTCATTTATTGAGATGGTATTCCCATTTTACTAGAAAAGTTTTCAAAGATGAAAGAATGTGTAGACCCCGAATCAAAAAACACACTAGCATAATCTAAAAAAACAAACAAATTACCTGATACAACTTCATTTGATGGCCCTACATCTCCTGAAGTAGTTTCAAAGGATTTCACCACCCCTTTCTGCTTGTAGTCTAACTGCTTCTCATCACTCGAGCCCTTTTTCGGACACTCGTTTGCATAGTGACCCATCTCATTGCACTTAAAACATTTCACTAACTACAAATCAAATTTGGACTTACCATCACCTTGATCTTTTTCAGTGCAATCACGAGCCTTATGTCCCATCTTACCACATCGGTAGCACTTTCCAGAATTCATAAGACATTCCCCAACATGCCTTTTCCCACATTTATCACAAACTAGAAACTTTGTTTTCTTACCATCAGACCTTTTTGAAGAATTCTTCCTATTCTCCTGCCACCTCGGTCTCTTCTTCTGCTGGTTTTTATAGAACACTTGATCATCTGAAAACTTCATTTCCACCTTCTCAGCACATTGAACAAGATTTTCATAACTTTTTAACTCACGAGAAGCCAATTCCCTTTGATATTTTGGATTTAATCCTAAGTAAAAATGATTGATTTTACTATCAAGGTGTCGAATAAAATTTGGAGCATACCTTGCCAATCGAGTGAACCTTTCTTCATAGGCATCCACTGAGTCTTCCTCTTGCCTCAATTCCAAGAATTGTTTTTCCATCCTAAGTCGAACAGCCTTAAGAAAATACTTCTCAAGAAACATACCTTTGAATTCATCCCAATTGAGAGCATAAATCTCATCAGCGTCCCTGATATTTTTAACCATCGACCACCACTAATCTTCTTCACCCTCCAAATGGTAAATAGCAAGACTAACCTTTTGATTTTCTGAACACCCCATGACATTGAAAATCTTCTCCAGTTCTTTAATCCACCCTTCAACTAGCACATGGTCAGATGATCCTATGAATGATGGGGGATGTTGCCTCATGAAATGTTCCACCACTGACATGTTCCTCTGTAGTTGATCTGGCTGATCTCATGAATGGATACCACCACCATTTATCGCTTGATTTAATTGTGCCATTACTGCAACAAACTATTCAGTTCCAATTCCGACCATCTCAGGATGCTGATTTGGAAGGTTATTTCCTTCTGTATGCCTTCCTAGCACTGCTTCCCTGTTTCCTCTGTGGAAAACCATTCTAAAAAAACATGTCTTAGATGAAGCAACATGGTAATCTTCAAATGCTATATCATTTCAATTTGACCATAAAAAAAATATTTTTGGATAATCATTTAATAGAATTCTAATTCCTAAAGTTATCTAAACCGGCCTCTAATACCAAATATAAGTCCCCAGCCTTAAACATTACTTAATTTTGATATATTTCAAGAATACACCTTGAGGATCTTTTCAGGTTTAGAGTTTTGGAGAATTAGATCATAAAACATGCATTACATACCACATTTAAACAAAGTGGTTAGATAAAATATAGTGCTCATTTTTCCCATCAGTGGAAACATATTTAAAATAAAACATGGATTCTTTATTGACACTTCATTGACACTATCATCACATTATGTACCTTTCCTTTGACCTGTGAAAAACATTTCAAAAACTTGGGATGAGCATAAAATGCTCAGTAAGGGATATAAAAGTATGAAATGAAAACATTAGTCCATGTATGAAATCATAATTTACTCATAAAACATAAGAACCTTAACATACCTCATCCAATCATGAATAAATCATAGATATCATAAGACATAAAGGTAACTTGAAGCATTCATAACATTCTTACATAGGGAGTAAACCTCTTGGTTACGTTTGGAATACCCATCACAGTATATTCCCTAAATCTCTTTAGAGAAACCTTAACGTTTAACTCCTTCACGTTACCCAATGAATTTGAGAGATATATTGGGCTCACCCTCCATTATTTTATCACGGAACCACCCATCTTCATAACAATTCCCAAGAACCATAACATAATCGTACCACATAATACATGCATAGAGGAAACATAACATTCCCACATTTCAATCACAAGATATCAACACAACACATTGATATAAAAAACATTATGAAAACCATTTTCAGTACCAAAATAAAAGAAAAGTAAAACATGGTATTTAATTTTCATTTTAAAAAAAAGTATGGCTTGTAGAGGAAGCCGAAACTCAAATAATGGTCACGACGGCGGAGAAGCCGTTGTCGCCATATACGTACGACAAAAAAACAAAAAAAAACATTCCTTTTTTCATTTAGTAAAATGATTCATATAAAAAAAGATTCCTTTTGAATAAGAATAAAAGTAAAAGGGGTTTATACATCGTATAAAAGAAAGTTGTGTATAAAACAAAATATGCCTCAATTAATGGAGATTGAGACGAAGTCCCATACATCGGGTCCGACATGACTCGATCGTTCTTTAACCTCCTGAATAATAAACTTGAGTTAATTTCTAATTTCTTAAAAACCTTTTTCAAGTTCATTATTCCTTTTATATCACTTATTACCATGTCATGAACACTATGTAATTATTTATGTTAATAACGCCCGTTTTAACGATCATTGGTACTTGAGTCAAAAATAAACTCTTTTATAATTACAAGTTATTCATGTATCCATTATATCCAGAGTTATACTCATGATGTAGATATATATATATCATATATATCCAGTATATACATGAATTTATAATATTACATAACGTTTATAGGTAAGAAATGAAATGCACCGTTCATGGAGACGGTAAGCCGTACGTACGCATGAACGCTACTTTCATTTCTATTTCATATTTTATGGAATGGAATCATAATGATATAAAGGTATATTATAATTTAAGTATAATATCATATATAATATCATTAATTCCATCCTTTATACATCCCACATATGGTATTAACGAATCGAATCACTTTGAGGGGGCGGTAGTTCGCACTTCCTAAAATGAAGATATCGCGTTTACCCATAATGGAAACCTTAAAGGTATTCCATGAATGAAAAATACAGAAGCTTAATTAAAACATAAACATATTATATACCATATATAAATATAGTGACATCTTAATGGCCACCTTTTAATATGTTAAAAGAATATTGAACAATCATCATTTAGTGAGGCAGAAATTCGCTATCCACGGAAACAGTATGTTCTTTAACCATTAGATGTAGGTGTGTGTAAGTGTAGCTCGAATACATCTTATAACAAAATCCTTGTATATTGAAGATACTGGTGTTGTTACAAAAGAAAAGAATAAAAAGAGTTTAGAGGGTTGGAGAAGAAAAATAAAACATAAGAACACAAGAGAAAACACTACCTTTAAAACGGGTAACTCTTTTTTATTTGAGCACAAAGGCATCCTTGAGAAGAAATATTCCCAAAGTGAGGCTTCAAGGAGTAATATAGGGATGTGGAGAGACAAAAGGGATAGTTTTTGGTCGATCCAAAGGCTTGGGAGGTGTGGGTAAGGTGGTAGAGGTGGGGGCCTTTTATAAGAGGAGAGGAGGGGCACTCTTGGAAAGTTATAAAAGGATACATTATTTTAAAATGATTTTCGGATTTAAAAGGTCCCAAAATTTTATATTTCTAGGTTAAGGTGATAAATATTCTAAATCCATAAATCCAATAGGTTTTTGACATATTTAGGTCTTAGAGTTTACATTATCGTTTCATTTTTTTAAATCGTTAAATAATGAGGTAATCGCTGCATCATCATGGTGTCAAAAATAATTTAATTTATTTAATATCTAAAAATTATAAAAAAAATAATATGATGTAGGAAATCGTTTTATCTTTCTAATGAATATTTATAGTCAAAAATATTACTTGTATAACCCCATTTAAAAATTGTTTTCGTAAAACAACTCATGTTTGTGTCATTTTTACTTTTACTTTAAATAAAAGGCATTAATGTCTTTATCTTACCCAAGTGGCTCCATGGTGTCCCATAAATCGACCCATGGGTTGTCTTGGTCGGCCATGTCACATAAAATAAGGGTATGACCTGTGTCTAGGTCATTTCGTATTATTAAAACATTATTTTTACCTTAAATTACACTAGTTACCTCTAATCGCGATTAAAAACTTAAAAGTTACTATTCACCAAAAAATTATTTTAATCCCATTGAACCACATTTTACTTCTTAATGACAACCATGTATGTTGGATTTTTTGAAATTCAAAACACATAGGTGGTAAATTTTCATTTAAACAAAAAATCAGTTTTTTTAAGTACAACTTTGTGGTTTCACTATTCATCAAAAATTGAAGCTTTTCAGAAAAATACCAAAACATCACCCTAAGCTATATTTGATATTCTGGATTCAAAAATAATTTCTATTTTACAAAATTCAAAACATATAAGTTAAATTAATTAATTTAATAATTAATTCCCGCTGTCAGAGCAAATAGCGTGTTTTTATGAAACAATAAGTATCAAAAGATTGACAGTAGTTTAACTCCAATTTCAAAGTGAAATTAATTCAAATGACCACTATTGAATTAAATGGTAAAAATATATTCTAATTGAACTTTAAAAAAATTCAAAAGATAATCTAATCATATAAATAAATTAGATTAAAAAGAGGTTTTGAATTAAAATACAACATTTTTCACTATTCATTAAAAAATGATCTTTATCGGAAAAATACCAAAAATTTACCCAAAGTAAATTTCAATGTCCCAATCATAAAGAATAAGTTTATTTCGACAAATATAGCTTATAAAATTCAAAAAATTGTGATTTAAAAATGGTTTGCCATCAAAAGGCAGTAAAACAATCTTTTAAAAATATTAGTGTATTTCGTGCTTAAGATTGGATTTATTCTCATTTTAAGCCTCTAAAACACTATCTAATTCAATAATATACATAGATAAAAATATCTATTATTCATTACTTACTTGGGATGTTACATAATCCACCCGATTTAGAGTTGTTACCCCTAGGATCATCTTTGACACAACCACATCCCCTTTCTAGTATCCAGATAGGGATGTATGGTCAAGGAAACCCACACTCATTTATTTACCATAACATAAGATATTATCCTATATGTAGGATTATCCTAAGGGTACTCAAAAAAAATTATCATCCTGATTTTTTAAAATAAATAAACCTTACTTTGACACCAAATATAGAGACCCAAACTTTATAGACATAAATTATATCTTTTTAGAGTAATATTATTTAAATATGAATACAATACATGCCATAAATATAAATATTTTGTGTATTTGGAAACTTAGATACATAAAAAACTCTTATATAAATTATATACATAATCCCCCACTAATTACTTTAAAATTAAAACCCTTCTTAGACACATCATATTGAAATCCTTTCTTAATATTCTAGGGAAAAGGAAACTCACAAAAATAACTAGTATAGTGTGGCATCTTTCATATTTACATTTTTCATCAAGATTCAATACCATAAAAACTTACACAATACCCTTGTTAAACCACCCCATTGATTACATGGATTTTTCAAGAGACTATAACATCTTCTATATTATAATTCACATAAGCTTCTAAATTTACATTTAATCTCTAGGACCCCGATGTAAGAACATCTATAAAAATTTCATAGAAAAATTTATATCCCAATTTTTTGTATATTATGGCCTTCTACATGGTATATTTTATCTGCCCATTATCAATATAAAATATTCAAAAAAATATATATCCTCCATGAATTTAAACTTTTTCCCCAATCATAGTAATATCCACCCCATCATGGTCAACACCACCATAGCATAGTGTGATATATCTTCACCAAACCACCATAACAACATACTATTTCTTGTATAATTTTATAAAAACCTCATAAAAATGAAAAATATACTTTATGTACCTACTTTTCATCATTTATTAACATCAAACATAACATAAATTTCAACCTATAAGGTAATATTCAAATGACCTCCACACATACTAACATTAATTCTAACATAAATTATTGATCTATGAATTTAACTATCATCTAAAAGGTAGATTAATTATTTCATAACTCACTCCCATCGAAACACTATAGTGTAATTGTACATATTAAATGAGAAAGCTTTCCTTTTTGGGAATTTTTAGATCAATGAAAAGTCATTTTTACTTTACTATATCATGTTAAGTATATTCTATATAATATAGAGAAATATGAAATTTATACATATATATTACATATTTTTAGATGAACATACATTACATTACCAAAACACATTCCTAATAATCAGAAAGTTATAGTTCCATTGGAAACATGTAAACATAAGCAATTAGTTCATAGGTAAAATATATCAACTATAACTAATTTATTTACAACTAGAACCCTTCTTAGACATACCACATTTAATACCTATCATCATAACCAGGAGAAAATAAATATATGAAATTGTTATGTTATATGCTTGGTGAGTTTGAAAAAGGTAAATATGTGAATGTAACATGAGAATAAGTGTGGGAGAACCTAAGAATAACTTATTAAAACCATACCCTGCATATCAAAGATCATAATCTTGAGTCATGGATTGCAGATTGGTAGTTTATAATACATGAAACTTAAATTAATTAATAAACATGATCTATGAGATCAAAACATTGGCATAATATATGTAATTGTGGCATAAAAATAAGTATTGAAAATCACTTCCATAGTATTCAAGGATCTTTTCCATAGATATCATAGTGGAATTGTTTTAATGCCTAAATTATTGTAATAGTCAAAGTTCACTCTCAAGACTATTGTAGGGGTAAAATTCCTTATTGAACTTGGTTTAATACCCATTCTAGTCATGATTATCTCATGAGATATCAATATTTCCCTAATTCACTAGAGGGAGATATAGTTCCCACCCATCACATAATGAAAATCATTAGAATGCATTCTATAATATTATAAAACATTCATCATATCATAACCCATGAAAATAAATGGGTTTCATAAATGTTTCCCTATAGCATAAACTATGGAAAAGAAACCAGTTCCAAAAACATTTCATCATTTCATCATAGCATAATCCATAGAAAAGTAATGTTATTAATAAACATTTCATCACGGTATAACCAATGAAAAAGAAATAGGTTTCATCAACATATTGTCATTATAAACATTAATGAGTCACCTAAGGATTAATAATAGTATCCTTGGATCATATCCCCATTAAATCATAATTAACATCTAAGGATCTAATATTATATGGAAAATTTAGATGAAGAATCACTTCAAATGTTTCTTGAGGAGAATATCCTTTCCACTTTGAAAAAATCTTTTTAAAACGAATAAATTTTTAAAAATCATTTCCCAAGAAAATAACCTGGGAAAAAAATAAAGTAATACTTAACGTTCATTTAAACATTTCTTGAGGAAGATATCCTTTCAAATTTGAAAATTACTTGGGGTACAATTACATTAAACACAAACACACCACAGACACATGGTTTAAAGTTAAGTCATAACCCCCCCCCCCCAAAGCAATATCCCACCCATCAAGCCTTACTTATTCAGTAGAGATATCGATGGACCATTGGCTATGAATCCAATTACATGCCCAAAAGACAAAAAACTAGCCAAAATTCCCAGTGTAGCATCCTGCTTTCATCATAATGCTTGCGTCATCAAACACATGCCACCACCTAACGGTGGAAATTCACTCCGACCCGGATTTCAACCTAGGTATGATGTAGGATTACATGGAGCCTTTACCACTTGGGAAACCTCCCAACAATAATTAGTTTTCAAAACAAATAATTCGTAAAAAAATTTAAAAAAAATATTTTAAATTAACATTTGAAACTTATAAAGGAATGTTTAAAACATTTATTAGTAATGATTATGGGAAATATCATTCATTTTTTACATGTTAAATAAAAAATTCCATTCAAATTTTTATTAAAACTCAAATAAGACTTGTTGGAAAATGACATGAAGATTAATTTTAAAACACATCTTAGAATGTCAAACTTCGTTAAATATTTCATTAATAAATACTTTATTTAAATTTATAACATCGTTTCAAAAACATTTTTATAAAACATATATATGAAAGAAAAAAAGTTTTTTGACTGAAGAGAGAAACAAAATAGATTTTCCTTTAAACATTATTTTGATCTCTTTAATAATTTAATTGAGGAAAATTAGAGAAAAACATGTCTTCACTATAAAAAATAGGAGAATAAAATATATGAGTTTCTTGAGAGATAGATCATAATATTACCCCATTGAAATCATAATCATAAACAGTCCCTATAAAATATGAGATTGTAACTTAAACCCTTACCAATTTGGTAGCTTTAAATCCTATACCAAATGAAATAATAATATTAAATTAAACATAAAATATTATAAGAATAAATAAATTTATTATATCATATGTAAAATAGTTTTTATATAAACCTCATTAAATAATTAAAGTGCATGTTATAACGTATGTCCCAAAGAAGACAAATTGAGACAAAAATACTTTACAACTTTTTTAATCCTTTGAATCATAAGACACATTTAATAATTACATAAAATGAACCATTAAATATAACTAAAATAATTATATTCATGATATAAAATTTCAAAGGGGTATTATATACTTCTCATAAAATAAGATATGTTTTTAATATAACTTTTCTCCCAAAGAAGGTAATTTGAGACAAAAATCTCTAACATTAAGCCTAAAATTTCTTCATACAGATTATAAAATCATGTATAATAAATATAATTTTATTATAAATATATTAAATAAATATAATAATATAAATAATACCATATATTATTTACTTGTGACCTTTTATTATCTGTTTATTAACAAATTTTGGTTAAAATCACATTTTGAGTAATAACTATTTTATTTTTCGTGTAAATTTTGATATGTTATTTTTAGTACTATTAATTTTATCATTTTTAAATAATATAAAAAATTTAAAAATGATATAAATATCATATATTTTCATTATATTTGTATTTATTGTAATACATAAAATTTAGATATAGAAAATGAAATATGTTGTTCATGGAGATGGTAGGTCGTAAGTACACATGAATATTGATTTGATTTTATCGATAGATGGAATGAAAAAACGTAAATAATATAAAAAATTATAGATACATTATTATGTAATATATATCACATATATTTATTAAATTTACCATTATTACCATCCATATAATGTGTATGTGAAAGCTGGATCACATCGCTTTGCAATGCGGTAGTTCGCCGTACACTCGAGCGACTCTGTCGTATTCCTAAAAAATGAAAAGTAAGAAATTAAATGTGATAAATAAATAACAGTGGTATAATTATTTTAAATAAAAAAATTATATTCATTCAACATATCCTTATTACCATCCAAGTAAAATGGAAAGGGGAAACACATCAAATCGGTTGGTGAGGCGGTTGTTGATCGTACACATGAGCGACATTATTATTATCCAATGAGTTAAAAAGTAAGAAGTTAGGTGTGATTTTATAATTTGAAATGTATAATAATATCATAAATATATTATATAAATATCAAATACATCATTATATCTATCCATGAAGGGTGGTAATGGAAAATTAATAACATCAGTTTGCAAGGCTGTAGTTTTTCATACACAGGATCAACGGTTTCATTTTCCATTTCATGGAAGAGGATATGGATATAGGTTATTACATTAAAATAATAAAATATAATTATATGGGATAAAAAAATTTAATTACATAATCATATTTTAATGAGGTGAAAGAATAAATAAAATAAAAATGCATGTTTAAAATATTTACCTCTTCTTTCAGAGAGTCTCTTTAGGTTTATACCTAAATCCTTATTAGGAAGGATTAATAATACAAATAACAAATATAGTATATTTATATGGAATTAGGTAAGATATTTTGGTAGTTATTGGCTGAAAAAAGGGGGTTTGGATTTGTTAATAGAGGGGGTTACGGGTGGCCTTTTATAAGTGGGGGAGAGGACATGCGTGGAATTTTTGAAAATAATAAAGTGTCCCCACATTTTTCGCATGAAAAAAGGATCCCAAATGGGTCATTAGTGAACCTTATATGTTATATAGTCTATATATGTACATAAAATGGGTTTTTGACAAGTTCATATGTCATTTTAGGAATTATTTTTTAGTTTATACCATGATAAACGCGTTTTAACCTTAACTGTGATAACTAATTTTTTGTGTTTTTACTATTAATTATAGTAAAAAATTAAGTTTACTTTAAAATATAATTTTAATAATAATGAATAAAAATATTTAATACATTTTTAAAATTTATATTCATATAATAGTAAAATTTTAACTTAAAATTAAACCAGTAGACATGATAAAAAAATGGTTTTCCATGGAGAACATTTTCAAAAGATCAAAAAGGTTTTCATACCAAATTTAAATACAAAATTGATTAAAATGAAATATAGGGTACTTATTATAATTTATTTTATATAATTTTACCTCTAAAACCATATTAAAATAAGATTTATCCTATAAATGTTTTGAATAAAAATGCAATTTTTATTAGAAAACAGTACTTTTCACTATTCATTGAAAACAAATTCCATTAGAAAATTTATAAAATCGCTCCAAGGGAATTTTAAAGTTATGATTTAAAAAAATTATTTTTTAAAGTAAATTTTAGAAAATTTTCTATAAATAATTTTGAAATAAGTGTGTTAAATTGCACAAGACTTCTTAAAGAAAAATAAATTTTTTAAGCATAGAATTGGATTTTTTATTATCTCTTGTCTAGAAAACACATAAGATGAATGTTAAACATTTTAATGAATATATAATATATATAAATTTAATATTATTTATTCACTAAAAGTTATTTGTTTAATTTATTGGGGTAAAACACATTTGTGCATTTAAAAATAGTTTTTTTTTCAAAATGATTTTCTTTATTTTCAAGTGGTTCTTTTTTTGATTTTTAATTAATTGGTCATAAAATAATTAATATTATATATATAACATATATTTTTATAATTTATTTAATAATATTAAAACCTTCCATTCTAATTCTTGGGTAGTGGGTATCGTATTAAATAACAATATTTAAATATTATGTCACATTTTGGTAAAACATGGTGATGCGTTTAGTAAAAGCTATCAAAAAAAATTAATTTATCTAAAAATATATTTCATAAAAAAAACTCAGATTGTTACATATAAACTACAACATTACTAATTAATCACATTCCATTTAAAGTAGTAATAAATACACTATATGTTATATGGATTGGAACGTATCCCAATTTTCTTTCTATTTGGATTTGTGGTTCTAAAGAATATGCGTTATGTTTTTTAAGTAAAAATAACAATAAATAAAAAATGATCATTTATTAGTTATCTTATGTAAAATAAGTGATTTTAATACAATAATCATACTGAACATAGTTTTTATGGATTATACATTTATTTCTAATTAGAAATAATATATCACCCATGGATTTAGTGGGAGTAACATTCAACTTAGATAAGTTAAAGACCAAAAAATAAGAATGGTTTATAAGATGGAAAGTGAGTTTGTTCCATAAGGGGTTTTTAAAATTGAACCAACTCATCTGATATAAGAACCTTGAAGGTCGAGTAGGATTTATCAATAGGATATGTGATGAATTTCTAATAAAATTTATTATTAAGTTACATTCATATAGTATAATCCTATAAGAAACTAAGTATCCATAGAGAATTATTATTTTTAAGAATTAACTTGATGTCATGAGATCTGATATAGAATCCATATACACTAACCAAATTTTTTACTTGGAGGATGCACCTAGTGGGTTGAAATCCAAAGGGTTCAAGTGGGTTTTTTATTCCCAACTACCATTTAAATTGGTTAAAATTTTAAAACTTTATATTTCTACTAACTACTGTATATGTGGTGAGCAGGGTCGAACCCACAGGGAAGGTAAATTGACCAACACTTTTATAATTTTATTAGAAACAACCCCACTATTATTAGTTTGGAGTAAACATTTTTTTAAAACCGTTATATATATATATATATATATGTTTGTTCTAAATGAACTAAGTCAGAACTAAACATAGTTAATATAAGAGGTAAGAAAACTAAGACACAACAGCGATGAACAACGCAAAAACAGATGCTAAGAAG
The DNA here is from genome assembly GCA_963277665.1 of Viscum album. NCBI lineage: Eukaryota > Viridiplantae > Streptophyta > Magnoliopsida > Santalales > Viscaceae > Viscum > Viscum album. The sequence continues at coordinate 257,799,767 of OY728139.1, forward strand.
AACAGTTAAGAGAACTGTCTAAGGAAAATCTATTCTATTGGTTTTTTAAAATAATCTTATTCACTTCATAAGTAGATGAAACGTACCACTGAAAAAGGAATTCCTTACTTCCCTAACCAAGAGATAAGCCATATATATTGATCAATCTTGGAGTTCTCCACTCCAATAAAGTTCAAATGTGAGATTATTATTTGAAAATGATGAAAGAAAAAACTCTCCATAAGTTTGGATTTTTTTTGAATTAAAATTTTTAGAAAATATTTACACGGTAATTCTAACCAAATGATCGTGGAATTGAAAATTTAATCAAGTTTCATGAAGCAAATTAATGAATTCAGAATTGATCTTACGGATCAATTCTGAATGCATTAAAATGAAAAGTGAAAAGACATATTAAAAATAACCAGCATATCTATAAATTCCATGAACTCTAATTATTTATCTAACTATTATGTTCGTTACATTCCTTGAAAACATCATTGAACATAGTAAAATCATTAAGAGAATATGGAGGAAGAACTCCCTAAATGATGCTCTTCTCCTGGGCTCCTTCAACTCCAAGACCTCCCTTCGAGACACCTCGAACAGTTCTCGGTCCTTCTCTACTTGTGTTAATTAATTCTTCGAATGCGATTCCCCCCTTATACTCTTCTCTACATTCACATTTCAATTATATTTCCATCTTCTGCTTCTCATCACCACCTTCCACTAACATAGGTTGGTAGTTCACTTCTGCACCATAGACGTGCATTTTTTTTGGTGAATCAGACATCGTTATAGTTTTTCCCTTGTAACTAATTTCTGATGAGTTAGTTGAATGTGCCTGAATATTAATATGTCCCCTGCATGTATTTTCAAAATTAAAAATAGAATAAAGATAAACAATGTTTGAAAAGTAATAAATAAAATTTAGCTAAAAATTAAATTAGATTAAATATGTTAAATTATGTTTTTACAATAATTTAATGCTCAATTAATAAATATTGTCTCCAATTAATAATGTAATAAATTTTTAATTTTTAATTTTTATATATAATATTAAATTATTGGTATTAAAAAGTTAAATTATAATTATTAATTTGTTAACTTCATTATTTACCTAAGGTTTATAATTTATTTATTTAGATTATTATTTTAGTTTATTATAATAAAAATATTTATTTAAAATGTTATTATTAAGAATTTGTTTTATAGTATTTTATTTAAAAAATTTATTATTATAGTTATTATAATTTATAAGTATTTTATTAACAATTTAATTATTTTTTTCTTTAATCAAACACTTTTATTAAGTAATAATTGTTATTATTATTAAAATTTATAAAATATTTAAGATAAATAAGTCATTACTTCATTAGGTTATGTTAAATATTATTATTAATGATAATTTAAATTAATATATTACATAAATTATTATAATTAAAGTATTTTTTTACTCCAATGGACTGAGTGCCTTATATTTTTTTATGATTATATGAAACCCCTTTTTAAGGGAAGAAGGGGAACCCAGTAGACTTCATGGACATAAAACATTGTATGACCCAAGGATCAAAAAAATTAAACCTAGACTCACAACTTTGACTGAAAATTAAATTTTTTATTTCCAAACACATTTAATAAAAGTGAGAAACCACACAAACCTTAAACCATACAGGATCACGACTTACAACATTCATAAAAAAAGCACATGAAATTCAAACCAAAATCCAAACAAACTAGAAAAGAACTACATGTCATAATATCCATACTCATCTCTGCATCCCACACAGGATTCCTCTTCCACAGTAGTCGATTCCCATTCAGAAGCCGATTTATGCTGCCTTAAAAGATTATCACTTTGATCTCAGCTCCCCAACTGGTCCATTGAAAGCTTCACTATACAAGGTTTCTTAACTAAGCTGTCATTTTTGGAATAAAGAATCACCCTGATATCACATCTTAAAGGAAGATCTGGTACTCCCTGGTTGTGATAGGTAAGATTAGTCCTTTCATGTTCTTCTTCTTGGGGTAGAAAACAAAGCTCTTTCACACTCAGTCATCCTTTTATTCCCATTATAAACAATTTCACTATAGGCATGATTGGAAAGACCACTCATATTTTTTTATCACCCCCAAAAAGGTCCCTCCCTTTGCTGAGGAGGTTCTTCGAGATATTATCCTTGAATCCATTAGTATTCACCCTTCTCTAGTCTAGCATGTTACTCTCAATTAAGGAAAGTCACCTAACCACATTAGGAGGCTCTTCTATGTCCATAGAAACTTCCTCGTGGCCCAAAATTCCAACATTGTGGCCTTCCATGAAGGCCCCATCATTGTCACCCCTACCATAGTATTAGCATTCAAACCTGATTCAAACTTACCTTCAGAAAGTCCTTCAAACCTATTGCCCAAAATTATAAAGGGCATGGTCAAAGGGTCTAAGCCCCTAGCTTCCCTCACACTATATGGATTGGGCACATCCAAATTGAAGATGGCTCCCTCGCCCCCCACAATATGTTCCTTAATCATCTTCTCCCCATCCATGTTCTGCTCCATACAATCCTACTTATAAACCAATACAGTTTCCCTCTGAAAATTGAGATTAGAGGGGCCCTCTAAATCCTTCCTCAACCTGCTGAACACTTCAGCTACCTTTGGATTAACTTGAGTCATCGTATCACTTGACAGCTCATAACTATGAACATCCTCAAAAATCACCTTGAGGACACCATTCGGAAGATAATTCACCACTAGACTCAACGACTAAGGTCCCCAACCTCTTCTTTTTTATCTTGAAGCCGCCTGATCCGGACCCACCGCCCCACCATCCTCAGGATCCTTACCATTTGAATCATCCTCTCTTCTTATAGTAACCTGGTGCTCCTGAAGATGGACCTCCAATACATGAGTGCGGGATCCCCTTCCATAAACCTCCAAAGAGTGACCCAAATGATTGCAATACGAACATAGATCTATCCAATTCTCATAAATCACCCATTTCTTACACCTATATTCCTCACCAATAGTAATCCATACATAATCGAAAGGCAAATGAGATGCATCCATTTCTACAAATAACTCGGGGGTTAGCCGGGTGAAAAATGATTTCAGTGTGGCTATCAGAGGATATATATCTTCCTATGAGATTACCTAACATTCTTATAATAAAAGGGTTCTGAAAAGGAAAGGGGAGACTGGGGAAGCTTACCCAAACCGCGGTAGAAGGAGAATCGTGATTCATGCATAAATTGAAGGACTGGGGTAAGAGGAAGAAATGAAATCTGTTGAAACAAAGTGGTGCCCTCGACCAAGATTTGATGAGATCCACCTCTGATTAAAACTGAATCATGATATGGTGGCTTTTGAACAAGCCAACTATCACCCTTTCATAAAGGTCCCAAGAGCTAAATACGAACCTATCAAATGCATCGATTTAAGGTCTCCTATACTTAAAACAAGCAACCAGATTGAGATTCAAGAGCATTGTAGTTTTCAAAAACTCAGAAGTCGATATCTGGAGATTAGGGAAGCCACTGAGAAGATTAATAGATTTAGGGATTAGTTAAGCTTTCCAGAATAGGGGAAGAAAATCTGGGTTGGAGAATGTGTAGAATTCCCATTCTATCTCATGGGACGATGATTCCCCCTCCCTTACAAAGGGGGTGGAGCTGGCGCTGAAACTGCCATCATTACCGAAGGGAAGAGAGAAACTCCAGGGTTCATCCCATATGAATTACAAGAACTAAATCAAGTTTTCTGACTGAAAACATGGAGCTGCTTCTCCCTAGCATTTAAAACATGAAAAATCACTCAACCAATGTAGGACGGAATGGCTAGCAATTGTCATGTGTCAAAGCACATGCCTGATCTGATGGTTGATTCCATACCCTCTCAAACATTCCATTCCGTGAAGCCTACAAAGGTGAACCACCCGCCCTGAATCCTCCTTTGAGGCATGTTCATTGAGATCAATTTCGGTTGAATCTTTATAACCAGTGTCTCAAAAACCATCCCAACATTCATATGAAAACATCCAATCATGTGCATGTCCAAGAAAAACCATCAACCACCATCCTGGATAGACCCCACCGCACTCTATGAGGCTCCCCACCACCACAGCCTCAGAAGCCTGAAAGGAAATTAAAGGGATGAGAGTCCAATCCAACGTCACCTAGGACTCAATAGCCAAAACCTACACCAAGGGAATGCCGCCAATGAAGGGATCCTGGTCATCCTACAATAGAAAAGCCACTTTAGGAATGGATTTACTCCAATCCGAACCATATATGCACCCTAACTAGGTTCTAAATCATGTCGGTCATGTTGTAAGAAAAAAATTGGAAGGGTCAGAGGTGAACCAGTGTTGACGAACCAGAATAACCAAAGAGCCACCAAAACCCATAGATATGAAGAAATCCATAGTTACCAAACCAAAAATCAAAAAAAACTCATAGTCGTTCCCAAAACTAGATCCTCCCCCCTCCAAGCCACTGCGATCCGAAGTGGATCCACACCGGAAACTCATTGGAGACATCACCAGGCCATGTTTTAAGAATAGGGGAACTGGTACCGAATCAACATCATCGGACAGACCAAGCCTCGCCAAACTGCACCAATGTTGGAACTGTTCCATGCAGAATCATCATCGAGATGAACTGCATCACCACCCAGAGGCTCGACCACACCAAGCTGAACGTTTAACCACCGCCGAGAGGAACCTTGACCAGGTTGTTGAAACTATGAGTTCAGTTCATCATCAAGAATAACCACATCATCACCTGAAGGCCCGTCCCTGCCAAGCTAAACACTGACCACCAAGAAACATTGTCATCAAAGACACGGAGGCTCCAGCTCCCTATTGCACCACACTAGGACCAGACGCACTCCACCAAGTCGAGATTGTAGATCTTTGTGATCAGACCCAACATGGAGGGGTAAGGAAGAAGCAAAGGTGGACGAAACTCTAATTTCCACTAATGGGGAAGAGGATTTCGCTTTGAGGCTAAATTTCCAAATAAATTAGTTTTATAAATTGTTATTATGTATTTTATTTAATTATTTAGTTTTATATTTTATATTTTATTTATTTATTTATTTATTTATTTATTATTATTATTTATATTATTATTATATTTTTTTAATTAATTTTTTATCACCCCGCCTCCCCCATTCTATAATAACGATGCATAGGCGGGGAGGGGGATTTTAAGCTTCTTGGAAAAGCTTCCACAACGTCCCAAGCTCCTCCCCACATGGCTAGTGGCGGAATTCATCAGTGCATGTGTGTCTCCTCCTTACCTCAGACTCAGTTCATAGTCACACACCAAAGCAACAACGCCCAATAGAGTGTCCTTAGGCTGATGAAACTTTGTATGGTTTGTGTGATGGTATCAATAGTGGAAATAATGGAAAGGGTAGTCAATGTGTTTTGTTGATGGTGGTGGATGTGAAAGGAGTGTAGGAATAGTGTTAGTGGGTTGTGAGTATGAAGCAGTGAAGGGGAAGAATATCATTAGGTTTCATTATCAGTCTCACTGATGATGTGTGTCGGTTGTAGTAGAGAAGAGGAACTGTGTCGGTAGTAAAGAAGAAAAAGGGAGTCACCGACACAGAAAGGTGTTGAGATTGAACTGTCGGTTTTGGAAGGTGAAACAAGGTGGAGGAAGGAGGAGAAAAATGGGGGAGTGTTAGTCACAAGGAATAAATGGTGCTCTTCAGTCTCACGAACAGTGTAACAAAATTAGTGCTTCGATGACTCATTAGAAATGCAAATGAAAAAAATAAAAACTTATACCAAAATGAACATTTAGCACATGAAAATAAATATAATGATTAAAAACTGAATCAAATTGATTTAATAAGAAAAGTTAAATCGAAAAAATGAATTAATAAATGTTAAAACAGGTAAATAACAAATGAAAATCTAAAATTAAATTATTCACTAACTAAAAAATTTATGTAGATCAATTATCTAGAATAATAATAAATTATTAAGTAAAATAAATTGATTAAATTTAATGAATGAAAACAAATAAAATTATAGGATGTGTCATGGATTGCACAAAGACGTGTCTTGATGACTCAATAAAATGAGCCTGTCAATGAGACAAGAAACTCTCAGTGAGACTAAAAAACTTAAAAAATGACTTAATTAACTTTTAATGCATGCATGAAATTAAAATATTAAAGTTTTAAAAACATAAGTTCATTAATTAAATAACTAAATAAATACTTGAAACTGAAAAACACTTTATTTTATTTAATTAAAACTTAAATTCTTAACTGAGTAATTTATTAAACTAAAATATTAAATTATCAATTATAAAAAGTGTTATTAAATTAAATTAAAGAGATAATTATTATCAAAATGAAATCAAATAAATTTAAAATAATTATCCTAAATTAACTAATAAAATTAATTAATCAAAAATAAGTGGTTAAATTATTTTAAATAAAGACTAATTTAATAGAGTGATTAAGTGATTAATTAATATAAAAGTTTAAAAATTAAAAAAGTCAAAAAATTAAAACTACTAAACTAAATAATTTATTATTGTTTAAGGAGTAATAGTTAGATTATATTAATTATTTTAAATACTATAATTACATAATTTTTTATAAAAATTGATAAATTAATAATTTTAATTATAAAAATAAAAAGTATAATTTTTTAGTAAAAATTGAAATATTAATTAATGAAATTGTTAAATTTTGATGTAAAAGATGTGAAAATTTTTGAGTTTTTAGAGCCACATAAAATTCCCCCACAATTAAACATTTTTTTTCCTCAAACAATCCCATGTTTTATTATCATTCAAAAAAATAGAAGTGTGTTTATATTTATTATCTCGAAATATAACGTGTATAACACTCAAAAAAGCAGACTAAAAAACAAAGTTTAGGCTTAAGAAATTAAATGATGAAAATATTACTTTCCTATAACAATTAATCAAAGGGTAATAAAAAGATCAATGAATCATTTATCAAAGAATGCGTCGTGCCTCATATATGACTATGCTTAGTGACCCAAATCGATCCAAGTTTAAGTTATATGACCAAGAGTGACAACATGTTAAAAACATGTGGAATTTAGAACATAACCAAAGTAACCTTGTACTCTGAATCATCACCTAGGTTGAAAAAATAAATATGTTTTTTTAATCACCTTAGTTATACAACCTAAATGACTCCCATATAAACCAATTATACCCTTATTCATCTAGTGTTCTTCATCCCCCTAACCTTAATGAACTCATTTTTGACCCTAAACACTTTATTTTATTTTTTCCAAGCCATGTATCATATGCTAAGCACTATGAAAATGCACTTATTCAAGGTTTATAGATGTCTTATAGTAAACAGAAATTCACTCGATATCAAGGGTCTCATAGATTCACTGTGAGATCCCAAATGCCCAAATTACTCGAGTTTCAAAAGATTTATATAAAAATTATTTATATTAACTCATTAAAGTGATTACTTTTTTAATAATTAAAATGAGGTTGTGTCCCCTAGGAAAGGGTTAAAATTCTTAATTCCTAAGGCTATGAACTCAACTCCGCAAAAATGTTGCCCATATCACTCTCAAAATTAGTTCCTAAACCAAATTTTCATTAAATCACTAAGTTTATCCACTTATTAATCATTCACCCACATTAATTTCAAATTCAAAAAAGATCTTAACTACCAGTCAAGCATTATCTTTAGGAAAGACTCAATTGATGTACAATATACAACCTAAATTGTGTTAGGATTTTGAATAATTTTAACCATTTTTTAAACAAAAAGGTTTTAAGAAGTAGTGGGAATTTATGAGCTTATATTAAACATATTTTTATTCTACATATGTTGACCCCCTCCCCCAAACTTAAAACCCAACTTTATCCTAAAATTTGAATTCAAATTTGGAGAAGAACAATTTAACATTTAAAATTCAAAGAAGATTTTCAATTGAGAAGATTAATGACATATTAATGGGTCTCATTAAAGTTTGTCAGAATATTTTTTCTAGAAATATTATTTTAATAAAATATTCGTATATTCTTAATCATGATGTAATTGTCAAAAAAATTAAATAACATTCAAATAGTTACATGTGAAACTTGTGGGTGTACAATGAATTCGGTGTAAGCAACTTAGCAGAATTGATTCAGTTGGATGTTCAATAAAGAATACAATGTTCATTCTATACACTCAAAAAATTTAATCAGATTCAAATAATGAAAAATATCATTCTAAATGTACCCCCAGACTTAATTTCTTACAGTGAGTAATTTTATTATCAATGGAATTCAATTTTTCAGCATAGAGGAACATGCAGAATTTTTGTACAGCATAGTGACGTGTGCTGAAAAAATTTCTGCAAAGAGACCTACAGTAGATTTTTTAGTATAACAGTAGTGAAAAGAGACATATTTTTATAACACTAAAGTCTCCATCAAACCTACACTTGTAGAAAAATTTCTTTCCATAATAAGGAGAATTTTTTTAGTAACATTAACTAAGTCATCGAAAATACTACCAATGAGTTACCGACAGTAGTGTATCAATGGATTAGGTGAATCAGTGAGTCAGTGACTCTCCAATAGTAGTAAAACTGTGACTTATCAGTGAATTTTTATTAAAGTGAAAATATTAGAAAATATTAAAGTAGACTAAAGAGTAGAGTACTTCCCTGAATAAAATATTGTCATTAATCTTCCAGCAAGGGAATTGAACTCCTTTATTGAAACAATAGCAGTATCATTCCTAATTTGGAACAGAAATACCAAGAACAAAGAAGAAAAAATAATTTCACAAAAATAGATCATGAAAGAATCACTTAATTCAATGTTAAAAATTAAACAAAGAAAAGGGAAAACCAAGAACCATGGGTTTCATCCCAAGAAGCACTAAGTTTTAACGTCTTTAGCCAGAATTTATTAAGAATTAGTTTTCAAGCACAGTGAAGGCAACCAAACCCTTCTGAAGTCCCTCAAAATAATGTTTGAATCTCTGAACATTAACTAGCATGGGTTTATTTTCTTCACCAACTATCTATAAAGCTTGGTTCTTAAGCACTCTAACAATTGTAAAAGGTCCAGACCACTTGGACTTAAGTTTTTGAGGAAAGATTTTAAGTTTAGATTTAAAAATAAGGAACTTTTATCTAGGTTTAAATTATTTGGTTTGAATGATGGAATTGTGAATTATTTTAGTCCTCTCATTGTAAATTCTTAAATTATCATAACTATCTCTGCTTATCTCATCTAACTCACTCAACTCAAGAAAAATTCTCTCACCAACACTCTTAAAGGAAAAATTTAAATCCTTAACTTCCCAATATGACTTATATTGAAACTCAATAGGCAAATGATAACATTTTCCAAACAATATATTTAATAGATACAAACCTATTGGGGTCTTGAAAGTAGTTCTATAAGCTCATAAAGCTTCATCCAGTTTAAGAGACCAGACATTTCTAGAATATGAGACAGTTTTTTTCAAGAATTTGTTTTAGATCCCTATTAGAACTTTCCACTTGTCCACTGGACTATGGATGACAAGGAGTACAAGTTTTATGAACACAACCATACTTTTCCATAAAATCATTAAAATTTTAGTTCCTAAAATGAGTTCCATTATCAGTAATTAATGATTTCGGAACTCCAAATCTTGAAAAGATATTCTTTTTGAAAAATTTTATAAACACTATTGGCTTCATTGTTGGGAAGTGATAATACCTCAACCCATTTAGACATATAATCAAAAGAAACAAGAATATTCTCATTCCCATGAGATGATGAAAATGGACCCATGAAGTCTAAACACTAGACATTGAAAATATTAACTTCTAGAATACCTTTTTGGGGTAACTCTTGTTTTCTACCAGCATTGCCAAACCTCTGACACTTATCACAACCAACCACATAGCTCATAGAATCCTTAAAAAGGGTGCTCTGATAAAAACCAGATTGGAGGACCTTTTGAGATGTCCTTTCACCGCCATGGTGACCTCCCCAAGGTGAGGAGTGATAACTCTCTAGAATAGAAAACATCTCTTCCTCAAGAACACACCTCCTAAGAATCCCATTAGCGCACCTTCTAAATAGAAAAGGGTCATCCCAAAGGTAATAATTAATTTTATAGATGAATTTTTTTTCTTTGATTATTTGATATATTTTTTGGAAGGACTCAGGTACCAAGAAATTGGAAAAATCTGCATACCATGTAGACTGCCAAATTGAAATAGTGAGCATTTTTTCATCAGGAAAGGAATAATTAATCTCTCTTGGGTCTTTATAATGAGTATAGGGATTCCTAGATAGGTGATCAGCAACTAAATTTTAAACTCCCTACTTATCCCTAATCTCTAAACCAAATTATTATGATAACAAAATCTATCTAATCATCCTGGGTTTGGTTTCTTTCTTAGAAAGCAAGTAATTAAAATTAGAATGATCAGTGAAAATGATGACTTTAGAACCTAATAGATTCTATCTAAAATTTTCTAGAGAAAAAAAAACATCTAACAATTCCTTTTCAATGGTGATATATTTACTTTGAGCCTTATATTGAAATATACTAGAAAAATATACCACATGAAACTTCTTATCTCTTCTCTTTCTAAGGACAACTCTAATAGCCATATCACTAGCATCACACATAAATTTAAAAGGAAGCTTCCAATTAGGAGAAATGATGATAGGTGATGTAGTGATTTTTTCTTTAAATAGATTAAAATATTTAAAACTTTTTTTATCAAAATAAAATGGAGTATCCCTAACCAGTAAAGAAAACAAGGGTTTAGTTATTTTAGAAAATTATTTGATAAACCTTTAGTAGAAAGTGGCATGCCCTAAGAAAATTCTAACACATTTTACATTTTTAGAAGGTGGAAATTTTTTAATAACTTCAATTTTATAAGTTTTAACTTCCAAAACAATCTTGGAAACCTTATTACACAAAAAAAAATCCTTTACTGACCATAAATTGACATTTTTTCCAATAAAGCACAAGGTTGGTTTGAATGAATCTCTCCAAAATTAACTCAAGATTTCCTAAACAAGTATCAAAAGTTCTAACTCTAATGGATAATTAATCCATGAATACCTTAATTATCCTCTCAATAATATCAGAAAAAATAGCCATGAACACCTTTTAAAGGTAAAAGGGGCTCCACACAACCCAAAAGGCATCTGCCGGAAGGCAAATTTCCCAAAGGGGAATGTGAAAGTAGTGTTCTCATAATCCTCTGGAGATACAGGAATCTGGTTGTAACCAGAATACCCATCCATGAAATAAAATCATTCCTAGTAAGCCTCTAAATCATTTGATCAAGGAAGGGAATTACAAAATGGTATTTCCTAGTATCTGAAATAAGTTTTCTATAATCTATACAGACTTTCTATTTTTTGGCATTCCTAACATAAATTTATTCATTTTTTTCATGTTTGAGAAAATTGAACCCACCCTTATTAGTAACTACTTAGAAAAGACTAACCCAAGTTCTATCAGAAATAGAATAAATTATTATAGTATCCAATAATTCGATCACTTCCTCTCTCACAACATCTTTCATGTTGGGATTTAACTTTCTTTGACTTTCTACCCTAGGCTTATGGTCTGGATCTATAGGAATTTTATGCATGAAGGATGAGGGACTAATACCCTTTATATCAATTATTATCTAGACTATGGTAGATTTAAAATCTTTAAGAACATTAAGAAATATATCTTCTTGATTTTCATTTAGTTCAGCTAAAATTATTACAAGTAGAGTGGAAATATCACCAAAAAATGAGTATTTCAAATGAGATGTAAGTGGTTTGAGTTCTAGATATGGTAGTTTTTCACTTGATGGATGACTCTTGGGCCTAGGAGGACCAAGGTTTTCAAAATATATCTTGTAAGGGGTATGAACAGATTAAATATTTTAAATTTTGAGCTCAGATTTAGAATTGATACTATTATTGTCCAAAGTGGAAAGCTTACTGTCTAGATTTTCCAAATTTAAATTTAATATATTTATTAAATAATAATAATAAAGTTTTCTCAAAACATATCCCTCAACATCATCAAAGTGCTTAGTAGTGTTGGTAAAAATAGAAACACCCTCAAATTCACTCAAAAACTCCTAACATCATAAACAGAGGAGTCTCTTACAACATAAATAGTATTGTTATCCAGATCTGAAAAATTTTCTAGATTTTGTGTTTGAGTATAATTTTCAACTTGTGAAACAAGAAAATATGAATTTTCAGCTTCCAAATTAATTTCTTTAACAGAGACTTGATTTTCATATTCTTATAAGCTTCTAGTTGGGTTTTAATCTTCCAAAGTCTCTACCATTAAATAGTTTTTAGAAAAATTTGGTCCTTTTAAATTTTTAATCACATTAAACTCTTCCTGTTTTTATCCAATTTTAAAGATAATATGACCTTTAGACACATCAATTACATCACAACTAGTGGACAATAAGGTCCTACCCAAGATGATGGGAACCTCTTGATCACACTTCATAACTATAAATAAAAATTATGAAGGAGAAAACAACTTCCCAACCCCAACTACAAGGTAATATACCCTCCCAATAGGATGAGTGAAAGAACAGTCATACAACCGGAGTATAACTATAGTTTTTTGAAGATCACCCAATATCAACTATTGAAACAATGAGTATGGGAGAAGATTAATACTAGTACCTAAGTCACACAAGCAGTTGAGCTGATCATAATTTTATAAGGTATAAGGGATGACAAAGCTACCTAGGTCTTTCATTTTAAGTGAAATTTTCTTTTGGAGAAGAGCACTATACTCTTCAGTGAGGCTGTAGGTGGAAAATTATTCAATATTATTTTTTTTAAACAATTTTTAAGACATTTCATGTAAGATTGAATTTTAATTAATCTTAGATGAATGGAATGTTTACTTGAAGTTTGTACAAGAACCCAAGGAACTGAAGAATTTTATTCTCGGTGTTACTTTTAGATTTTAGTTTCTATGGGAGAAGAATGGGTGGGGAAAAGTTTCCCAGAAAAATAGGCATTTACCTTATTTATTCAATAGTACTCTACTTTCCTTTATTCTATTGATTTTTAAAAGAATTATCAACTTGAATTTTAGATGAAAATTTTAGATTTTTATTATTTTCAAGACTTTTCTATTAATTTATAGATTTTGAACAAAGAAGATTTTTATTTCCAAATTCACACCGTTTTTTATTTTTGTCATTTTAAAATTCTTTTTAAAATTAATATTGAGTATTAATCCCACTTCTAGTGACAAAATAAATAGATTTCTCTCTAGTATTAAGTTCAGGTGTTCTAGTAAATCTTTCTTTATCCCTCAATGTAAAGTATCTTGCTATTTGGACAAATTGAGTTTCCATATTCTGTATTCTTGCATCATTTTTCATTTTATCTAACACATATTGATTTTTATGTTTGTTTAATTGAGACATGAATATTTATTCTTGAGAACTCATTTTTTCCAAAATTTTATCTAAATTAAAAGATATTTGTCCATCATTATTACCTTGATAATTATAAGACTCACCCCTTTGTTGATTTTGAAAAAACAAATCCTGGTTGGTTTTGATAATTAGGGGCAGTGGATTGTTTAATCAGACCTTGATCTTTCTAGGATAAGTTAGGATGGTTCCTATAGCCTTGGTTGTAATATTTTTAAAATGAATCATCTTTAGGAAGCATCCTATGACCAAAGTTAATAAAATTTGTGTTTTCTTGTTGTTGGGATAATATATCAAAGTTAGGATAAATTTTTTTAATATGTCCAAACATTCCACTTTGGGAACTCTATTCCCTTAATGATTGATTATTTTTTCAACAAATAAATTTATTAATAGTTTGTTTTGAATTTTGGTTCATTAAATATTGAAGTTGGTTGGTGATTTCTGGAAGTTGTGTTTGAGTTTCATTTATTGAACCAGAGTTAACATTAACATTTCTATTGACTCTTTTTCATCTTTATTTTTTATGTTGTAAATTTAAAGAAATATTATTAAATATTTCTCTTAGTTATTCATCCGTTCTATCATTACAGTTACCCCAAGCAACTTGATCAACTAGGTTCTTCGTAGAGGAGGACATCCCTTTATAGAAGGTATCCACGTGAAGGTGGGATGAGAGTTGATGATGAGGACACTACCTAATAAGGTCCCTGAATCCATCCTAAGATATATGTAAATATTATCCATTTTATTGATAAAAACTAGTTATATTTTTTCTCAGTTCTCCTTTTAATCTTTGGTGATAAAATTTCATTATGAATAAGTTGTTCACCTAATCCCAGTTTTCAAAAATGTTCTCATCTAGGATAAAAAAAACTAGTTCCTAACAGTCCCTTTTAAGGAAAAACTGAAAGAATCTCATTCTCAACTCATTTTTAGTAAGTCCTAGAAGAGGTAACTACTACACAGTGTTGTACCTCTCGAACCCCTCGCGGTTTTATTTTCATGATCACAATCACTCAATTATTTATCTAATATTGTTTTAAGTGTTTTTGGATGATAGGCATAAATTCAGGTGGCCAAGGAATTGGGCCAAGAATGAAAGAAGGCAAACTGGACTGAAATCAGTCCACCGGCCAACCGGTGGCTTCACCACCGGCCAGCCGATGGACCCTGGAGAGAAGGTTGAGCCACTGCCTTGGCACCGGCCAACCGGTTGCCTCAGCACCGGCCAGCCAGTGGCACCCAGATGAATAGTGGTTGCTACTGCCTCAGCACCGGCCAACCGGTGGCCTCAGCACCGGCCAGCCGGTGGCTCCTGGGCAGAACAAGTTTCCATTTTGCAAGCACCGGCCAACCGGTGGCCCTGTACTGGTCAGCCGGTGGAGGCAGTCAAACTAGCCGTTGGGCTTTTGACCAGCCTGTCCACTTGGCCTCCAACGGCTTTGAAAGCCTCTCCAACGGCTCCAAAGGCCTCCAACGTCCATATGAGGGTTCCCCCTCTATAAATAAAGGGCCTTGAAGCCCCGAATCATACCGGAACCATAACCAAGCCATACGGAAGCCAACGGACACATTTTACATCATTTGGCTAACCTCCGGCGGATTCTTCCAAGGAACCCCAATCACTCCAACTCAATTCCACATCCAAGGAGCATCACCAAAGAAGCTTGGGAGTGCACGTCTTCAACTCCAATCATCCATTGGCGCCCAAGGCTTCTCCAATTTCGGTTTTTCTAGTTTTATTCATTTTGAGCTTTAATTTGGGTTTGTGCCTACAAACCCCAACTCTTTCTCTCATCCTTTCTTTTGGGTTTTCACACCACCTTTAAGGTGTGAAGAGGTTAGTCAAGCCTTACCTTTCAAAAGGCTTGAATCAAAGGTGAGCTAGCCTTCACCTGTAAGAAGGCTAGTGGGTTCTTACTCAACCATTAAAAGTAAGTGGGTTCTTGCTCAACCAATAAAAGCAAGCTATAATAGGTGAGCTAGCCTTCACCTGTATAAAGGCTAGTGGGTTTCTTGCTACAACCATTGAAAAGCAAGAGGTAGAATCTCTCAACGGTTGAGTTGGGAGCGGAGACGTAGGCCGGGTTTTTGGCCGAACTCCGTTATCAATTCTTGTGTCTTGCCTCTTTATTTCCGCTGCACCTTTAACTTTGATTTTAATTTGTTAATCATTTTTTTAAAAGGCAATTCACCCCCCCTCTTGCCATCACTCCCTTTTTCTCCGCCTAACAATTGGTATCAAAGGCAAAATTTGAGTAATACCCTAACCGGTTTCAAATTCAAGATCTTTTTTTGATGGCTTCAACCTCTTTCGCCCCCGAAGGATTTTCTTTGGGTCGTGCTCCATTTTTTGATGGAACCGACTATAACTATTGGAAAACCCGCATGACTACTTTTCTTAGAAGTATAGGTTATCCCATTTATAAAATTTTCATGCAAGGTTACACTCTCTCTTCTCCCGATGAATCCAAATGGACTCAAGCCGACATTAAAAATTTCGAGCTTGATGGCAAAGCCATGAACGCTCTACATTGCGGCCTTGACCGAAATGAGTTCAGTCGAGTTTCCACATGCACCTATTCACATGAAATCTGGAAACTATTGGAGGTTACCCATGAGGGAACCAACAAAGTAAAGGATACTCGATTAGATATGTTTCGTCAAGATTTTGAATCATTCTCCATGCATCCAAATGAATCTATTTCTGAAATGTTTACTCGTTTTACTGACGTGTGCAATGGTAGAAAATCTCTTGGAGATAATGTTTCTGCAGAAACCATGGTCAAGAAGATCCTATGGATCCTACCAAGCTCATGGGCTCCAAAGGTCACGACAATCCAAGAAGCGAAGGACATCAAAAACATGCCGGTCGAAGAGCTCATCGGCTCCCTAATGACCTACGAGATCACCATGAGGAGGCAAGCTGAAAAGGAAGGCAAACCGATCAAAGTTCCAAAGAACATCGCCTTCAAGGTACAAAAAGAAGAAAGCTCCTCCTCCTCATCTTCTTCCTCTTCTAGCGGCGATTCCGAAATGGAGAATCTTGCCCGCAAAATGCACAAGTTCATGAAGAAGCACAAGAAGAAGAAATCCCGCAAGGCTCAACCCAACGAAAAATCCGAGCCCAAGGTAAAATGTTACGGGTGTGGCGAGAAAGGCCATTACAAGCCCGATTGCCCACTCAACAAGAAAAGGGCCAAGCAAAAGGAGAAGAAGAAAGCATTCAAGGCCACATGGAGTGATAGCTCCGCATCATCCTCCTCCTCCTCCTCGAGTGACAATGGTAACAAATGCCTAATGGCATTTCATGAGGTAACATCTTCCGACTCCTCATCCTCCTGTTCTTAAAATTCAAATTCTTTCAATCACATGTCTTATGAGGATCTCCAACATGCTAGAGATCAATTGGAGGAAGGTTTTCATAAACTTTCTTCCAAATTTGTTTCTTTAAAAAAGAATTTCAAAAAACTCTCTTCCGAAAAAGAGCAACTTCTCAAAGAGAAGGAAGAGTTGACCCTCAAAATCCAAAACGTTCCCGATGTTGATTCCATGGAATCAACCATCAAAGATCTAAGGGAATCACTAGCTAAGTTCACCCAAGGGGAACAAAATCTGACCAAACTACTAGGTTCCCAACGTGTTTCTAGAACCACCCAAGGGCTTGGCTATTCCAAGAAAGCTTCCTCTTCCCATGCACCTACTATTTTTGTAAGGGGGAGCTCCCAATTTAAATTTTGCAATTATTGTAAAAAACCCAGGCACTTAATCTATGAGTGCAATTGTAAAAATGCCCGGTATGGCCGCCCCAAAAGTATTTTCTTTAGCGATGAATTTTATAGGAGAAGACCCGCCACTAGACAAGTATGGATTGAAAAATCCCTCTTAGCGAGTCTCTCCGGGCCAAAATTTGTCTCGGTTTCAAAAACCTCTCCCCGGTGATTTGTTGTTTTTATTTAGGGGGCTTTAGGATCGTTTAAGCCCTTTTGATTTCAATTTCAAAATTTTCGATTCAAACTTTCAATTTCAACACTTGGTTTCAAATTTTTTAAATTGTTATTCAATTTTTCGATTCAAAACTTTCAATTCAAACTGTTATTCAATTTTCTTTTCAAAACCTTCAATTCAAACTGTTATTGAATTCTTGATTCAAAACATTCAATTCAAATTTCAAAAATTTTCAATTAGTTTAAAATTTCCATCTTGTTTTTCAACTTTTCCCTCAATCAAGTTTTATGCCCCGTGCTATTTTGATAATCACAAAGGGGGAGAAATTCTTGGTTGATTGGGGGAGAAATCTTTTAAAGCATGATTTTCATTTCACTTTCTACATTGTTTGTTTTGGTTATTGTGATCATCAAAATAGGGGGAGATTGTTGTACCTCTCGAACCCCTCGCGGTTTTATTTTCATGATCACAATCACTCAATTATTTATCTAATATTGTTTTAAGTGTTTTTGGATGATAGGCATAAATTCAGATGGCCAAGGAATTGGGCCAAGAAAGAAAGAAGGCAAACTGGACTGAAATCAGTCCACCGGCCAACCAGTGGCTTCACCACCGGCCAGCCGATGGACCCTGGAGAGAAGGTTGAGCCACTGCCTTGGCACCGGCCAACCGGTGGCCTCAGCACCGGCCAGCCGGTGGCTCCTGGGCAGAACAAGTTTCCATTTTGCAAGCACCGGCCAACCGGTGGCCCTGTACCGGTCAGCCGGTAGAGGCAGTCAAACTAGCCGTTGGGCTTTTGACCAGCCTGTCCACTTGGCCTCCAACGGCTCCGAAAGCCTCTCCAACGGCTCCAAAGGCCTCCAACGGCCATATGAGGGTTCCCCCTCTATAAATAAAGGACCTTGAAGCCCCGGATCATACCGGAACCATAACCAAGCCATACGGAAGCCAACGGACACATTTTACATCATTTGGCTAACCTCCGGCGGATTCTTCCAAGGAACCCCAATCGCTCCAACTCAATTCCACATCCAAGGAGCATCACCAAAGAAGCTTGGGAGTGCACGTCTTCAACTCCAATCATCCATTGGCGCCCAAGGCTTCTCCAATTATGGTTTTTCTAGTTTTATTCATTTTGAGCTTTAATTTGGGTTTGTGCCTACAAACCCCAACTCTTTCTCTCATCCTTTCTTTTGGGTTTTCACACCACCTTTAAGGTGTTAAGAGGTTAGTCAAGCCTTACCTTTCAAAAGGCTTGAATCAAAGGTGAGCTAGCCTTCACCTGTAAGAAGGCTAGTGGGTTCTTACTCAACCATTAAAAGTAAGTGGGTTCTTGCTCAACCAATAAAAGCAAGCTGTAATAGGTGATCTAGCCTTCACCTGTAAAAAGGATAGTGGGTTTCTTGCTACAACCATTGAAAAGCAAGCGGTAGAATCTCTCAACGGTTGAGTTCGGAGCGGAGACGTAGGTCGGGTTTTTGGCCGAACTCCGTTATCAATTCTTGTGTCTTGCCTCTTTATTTCCGCTGCACCTTTAACTTTGATTTTAATTTTTTAATCATTTTTTTAAAAGGCAATTCACCCCCCCTCTTGCCATCACACAGTATTATAGAAATCTCTAATTAAGGCAAGAGAGTTCTCATTAGGTATCCCATTGAAAGTTGGATGTAGTGAAATGTTGGACTATTTCAGCTCATAATTTTGGTATCTAGGTAAAAGTAAAATTGAAGAAGGATTACTTGACACTTGAGGGAGTTGGAACTCCCTCCTCCTAGGCCTATCATTCTTGAAGAGTTCTAGATGGTTTTTGAAGTCATTAGGTGTTGGAACCCTATTATCTAAATCTTACATGTCAAATTTATTTTTCTTCTTAAAAGTAGTGAGGTGTTTGTCTAGTTTAGGGTTCATAGGCTCTATTCTAACAATGGAATACCTAGTGTTCATTAAATATGTGGTAAAATGTTAAATTTAGCACAAAAAATAGTACATAAGTACAAGAAAAGATATAATAAATAAGTAATAGAAATAAGTAAACAAACGAAAAAAACCGATTTCTTTTCTTTTTTTAAATATTTTCAATTTATTTTCTTATATTTTTAAATTTTTTTATGTTTTTTTGGGTTTTTTATTTGAATTGTTTTATGTTATTTTTAGAAATTTAATGGCTCGTGTCTTACTCTGTAATGTCTCTAAAAACTGATGCCCAACTATTGTTGAAATTTTGAAAAAGTTTAAAAATTTATATTCCTACTAACTACTTCATATGTGGTGAGTAGGGTCGAACCCACTGGGAAAGTAAATTGACCAACACTTTTATAATTTATCAAAAACACCCCACTATTTTCTAAAATGGATTAAAAATCTTTATTAAAGTTTTCTATTTATTTATTTATTTGTATAATTTTTTTATTTGAATTTCTTTAATATTTATTAAAATCTAATGGATAATGCCTTCCTTGAGAATGACACCAAAAACTGATGCCAAACTGTCATTTAAATTGGGTAAAATTTTAAAAAAATTATATTCCTACTAACTACTATATATGTGGTGAGCAAGGTTGAACCCACAGGGAATGTAAATTGACAAACACTTTTCTAATTTTCTTAAAAACACCCCCTATTGTTAGTAGTGGAGTAAACCTTTTTTTTTACTTTTCTATTTTTTTTATATTTTTTCTGCATAAACTAAGTTGATTTAAGAGGTAAGAAAAGTAAGACAAAATAGTGATGAACACGAGAACATATTCTAATATAAACAATTAAGATAATTGTCAAGGGAATTTCTATTCGACTAGTTTTGAAAAGAATCATATTCACTTCCTAAGTAGATGCAATGTACCACTGAAAAAGGAATGAATTACTTCCCTTATAGGGAGATAAGCCAACAGATTGATCAATCTTGGAGTTCACCACTCCAATAAAGTTCAACTAAAAGATTAATATTTGAAAATGATGAGAGAAAAAACTCGTCATGAGTTCTAAAGTTTTCTAAATTAAAAGTTTTATAAAATATTTCCATGATAAGTCAAACCAAATGATCAAGGAATTGAAAATTTAAATCAAGTGGAATGAAGTGAATGAATGAATTCATAATTGAACTCATTGATCAATTATGAATTCATTAAAATGTAAAGTAAAAAGGAAGATTAAAAATAACCATCAAATATAGAAATTCTCCAAACTCAAATTATTAAGCTAATTATCATGTTAATTACATTCCTTGAAAAAATCATAGAATATAGTGCAAGCATTAAGAGAAGATAGGGGAAGAACTCCCTAAATGATACTCTTCTCTTGAGCTCCTTCAACTTCAGGATCTCCATTTGAGACACCTGGAACTACTCTCAGGTCTACTCTTTTTGTGTGAATGAATTATTCAAATGAGATTTTCCCCTTCTTCTCTACACTGCTTTCACCTTTTAATTCTTCTATCATCTATTTCTTCTAACCACCACCTTCCAAAGATATAAGTTGGTAGTTCACTTTCACACTGCACACGTGCATTTTTTTGTAAATCACACATCGTTATAGCTTTTCCCTTATAACTAAATCTTGATGAGTTAGTTGAATTCACCTAGATGTGAATATTTCCCCTTCATGTATCTACAAAATGAAAAATATAATAATGTTAAACACAGTTTGCAAAGTAATAAATAAAATTTAAATAAAAAATTAAATTAGATTAAATATGTAAAATTATTATTTTATAATAATTTCTTCTCAATTAATAAATATTTTCTCTACTTAATATTTTAGAAAAATATTTATAATTATTTACCTTATATTAACTTACTGTTATTAAAAAGTTAAATTATAATTATTAATTTTTTAACAACATTATTTCTTTAAGTTTAACAATTTATTTTTTTTATTATTATTTTAGTTTATTTTTTAAAACAGTTTTATTTAAAAAATATTATTATTAATTTAGCTCATATTATTTTATTTTATTAATTTATTAGTATAGTAATTATAATTTATAAGTATTTTATTAACTATTTAGTTATTTTTTTATTTAATTTAACACTTTTATTAGGTACTAATAATTTTTATTTTTAAAATTTATGAGAGATTTAAGATTAAAAAGTCATTATTTTATTAGGTTATGTTAAATATTATTATTAATGATAATTTAAATTAATATATTACATAAGTTATTATAATTAAATTATTTAATAATTTAAATTTACTTGATTTAATAAATTAGTTTTATAAATTGTTATTAATTATTTTATTTAATTATTTAGTATTATATTTTATATTTTAATTATTTATTTATTTATTATTATTATTATTATTATTATCTTTTTTTAGTTAATTTTTAATCATCCCCCAAATCCTCACCAACGTTTCACTGGAGGGGAATGGGATTTCGAGCTTCTTGGAGAAGCTTCCACGGCGGCCTGAGCCCCCCCCCCCCCCAAGGCCAGCGGCGGACTTCATCGGTGGCGGTGTGGCTTCTTCTTACCTCATCCTCGGTTTGTGGTGACTCACCAAAGTAGTGGTGCCATCCAGAGTGTTAGTAGGTTAATGAAATTATAGATGGGCTATGCAATGGTATTAACAGCGAAAAGGGTGGTAAGGGTAGTCAGTGTGTTTTGTTGATGGTGGTGGTGGTGAAAGGAGTAGAGAATTGGTGTTAGTGGGTTGCGAATATAAATAAGTGAAGGGGAAGAATATTGGTAGGTGGCATTGTTAGTCTCACCAGCGATGTGTGTCAGTGGAAGTGTAGAAGAGGAACAACATTGGTATCAGAGAAGAAAAAGGGAGTCACCGATGAAGAATGGTGCTGAGATTGAACTGTCTGTGTCAGTAGGTGAAACATGGTGGAGCGAGGAGGATAAAAATAGGGGAGCATCAATAGAAAATAAGAAATGTTGCATGTCGGTCTCACAGAAAGTAATAAAAAAATAGTGCTTTAGTGACTCATAAGAACTGAAATTGAAAAAATAAAAACATAAGCAAAAATGAAAAGTTAACACATGAAAAAAATGATTAAAAACTCAATAAAATGAATTTAATAATAAAAGATAAAACTAAAAAATTGTATTAAAAATGTTAAAACGATTAAATAATAAATGAAAAGCTAAAATTAAATTAACCACTAAATAAAACAATTAAGTGGAGCAATTAGCTATAATAATACTAAATTATAAAATTAAATAAATTGATTAAATTTAATAAATGAAAACTAATACAATTATGGTATGTTTCATAGATTGTGAAAAGACGTGTATTGATGACTTAATGGAATGAGCATGTCGGTGACACAACCCACTGTCAGTGAGACCAAAAGACTTAAAAAATGACTTAATTAGTTTTCAATCCCTTCATGAAATTAAAATATTAAAGGTTTAAAAATATAAATTCACTAATTAAATAACTGAATGAATTCTTGAAATTGGAAATAATATATTTCATTTAATTAAAATTTAAAATCTTAACTGAATAATTTATTAAACTAAATAGTTAAATTGCCAATTACAAAAAGGGTTGTTAAATTTAATTAAAAAGATAATTATTATTAAAATACAATCAAATCAATTTAAAATAATTATATTTAATTAACTATTAAAATTAATTAATAAAAGAGAAGTTAAATGATTTTAAATTAAAGATTAATTTAATATAATGATTAACTGATTAATTAATATAAAATTCTAATTATTAAAAAGTTAAAAAAAATTAAAATTACTAAAATAATTAATTTATTATTATTTGAGGAATATTAGTTACATTAAATTAATTATTTTGAAGACTAAGATTACATAATTTTTTATAAAAATCGATAAATTAATAATTTTAATTATAAAAATAAAAAGGTATAATTATTTAGTAAAAATTGAAATTTTAATTAATTAAATTGTTAAATATTAAATTAAAATTTGTGGAAAACTATGAGTTTTTAGAGCCATATCAGTTTTCAATAATAAAATTTACATGCGTAGAATATTTTCTACCTATAAATATCATCAAGTGTAAAAACACAATTAAAATTTTCATGGTATTGATTATATAAAACCTTTTCAGTAGATAGTATTCTAATGTCTATTTGGATTTTACATTTCACTACATCCCATTATAATTATGTTATATTTAAAATGGATGTCAAAACTATCTTCTTTTATTTAAATTTAGTCAAGGATATGTATATGATACAACCCAATGGTTTTGAGGATTTAAATGGTGTTGGTATGGTATGAATGTTTCAATGGTTCATTTATGGATTAAAGTAAAATTCTCAGAGTTCAAACATTCAATTCAATTATATAAGCATAGAGTTTGGTTTTATTAAGAACATTGATGATCCTTATGTATTCAATTGGGTTATTGTATATCCTTTGGTATTTATATTTTTTGTATGATAATAACAAACTAATTATTAGAAATAATATCCCATATTTTGATTATATAAGTTATGGTTAGGAAAATTCTTCTTAATGAAGGACATGGGTGAGGAATCCTATATACTTGGTATGAAGATCTATAGATAAATATTGAAGAGGTGTCTTGGACTAATCTAAAACACATAAATCAATAAATACTAAATAGGTTTGGTATAGAGAACCCAAAGAAAGGGTATTAAACAACATTTCAGAGTGTGGACCTTTAATAAATTTTATATGCTTTAAATGGGTTAGAAATGACACACATAGATGAGATTATGTATGCTTCAACAATTTAATCTTTCATGTAAACCATATTTTGTACATGACCCAATTTCTTTAACGATTTTATAATTACTTGTTGATAATAGTTAAATCCTTGTGAGAGTGTCTATATTTAAATAATGAAAATTCTTAATTACTTGAGAAGTGGTAATGATTTGTTTTTAGTCTACAGTGGTGAGGAGGATCTCATTGCAAAAGGGCTACACAAATTTTATCTTCTAAATTATCAAGTATGATTTAATATATCATTCTAGTTTCATGTTATGCCTCTAAAAAATAGATATAAGTTGATTAGTTCTAATAAACCCACTATAGATGTAACGCCTTGGTTTAGAGGGTACTCAACATTGCCCTAAGTCGAAGAGCTATATAACCTTAAGCACACCTCCCCATACACAAGAGATTATCGACTAATAGTGAGGGCCAAAAACATGCATTGTGAAGACAATTCCCACATATGAGAATAACGAACTATTGGAAATAATAAATTTATAACCAAACATCATCTCATTATAGTACACGTAATAATAAATCAATAAATATGATGACATATATTACTCTATCATACAAAATAAAAATCCAATTGGTCACTCACTAGACTAATCATAAATAAAAAATAAACCAAAACAAAAAATACACAAGGGACTTAATTTCATCCATGGACTGCACTATGTTATCCGTATCTAGATCTCCTATGTCTTCTTTAGTCCAATACACTGCACTACTTGTTCATAACTTGAAAATAGATATATGGTTTTCACATTCATCGGGGTGCATGTGTAGGCTGTGAGCATATAACTTAGTAGTGTCTCACCAAGAGCCTCTCATACATGACTTCATATGTGTGTTTATGTATGAAGAATGGAAAAAATAAAATAAAAAATCTCTTTGAGTTGTATTTTTCTTAATGTAATATAACAATACTCGGTGAGATATATATGCATGTCAGGTTCTTATAATCTAATAATGCCAAAAAACACTTTCCTTTACCTTCTTTGGTGCTCTTATAAAATCCATACATTACCTCATGCTTCCAAACCACATCTTAGACCATACATGAAGACCCATGGTAGGGTCTCTAACCAAGACTCATCCACTTCAAAAATTTACAGGTTAAGGTCCCACTTGTAAATCCTAGACTCACCTTCTCACCCATGGTGGTCATGCTAACTCGTTCTCACTCTAATTATGGTCATACATATTCTTAATAAAACATAATATCTAAAGGTAAGTTATACCAACTACATATCACTTCTCTTCACCTACTTACTAGACCCTATCAACCAGGGTACGTCACATATCACGTGAACTACCCTCTCTTTTAGGACTTGGTCATAACCTGGACACTCCCCTATTCCAAGGTTGGTCTAACATGCACTAGTGGACCAATAAACTCTCATGTGGGACAGTTCCTACCAATACACTTTAAATCAAGTAAATTCTATACATACCTAATTCAAGCCTCTCACTTTGGTTAGGGTCCATCTCGCTCACATCTAGGACTCAACCTCACTCATGGAAATATATCAATACAATCTCACTCATAGCGGGGTAAGGCCTTGGGAACCATCATCATGTAGTCCATAACCAATCATGTACATGAATATCATACCTAAGAAACAACGAAAAGGTATAATAGTTCATCACAGGTTCCCACCAAATCATTTTTATAGTACTAGTCACTTGGGACCTATCCCCTACTCTCCAACCATCTTCATCAAATCACATCTATGACACCTTCGTGATATCAAAGATCGCATGATATAACCCATCCTAGTGTCAAAAAGTGTTTTATAATTCCTTATCAAAATCCCCCATGAAATAATAATGATAATTATTTAAGAAATTTCCATGACCCAAACATGAGTCACATTTCACATATATTAATAGAGATCTTTAAGAATGTAACCCAAAAGAATCCCCTCTTCTTCACTCATTTCAAATCTTGGAGGACAGATAATTCTCATATCACACACCAAGATTATCCACCAACCTCATAAGGGATTTATAATTAACTCACAATATGAACAACTCTCTCTCATATCATCACTTGGACCTAAGGATATCATACATACCCACTATCTCTAGAAACCTATCTAAGGATAACTCACATTACATATCATACCCTGATTCCTATGTAAGGTCTCTCTTTAATTCAGTCAAAACCTTCACCACCTTGAAACCTAGTTATCAGGAGATCCCAATTTATCTTCTAGGGAGCACTTATTTTACGTATAGAAATCACTTCAACATAGAGAACCCAGAATCCATAATCCTTATATCCAAACTTATGCAATGATTCATGAGTGAACACTCATAAATAAGAATTTATAGACTTTTTTTAATAGGTTATACCAACCATGATGTTGGAGTTAACCCATCACAGAGATCCCCCAAGCCTCAACCAATATTTTCCATGTTTCTAAGCACTTATATTAGGCCAAATAATCAAAATAATTAATTGTAAGAAACTATTATTAATTATTCATTTTAACCAATATAGTCATAATCACCAAAAATATCACCATGAATTACTGTATCAATGGAACCGCACCTTTTGACATGCATTCTACCCTTTGAGATGTCCTATAACAATCATGTATGAAAACCCTATCATTATAGATGACTTACACCATTCTTAAAATAAACCCAAACTAAAGTCATCATAAAATCAAAGGGACATCAACATAGAGAAAAATAGATGATCATGCCTTAGATAACTATCAAAATTCATAATGAATCATCCCCCACCATGGGGGATCAATGATATGGGTCAAGGGGTAGGGGCAGATCAAAATAGACCTCCCTGAGTGGCTCTCCACTCTAGAATCCTAAGGATACCAACCTAGAAATCATTGGTCTTCCTTGGGTTAAAAAAACACTCAACACATTGACCATGATGTGGTTATTAGGACCATTACATGGAACCTCATCTTTAATTTGTGATGCATCATGTCCTACCAAGATGTGGTGTGTTTGGGCCCCAAATGGTAGAGGTCAACCCATCTAGCCACCACCATGTCAAGAACCTTCAAGGTTGCACTATGGTCTCCCTCAACCAGGTCTACACTATGGTGTGGCACCGAGGTTGTGGTACAAATAATTGTGAAGTATTATAGAGACTGTGTTCGATGGAATACCTATTTTTGATTTCCCCTAAGGGATACATCATGGGGAATACACCTCATTATATCACTCTATAGTTTATCCCATAGGTTATATCATAGGTATTTTCCATACCATCATAATGAAACCCTTCACCACTACATCTTGTCCTCCTCTTACACATTCTACCACAGCATAGAACCCCTCATTTTGTCATGACACCTTTCATACATTGTAAATTTCACTTATATATCCACCCCTAAAATTTACTAACAATCACCCAAGAACCTAGACCACCAAATGAGTCTTATTCAACACCCAAAAACATTTATTACATATCTTCCAATGCTTTTGATTTTTATTCTAATCCGAATTTATGAAATGTTACCTTCTCCAAGAATAAAATTTAATTTATACCTAAAAAAGTAATAACATTGAAAATTGTGTGTCATTAAAAAAAATATTCGTAGGTAAATGTCGCATGAGGTGATTCTACATCATGAATTGGGATTCAAATTGAGAATATAAGAATTTTAATTTCTTTGGGAGATATTTTTTGATATGGAATAAGGACTGATGGGTGGTCTAGGAACTTCGGTAATAATTTAAGAAGGGTTGGTGTGGCCCTATAGATGAAATTAGATCTATAGGCATAACACCAAGGCATAGTGAAGGGAACTATAGTAGGGTGTTATATGATTGATGAGGGAAAAAATATAGGGTGAAGGGATGAAACATGATTGTATTTCAGTGAAAATCACAATACCAGAGCCGAGGAATTATGTCATAAAGGGATCACATGTGGTGGATTCCACGTGAGGTATACCTATAGTACATACCATATAGGGGATACCATCAGGGTTGGGGTTTCATTCCCATCATGTCAAATTGCTTTAAAACTCAGAGGCCACACTATAGCATGCCTTTGGTCAAGAGATACCATGATGTAGCCCCAAAGGGCTACTCCATGGTGGTGTAATGTGTGGTTGACCAGTAACATCCCTAACATGATTAACCCATATTTGGTGGTTTCTATATTATAATGGAAAAGATACAATGGATTTAATCTTGAAGTAACCATAATTTTATTATTCTTTTGGAACCAAATATATAAATGATACCCATTTTATATTGGGAATAGAATATAAAAAATTATTGAAGAAAATTCTCAAGATCCTTGAAACTCATTCAAATATTTCATCTTCATATCCTGGGGAAATGAAAAAAAAATAAAGGTTAGATAAAATGATCAATAAGGGTTACGTATAGTAGAATATATCAAGAGTAAATAAAGCATAATCAATATGCAAGGTAGATAACTGAGAAAACATTTAATTTAATCAATAACTTGAGGTTTAAATAAATCCATGTATAATATCAACACAACAATTACAAGGGTAATAATAACTGACTTCCATAGATAATGATCATAAAATAATGACATTGATAATAATAAACAAATTATTAGTGAAGTAAATGCTTAATATTGGACATCATGAACTCATAAATCATTAAATATATACCATGACGGCCTTATTCCAAGATTTTTTTAATATATAGGTAGGAATACACCAGAAACCTATTTAATTTATCCAACTAATTCTTCTAATGATATAATTTATGAATTGAGGGGATATCTATAATCGGCCCCAACCCATCATTGAAATTCAAATGAATTTCTCATATATTTAATAACCAATTTAATTCATACGTAATATGTAGTATCAATAAATACTTGTATTGAGTAAAGAATATGGATTTATCAATATTTTCCCCAATAAATCAAATAACTTTTATATTAAAACAATATATGAAAAAAAAATTATATGGTTTAGTAAAAAACAATATCCATGAAACAAATAACATATATATTATCAATAAATGTAATGTCCAATGAAAATTTGTCACAAGAAAGTGATTTTCTCAAGAGAAATTTAACACCCAAAAATTTAATCATGAGATTAGACGTAACCATAAATTCATTAGAAATGTAGTTTTTGTAGTAAGATAAATTATTTTATAAAAAGGAATAAACATTAAAATAATATTTCATAAAGACTTTTCTTTTTAAAACCATTGAAAATGTATATAAGTAGCTTAAAATAATAAAACAGTAATAGCAATGGGGAATTCTTTTACCATCATATACGTTACAAAACATTCCGTTGGGATTTTTGTAAAGGAAGTTGAAAAATACCCTTTCAGAAAACATTAGAAGGATTCCATTAAAAAACTTAAAAATGAAATAAAATATTAAAATTTCCTTAACAAATCATTAAAGTAAAAAAGGGTATTCTTGAAGAAAAAATTTAAAAATATGGACATGGAAAAAAATATATTAAATTAAAAGACAAATAAAATTGGTTTATATTTTAAAAAAATCTTTTATATGTTATAATTCCAAATAGAAAAAAAAAATTGGAATAAAATATTTAAACTACATAAATATCCAGATGATAAGAAAGCATATGGATTTTATGAATAATGGATTATAATATTTCTTCAACAAAAATTATGGCAATCCCAAAAAAATGAGATTGTAAAATAAATACTTACCTCTTCGATAAATTTTTAAATCATAAAACTTTTGAAATAATAAAATTGAATTAAAACATTAATAATAAATAATTTATGGGTATTAAAGGTAAATATATCAAAATATTTAGTATATAAACCACATAAAATTTAATAGGTTCATAATATCAAATATGTTTCAATGCAACAAAAATTGAGACGAAATCTCTTACCGCATGCTTCCCATTAGTTAAACGTGATTTCAACTCATGTAAAATGGTTTTAAACATTAAATTTTTTTATAAAAGAAACATATTCATTTTTATAATATCATATATTATCCTCTTATAAAATCTTATCATTCATTCATAAATAATATTTCATTATTTCCATGGTTTTAGGTGTTAATTGCCTTTTTTTCTTATGCATCCTTTGCAGTAGAAGTTATGCTTCTTGTTTATATGATATAGTTACATAATATTCAGAATTTTATTAATATTATAAATATAATATTTATTCATTAGAAAAAAAAATTAGAATCGTTATTTAAATTTGGACGGGGAAAATTAATCAAATCTCTTCATGGAGACGGTAGGCCGTATATACACACGAGAAACATTATAATTTCTATAATGGGTTAAATGGTAATGAATTGGGTAATATATTAATTTTTAAGAATTATTATTATGTAATATATACCATATATATTTATTATTTTAGTCATTATGACAATCCATGTGATTCATTGATTGAAAACAAATTATATTGGTTCGTGAAGCGGTAGTCCGCCATACACAAGAGCAACAGTTTTATTTACCATTTGATGGAGAAGGAGATGGATAAATATAATTAAATAAATATAATAAAATTTTATTACATTTTATATAATAGTGTTATTTTGTTTATTATCAATACATAATTGAAGTTATTAAAAATATAATTAAACAGAAAGTTCTCGGTGAAGAAAATTACCTTCTCCTAGAGAAGTGTCTTTTGGATATCTTATTAAGAACCCTAAGGTTATAATTTTGGATATAAAAAACGTCAAAAAATGTATAAGGGTGTTTTGTGGATATTGTTTTAGGTTTTGGTTGATCTAGATGGATCAATATGTGTTAATAAGTGAGGATAGGAGATGCACTTTTATAATTGAAGTGAGTGACACACTTATAGTTTTTCAAAGTTTTACAGTAATATCAAGGCACTTTCATGGAAATATGGATCCAAAATGGGTTTTATTAAAATTTTATATGTTTACTGTATTAATAAAAACAACTAATAGGGTTTAAAAGTGTTTAGGTCATTTAACCCTTAGATTTTTTGATTAACCCCACAGTAAACCCTTTTTGACTTTAATCGTATTAATTAATTTTTGTTGATTTTACTATTAATTATGAAAAAATATTCAGTTGAAAATATTAAAAATTAATAATTATTCTTATTATAAATATTTAATCCATTTTATTGGATTCAATTTCTATAAGTGACATAATTAAATATAACAATAAACCCGTAAAACATATTGAAAAAGGGGTTTTCTAGAAATGCATTTTTCAAGCATAAGATGATCTTATATTAGCTATATTATTATAAATCATCATTATATGGATTTAAATTAATATAGTTAGATATATATAATCTATACATTTCATTTAAATCATTTATCATTAAATAATATTTTAATTGATTAAAATGGAAAGAAATCATGCCTTAAATATTGTTTTCTAAAAAATATCCCTTTTTTACTTCCAAAGGATATTATATTTATTTAAATCAAATTAACTGTCAATAAATTAGTTTTTATAATATTATAAAATAATATTACAAATAAAATTTTTAGTAGTAAAATACTACATTTTTAATTATTTATAAAAGGTTATTTCTAAGGAAAATTTTCAAAAACTCATTCTATGCTTATTTTGACCTAGTAAGTTAAAAATTGATATTGAACCTATAAAGTTATAATTTTTGTGCCATTAAATATTAATATAATAATTGTATTATATTTTTATTAAAATATAATTTTTTACTTATAATAATTTAATCTCACATATTACATTCTTTCATCCTATAACAATTTCAACCTCGAACTTTTTATGGATATCACCTTATAAAAAAATGAGGGTAGCTATTATTCATAACATCCAATGGTTCCCATGTCAATTATTTCATTTTATGATTCATTTGATTCCTCAACACCAATTCTCTAGTTTCAATAATATTAATAGGCTATTCATAGTAAGATAGATCAGGTTCCAATTATATTTCTTCAGAGGTGAGTATATGCATTGGGTCTAGAATGGACTTCCACAATAATGAGATATAGAACAAATTATGTAATTTATATAGTCTAAGTATAATTTCAAAATTTTAATCTATAGCTCCAATTATTTCCATAATTTAAAATTTTATAATGTACCTAGGGATAAGTTTCCCTTTATTACTGAACCTTATAACATCTTTTCATAGAGATAATTTCAAGAAAATTTGATCTCCCACTTGAAATTCCAAATATTTATTTCAGTTATCTTCATAAATCTTTTTTAGGATTTGAGATGATTTAATATGATTTGGAATAATAATTAACTTTTTTTTAACCTCATAAAGATCTTGACATACAATTATCCTTTCCCCAACTTCATCCTAATAAGTTGGAGTATGAATTCTATTTACATATACTACTTTATAAGACACCATTTAAATAATTGAAAGGAACCTATTATTATAGAAAAACTATACCAAAGGTAAATAATAATCCCACATACCTTTAAATTTAATTTATAACAAACTAAAAAGAATTATAATGTTTGAATAGTCCTTTTGGACTATCTATTAGTTTGAGGATGAAATGTGGTTCTTAAATAAGGCTCAATATCCAGATACTTCTGAAGGTTTTTCTAGATTTTTATTAAATCAAGGATGTTAATCAAAATATTATTGAAATATTTTTACTATTAATTCTTAAAACTACATTAATATAGAGTTTTTTTAGCTGATTAGGAGTTAAATATTCTCTTATATAAAATAAATGAACTAATTTTGTTTGGATATCAACAATAACCCAGATTACATCATTATTTTGAGTATTTTTTAATAATATGAAAAATAGAAATGTAATTTCATCCCATTTGTACATAGGAATAGTTATAGGTTTCATAAATACTCTAGGAAACTATATTTAACACTTCTCCTATTGAAAATCCAACCACCTTGACACACAATCTGTAATTTCCCACTTTATATTATCCCACCAAATAATTTCCCTAAAATATCTATAAATCCTGGTATTTGAAGGCTATATTATGTAATTTTAGTTGTGATCATCTTCTAATAATTTCATTTTCATATTAGGTAAATATGTAACACATATTATCTTTCCAAATTTAAGAATGACATCTTCAAAAATGAAGCCTGTCAATTTTCCATAATTCACAAATTTAATTTTCTTATGAAAATTCTCATAATCATGTTGAGATCTGTTTATCTTTTCTAATAAATGTGGTTTACAAATAATTTGAAAAAAAATTGATTTATCCCATTCCTTAATAATTCCCATATCCATATTTACTATATCCATAAACATTTTATCCCTATAAATCCTCATTTTGGTTATAACTCCAAGATCTTTCTTACTCAATTCATCTACTACTTTATTTTCCTTCCATGGGTGGTAGTGTATTGAGAAATCTTTATCCTTGAGTAATTAAAGCCACCATATTTTTTTATGTTGAGTTATTTTAATGAAAATATGTATTTCACTATCTTATTATCCATGTACATCTCACATATTTTACCATAGATATAATGTCTTTGTATCTTAAATGAAAACATTACGACCACCAAATCAAGATCATGTGTTATATAGTTCTATTCATAAGTCATTAACTTCCTTGATTCATAGGTAATAATTTTATCATTCTTTGTAACAACACAACCAAGTACCTTCTTTATTGAATCTCTATATATCACAAATCCTTCATCTCCTAGTGTTTGATTCAAAATCATAACATTGACCAATCTCCATAATTTATCCATATCAAATTAACCCATGTACATGTAATATAGGTTAATGGGTAAGCTAATCAGAAAACATTTTTGATAAAACACTAATACCTACAAAACCAATGAAACTATGTACCTCAGTGATTTGTTTTGGTGTATGAAATTAGTTTATAACCATTATGTTTATAGGATCAATAGAGATTCCTTCCTTGGAGAAAATATGGCCAGTAAAAACATTATGATTCCAAAAATCACACTTTCTAAATTTCACATATAGCTATTTTCTTCTAAGAGTCTTAAGAATGATATTCAATAGATTCAAATGGTTCTCATAGATTTTTGAATGCACCAATATATCAACAATAAAAATAATAATAAAATCATCAAGATATTACTTGAATACTCTATTCATTAGATCCATAAAAATTGAGGGTTCATTAGTTAATCCAAATGGAATTACTGTAAAATTGTAATCTCCATACCTCTTTCAAAATATTGTCTTTAGAATATCATCCTTCTTTAATCACAATTTATGGAACCTAAAATGTAGGCCAATCTTCGAAAAATATTGAGATTTATGAATTTGATCAAATAATACATCAATGTGATATAAAGAAAATATATTATTTATTATAATAGTATCAACTTCTCTATAATCAATTTATAGCCTCATAGATCCATATTTCTTTTTAACAAAAATAATAGGGGCTCTCCAAGGTGAGACACTAGGTTATATAAATACCTTACCATACAACTCCTCTAGTTGGTTCTTCAATTAATCTAATTACATAAGGTATATTCTATAAGGATAATTTTATATAGTTTTTTCATCAAATATTAAATTAATGGAAAATGTGACTTCATTCTCTAGTGGATGTCCAAGTAATTACTTAGTAAATACGTCAATTTATTCTTATAAAATAGGTATATCTTCAACTTTAATTTTACCTTTTCCATCAATAGGTTTTTTTTCTATTCTTCCATAAGAATCCCATTCAGAAGAGCTCTTAGGGGTAGATCTATACATCACTCAGATGATGAAGTATCCCCTCTAAAGATAAGAAATTCCACACCCATGTCACGAATCAAAATTTCCTTATCTTTGCAATAAATTTTTTCATAGTATTTTTAAATATATTCTATAGTAATTATTATATAAAATTAAACCACATGTATAATAATTAATTCTAAAAATAGGGAATTATTATGTGACATAATGGGAACTTCCTAATACATCCTTTTTGTAGGGTGACTTCCACTATGTGTTTTAACTAATAACTCCCTTTTAAGCTCCTAAATAAATATCTAATTTTCTTGGAAAACATAAAAGATATAAAATTGTTTAAGTAACATGAATTAAATATTTTTTTTTTCTAAATTTTTATATATATGGGGCCTCTTATATGGTAAGTTCCCTCAATGCATGGAACATTAGTTAGAATAATAACACATCTTTTTTAGTTTAAGAACTGGGGAGTAGTGGTATATTTATTTCCTTTACATTCATTATCAAAATGACCCTTATCTACACACTTCTAAAAAACTCTCATGCCCTTCAAGCATTTTATATTATGTCTATTTCCATAATTTCTTCATTATGTAAATTTATTCATGTTCATCTTTTTTGAGTAATTCATTTCTTATTAGTGTTTATATGACCCCTTATTATCGTTATTTCCATTTAATATATAAGATCTAGAAAATCCATTCTTTTTTATGGCACATAAAACAAATTTCATCATATAATGAAAAGTTTTGGGAATCTAGTTCCCTTAAAATACATTGTTTAATCCCTTAAAGTAAATGTTTAATCTTGAATTTTGTATTATATATATAATCCATAGCATTCCTGGAAAGTCTTTTAAAGGTATCCTCATACTCTATAACAATTTCTTCCTCATTTTGATTTAACCTAAGGAACTTTCGCTTCATTTTATTTCATTTCTCATGAGGAAAATATTTATCCAATAATGATTCATTAAAATATCTCTATTCCAGGTGTTCTATTTCTTCATCATCCCAAGTATTATGGGTAAATGACCACCATTGATTAATATCATTGTTATGGAAATATTCTACCATTATAAAAATTTCCCTTTAATTGCATCCCAAGGCCATAAAAATATTTTTGAGGGAATTAATTCATTGATCAACTACAACTCCATTAGTATTTACACTAAAATATGGAGGCTTCTACCACATGAAATGATCCAAAATATGAGTATCATGACATGGAACATAATGTTTCCCTATATGTGAAAGGTTATTAGTAATAACCTAGGTAAATTTTATTAATTTTTTTATGATCTTATCAAATCCAATACAAGTATTATTGTATTTCTCAATAGGGAAATTTCTATAATGGCCTTAACTATTAATACCATTATTCTTTCCTAGAACCGTTTCTAAATAATGGAATATACTAGACTAGATCATAAAATTATGAGTATTAACTGGTAATACATAAATCTAAATCTAATGTAACACTTAACATAAATTGAAAATTTATTCATTGTTAATATGAGAATAATAAATTTGGATTCTTTGGGGATATATTATAATCAAAAATATATTTTCCGTCCATTCATAACGGTTTGTAAAAACAATGTGAATTGAGAAAAGAATATCCCTAAAGAGTTTAAAACTAGGTTCTCAGTAAGTTCACACTCATAGTGCACTAGAATAATAGTTGAGATATACTTGACTGGCTCTTTTTAAGGTCATTACCCCTAGATGAATCTATTCTAAAACCACATCCACTTTTAGTGTACAAATAAGGATGTATTGCTTGGAAAACCACATAATTTATACCTTACCAAAATTTTATAATTTTATTATAGACTTAAACTTATCCTCAAATTCTTATATAGAGTTATGTTCCCTAATCTATATTTTCCTAAATCTAGTTCCCAAGGTTTCCACTAAACTTTCTTTGATACCAACACTGACACACCTGACTCCAGTAACCCAGAGCTGGAGGTTTCTTTATTACATTGGCATAGATACAAGGTATCTAATCCAAAATTAACAATAAATTTGGTAGACTTGGTGAACCATATATATAAATGATAACCATTTTACATTGGGAATAGAATATAAAACGTGACAAAATCAAATGATTGGAATCCTTTTTAACTAATTCATATCATTCATCTTTATAGAATGGAGAAAGGAAACTAAATAAGGATGATTTAAAACACTCAAAAAATTTATTTATAGTGGAATTTATCATGATTAAATAAGGAATAATAGTTATGTAAATGTAGATAATTGAAAAAACACTCCATTTAATCAATATCATGAGCAAGAAATAAATCCATGGATAATGTCAAAATAATAATCTCATAGAAAATAATAACCTAATTCCTAATGACATAAATTCTTAATATTGGAATTCATGATTACAAAAATCATTATATATATACCATAAAGACCATTCATAAATAAATTTTAATTGATGGGTAGGTATACACAAAAAAACCCCATTTAGGTTGGGCAATTGATTCATCTCATGGGACTATCGATGCATCAAGAAGATATCTATAATAGGGGCCCACCCATCACTATAATTACAATTAATTACTCATATATTTAATTATAAATTAAATTAATAAACATTATGACTTATCAATAAATATCCATATTGAGTAAAGAATGTAGATTTATCAAGATTTTTTCAAGTCAATCAAATAAAATTCACAGTAAAACTAAAAAAAGTATATGATTTAGGAAAAAAAGATATCCATGATAAAAATAATAAATAAATTTAATATAAATGAAATTTGAATTGAAAAAAATTACAATAAATTGATTATATTAAGAGAAATTTAATTATCACAAAATTAATTAAGAGATGAGAGGGGACCATCAATTTATTAACAATATAGGTTTTGTAGTAAAATCAAGTATTTTAGAAAATAGAAGTGAAAAATTAAAATAATATTGAATAAATAGTTTTCTTTATTAAACCATTTAAAATGTGAAAAATAATCAATATATCATAAAAAATTATGATGATGGGTAAGTCCCTTACCGTCGTATATGTTATAAAACATTCTTTTTTAATTTTTTGTAAAGGATGTTGAAAAAGAGCCATTTGGAAAAAATAGAAAGATTCATTTCAAAAAATTAAAAAATAAAAGGATAACTTAAAATATTCTTAATGAATAATTTGAATAATAAAATTTTCTTTTAAAAAAAATTGAAAAATATGGACATTGAAGAGAATTTTATCTGAATTAAAGATAAGTAAAATCTACTTTTAGTGTAAACATGTCTTTTCTTGATTTAAGTGAAAAAAATGAGGAATAGATAGAATAAAATATGTAAACTCACTAAATATCTATATGATAAGAAAATATATGGAATTTTTTAATGATTGATTATAATATTCCTTCAATGAAAATTAAGGCAATCCAAAAAAAATAAGAATGTAAGATAAGTCCTTACCTCTTTGATAAATTTTATATTACAACCCCTCTGAAAGAATAAACTCGAATTGAAATATTAATAACCATGAATATTTTTTTATTAATTTTAAATATATAAAAATTTTAAGTATATACATCATATAAAAGTAAATAGGTTTATAATATCAAATTCGTCCCGATGGAATGGAAATTGAGATAAAATATCTTACCTCACGCTTCCCTTAGTTAAAAATGATTTAAAATATTATATAATAGTTCTAAACATGTTAATAGTTTATACTAGAACCATATTCATATTTATAATATCATGTATGATCCTCTTATAACATCTTATCACCCGTTAATTAATAATATTTCATTATTATCATTGTTTCAAGTGTTAACTAGTTTGTTTTCTTATGCATGGTTTTAATGGATGTTCTTATTCTTGTTCATAGGATGTGGTTAAATCATCTAAAAAAATTTATAAATTTTATAAATATCATATTTATTAATTATATATATTTTCAGAATCATTCTTGAAATTCGGACAATGAAAATCAATCACATCCCTTCGTGGAGACGGCAGGTCGTACATACGCACGAGTGACATTATTATTTCCATAATGGGTGATATAGTAAGTAAGTTGATGAAATATTAATTTTATAGAATAAATATTATTTCATGATTATAATATATTTTCATTATTTCATTCATTGTGATTATCCAATTGATTCTGTGATGGAAAACATTTTACATTGGTGGATGAGGCGATAATTTGTCATACCCATGGGCAATGGTTCTATTTAACATTTTCTAGAGAAAAAATGGATATTTATTATACCATAAAAATAATAACATATAATTATATGGGATATAATGGTGCTATTATATTTTAATTATTTAAAAATATATGAATTTTTTTAAATAAGAAGTAAAAAAGAAAGAGTTTGGTGAAGACGATTACCTCACTTAGAAAAAATACATTTGGATCTCTTATTAAGAACCTAAGTGTTTGTATATTGGGAATAAAACACCTCAATAATGTGTATAAGGATTTTATAGAGATATTTTAGTAATTTTTGTTTAATCCAAATGGATCAAAAAGGGTGAATAAGTTAGGAGAATATGTTCCCTTTTATAATTGATGTGAGTGGAATAATTGTAATTTTTTAAAGTTTTGTAATAATGTGAAATCAATTTCTTAGACATATGGCGCGAAATATGAGTCATATTATAATGTGAAAATTTTAAGGTCTAAATGTAACTAACCAATGTGGTTTTAGAAAGTTTCTATGTCATTTTAACACTTATCTTTTTATATTAACCCTCGATAAACATGTTTTAACCTTAACTGTAGTAATTAATTTTTACTATTTGTACTATTCATTATGAAAAAAAATAACTAAACCTTATTAAATAATTATAATTATGAAAATTAAAAATATTTTATCCATTTTATTAAATTAAATTTATATAATTGGAATATTTTATTTTAAAAATAAACCCACAAAACATGTTGAAAATGGTTTTTCAAGAAATTCATTTTTCAATAATATGATGATATTACATTAAATATATGTTTAATTATCATAATTATATGGATTTAAATACATATATTCAGATAAATAATCTATAAATTTCATTTAAATTGTTCATCATGAAATATTATTTTAATTAATTAAAATGGAAAGGAATTATCCCTTGTAAAAAATAATATTTTTCTAAAAAAATCTAATTTTACCTCCAAATGATTTTATATTTCTTTATATCTAATTAAAAATAAATAAATTATTAATTTTAAATGTGATAAAATGTTATTATAAATTAAATGATAAATATTTAAATAATACATTTTAAATAATTAATAAAACCTTATTTCTTAGGGAAAAATTCAAAAACTCATTCTATGTGTATTTTGTCCAAGTAAGTTCAAAATTGATTTTCATCATATCAAATGAGAATTTTGGTTCCATGAAATATTTATGTGTTTATTTTATTATAATTCTATTAAAATATAATTTTTACATTCTATAATCTAATATCAGGTCTTACATGATCCACTTTCATTTAGGGGTTGACCATACTGCATCTGGTTAGTCCATACCATAGGTGTTGTGATTCTCATTATTCATTGATTTTAATGATCATAATCACTCTTAAAGTTTTTAAAGATTTTATTTATTTTATTTGCATCCAATATTGATGAAATATCTATATAACCCCTCAAAGGATCTTTAATTGTGGTTTAATTAAAGTTTAAGATCCTTATTAGAAGGATAGGAAAACCAGTGAGGCTCATTGAAGGAAGTGGGAAAGACACTTTATAAAGAACATGGTCACAGGAAGCACTGGCTAGCTGGTCCAGTACCACCATTCAAATGACGGTATGGATAAAAAGTTCCCCATGTAGCAATAACCCTCCAAAAACTTAGTGGAAAATTAATAGAAATATAGTATTGATGGATAGTGGCACCTTGGAGGAGTATAGTTCATCTGCCAGTTGATGGAGCTACACTGACCAACCGGTGGTAGTGGGTAGCATCCATGGAGTTATAGGGAGCCAACCAGCTAGTCGATGGATGCTAATGACTACTCAATGGAATCAAGTCTGGTAGTCTTATTCTATAATTTAATGTTATAAAATTTCATCAAATGTTGTCTTATTAAACTTAAAAACCCCTAAAGGATTCCATAATATTACTGAATCATTTGGAACCAATATATAGAGACCTTGGGTAGCCTAGGAAATCTAAAAAAACTCATTTTTCATATGATTTCAATTACTAAAATGCTAAATTACTCTCAAATATCTCTCTTTAAAAATCATATATCTCTTTATAGAGTGTGTGTTAGAATTATAAAATCTAAACACTCTCTTATTTTATTCTAGTTCTATCCTAGAGATCATCATATTCTTTGAGAGAATTAAGACCAATCATCAAAGATATTACATCCAAGAAATCTCTTAATCTTCTAATTTCATCTAAAATTAGTGTTTAATACCATTAAAGTAAGGGACCATGGTTTTTCTTTCTATTTCATTTTAAAAGAAGGGGGATTAGTCTTCATTAGGATTCTAGCTTTCCCATTAAAGATCTAGTGTCTATTATAATTATAATTTATTTCTATAACATAAAAATAAAGGGATAGTTTTGGTATATTGGATACCAATAAATCCAATAGACTAATAAATAAAACCCTTCGCTGATTGAGGTGTTGGATGTTGGGGATATTTTTGAGATATTATTGATATTCCTTAACAAATATATTATATCTTTTAATTTCTTAAATTTAAATTATTTATCTCTTTAAATCGTTCATTTATTCACTTGTTTAATCAATCAATTAACACTCTTTAAGTCAATCATTTTTATTTTAAAATCACTTACTTATTTTTATATTTTCATATATTAATCATTTTAAATCAATCTTTGGTTTATTCTTACATTAATTTTACACAATATAATTATTATTTCATTTTAAAACTTTTATTCTTTATGTTTATTTCATAAATCATTTATAAATAAGGCTTTTACCATGGATTGTTTTTATTTAATTTTTTTAAAGGAAAATTCACCCCACCCTCTTTCCAATTTATCAATCTTCAACCGATATTTGGTATCAAAGTGGGTTTGAATATATTTATTTATTTGTTTTAAATTTACTTCAAAGAATATTTTTATTTTTAAAAATATATAACCGGTTTTTTCAAATGAATAAATTATTTTTTGAAATGTATTTTTCTAACATTCACAGTGTTCTAGAATAAAAATACTGGGTTGTGATCTATTTTTTGATGGAATTGATTATGGATATAATAAACTCACATTTATACTTATCTTAAATCAATTGGTTATCCTATATAAAATATTTTTATAGATGTTTATACTCCTGCAACTAAATATTAAGATAAATGGACCCCATATGATACTTCTATTTTTGAATTAGATTGAAAATATATAAATGCCTTGATTTGTGGTTTGCATGAAAATGAATTTAATATTATATCTAAATGAAAAAAAATCATGAAATTCAGTATCATTTATAAGTGGCTCATAAAGAAACATCAGAAGTAAAATATACTCACATATATATTTTTATAAAATACTTTGAGAGTTTTCCATTACACCTAGTGAATTTATACCTTAAAGTTTTACTTGATTTAGAGATATTTTTAATGGTTGAAAATATCTTGGTGATTTTATTTCTATGAAAACATTAGTCAAGAAAATATTTGGTTATTACCAAGTAATTTGAAACCTAAATTCACCATGATACAAGAATCTAAAAATGTTAAAAACGTGAAGGTTGAGGAACTCATTGGTTCTCTCATGACATTTAATATTATTATGAGAAGTTAAGATTAAAAGGAATCTAAAGAGTGAAAGTAAACTAAAAGAAAAGATTCCTTAAAATAAAACAATGGGGACTCATTCAAGAGTGACTCTGACATTTCCAATTTTACCAAGGTGATATAAATTTACATGAAAAATACTATATCCACAT
Source organism: Viscum album (assembly GCA_963277665.1). NCBI lineage: Eukaryota > Viridiplantae > Streptophyta > Magnoliopsida > Santalales > Viscaceae > Viscum > Viscum album. The sequence goes on from OY728139.1 coordinate 257,842,358, forward strand.
AAAACATAAAAATTAAAATCATGAATTTGAGGCACCTTGCTTTGGTTGACAAAATTTGGGACACATGAAACTAAATTATCACATTGAACATAAAAATTTAAAAAGAAAATAAGCAAGGTATGAAAGATCTAATGTTCTCAACTTTGAGCATTATAGAGGACTCCTTTCTAGCATGAAAATCATGTGATCAAAGTCCAAAGTGTTTCATACACATGTTGAAGTTGAAACTGTGGTTAGTTATAAAATTCCCCATTCTCCTTTTCATTCTTCTTATTACTCTTATACTTCTTATTTCCTTATTTAAATTACTAAGATCTAATAAATAACAAAATTGAGCTTCAATTTTTTTTGTGATCTTCTTTCAAAATTATTAAAAATAAGAATAATATTTTTTTCAAAAAAAATAACAAATATATATATATTATTTTATAATTAAATAAGCAAAAAAATGTTGAAAATTTGGAATTTAAAATTAGAGATCATAAAAACTCTTTTTTTCATTTTAATTAAGTGGAATAAAATTTAAAAAATATATTGGGTTCTCAAAAACCTATTAAAAATGACTATGTTTTAGGTTTTTCAAAACAATATTGTTTTAACAACAATTATAAAAAGTATACTTTTGTAAAGGGGATTTATAAAAATAATCTATAAAATTATTGAAAGAATATTTATCATATAGTTTATCAATGTAATTATAAAAAATTCTATATATGGAATAAAATAAGAATTTGTCTCTATTCTCATATATCAAATGGAAAAAACTTATTCTAAAAAAATTGATTCCAAAATATTTATTATCTAACTTCAATAGACCTAAGATATAAATATTTAACACTATATTTTCTTAATATTTGTAGAATAATATTAAGAACTATGAATATACATTTTATATGTATATTATATGGTCAAGAAATGTGATTGGTGATCCATCTGAACTCAGTCATCTTGATGACTTTGAAATAGGACATGTCACATTTGGATATTATTCTAAATAATAAATTACTAAAACAAGTGTGATTGGGTTCACTAACACTACTCTAATTGAATATGTTTTATTATTTAAATACATGATGCATAATTTAATAAATATTAATCAAGTATGTGATATGAGTTTCAAAATTACTTTTAATAATTATTTTTTAAATGTTTTTAATTCTAAAGGAATTCTTTTATTTACTGCATCTAGAATTTAAAATTTATATATTCTTAATTTATAATCTATTGAAAGTCATAAATTTAAGTATTTAAGTGAAAAATATAATTATTCTTAGATTTATCAATGGTTTATATTCCATCATAATATTCAATCTCTTGTCAAGATCAGTCGTAACCAAATAGTACAATATTTATCAAAAGTTTCTTTTAAAGATAACTTAGTTTATGAACCTTTCCATATTGGAAACCAATAAAGATAATATTTCTAATATAAAAACATTATTTTCTCTTCTAAATCCATATATTTATTCCACCTTTACATTTTCAGATCAACTCAAGTTGCTATTATCATAGGTAAAAATTAAACCTAAGTGATTATCAATAAATGTACTAGATTTACATGGGTTTTTTTCTTATCTCATAAGAATGTATCTTTTAATGTATTTTAAAAAAATTTAATAATTTAAAAAATGAAAAATTGAACAAAACCCAAAATGAAGACAAACTAAAAGATCCCCCAAAATAGTCTGGACACCAAGTCTGGGTCCTCCTCCACGTACACCATTGTCAACCCAACTCCCTAGAAAGAGCATCTACCCTTCCCCTAACCTGAAAACATGACGTCTCCTTAGGTACCTAATGGAGGCCTGAGCAGGGATTGAGTATAACTCAGTAGGCCACCACTAATGACGTCTAAAAAATATTTGGTATAAACAACTATGCCTGGAAAGTGAAATGAATAATAAATGACAAAGAAAAGAGTAAGTTCCCTTAACCAGTTTAGATCCATTACCAACATTTATTACCATTTACTTATATTACCATTTCACCCCATTTCCCATTACTTAACATTTCGAACGCACTTATCATGGGTTCATCAAACACAATAAGTTACACAGTCTTAAAGTACACAATCACATGGATAAAGAAAAACACACTATTATCCTATCTCACTTGTACTAACTTCTTCATGTCATCCATATACTCACCTAGAAGCTTTAGTCCAGGTGGATGTAACTATTAGGGGAACATAGCCTCAGTCCTCTTCTCTAAAATGTACATTATGGGTGGATTTCGGAGCCTCAGTCCAACTCGACCCGTGGGCGTGGAACCTCAAGTTGATACCCCACTCTACCAAGACTTGCGCACATGCTAAATATATATGTATTTCCATTAACCATTTACACAACATCACAACCATTTCCAAGTAAAACATAAATCATAACAATTACATGAGATTTAATACCATGCCTTAACTCATTAACACAATTACCACATTTCACATCATTTATCAATTTATCCCAATTCTCTTTTATTATGCTTATCTCACTAATCATTCATTCAATGTGTCTATCTCACTAGGATTCATTCATTATGCCTAACTCACTCGGATTCATTACCAGGATCATAATCCATTCCATTATGGTATTTAATCATTTCCACATATTAACCAATTTCTTAATTCATCATTCTCATGTGTCATCCAATTTACACATTCCAACACTATTAACAATTCATCAAGTATAACCATGTTTATCCCATATAAACCAGTTCCATGTTAACCCAATATCCCTTAGGTTATTATTAGTCCTATGTGCATCACCTATCTTCTAATACAACACAATCAATCACATAAAATGGTTATCAAGGGCTCTATATAAATACACAACAATATCACTTATTATTCACAAATCCCTAAGTCTAGGGAAGTTGGCACACCCCATGGGTGGCCCTAGATTATCCTCATAACCCTTGACACATACCTTGGGGATCATGAGGGTTTCCATTTACCTTATTAATAAACATTTTACCTAAACATTCCAAGAGTGATCAAAACATACCAAGTAACACCCAAGAACAAAGTCACACATGCACAAATCCACAAATAAATCATGGGATATAACTTGTAGACCACCTGCCTCGATTCCATGGGTGAAATCACTCTTAATCATGCCCTTAGATTCTAATTAAAACAAAATTTGAAGCCTAAACCTAAATTTCTCCGAAAGAGTAGGTTTTTAGAGATTTGGAAAGAGAGGAGATAAATATACAAACCCTAAACTCATAAAAGAAGCAAGGATGGTATTACCCTTACCCAGAGCTTTGATCCACAACCAATGGCACCAAAAACGCATTATAAATGAGGGAGATCAATCTCTTAGACCTCTTGGGATATGTGGTTCGTTCCTAGGGTGAATAGAGAAAAATGGGGAGGAAATCCTGAGTTGGGTATTAAAATCCCAATGTGGAAAAATTGAAATTTTTTAAATGTTTCTGGGATGTACTAATTACCCACACGGTTTTTTAAACCATGCCTAAACCGTGCATATTCCATTATCAAAAAACCCACATCTTGTGCAGTTTCACTGGGTTGTCTGCACAGTTAGCACAAACTGTGCGCAGACCATGTGGCATACCTAGACCCCCCCCCCCTTCCTTTTTTATGTCCTAAACCCTAAGAACACCTTCGGGTCTTCTTAAGGAATTGGGTAAGTACTTAATTAACCAAAACAAGTGATTTAAACCAAAACATGAATGAAAATATACCTTTCAAAAATATGGGGTCTTACAACCTCCCCACCTTATATTGGTTCATCCTCGAGCTGAGCTCCCAAGCTTCATTTCACTTTCAAGGAAAAGAGATTGGGCCACTGAGCTCACATATCTGACTCTCATTCCCAAGTTTCTTCCTGAACATTAACAGGCTTCCATAGCACATAGAAAAAAAAGCACAAACTTTCCTTGAAAAACTTTCTCACTACGGTCCATGACACGAATTGGATTCTCCTCAAAGGATGCATCGACATCAAACTCAACATCAACAACATCTAAAACATGAGATGTGTTAGGGTGATATTGATGAATATTTGGAAGAGACAATCATTACTCCACTGGCATGATCCTCTCCACAATCTCAAATGGACCCCACATACTTGGGCGCCAACTTTCTCTTCTTGTGAATCCATCGATGACCGAACCTTGGTGACACCTTAAGGAACACACTATCACCCACCTCGAAATCAATAGGTCTACGCCTACAATTTGCATATGTCATCTGACTACTTTGATCTATTTCCATATGTTTCTTAATCAACTCTACTTTATCTAATTTCTAATGCATAAGAATCGATCCCAACAACTCAGATTCACTAGCCTCCAACCAACACAACAGAGATCTACACAGCCTCCCATAGAGAACCTCAAATTGTTCCCTCTAATCCATAGCCTGGAAATTGTTGTTGTAGGAAAATTTAACAAGTGAAATGTGCTTCTCCTAGGAAACACCAAATTCCAATACACAAGCCCTCAACATGTCTTCCAACACTTGGATTGTATGCTCCGACTTCCTGTTCATCTGTGGGTGGAAAGCTGTACTCAAAAGCACCTATGTATGAAGAGCCTTCTACAACCCTTGCCATAAGAGTGATGTGAAATGAGGATCATGATCAACAACTATAGTCTATGTTACACCATGCAACTTTACTATTTCCCAAATATACAACTCACCCTTTTGATCAACTATGTAAGTTTCTTTAATTGCTATGAAATGAGCCACTTTCATTAAATGATCCACAACCACCTAGATTTCATTATTATTATAAGGAATTATTGGAAGACCCACCACAAAATCCTTTGTCACATCGTCTGAATTCCATTATGGAATGGGAAATGGATGTAACAAACCACCTGGGAGTTGATGCTCGGCCTTCAGCTACTGACAGGTAAGGCACCATGCCACGAAGCTCACAACTTCATTTTTCATTCCTGGACACCAAACCCGCCTATAGAGATCACGATACCTCTTGGTCAAACTGGGATGTATTGCCCATTTTGAGGCATGGAACTTACACATTAACTCTTATCACATGCATACTGGAACAACCACACAACCATGAACACAAACAACCTCGTCCATACCAACAGTCCAACCAGAAGGTGGATCCCCACCTTTAATTCCTTCCTTCATGGAAAAACATTCATGATCATTGGGATGACTTTCCCTATCTCGACTAAAAATCATTGACTCAACTTCCATGCAAGCAAGATTCACCTAACCATTCTCATCCTGCACCTCCAAGTATATCTCTGTGAACAAGGCCATCACCTTCCACTCAGTGCTGGATTCCTAAACCACCTGGTTCTGAGCCTTCTTACTCAAAGAATCAGTAGCATCGTTCCATTTCTCCATTGTATATACCATTTCAATGTCGAAAGACTAGAGATACTCAACCCATATTCACTATCGAAGATCCAAATCTCACTGTGAAAAGATATACTTTAGACTCTTGTGATCGGTATACACTGTGAACTGTTCCCCCAACAAGTAGAGCCTCCAGAACATTAAGCCATACACTACTACAGCCAACTCAAGATAATGACTGGGATAATTCTGCTCATGGGGTCTCAATTGCCTTAACCCATAAGCCAGAACCCTCTCATCTTGCATGAACAGATCCCCAAGACCAATACTGGATGCATCAAAAAATATAACATACTTCTTACTTGGCTCAGGTAAGATCAAGAACGATGCAGTCTTCAATCACATTTTCAACTCTTGAAAGGAAATATCACAATCCTCAAACCACTCAAACCTAATTCCCTTCTTATTCAATCCAGATAGTAGTGCTTCCAAGCAAGAGAAATCTTGGATAAACCTCCAGCAATACCCGGACAAACCCAGAAAACTTCGAACATTTGAAACACTCTTGGGCTTCTCCCAAGACACGACAACCAACAAATTCTATAGATCCACCGACACACCTATCTCGGAGATGATGTGACCCATAAAATTCACTTCTCCAATCCAAAACTAACACATTAATATCTTGTAATATAGATGATGATCTCTTAGTGTACTCAGAATGATTTCAAGATGTTGGGGGTGACCGTCATGAGTTTCGAGTACACTAATATTTCATTGACAAAGAAAACCACAAACTGATCCATATAAGGATGAAATATTTGGTTCATCAAATCCAGGAACACCACTAGTACTTTGTTCAAGCTGAAAGGCATCACCATAAACTCAAATAACTCGTACCAACTCCTAAAAGCTGTCAGCGGTACGTCAGAAGGCCTCACCCTCAACTGGTGATAACCCGATCTCAGATCAATATGAGAAAACATTGATGTACCCCTCAGTTGGTCAAACAGGTCATCAATTCTAGGAAGAGAGTACCGATTTTTCACCATCATCTGGTTTAACTTCTGATAATCAACACACAACCTTAACGACCTATCAGCCTTATTTTCAAAAATCATAGGAGATCCCCCACAGAGATATATTAGGACGTACGAACCCCTTACACTCTAACTCCTCAAGTTGTACCTTTAACTCCTAGAGTTCTGTTGGTGCCATTTGGTATGGTGGAATAGAAACTAGCTCTGTTCCTGACAGCAACTCAATTGTGAGCTCAACATCCCTCTCGGGTAGCAACCCTGATAAATCCTTAGGAAACACATAATGAAACTGATTAACTATTGGAGGGAAAAAACTCTTACTTTAATTCATCATCAAGCACAAGACTAGCTACTTGAGTCATGAGCCTACCCAACTGCTGACAAAATGGTCCCTCGTGACCTGCTCGAACACCCTACTCTCCCTAATGGACATAAGTGTCACCCTCAAGTTACTTGAACGATACCCTGGGATGGTAACTGTCTATGTGTGCCCGATACAACACCAACTATTACATACCCAATATCAGTTCAAATCTCGACATCTCGAGAACAAAAAATTCCAATAGGAAATGACACCCACTGATTTCTTGAGCACATCCCTTACACTGCCTGATATCTTCATTTTTCACCCCTAACAGAGTGTCAATCGACCTAACCCTGCACACAATCTCCATAGGAAAACCCAACGCTACCAAAAGTTGAGCATAAATAAAAGAGTGTGTGGCACCAGTGTCAAACAATGAACTAGAAATCATAGAAGCTACAATGATCGTACCTCGAATAGTCGATGGCCCAGCCTCGCCATCATCGGGTACAGACTAAAGTGCATGAAGATGGCCTGCCCCTCTACCCTAGGCTCCAACCTACTTGTCATGCATTTCACTTCCCTACTAATGTGGGAGATCTTACCCTGAAGTTCCACATCCACCGCCCCTACCATGATGGCTCATGGAGCTCCAACTTCTTGTCTGATATAGATAAATTGATACCTTTCCTCCTCTTGGCATCTTCCTATCCCCAACATTCATGCTCACCTTTTGAGGGTTCTTGCAGAACCTATGCATGTGTCCCAATATTCCACATGACCATCACTCAACTAAAGGTCAAGGACACTGGCCACACATGTGCCTCGACCTTCCATACTGATATCATAACACCTAATCACCACCCTAATAGGTTGACCCTCTCTTATGAAAACCTTGAACACTTCCTCCCTACTAAAAACATCCAAAATGAAGCTTTTGAGCCTCATAGGTTTCACCACTTTTCCACCCAACTGGTACCACAAGCCCACTACCTAAATCTCCCTTTAGGTTCCCTTCTATGATCAATGCTTGATCCACTAGATTTTCAATCCTATTCAATCAAAATATATTCACTTAAGACCTGATCTCGTGTCTCAACCCATCCTGTAAATTCCTCGAAACTACAGCCTCATCCCCTGATAATGCTGGAACAAAGCATCACAGGTCAGTGAAGCAGCCAGCATACGCCATCACTGACATCAATCCTTAAGTCAGGCTCTTGAACTCTAAATCCCACTCTTGCCTCAGATTATCTGGGTAAAAATTCTCCAGAAACATTTCCTAGAAAAATTCCCACAACATTCCCTCATCCTGCTCAGTTTGAGCCAAGATGTCCCACCAACACTTTGCCTAGCCCCGCAACATATAAGCTCCCAGCTTGACTTGCTTCCCAACAAGATCCTCCAAATGATCAGGTATCATATGGACATACTCTATCTAGAACTCTACTTCCCCTGGCCCACCCTCTCCGGTAAAGGTCAGAGGGTTCTACAACAAAAACTTTTTGGTCCGCTCAAACATGCTCGGTACAACCCACCCTGGGTCCTGATCAATCATTTTCATAAAATGATCCAAGTTCTCTCGAAGTTGCTCTTCTCTACCATCCTGGATCATCAAATTCTCTTTATCCTCTGCTGAAGGAGTGTTATCAACAACATCCTCTTGTTTCCCAATCAGTGCTCGACGTCATGGTAGTATTTCTCTATATTCCCAAACACAAGGTTTAGAACACAAACCATAAAACTTTTAAAACTTCATAACAAGAAGGGTCTTCACTAGCCACAACAACCCACCATACATGCACCATCCCAATGAACCCTAACATTCTGAAAACATCACCCCTACCGTCCCTACCGCGAGCCATGGTTCACAAGGGGTAGACAACCATACACCACCCCAAGGATCACACAACATGTTACAATAACATTTTTAATTCTTTACAAACCCTTAATTACACATATTCATTAATCATCATTTATCATTATTTTATCTTCACCCACTTTCATTGTTTAGTTTACAACATTTTCCATTTTCAGTTATCATAATGCAACGTGCATTCTATCTTTCATGCCTCACACACTAAAATCGTGCATGCCTACCATGATTCATATCACCTATCTCTCTAGGTGCCTATAATGATGCATGAATTCCCAACCTCATTCCATTGAGGCCACGAACCAAATATCATAAAACCATCACATCACACAACATGTGCATAACCCAATGGTGAAATATCATTAACTCTGACACTACACAATAAAGAACAACAATTCCCACCCTAAGTGACTTGGGGTTTCCCTCATACATGGGTTAGTTACTCCCAAGAACAAGATCATTACAAAGTCCTGACACATCCTAACTCACATCTACCATCACAAATAACAAGATTCGATAGAAGTAGAAGAAATGACTCCTATGATACCACTTTTTAATATCCCTGACCGAGAATCCACTAAACTAGTGCTCTGATTTGGGTGGTAACATGACCTTAAGCACTACTCCCCATACACCAAAGGTTGCTGACTAGCAGTGGGGTCTGAATAGTCAACCGAGGAGACTATACGCCCTTTTTATTAGAGTAATCCACAATAGAAGATAAAAAATAGAATAATAATAATAAATAATACTAGAGAATTCATAAATAACCATTCCCCAAAACGGGGTACAACCATGTCAAATAGTAAATATGTCAGGTCATGCTAGAAGTGAAAAAGTGAAAAAAACAACAAAATGAATACAAAGTAAAAAATCCCCCAACATGGTACAAAAATCAAGTTTGGGTCCTCCTCCATGTACACTCATGTCAACCCAACTCTCTAGCAAGAGCCTTTTCCCTTCCTCTGTCCTTCCAACATGAAGTCCACTCAGGTACCCAATGGTGTCCCAAGCAGGGTCTAAGTACAACTCAGTAGGCCACCACCAATGATGTCTACAAAATATCTAGTATAAACAATTGTGCATGCAATGGTAAATAAATAATAAATGACAAATAAAACAGTAAGTTATCGTGACCAGTTTAGATCCACTACCAACATTTATTACCATTTTCTTATATTACCATTTCCCCCCATTTCCCATTACTTACCATTTATAACACACTTATTATGGGATCATCAAATACAATAAGTTACATGAGATTAAATTACACAATTAAATTCATGAGGAGAAACATGTTGTTATCCTATCTCACTAAGACTAACTTCCTAAAGTCAACTATATCCTCACCTCAAAGCCTTAGTCTGGGTGGATGAAACAGTTTGAGGAATAGAGCCTCAGTAGTCTTCACTAACTTGTGCATTAAGGGTAGAGTTTAGAGCCTCAATCTAACTCGACCCATGGGCGTAGAACCTCAACTCAATACTCCACTCTACCAATCCATGTGCACATGCTAAATATATATTTATTTCCATCAACCATTCACACAACATCACAACCATTTCCCAAGGAAAACATAAATCATAACAATAACATGAGATTTAATACCATGACTTAACCCTTTAACACATTTACCAAATTTCACATCATTTATCCATTTATCCTAATTCCCTTTTATTACGCTTATCTCACTAAGCATTCATTCATCATGATTATCTCACTAGGCTTTGTTCATTATGCCTAACTCATTAGGATTCATTAACAAGATCATAATCCATTCCATTATAGTATTTAATCATTTCCACATATTAACCCAGTTATCTATTCAACATTCTCATGTGTCAACCCATTTACACATTCCAACACTATTCAAAATTCATCTATCATAACCATATTCATCCCAAATAAACCACATCCATGTTAACTCAATATCCCTTAGTTTATAATTAGGCCTGGGTGAATCACCTATCTTCTAATCCAACACTATCAATCACATCAAAATTTTTATCAAGGGTTATACATAAATACAAAAAAAATTCACTTGTTCTTCACAAATCCCTAGGTCTGGCAAAGTCTGTACACCCCATGGGTGGCCCTAGATTAGCCTCATCACCCTCGAATCATCCCATGGGGATCTTGAGGGTTTCCATTTTTCCTTCTTGAAAATAATTTACCTAAACCTTCTAAGGGTGATCAAAACATACAAATTGACACCCAAGAACAAATCCACACATGAAAAAAAATCCACAAATAAACCATGGGATATACCTTGTAGACCAGCTACCTCGATTATATGGGTGAAAACACTCTTAATAAAGTCCTTAGATTACTATTCAACAAATATTTTAATCTTCAACCAAAATATCACACAAAGAGTAGGGTTTTAGAGCTTTGGAAAGAGAGGAGAATAAGATACAAACCTTAACCTCAAAAGAGAAGCAAGGATGGGATTAGTCATACCCGGAGCCTTGATCTGCAACCAACAGCACCAAAAATGCCTTATAAATGATGGATATTAATATCTTAGAGGTGTTGGGAGATTTAGTTCATTCCTAGGGTGAAGATGTAATAATGGGGAGGAAATCTAGAGTTGGGTATTAAATTCCCAGAGTGGTAAAATTGTAATTTTTTAAAATTTTCTGGGCCACACGGTTTACCCGCACAGTTTGACAAGCCTTGTGCAAACCATGTGTATTCCAATGTTAAAAAACCCACCTCATGCATGGTTTCTTAGGGTTGTCCATATGGTTAGCACTAACCATGCGCAGACCATGTGACCTACCCAGAAAACCCCCTTTTCTCTTTTTTTGTGTCCCGAACCCTCACAACATCCCCCAAACCTTTTTAAGGACTTGGGTTAGAACTTAATTAACCAAAAAAAGGGACTCAAACCAATAATATAACAATAAAATAAATTTCTAAGATCTAGGATCTTACAATCAAGACCCTAGATGATTAAATTAATATAAAATTTGATGAGACTCTTCCTAAATCACATCAATAAATTGGTGATGATGGTGACCAACCTAATTTTTAACTTCTTAAACTTGATATTATAAATTAATTAAAGATTATATGTAATCCCCATCCAATAATTTACCTAAGACTTGGATTCAATCCAAATACCATCCTCTTGATAAAGTTATCAATGAACTATAATCCAAGTTGGTATTAAATGAGGTTCAACATCAAGATTTTATCTCTCATCTTGACCCAAATTCCGTTGATGAATCTATTAAGGATGAAAATTAGATACTTTACATGAAAGAATAGTTGAACCAATTTCAGAGGAATAATTTTTAGACTCTCCTGGAATGTCCTAATAATCATCCAATTATTGGAACCAAGTTTGTTTTTCAAAAAAAACATGATGAACAAGGAATTTTTAATTTTTACAAGGATTGAATTTTTACTAAAGTATATAATCAAGTATATATTATTCATTATAGTTAAAAAATTTCACCTACTTCATTACATGAATCCATTAGAATCTTATTTTAATTCTCTCCCCATTTTGATTTCAAAATTTTTCAAATGGATGTAAAAAGTTCTTTTCTAACTAGTTTTATTTCTCTTTTTTATAGACAAACTACCCAGTTTTGAAAATATTGCATTTTAAAATTATTTTTTCAAGTTAATCAAATCTATATATCGTTTAAAACAATCCCCTTAGTATTTTAATGAGAGTTTAATCAAATTTATTTTATCAAATTATTTCAAAATAGGAAAACATGATTCAACACTTTGTCTTAAAAAAATTCAAATTTTTTATTAATCATCCACGTTTATGTTGATGATGTTATTTTTGGGTCAACTAAAGAAACAATTTGAAATTAATGTTCATATTTAATAATTAAAAAGATTGAAATGAGTTTTATAGGAGAACATAAATTATTTCTTGGTTTTTAAATTTCCCAAAATTTTAAAATAACATTTTTAAACCAAAGTAAATACACTGATGAATGTATAAAGAATTTTGGAATGGATAATGATAATGAAATTAAAATGGCTATGAGTACAAATTTTAATCTAACTTTGGATGAAGTCGCTCATTCAGTATAGAATAATATTTATTAAAGTGTGATTGGAAGTATTATTTATCATACCATGGACCATCTAGACATCATGTTCCATTTATTCCTTTTTACTCATTTTTAATCCAATCCAAAGGAATCACATTTAAAGTCCCTTAAAATAATTTTCCATTACTATGAAGGAATTAAAAAACTTGGATTATTTGGTCCTAAGGAACTCTTTTTTTAGAATTATTGTATTTTTGATACTGAGTTTATAGGATAGAAACTAGATAATAAAATTAATATTGTAAATTTTTTTCTCATAAAATATCCCACATTTCATGGTGTATCAAGAAGAAAAATTCAGTTTCTCTTTCTACTACAAAAGTAGAATACATAGTCGAAGATATTTTTTCTCCCATGTTATATGGATGAAAAATAATATTTTGGATATTAGGATAACATCTTATTCAATAACTATAAATTTTCATAATATTTGTGTGATTAGTATATCTTAAAATTCTATCCAACACTGTCAGATTAAGAATATTGACTTGATACACCATTTTCTAATAGATAACTTTTAGAAAGGTGATATAATTCTTGGATTTATTTGTATCATCCGTCAAATTTTTGATATATTCACTAAACTGCTTACTATTGATCACTTTTACACCATAGACGATGAGTTGAATATGATTATATTATGATTCTTATCTCTTTATCACATGGAAAGATTTAGGTTTTTTCTATTTTTATTTTTTGTTTCCAAATTTTTTTTCTACATGGATTTCAAATTTTAATTTTTTTTCAACTCTTTTAATAATTCTCTAAAAATAAATTGAGTATGATACTCTAAGAAAACAATTCTTATCTACATTAAAATAAGTGGATGTGGTTCTAGTATAGATTCTCATAGTGATTTATCCTAAAAATATTTGATTTATTTTTTAACTATTTATCTATCATGGGAATGGTGAGTGGTCCTTTATTTCACACCTAGTTTGACACTCATGGGTAATTTTATTTAATTTATTATTAAAACCTTTGATAAAACTTAATGATTAAATGATTTTTCAAATTTTTTATTTTATACGTCTTTTATTTCTTTATTTTAGTCTTTTTTAGTGGAGATAATCCCTTTATACTCTAATGATGCATTATTTTAAGAGGATTATTCTTGATAATACTGAAATGATCCTAGAAGATACAATTTATTTTTTAAAACCAATTTCCAAAATTTAAATTTTATTTAGATTCTCAAAAATATACTTAATTAAAAATATTTTTCAAGAAAAATTTCTTGATCTTTATTGAAAATATCTTTTTCAAAATTTTGAATGTTTTTTAAATTATTTTCAAAACATCATTTTTATCTCTCTATAAATATCATTAATGATGATAAACATAGTTTTTAATTAATCTCTTTATTCTAAAACACTATTTTAAATCCTTTTTTATAATATCAATGGGGAGAAATTTTAGAGTTTATTAAGATGTTTTTCTCAATAGGGGATAGGGATTTTGTAAGTTTTATAAAACGTTATGTTATTTTGAAAATATGGGAGAAATTTGTTTTTTATCAATGGTGGGGGGTATCAATATCATAGTAATTATTTCTCTTTATCTAGTTATACTCTTATTTTAATTTATTTATTATTCAGGTTTTTATGATCATCAAAAATGGGGTGATTATTTTTTTTCTCACCATTCATTGATTTTGATGACCACAAGCACTCTTAAAGTGTTTAATATTTCCATTTAAGTGATGTGAAGCTAGTTTTGATAAAATCCTGATATAACCCATAAATTATCCTTGAACATGATTTAATGAATTTTTAATATCCTTAGAAGAAATCTATAATAACTAAGGATGCTCATTAAAGGAAGCGGAGAAGACACTTTTTGAAGAACAAGAATACCGGTAGTACTGGCTAGCTGATGTAGTGCCACCGGCCAACTAGTGGCATGGCTTATAGGTTACCCTTATAGTAGGACCCCATTTGATACTTGGTCAGAGAGCATCAGATAGCTAGTGTTGATGGTAGGTATGCCTTCATGAATAAGAGTCCATCATCTAGATGGTGGAGGTGCACCAGCTAGCCAGTGATAGTAGGTAGCATCAATAGATTTGCAAGGAGCCTACCAATTACCTGGTGGAGGCTACCAGGTACCTGGTGGAATCACGTTAGCTAATCTAATACTAGTATTTAATGTGGTAAATGTTAATCAAATTTGTATATATTCAAATTAATGATCCCTAAAGGTAACCAAAATATTACAGAAGCATTTGGAACCTATAAATGAAGACCTTGGGTTCCCTTGGAAACATACCAAAACTCACTTTCTTATTTGATCTCCATTGAAAAGGTGCTTGATTTCTCTTAAATTTCTCTATTTTTTAATTCTTATCTATACTTTTAGATTGTGTTCCAAAATTGTAATATCCAAAATTACTCTTACATTATTCTCATTCTCTCCTAGTGTTCATCATATTATTTGAGAGAATTGAGACTGGGATACAAAGTGATTACATACTAGTAATCTCATAATTTTCCTCTTTATTTAAAATTGATTATTACTACCATTAAATTAAGGTTATATGGTTTTATTTATATTTAATTTTAAAAGTAATGGTTCTATTATTCTTTATGTTTCTATATTTTTTGTAAAAGGGTACATATCTATTATGAATCTAGTTTCATACTATAAACTAACAAAGGAAGCGATAGTTAGAGTATATTGGATACCAATAAATCCAAAGGGATAATACATTAAATCCTTGAGTGATTGGTGTGGTATACATAGGGCACCTTTTAGGGATATTTCTAAACTTCCTTACCAAATATCTTGCCTTATTTAATTTATGCAGTTTCAATTATTTATCACTTTCAATCATCTATTTATTCATTTTTTTAATCCATTAATTAATTCTATCCCTTAATAATTTTTTATTTTTTATTTTCTTAATAATTTTATATTCAAATACCTAGTAGTTTAAAATAACTATTTATTTTATTCTCCCACTTTTTTTATTTTATTTAATTTTTTTTACTTTCAAAGTTGGTTCTTTTTTATTTCTTCAATATTTTATAAAAAAAATTTTAAACTTGGATTGATTTTCCTTTAGTTTTTTTAAAGGTAAATTCACCCGATCCACCATATTTCCATTTTATCCATATCAAACCTATAGTATCATGGACTGATATTGATTCACCATTACATGGTGCTCATGACCACACAGTTTTCTATGTGTTGGAATTTATTTTAATCAGGGTTAGATCAATATTTTTTTGGTCAGCTTCATTGAGATTTTAGAGGAAATAGTTGCTCGAGGTGGTCTATTTTAGAATATCCCTTCCCCATTATCCCTCTATTTGATTTTATATGTAGGGATATGATTCTTGGTGAGTTATGATGGTGATTTATGTTAAGATATTTTGTTTTTATATTTATTTTTATTTCTCTCCATAGCCCTCAAATTTTGTAGTGATTTCTGTTGGGGTTTATTTACAGTCTCCACTATATAATGGTAAAAAACTATAATGATAGTATTTCATGTGTGATACATACATGATATCTAAAAATTTAGAACACATATCATTGGGGTAATTTCTAGTGACTTGAAAATTCATGATGATATTTTAGGCGATTACGCCTCTTTGGTTAAAATTGAATAAATTATTAAATTTTTTTATAATTAATTATTTGAATTTTCTGCCATGAGATAAGCACTCTTGATCATGGATAATCTTGGGAATGTATCAGTAGATCTCAATGAGGGTTTCACTATGGTATTGAGGTAGGAATATCCTATTATACAAACTCATATACATTTTTATATATGAGTATACATGCCTACATAATTTCATGGGTTCTAGTATTTGGATTAGGGACTAAGGATGCATTGGTTAAAAATATTAGATACTTTTGAGCATGTTGTAATTTTAATAAGTGATCATTAACACTATGGTAAATTGGTATCTCCTTAAGACTAGGTTTCCAAGGGTTGAATGTGTTAACTACATTCAAGAGAGGCCTTGGGTAGGTCATGAGGTATAAGAAATGATGTGAAACATCGTAGGTTGAGTTCCTAGATATTTTGGGTAAGTTTTGATAGGTTAGATGGTTGAATATATCATAGGTGAATTTTAACTCCCTCTTGAGGTTGGAGAGGATTCTTGGTTTGTGTGGTGATTAAGATAAGTCCTCCCATAAATTACTTGTTTGACAAATAGGGGTTTCTTATGAGTGACGGTCTGATATATATACCTTATGAGATGATATTTGAGATATATATGGGTTCTATGAATCTTATAATGACTTGGAATTGGGTTTATATGGGAGATACAGATAAGTAAATGGACCTCACTTATTGAGGACATGGTTGGGTAGTGTCTCTAGGATATAAGTTCATCAAGAGGTGAAAATATTGAGTTGATGCTAATAGTTGGAGATAAGAGGATAGTTATCAATTTACTATAACATGTATGATGATGTGGTGAGAATGTGTGCTGGTATTTAGGCCTTATTTGTTGTTTCTTATGTGTTTTATTCATATAACTTTTTAGATACTAACTATGTCATTATGGGTTTGGAGGCCTGGCCCTGTTATGAGTGAGATAACGCTGGAAGTATTGCCACAAGTGAGATGGGATCCTTGAGGTGTGTGATATGGTCCTTCCATAAAGTAGAGGGTGATAGTTAGTAAGTATAGAATTAATCTTTGTGATAGGTTACTGTAAGACACTTCTTATAGTGAGAGGGTATTGGGACATCAATGTATTTAAGACACACCTTGGAAGAGGGGACTGTTCTAGTTTTGACCTCACCTTAAGTGAGAGGGCGATGGGAGTGATATGTGACTGGTATTGAGTTAGAGGGCCTACTTAATAGATAATGTGAAGTGAGATGTGTATTTTAAATCATACCTTTAGAGATAAGATAATGGTAAGGATATGGATGACCTCACCTTGAGTGTGAAGGTGTTATAAAGGCCACCTTGAGTGAGAATATGAGTATGGGATTTTGACATTGGACCTTTGCCTACACCTTCAAGTAGTGGTAATAGATTTTAAAGACAGCTTACTCTAATTCATTGGGTATGGGCTACTATATGGATTAATTATTAATATGTGATTAAAATATTACTACATGTTTCTCAAGCAGGTATGATTAGGTGTCACGGTGGCAAGGTTAACACATGATGGTCTGACGAGCATGTGTATCTTTTTGAGTACTATAGTGGCCTTTTGGCACACAATAACTATGAAATATTGTTTATTTGATGTATTTACTTTATTTGTTTATAAAAATTTATATGATGGTTTATATTTGGAATGTTTGGTGGGACCCTAATAAGTTATATGAACACACCATGTATGGGAACTTCAATGCATGTTCAAACAATATATTTTCTATCATATTGTGAAATGGTTTTATAGTGGATTAAGGTATAGTATATCAAGGGTATCTAGATACTAGAATTTTTGTGTGTCTTATGAAGGGTTGCGTGGACCTTTTGTATTTCTTGTTTTGGTTTATTTGATATTTATGGTTGGCCTAGTGGGAAACTAATTGAATGTTTATTTTATATGAATATATCATGTATATTATTTTATTTATTGATTTAGTATTTTTCATACTCTGATGTGATGTTGTTTTTTTAGTTATTGGTTATTTTCACTATTTTTGTACTATAATATGAGGTAATGGTCTCTCTAATGCATGTTTTAGGCCCATCACACTAGTTTTTGGTCTCTTTTATATAGGGAGGAGTGTCTGAGGTCATGTAGCTTCTCAGTTTGAGGTACTATCAAGTGGCCTCATATAGATGCATTAAAAACTTGTATGACAGCATGTACCCAAATCAATGACAATAAATATGTTTTTCATTTAATAGGGGAAAGTTGGGTCCTAATTCAAGGCCCTATGAGGAGAACCCATATCAATTTTTTGTTGTTGAATAAAAATCCCTCTTAAGTGGGAGTGGAAACCTCAACTTTCATGATACATTTTCTATAGGATGGCTATGGTCTATTCCCTAAATAAAAAAAACAATGTGGGCTTGGACCAAAGAAAGAAATATCTTGATTTGGGTGGTATGGGTTGTTCAAGTTTTAGGATTAATAATAGAGGAAGAGTAAACTTTTATTTTATATACTATGAAGGAAGAAAATTATTAAGAAGTTGGC
This sequence comes from Viscum album, assembly GCA_963277665.1. NCBI lineage: Eukaryota > Viridiplantae > Streptophyta > Magnoliopsida > Santalales > Viscaceae > Viscum > Viscum album. Next base: position 257,861,087 of record OY728139.1, read on the forward strand.
CACTAATCACATGGTGGTTTCTTTCATTTTGAGATAAATTAATCTTTAAAATGATGAAAATAGAGTTATTTATTAGGTCAAGGAACCCATGTGTTATCATAATTCTAAACGCATCCTTTACAAAAACCATATCATTAAAAATCATTGATATGGGTGATGTAAAAATTTATTGGGTGGATACTTGATAAAATATATCAAATAATTCAACCATACTATTAACTTAGCAAATAAATCTGGTCCATGTAAATAATATAGGTATTAGATACATGAGTGGATTGATGTAATTATTTTTTTTGAATATACTAATATCATGATTTCATAATAAATGAAATATATATTTATAATTTATTCATTAATGATACATATCATACCAAATTCTGAAATGATAAAAACACCTCAATGTAAGACCTTTAGTCATCCTTAATAAATGATCTTCATTGAGTACTACAATTGTTTTATGATATTTTATGATTTTCATGATTAGAGTCTCATATATAATACAAATTTGTCTCATGAGATTAAAATTTGAGGCATATTATACTGAATGGCCCTCCAAAGTGTATCACTGGGGATTTCATATGACTATTGATAAAATTAGAGATGTATGGTTCATATAAATCACCTTTACCAAAGGTTAGAAAGATTATTATCATATACACCTTCACAATTTTATATTTTTTCCATTAAATTATCAAGTCTAAGAAAATACGAGAGGTGTTTTCTATGTTACTGATAACATCATCAATTGAGTTTAACTAAGATAGGGTTTTTCCTCTTATATTGAAAGTATGAAAGAAGGGTCCTGGATTGAATTAGAGTGAAGAAATTCATTAAAATTCTTAGATGAGAGACATGTGATGTGATTATCTAATTCAATGAATTACATGTAATATATTCATTAAATATTTTTATTATATCATATAGAATGGGTAATGTATGGGATAACCAATACATGAAAAATATTTGACATGCATAGTGGTCACTTAATTTCATAGACAAATGTATTATATAAGTATATATATGATTTATGTAGATAAATATTGTAGTGTATATGTTCATATAGATATATGATTGTGTTTTATCATTATCATGATAAATTTCTATGTCACTTGAGTAGAAATTATTTTTTTAGAGTATTTTAGTTTCTTATAATTATTTATTACAGAATTCACAAAAGAAATAATGTTATAACCACCCATATTGTCACATAGTTTGGTTGTAGAATAAGGATTTTTTTTTGTATTATTTTTTTGTCTAAAATTTGATATATTTTGTATGATAGTCGTATTAAAAGGAGTGTGGATAGAATTATAAAGTGTTTTGAAGTTTTGAATAAAATAATGGAGGAGTTTTTGTAAGTGAAAGATGGTAAAATATTTTCACTAAAGCACATGTTGTTAATAATAATGCATTATATTTTATGGTTATTATATGTTTTTCATGCCATGTGATATCCAATTATATTATAAGTGATTATCATACTATTTATCCAATAACACACTAGTAATTTTAAAATAAGTTTAATAGTTTCTTAAATAAATGTTGGAAATGTTATTAATTATATAATTTTAGAAGGCCAAAGGTTGATTGAGAGTTACAAAATCTTTCATAATAATTTTAAAACATAGTTACATTATAAAATTAAATTATTTATTCTTTGATTATGGTTTATGGTGTGTGATCATCATATTCAAATAAAAAAATATCTATATTATATTTTCATTATTTACCTTCAATGATGTTGTTTGAACAACTTTCAAAGATAAGGGATCTTAATAAAGTTTTTATTGGTTCTAGTTGTGCACTATTAGAGGTAAACAAAACAATTGTTGCTTAGTATTATCCATAAAACTCACTAATAAATTGAAGATAATTATTTATAATGTTGTACACATATTTTTATGATTATTCATTTTATTTTATTGATTCTTTTATAGGTTAATACTGGTGTTATGTTTTGTTTTCATTCAATGCATTTAGAGATATTTTATGTCTTCAAAGACCTTCATTTATTGGGTATCAAATTTTACCATATTCAATTATTTTATTTGTGGGATATGTTAATTAACTATTTTTTGAACTTATTAAAAGTATCTATATTATATAAGGATTTTAAAGTATGATAAAACTATTGAAAAACATGATTCAATTTTATTATACCAAGATATATCACCTTTAAGGAATATATTTTGGAATTATAGTCCTTTTAAAATTAAATTCAATATAGTAAATAAATGTATGTTTTAATATCTTATTCCCATGGAAAATAACATCCATTGTTGTTCATAGGTCAAATTGGGATCCTCAACTCTTGTTAATAACATATCTTTTATGAGATCAAATAGTTATGTAAAAATGGTGCCACTCTTCCCACTAGACATTTTCAAGTTTTATAGTTTCAAAATTTTTGATAACATTATAAATTTGTTATAATAAATATGTAATGAATTATTTTCATTATTATTTAGTCTCATAGATATTTTTTGTAAAACCTTATAGTTTACCTTTAACCAAAATTTTCTTTTCCTATATACAATGTATTTCTCTATATATACTTTTATTGAAATAATGTGATTCATAACTCATGTTGTTAACCCACTATCAACATATATTTATATCTAATCTATATTTGGTACAAAAATTATAAGTTAACAAATTCTAATATATATTAACAATTCATAAAAAAATATATGGTAGAATTATTCTTCAGTAATACCAATGTGAAAATGGACACATAATTCTAAAAGTGTTATTTACATGTCCTATTGCAAATTTATTGGAATATTTTACTCCTTCCCCTTATTATTTTGACATACCATTAGAAAACATCAATATATGATTTATATTTATCCTTTTTTATTTATTAATAATCATAAGTCAGTTAATAAAAAAATAAAAAATGTACATCATATATTATCTTAAAGGATAAATTAATAGGAAACAAGAGGTAAAATGAATTCAAAAATAAGAACACTCATCATCATTGAAAAGTGTTACTATCATTTTACAAGAAACATAAAAAAAATCAATACCCAATGAATAAATTATTTTCACAAAATAATAAAAAATTATAATGAATAATTTCAAAAAAAATATTTTTATATGTATATAACATATATAAATTTCATATAACTAATAGTAAAAATAATAACATTTCCATAAAAATCATAAAAAATTTCAAATTCATTATTAATTATATAATATATTTTATAAAAAAATATATATTATTTATAATCACTATAAACAATATTTAAATAGGGAAAGAAATTATAACAATTATGATTATCCAAATATCTATTAAAAAATTATGTGTAATACTTTATAATATTTTATAGGTTTCCAGAAAATAAATTAATTGATATATACATTTATTTGTGAAATAAATACCATTATAATTATGATGTTTGATTTTATTAAAGAATATATTGAGGTTGTGGGAAATCCATACAAAGTCACTTGAAGGGGATTAAACAACCAAAAAATAACAATGATAAAAAAATATCAAAAAATATTAGAGAAGATTGATGGTATTTAATAAATACCTTATATGGGCCAATTACCACATAAAAATATAGATACTAATTGTGTTTTCAAGTGATATAGCTATTTTGGATGTGATCCATGGATGATAAAAAATAATCTTGATCAATCTATGTTACTTAAATTCTTTACTTCTATTGATAAATTCATTTTCTAGCATCTCTTCCTCCTGCTCATCATTATGAAAATCATATTTATTTTGTGTTGCTATCAATGAATCTGGAATAAAAAAACTCCCCTTCTAGAAGATTCAGTTAATTTAAGAACCCTAATATTATCTCATTATAATTAGGAAAAAAATAACTTAGGGATAAATCATATTTTTGGTTGTTTGAACTTCATCATAAAATTCTTTTATTATTCACTCTCTTTATTAGGCTATATGGATTATTGAACTAATGGAATTAGACACCCCAACCCTAAATGATATGACTAAATATTAATGAACAAAATTTAGTTATATTGCAATTGAGACCTTGTAATGTACTTTCTCTAGGAATTTGGGACTAATAAACATTGAGTTGGGATTCTTTCTTCACCATTGCAAATACCCTTATTCTTTAAATGAATAATAATACAATTTAATATATACAGAGTGTTTGGGATCATAAAAATTAGAATACTTATTTAATCCAAATAAAAAAATTGTTATCCTTATAAATGATAAAAAATAAGATAAAATGAATAAATTCTTAGTCATAGTATACATTGCAACACATATGACTATAATTTTTATATTTTATTATGAATAAATATACTTCTCAATAAATTAATTTTTTGTAAACTATTCAGCATAAAAAACCAAAGCATTATATTTCTTATTAAAACATGACAAATGATTATACCAAAAAAGGTGTTCATTAAAATGTCAACTGATCCCAAATATTAAAGGAAACACGTATTTTTAATTTAATTAAAAAATAAAAAGTAATACCAAGTAACAAAAGGTCAATTGATGTCTATGGGGAAAAAATAAAGAGAGAGAAAGTGTAGATGATAAATTTTTTATAGAGAGTTAATGGTGAGAGGGAAAGGGTTCTAAAAATATTAATAGATATCAACAGTTTATAAGTTTTTCTATAATGCGATCATGCAATGATGCAAGAAGAGAATGAAAAATAGAGATGATACCGATGGAAGAGCTTCATCATTTGTAAATATGTAAATATTGATGCATATATTTTTTTTATTTAATTATACCTACATGAATATAAATATAATCACACACACACACACATATATATATATATATTCGCATAAATTTATTTATATATAAAATAAAATTAGAAACTTATATACACACAATATTTTTTTATAATCAAATTTTTTGTAATTATATTTTTATAAAAATTATCTAATTACTATACACGTGTATCTATATTTTTTTAAATATTAATATGAATTATTCATTTAATTTCACTTATAATTATATTTTAAAAAAATTTATTAAAAATATTATTTTGGTTTTTTTATTTTGAATTTTCATATCAAATTCAAAATTAAAATTTTAAATGCAGTCTACTTTTCAACTTTGAATTAAATTTCTTTTACATTATTAACTATAAATAAAAAATATTAATTTTTTATTATTATTAATATTTACAAAAACATTTTAATATAAATATTATATATATATATAATTTTTAATAAAGTAAATGTTTAAATATATATATAAATGTATATCATTATTAGTGTACATAATATATGCATATATGAAATATACATATATATAATAAGATATATATAAACCTGAATACATAAAAATATATAAAACTATTAATATAAAACACACACACACATGACATATCACTACTACAGTTATAATATAAATGATATAAATAGAAATATTTAGATATATATATTACTATTAATATAAATTAAATATTTATATAATCCTATATATATTGTATTTATAAATACTAATAAAATATTTATATTATATATATATATATATATTAAATTCCAATCTTTATTTTAAATTCAATTTCATTTTCAATTTGAAATTTAATTTAATTTTGAATTTCAAATTTAATTTAATGTATTATAATTTATTTTCAATTTGAATTTAAAATTAAATATTTTCTTTAATTTTAAATTTAAATAATTATATTAAATTGAATTTTTGAATTATATTTAATATTTTTTAGAAAAATGAAATATCTGTGTGTGTGTGTGTGTGTGTGTGTGTGTGTCTGTACATTTGTACACCCCCTTCTCAATGATTGTTTTTTTTTCTGAGAAATAGATATTTTTATGTGTTTTTTTATCACTAAGGAAGACCCCCAACCAACATCCATATTCTTAAATTAATGATTAATGAATTCCACATTGTAGATATAAATAGTATTCTAAAATAAAATCCTATCATAATATGGATCATGGTTATTCTAAATAAGTTTGATATCACACCTAGGTTTTTATTTCATGTATAAAAATACCTTTTATTTGATTTTTCTATCCATCGATTGATCTTTTCCATATTTTTGAATATTTGGCCCTTTAGAAGATCAGCAACACTACTGTTATAGGAGTTCATAGTGCGAATCAATCATTCACGTTGTGAATGGTCTTGAATCCTTAAGGAGTAGTGACCCAAGTTCTATAACCTGGGTTCACATAATTAATTGTTGTTTAGGCTGTAAACCAAATCGATCATGAAGGATTTTGGTTGTGAATCCATGATTCATGTCATTAAATTACTGATCCTTATATTTAAAGAGGTATTTTTCCTTTTTCCCCTAGGTTCACTTTAACATATTTTTCTTTTATTTTTGGATAGAATCAAACCTAACAGCACCTCTGTCAAAGATAATCTATTCTCCCTTTCTTGTGGTGTGATTTTGGTAGGTATACACACTATATATTTAAGGGTCTTAAGGGTTAGTGGTTTCTCTCATGTTCCATTGATTGTTTCCCCATTCTCTTGTGTTTAGCACACACTATAAGGGTAAGAAAACTTTGGGTTTTTTGAATTTGAAAGTTATTAATGAGGGTTAATTATTTAGGATTTTATATTTCCTACTTGGATTCTCTTTTATCAGTAATTTTTTAGAAGCTTTCTGATTTTTCGTTATTCAAAGTGTTTGAGGTAAGAAGTTTCAAAACAATTCATTTTCATATGAATCTTTTTTCCTAATTACTTGTTTAAAAAAGTGGTTTTAAATGGAGTGAAGGAATGGTTTTTATTTCTTAAAATATATTTTTAATGATGAAAATGAATGGATTCTAAAAATGATTTTTCAATCTTGTTTATGATCAATTTTAGGGATTTTTTTATTTCATTGGTAAAGCTATATTTTAATGGATAAAATTACCCTTGTGAAAAGGTTTAAATTGTGAAAGTGATAAGAGATCATGGTATCCTGATTATTATGTGGGTATTCTTAGAAAATAATTTTTAGGTAGTATTTTATCTACCTAAAATTGGAAGAACATTACAAATCTATGTAAAAACGGAAGGTAATGGAGACACGTGATTGTGGTCTCCAGTGAGTCCACGCCAATTTATTTTAGTTTCATTAGTCACTTGAGGTATGAGGATTATAGATATTTCTAACCTAATTTACCTTAGGACACCTTATCATAGTTCTAAATTGTTTTAAAAAGATTTATTTTCAGTATTGGTTATTGATTCTTGTCTGTGAAATGATTTATATATATATCCTTTGAAAACTATTTCAGAATATTTTATTTTCCTATTTTTATTTAAACTATAAAAATGTGTTCTTTATGGATTTATATTAAAACTATTTCAAAGTTGTTATTTTCCCAATATAATGAATGATTATGAAAAAAAATTCTCACATTTCTATATTTTTGTAAATTAGGAATAATTGATTTATTTAATAAAGTTTTCTTATAGAAAACTTAGTGGATCCCTATTGGGCTATTGAGAATACACTCTACAAACATCCAATGGGTAAATATAGACTTTTTCATGAATTATATAGGAAAGTTAAAGGAACCAATTGATGGAAATGGGTATTCAAGCAAGTCATGTTTATTTGTTGGTGGTTAAATGGTGGGATGCATACCCAAATTTTACATGGATATGTGTTATAGTAATCTTCTTTATCTAATAATAGTATAACATTTTTGTATTGCCATAATGTAACTTCTAACTCTTCCATTTTTTTTATCTTGGCATATCTTCTAATTTAATGGAATCATTTCAATTATTACTTATTTATTTTTATGATATGTGTTTCATGTTTTTTACTACCCTATTTCAATATACCCTAGTATTTATTACCTTTTTTGGGCGAAATCCTTTAAAACATAGTTCTTCCAATGCCTAGTAACATATATCCAGGCTGTAAAAATAACGAACACCCTTCAAACCTTGTCACAGGATGGAGAAGGTGTCTTTTTCAGGGATGAACCAGGCCGTTTTTTGATAAATTGGTATTAGAGGTGGTCGTTGTTATATATGATATTAGATGTCTTGTTAGACTGGATTTTAAGACAATTAGGACTTAAAGGGAATTTGTCGAGTGAGTGTCTTACCTGATATCATCATGAGGAGCCTTAAGTTTCCATGATATATCTGTGAAACCATGTTCTTGAGTTATATTTTCATTTTATTTTGGATTTTTATCAATATTGTTTACTCATTAGATGGTTTTTATTATTTCTCTAGTGTTATGTAGTACTATGCTTCCTAGAAAAATTCTAGAGAATCCCCAGGAGGGTATGGTAAATAAAATTACATGGGAAAATCTTCAGGATGGTTAGAATCTTATTAAGGTAGTTATGCATGTGTTTTATGTTATGGACTGAGGTGAAACTATAGTTCCTAATAAATCTAAAGATTCAAATACAAAAAGGATTTATATAGGGGTTGGGAACAAGAGTTTCTCTTCTAGAATCTACTTTCCTTTCAAGGAATTAATAACCCTTAGGAAGTAGAGGACTAGTTGGTAAATATTAAAAAGATATTTGATTTCTTGGAGACTATAGATTCCATTAAGATATAGTGTTTTGTCTTTATTCTTAAAGTCCCTAGTCTAATGTGGTGGTATTCGGTGGTTCCAAAAAACATAAGGGTTTGGAATAAAAGAGTTTTAAAGACATATTTATCCAATAGTTTTACGCAGAGATAATGGTTATATACATGTCTATGGAGTTCCTCACTCTTAAAAAAGGTAAATAGTAATGTATTATGTCAATTGATTTTCTGGAATTTTACTTTCATCACAATATGTTGTATCAAATGAAAAGCTAATGTTTTATAATTTTTAGATGTTAATTCAATAAAATATCCATTATAAAGTATTTATACTGAAAATTTCCACCTATGTTGAGGTAATGGATAGAGTTATGATGGAGGAAATGGATCAAGGTTTACAATTAAAGACTGTTTGGGATTTCTCCCATGCTTGGTGGGAGTTATAGTGTCCCTTATAGAAGGAAGACAAATAGAAATGACGTTTGTAAGGGAAGTGACAATGGATACCATCAGTAGATTAGTTATATTACCTATGTAGTGTCTAGAATAGTCCATATGACCATTTACTAGTATGATAATATAGGTCATAAAATGTTATTTCTTGGTAGAACCAAAAGTTTTCATCTCGAATAGACATATGGGTCATCGCCAATGTTTCTGTCAGGATTCCCCTTCCTAGTAGAGTGGTTCGGGCTCTTCATCTCCAAGAGGGTTAGTTCTACAATCTAATGCTTCTAATATGGTTGGTTTTAATCCATAAGCTTATGAGGGTAGGACTGACACGTCTTCTATGTTGTAGTAGTTGTATGGAGTGGAAAAGTTTCCAGTAGAGGTTGAGATGTGCTCTGTGACTATGAGAGGTACTATTTTCATAACTTCATCTATAAATTCTTATTTATTTGATAAAGGTTCATATCACACCTTTATATCATCCCACTATTTGAATATTTTAAAAATCTATATGTAATTCATGTCATAGATTATGGAGATAGAAATTTTTATCTGAAATAAAAGGGAGTCGGGATTTAGATGCCCCTCACACACCTTTTCTATATCTAAAGTTGAGATAGATTTGGACATCATAGTTCTCTATATGGATCTATTTGATGTTATAATCATAATGGACTATAGTATTACCAATTGATCTTGGATTAATTGTTTCCGTCAGTGGGGAATCTTTCACTACACTCAATAGGAACTATTTTATGTTTCAAGAAGAATGAGGTCTGAGGTAAATTCAAATAGGACCTCTTATACCAGATCGTGGAAAATTTATATCTTCATTTAAAGTTGAGTTAGGTGAGGAATCCTTGAGTTTTGAACTCCCTCCTATGTTTAAATAGTTTTCTAAAGTATTTATAATATAATTTCTTAATCTGACTCCTGAGCATGAGGTGGAGTTCTTGATTGAGTTAGTACAAAGGACCTACCCAATATCTATACCATCATACCACATGGAACATTTAGAATTCAAATATCTAATGATTTAGTTGTGAAATTTAGATGCCAAGGGATTTATCTACTAATTGTATCACCATGGGAAGCCTTGATGCTCTTTTCCAAAAAAGGAATATGGGACTCCTTATTTATGCATTGACTATTAGAAGCCCATCCATGTGAATATCAATAATAATTATCCCTTTCCTTGCATTAAATATTTTTCTAATCAATTTAAGGGGAAAACTGGTTCTCAAAGATTGATCTTCATTCAGGATACCACCAACTCAGAATTAAAAAGTTTTATATTCCTAAAAATACCTTCATGAGTATTTATAGTCACTTTAATTTCATGATTCTTTTTGGTATGAATAGAACACCTATAGTTTTCATGGAAATGATAAATATGATATCTCACAAGTACCTTGATTCCTTCATTGTGGTATTCATGGAAAATATCCTAGTTTATTCTAGAATAGATTAAGATCATGATCTTCATCTGATGACTATTATAAAAACCTTGAGAGGTAAATGCCTTTATGCTAAGATATTTAAGTGTTAATATTAGATCTGAGAGGTTAAATTCTTAGGACATGTGGTCTCATAATATGGAATCTTAGTTGACCCTAAAAAGGTAAAAGTTATCATGTCATGGGAAGAGATGAGAATTTTTTTTGATATTATTAGATTCTTGGGTATTGTATTATATTTTTAGTGGTTTTTAAATAAATCATTGAAGCTGAAATTTCCATTATAATATATCTTTGGGAAAGGAGTGAAATTCTATTTGGATTCAAAATTTCCAGCTTCATTTGATGAAATGGAATGATATTGGACTTGCATCCCTATTCATGTCTTTCCTAGTGCTAGATAGGGCTATAAATGTTCTATGATTCTACAAGAATAGTTTCTTCCTATATTCATATACAAGCGGATAATTTTGTACAATATTGTTCTTATATGCTTCAACTACATGAGAAGAACTACCCTAATTATCTAGAAATTTCTACTGTAATTCACACCATTAAGAGTTGGAAACGCCAATTTTTTGGGGAAATTTTCACTATATTATTTTTTCCATAATAGTTTGAGATAGAACTTCTCTCAGGAGGACATAAACCTCAAGCAAAATTAGTTAGTGGAATGCCTTATTTCATTTTATTTTGACATCGCCTATACCCTGGGAATAGGGGATGTTGTTTGTTATTCCCTCAGTTGAATATTTTCCTCTCAGGATGTGATGAAATCAAAGAAGGTATAGAATATCATGGTATCTCTCACTAGGATACACCTGGATAAAAAGTTCAAAGGGAATAATGTTTCTCTGGTGAGAGTTTAGTTAAAACCACCTCTTCTAGAGAAATATTTCTAGGAGAATAAATGGGATGATGAATTATAGTGTATTAGGAACTCTTTATATGGTGGGGAGACCATTTTCAACTGTTATTTCACCCTAGAGGTTGTTCTTTATTTCTGAAATTTGTGTGTTGTCCTTTACCCATGAGTAATGCTATAATAGAGTAGTTTCATCACTCTTAATTGAACATTCACCTAGGAGATAATAATATGTGTTATGATATGAAGTATCAGTTTTTTTATGGCTTGGTTTGGAGTGAGGTGTAGCTGATTTCATATCTTGTTGTTTTATATACTAGAAAATTAATGTCCGGCACCAAAAGCCTTCATATTTTCATCATCCTCTCCCTATATTAATATCAAAGTGGGGTGAGGGGACTATGGATTTCATTATTGGATTTCCACAGGATCTTTTAGAAAATAATTCCATATGTGGGTGATTGAAAAAAATTTCTACATCAACTCATTTTATCCCAATTTTGGATACAACTAATGTTTAAGACATAGGAATAACCTCCTGAATTTTTAAAGTGGTATAAATTTTATTTGTTTAAATTTAAACCCCTTTTTTAATTATCATTAATGTTACTAAAAGTTTAATGAAGGGTTTTGGTTCTCCAAATCTTTTTTGGAGCCCAAATCCCCTGTTTTGGGAGAAATAGGTGAGGCGCATAGTGCACGATTAGTTCTAACCATGCACCAAAAACATGTGAGTCCTAGAGGGTGTCGCATAGTTTTTCAAACTATGTACCCCATGCCACATAGATGTGAAAAATGGTGGAGGTGGGTTATTGAGGGAATGCACGTGAAATGCACAGTTTTTCAATATCATGCGCCTATCCTTCACGGTTAGTGCCACTTAAGCAGTGAGCTTGCATGGTTTAAGTGAATGTTTTGGAAAACCATGAAATAAAACCATGTTCTCTTTTAAATAATGTTTGAAATGTTATTTTTAACCCTCTTACCTCTTAAACACAATCTATTTTTTATATTCTATTTTTAAAAGTGGAACACATGCCTAGGGACCTCCCATTACTCTCCTTCTAGTATTTGATCCTCCACCTTCATCTGGACTCTAATTAACTCACCATATATTATATTGGATATCCATAGATGGGATATTGAATTATCTTCTTTCCCTTATTAGTTTATCTCTCCATATTCAACATTTTTCCCATGCAAACTAATACACCCTATTTTCAAGGTTTTTTTTAATTTTATTGACTTGTCCCATTCTACTTCAAATATAATATGGATACTGTTTGAGGAGTTTTCGACCTCTATAAAGTGGGTGGTTTACTATTTATCCCTAGATACTAATTATTATATACCATGTTCCATGATGTGATTACTCTATACCTTTCGTTCATTTCCATAAAATGATAAATGTTTCCTTAATTTGAATTATTCATCATGATTTAAATTTTTTCTTACACTCTTGTTTATTTTATGGGATATTCATTTTGAATAGTTCCACCCCTTATGGTGTGCTTATGAAATTAATTTTACCTTGAAATGAATTATGTGGAAAATCATTCTCTAAGTGGGGTTGGATTAATAATTAAATTGAATTTTTCAAATTTAATTAAATAGAAGTGAATGGTACAACCATGTCATGTGCCTTTATAGAAGTAGTGGATTATGGCTTTGGATAAATAAATGTTAAATGGTTGGAACCCAACTCTTGGATTATGTTAAAGGATAACTTACATGAGGGATTATAATTATCATTTAGAGTTTGTTAGAAATGAGATTCCCTTCATAGATTGGGTTGATAGATATGATAAAATTTTTATCCCTGATTGAATTCTTAGGTCGGTGCCCTTATCTACAACATGAGACTCTTATGATTATACATGGATGCCTTGGTTATACCTAGGTACATGGCTAGTATTATGTATCTATATATATTTTTGTATATTTTATATTTATATAGAATATATATATAAATATATACTTGTATTTATATATATACTTACATATATATTTGGTGAAATATGGTCAAAGATATCTTGGCTTAGTCTAAAGTAGGTGCAGTCAGGTGGGTGTACTCAAGGAACCAAGATGACTTGGATACAGTTACATTTATTTATTACATTATCATATCATCTTAATATCATTTTATATAAATTGATTGGATTATACTAGACACTGATGGTGGTGTCCTGAAATTTATATCTCATACCTTGTTTGAGATGTTAATTGGTACCCAAACAGACTTCTTGGTTGTAGGTAGGGAAAAAATAAAGGGTATGTCTATGGATTATTTATTTTCAATACTAGGTTAGAGTATAGTAGCATAGGATCAATCTTATTTATTAGATTACATTAGAGATAACTTTGGAATTTTGTTGTATATTTATGTTTCTCTATATCATTTGTATTTTCCATTTTTTATAGTATTATAACATGACCTTATTTTTGTATATGACTTGGGTTATTTATTTACTATTTTTATATGGTTACCTGGATGGTATGTCATTCATTACTACTAATTATCTTTTTACATTGTTCATATATTATTTTATACCATTGTGTTCCACTCTAATTATTAGGGTATAGTCTCCACATTATACCACTATAAACCATCGCTACAAGTCGGAAGACTCTAGTATATGGGGAGTTGTTCTTGAGGCTATTTAGCTAACTGGTTTGGGTCATTTATTAGTTCATCAGGCTTGAAAAACTTCAAAGTGGTATTAAAGTGGATTTTCTTTTTTTTATTACTATTTTGGAATGGTTGTATGCGAGACTAGGAATTATTGGAATTTGATAATGATCTTGTATTGAGGATTAGTTATCCCACATACAGAGAAATGCCAAATTTCTTGAGAGGAGACATTTTTTTCAATTTTTACAGTTATACTGATTTCACCTTTGATGATACACTAATTTTATGATGTAAAATTTATGGATTTCTCATTTAACCTTATCCTATAAAAGTCACAAAAGTAGTGTATATTCATAATTATTAGAAACTATTGATTTATATTTCATGAATTATTCCATGATATATAGGTTTACCTTGTTACATCTAATTTTTTTATTGCATGGGTTTGTTATAAGTGTCTTGGTAGCTATATTAAAAATGCACCAATATTTCTTGAAGGGAGATAAATAATTAGTTATTTAAAGTCTCTGTATCAACTTAAATGGTCATTTCATGTATAGCTTTATGGTGGCACTATAACAAACCAATTATGGCATGTCTGATCCATGGACCACTGGTCACATGGGCTTAAACGTTAGTGGTTGAAATTAAGTGTATACTAATTACAATTTATAAAGTGTATAGGCCTATATAAATTTGAAATGGTTATTCAAATAATCTAACCATTATAAAAGATTATGACAGTTACATGAAGTAATATATTTTAACTTATAAAGAATACTTTATAACCTTGGAATTATCGATTTATCTAAATGCACCAAGATTAATATATAAATATAAATATGTATATGAAATGAACTATTTTAATTTGTTTCAACTTTTAAATAATAGTTATCATTAAATGGGGATATAAATTACAACATAAAGGGTGTTTTCCTCTACACCTTTTAATTGACACTCTGTATAGAGGGACCTTTGTTGTATGGTATAGGACCCTGACCCTAACCCAACCTTAGTAGTGGGTAGCAAGGAGTGTCTCTTTGACTCATATTTTCTTCAAAAATTACCTTGAACTATCTTTATGAGAAGTTATATGGGTGTTGAATCCTTTATAGGAAGGCATTGTACCTATACTATTCATTTATCAATGATTTAATCTATTGTTAATTTTTTATTAGGTATTCATTTGAAAATTATAGAAATATGCAACCATGATAGCCTAGAGTTGAGAGACAGGAAGGAGATTATGACCATGATCCATAAGTGGTAGGCCTTGAGCCACCAATATTATCTCATGAAGTGATACTTAATACACTGTCTAATATACCTAAGTTGGGTACCAATGCTTATTTCTAAGAGTGTTTCCTGTAGTTTATGCAGTCAACATAGGGGGCTCCTTGAGCTGCTTCTTGTAGGTAGAGTTGAAACGATAGTTGTAGTAGCAGCATCTACCTATGTTATTATGGGATGGTGGACACCAGGATGATGATTCAGGACTTTTAGACAGGATATCTATATTCAAGCACTTAGATACACCTCTATAAAGTAGGGTCAAGATCTCAACCTGCATGTTTTGTGATTCCACCAAGTGATGGTGGGACATTCTCACCCAAGATATTCTATATTGGGATATGGTATGGAAGGATTTCTATATGGATTTCTATTATTAAATTTTTCCATTGACATAGAAAGATGAGTGGATAGAAAATTGAAGCACCATCACCATGGTGCTATATCTGTAATGGAGTATTCTTTACATTTCATAGAGCTCCAACATTGTTTTCTGACTCATGTTGATGATGATTTGATTACAACAAGATGGATTTATGGTGGGATTATACATTCCATCTGATCTAATGATAATATCTTTTGATTGGACACCATTTTAGAGATGGTGAACCAATCCCTCATCACTAAGTATAACTTGAGGGAATATAATGGTTTGGGTCAGGGTGATTCAATGATAATATATGTAATTGGCTCATATAGAATTCATAATAAGTTCCTTGACTTTTCTCATGGGGGGAGTTTTAGTCAGATGGCATGCACTTACAATTATTTCATGTGTCACCAGTGTGGGAAACCTATTCACAAAAAAACCCAATGTAATACAGACTTAGTTAAATGTCAAGCCTGTGAAAAAATGATTAACTTTTAGTTATTTTTCATAACCTTTCCCCAATTACTTAGTGAGAAGGGATCTACACTAAATTCATGTTTATGGGTGGGATTAGTAGCTTTGTGTCTGGTATAAATCTAGACTACTATCAACTGATCAAGTTGAGGAGGTGGATGTGGTCGTGGGATCCAATCTTATTAGATATAGAACCAAAAGAGTGGGCCTATTTAGGATAGTCAAGTTGTAGCTCAGGGATGTGGTATTATCCAACTAAATGCAGTATAGTCAATACCAAAGGAGCAGATCAGTGGGACTTCTACAGTACGAGGTAAAATTTTACTAGCCTCTACATTAGTGCCTAATATTTAAAATTGCTACTTCATATTATTTTATCTTTTTGGATATTATGGAATGTTTTTCCTTTAAATTGAGTAATTTTGTGGGGTAATTACTTTGGATGCTCTATTGGGAACGTGATCAAAGAGTATACATAGATATAAGGATTTTCCACTCAAGGTTACAAGATTTTTCTTCCTAGGTAACCTCTTCATCTTAGAGATTACTAGTTCTCATGTTATTATTTAAATGGATTAGTTAGACCCTTATCAAGACCATATTGATTGTTACCAATGGTGGGTGACTTTATCATCACCTGAGGGTAGTAACTACATGCATAATGGAGAATGGGATGTTCCAAAGAGTCGATTCAGACCAGAGAATCATGGGTTAGATGGAGTGACAACCCATATTATTAATTTTTATCTAAACTAGTAGGTAACACAACATAAACAATTTCCTCCTATAGTAAATTATTTTTGGGGATTTTTTAAAAATGAATTTTCTATACTACCTCTTAAGAGAGAGGTAGAATTCAATGCTGAGTTACTGCTAAAGGTAGCACCAGTATCAATTCCACCTTACAGGATGACTCTTATAGAGATTCAAGAGCTTAAGAAGTAGCTAGAGGAATTAGAAACCAATGGTTTCATATGACCCAATACTTTACCTGGAGGTTTGAGTGTCCTTTTTTCCATGAAGGCAGATGATACCCTTAGGCTATGCATAGATTACTTGAAATTGAATCACCTTATGGTTAAGAACCAATATCGTCTAACTCATATAGACAACCTCTTTTACTAGATCTTAGGATCAAGGGTCTTATATAAGATTGATTTGAGATTAGGCTACCATTAGGTTCATGTGATATCATCATATATACTGTGTAAAATATTATATAGTACATATGTCCTGTATGTTTATTTGGTAATGTTTTTTGGATTGCCAAACACGCTTATAGTTTTTATGGACCTAATGAATCGGGTCTTCCAACCACATTTATATTTATTTATGGAGGTATTCATGGATGATATATTGTGGTATTCAAAGTCTCGACATGACCATTCCAAAAATCTTGAGATCATTCTGAATACACTGAGAGAGTAACAAATGTATGATAAAATCACAAAAAAAATATTTTATTGATAAATTTCACTTCCTAGATCACATTATCTTTGAGATTGGAGTATTAGTCAACCAAAAGATGGTGAGATCTATGGTAACCAGGTAGGATCCGAAGAATTTATTTAACATATGTGTTTCTTTAGGATAATTGGTTATTATATGCACTTTATTCAGGGCTTCCCACACCATTCATTACCACTCACAAGATTCATCAAGAAATTTGTTATGTTTATATGGTTTGAAGAAAGTGTGATATATTTTCATAATATGAAAGGGAATTTAACTTATGTGTTGATCATGGTTTCTACTGATCCTAGTAGAGGCTACATAGTTTATTTTTATGCATCAAGTATTAGTATGGGATTCATTATGATATAGGTAGAGTGATTCATAATGTATGGGTATCATTAGTTAATGCCTCATAACTATAACTACCTGATGTGAAACCCTGATCTGGTAGTTTTTGTTTATGCCTTATCTTATTGGGAACATTATTTATTAGGATAAGAATTCATTGTTTATAAAAAAACATAAAAGTCTCAAATATATTTTAAATTAATTTAACTTAAGTATTAGACAGTATATATAGGTAAAATAAATATAGTTATTCTAATTTGATATCACTTATACACCTGGGAAGGGTAATGAAATGATTGATTCTCTAATCCAAAAGACTCAGACACAGGCCATTAAAGAGGCCAATACTGAGTGGCGGTTGATCGATATATTTTCTAAGATGAAACTATAGGTTTATGATATTCATGGGAAGCCAATTTTAGTATCCTTATAAGTGAAATATTATCTTCTATATTAAGTAAGTATGAGATTCTACACTTTTTTAAGAATGTTTGGGTTCTGAAAAAAAAAATAGCAGGAGTTGATGTGAGAGTCCCATGCCTCTATTTGGGAAGTACATCCCAGTATTACCAATAAGTACATTGATGTATGCTTCCACTATTGGTGGTTGGGTATAAAGACAAAGATTTTAGGTTTCATTATATAGTGTTCCACTTATTAACAGGTGAAGAAGGATCACTAGTGACCTGCTATACTTTTATATCCTCTATCCATTGCATAGTGAAAATGGGATGATTTTACTATAGAATTTATGATTTGTTTTTCAAGATCCCCTCATGGTAGTGATGTGGTATGGGTGATTGTTAATAGGTTGACCAAGGTCTATCACATACTACCTATTAGATAGACCATATTAGTAGATGATTTGGGTAGGTTTTACATCTATGACATTATACGCCTTCATGGTGTTCCCAATTCTATCATATCATAAAAAGACACTCATTTTACATATCATTTATAGAAGGAGTTTCATAAAGAACTAGGTCCACAAGTATTTCTAAGAACAACCTATCACCCTCAGTATAATGCTCAGTCTGAGCATACAATATGAGTCTTATAACAACCCGGATCTTTATTTCACACTTAAACATAATTTATTACATAAAAAATCACTTGATACAATATATAAGATCGATAGGTCTAGTGTATTTGGGGCTTAGGAACATTACATAACAACTTAAAACATGAAATACACATCTTTATTGAAACTCCTTTTACATGACTACACACATCCCTTCGTACTTAGCATTACATGGGATAACCTGAGGACATGCATAAGAAAAGGGTGAGATGTAAAGCCCAATAAGGGATTAAATAAGGTATAACATGAAGAATACAATACATGTTAAGAAATAAGAATATTAATGGTTCATAAGAGAAACATGAACATAAATTCATGATATAACATGATTATCATAACCTGGAAATGTGGCAACAACATTTAACATTATATTAGCATGATCTAAGGCTAATTGAACATGGATCATGAGTAAACCCAAATTTCACTTTAATTAGCATTAGTAAACCCTCATTTCACTTGACTTATCATGATACTAATCTTTACCCAATGCATTGGATCACTATCAGTGTACACCCCTTGTAATCATTTCATTTCATGCATAAATGTGCCACATAGATCATACAACATGGATTCATTAAATATCATAATTTGTTCCATGAATAAGAGATGTGGAATAAATAAATGAAACTATATAATCAATAAGTAAATTTTCATAATGTTGAAAACCCTTGATAGAGAAATGAGTATGGTATTCGCTACACAATGACTTTGTCTTGGAAAATCGTGGTGCAATTTCGATAGCATAACGTCGTGGCATAAGAATTCATAAAAATAGTTTATGAGAGAGAAAGGTGTGTCTCATAATATTTACATTAAATGGAAAGTAAGGGGTTCATATAGATACATGTCCCAACATATTTAATGGAATTTAGATTCATAAAACAATATAATTTCTTGAATGTAAATGTGAAGAGACAAATTCCTTATGGAATTTTAGTATGGTAACGGGTGTACATGGGAATAATTAATGAGATAAAAAGAGGTAAATCGTCATTAAAACATAATTAGGGAATTATTAATGAGGTTCAAAATCATACCCCAACATTTTTAATTGAAAACAAAATGGTATAATAATATAATGAAAATTGGGAAAAAAATGAGAAAGGAAGAAATCCCTTACTTGGAAGTGAGATCCCAAAGTCTTGGGAGAGGTTTGAGAGAGGCTTATAGAGAGATTGGGGTGCCTTGGTAGTATTATATAGAAATGACGGAATATTTTTTTCAAGATAAAAAGGATTTTAGTGAAGAGTAAGTGGGAGATTGGGTGGAATATATTGGAAAAAGAGAGGGAATTCTTTACTATTTAGGTTTTGGACACCACACATTAAATTAATCAAAACCACAAACCATTACATGGTTTCTTCCTATGTTTTCTTCAAAAGGGGAGTGTAAAACATTATTTTATAAGGCAAATGGCAGAAATTATTAAAATATTAGTATTTATTATGTGGAGTTTAGTCACACTCTCAAGGAAAACATCTTAAAAGGTTAAAATATTTTATAAGCCTTGGAGGGTCTACTAATGCATGGTAAAATAAATAAAACAAACCTAAAATCACATTATTTTAATTTTAAAACATATATTTGTCCAAAAAACCCATTTATATTATTTTATTACATCACAATTGGGTCATTATGATGTCATAAAACACATTATATAATTAAACGGAATTTAATTTTTACCTAAAAATTCGACTGTCTCAGAAAATTATGAATCATTCACCATTTGGCAATGTCAATGTAATGATCCCAAAAATAATATTCATTTTATCTATTTTTTTTAAATATGTGAATTTTTACTTTAAAATAAAAATTAACATTTATCAAAAATTTATGGGTTTTGAAAAAAACAGCTTTCAAACATTAATAAAAATTACAATTGTATTCCAAAAAATTATATGATCATTTATATTTAATAAAAATTAATTTAGTAATAATATTTTATTAAAATATTATTAAATTAAAAAATCCATTTATTCATTAAAATATATTTCTTACTTGAATATTAATTAAAAATACTATATGTTCTTTAAAAAAACATTTACAAGGTAACAATAATAAAGTGAATGTATATTCTTTATTATATACAAAAATAATGAACATAATCATAGTACTAAGGTATTTTTACGTAACCCCTTATAACACTTGCGTAAGACCAAAGGGTAAGGTGTGCGATGGTGACAAACTCTTAGGGTGGCCCGGATAACATCGCTCAGGTGGTAATCTCTATCAACTTCCACTTCTTCCATAGGTGGTTTTGTTCGATATTAACCTATTGAAGATCGACTTAGGATTGGTCATTATCAAATCCCAATGATGCCACCTCCTTTTTGAGCTCCAAAAAATGGGCTTCATGTGGAGAAATTCTACCAGATGAGTCTATCGCTTCCTTTTTCTAAGTAAATTGGATTTGTTAAAGCCCTATATTTATAATAATCATATAATCATTGTTCAATGGATATATTAGCAGTGGTCAAAATTCTTAATGGTATTTTAAAATCCAAAAACATAAAACCAAGGAAGTGTATATGTTATATAACCATTTTAAAAAATAATACATTTAATTAGATCAGGAGTAATTTTCATTAATTAAATTTTGGGTCATTAAAATATTCACCCCTTAAGAAATTTCTCCCTAGAAATTTCATTTTTCCACAATAAAATAGATTTGGGTAACTCTGTTTCATCACTTCCTTCTATTCCCATGTTGCCTCTTCAAACTTTTGGTTTTTCCACAACACCATAATGAGGGGAATTGTCTTATTTCGTAGAATTATTTCCTTATGATCTAATATCTTCATTGGTTTATCTACATTGTGGAGGTCATTATCCAATTTTACCACCTCCGGATTGAGTAAATGTGATGGTTCAGGTATGTACTTCCTCAAGAGTGATACATAAAATACATCATGTACTTTAGATAGGTTCAGTGGGAGTGCTAGTTGATAGGCCACTGCTCCAATGCGATCAAGGATCTTAAAAGGGCTAATGTACCTTGGAATAAGATTTCCCTTCTTTCCAAATATCATAACCCTCTTCCATGGTGACATGAAGAGGAATACTATGTCTCCAAAATCAAACTCTAGTTCCCATCAACGATTATCATCATTGTTATTTCATCCACTCTGAGCAGCTTTAATGTCCTAATGTATGGTCTTAACCTTCTCCACCTTTCTTCAACCATTTCTGGACCTAGGAGTTTTCACTCCCCAACTTCATCCCAACATTTCGGTGTTCTGCACCTCTTCCCATAAAGGTCTTCATAAGAATCCATTTGGATGCTAGAGTGGAAACTGTTATTGTAAGAGAACTCAACTAGAGGAAGATGTTGATCTCATCCACTTTTGAATTCCATTGAGTATGCTCTCAACATGTCCTCAAGTGTTTGGATAGTCCTCTTAGATTGGCCTTTGTTTTGAGGATGAAAAACCATACTGAAGTTCATCTCAGTATCCAGAGCATGTTTAAGAATCTCCTAAAACATAGAGGTGAATCTTGGATCTCTATCGGATACAATCAATAGAGGTACTCTATGCAGCCTTACTACATATCTGATGTATATCGGTGTTATTTGATCCAATTAGAAATTTTCTCGAATTGAAATGAAGTGATCATCCTTTGTAAGATGATCCACAACAACCTAGATAGCATTGTTTCCTTTGGATGTCTTTGGAATTCCTGTGACAAATTCCATGGTGATGTTCTCCCATTTTCATGCTGGTATGGGTAATGGTTGAATCATCCTCACAGACTTCTTATTCTCAGCCTTCATTTACTGACATACTGAGAAATTTTATCTATACTCAGTGATCTCCTTCTTCATTTTATACCTCCAATAATTCTCTCATAGATCTCAATAAATTTTTTTGTTTCCTAGGTGAATGGATAAATCCAAACTATGTGCATCATCCAAAATTTATTTCTTTAACTCTATATTTTATGGAACACATAGTCTTGTCCCAAATCTCACAATTAATTATTCATTAACAATGAACTCTAAGGATTTCCCTTTTCTGGTAGTTTCCACTTTCTTCTAAATTCCCACATCATCCTTTTGAGCATCTTTTAACCTTTCCAAAAGAGACGGTTGAGCAATCATTTGTGAATGGACTGATGATGTTCCCTTATTTATGATTTTCATGTCTATCTTCATCAAATAATAGAAGATTAGATCCTTTTCAATTCTCATCAGTGATAGAATCTATGGGTCTTTTATACTTAGAGTGTCTTCCACCTTGTTCGCTTTCCTAGGGTGGTAATGGATTGAGCAGTCATAGTCTTTGATCAGCTCTAACCATCTTTGTTGGTGCATATTCAACTCTTTCTATGTGAATATATACTTGAGGCTTTTGTGGTTCATATATATTTCACAATTCTCCCCAAAGAGGTAATGTAACCAAATTTTTACATCAAATATTATTACAGCCAACTCCAGATCATGTGTTAGATAGTTTTCTCATGAACTTTCAATTTCCTTGAAGCATAGGCAATAACTTTTTCATTTTTCATCAACACACATCCCATGACCTTATTTGAAACATCACTAAATACCACAAAAAGTTATCCACTTATGGGTAGTGTGAGCGTGGGTGCAATTATAAGCCTCCTTTTCGACTCCTTGAAGCTCTCTTTGAATTCATCACTCCAAGAAAACTTGACTCCATTTTGAGTTAGCTTGGTAAGAGGGTTTGACAATCGTGAGAAATTTCTCACAAATCGGTGATAATATCTAGATAACCCCAATAATCTATGGATATTCTTCACTGATGTTAGCCTTGAACATCCCTCAATTTCATCTATCTTAGAGGGATCCATAGATATCCCATTTCTTGTGATGATATGACCCAAGAATGAGACCTCCTTAAACCAGAACTCACACTTGTTGTAATTTTCATAGAGCTTTTCCTTTTTGCAAGGCCTCTAGTATAGTTCTTATATTCTCCTCATGCTCCTACTTGGTTTTGGAGTATATTAGAATATTTTCTAAAAATACTACCACAAAATTTTCAATGTAATCTCAAAATACTCTATTCATCAAGTCCATGAATATTGATGGAGCATTAGTGAGTCTGAAAGTCATTACTATGAATTCATAGTTCATGTATCTTGTACAAAAAGTAGTCTTGGGGATATCCTCCTTATTCACCCTTACATGGTAATATCCCGACCACAAATCCACCTTGGATAAATATTTTGCTCAACATAGTTTATTGAACAATTCATCAATTCATAGAAGAGGGTAAATTTTCTTTATCATGATTTTTTTGATCTCATGATAATCAATACAAAGAAGCATTGACCCATCCTTATTCTTGAAAAAGAGGAATAGAGCACCCCGTGGTGAAGCACTTGGGCATATAGACACTTTATCCAAATTCTCATGTAGTTGTTTCTTCACCTCCTTAAGCTCCAAAAAAACCATTATATACAGAATCTTGGATATTGGCTACACCCCAGGTATAAGATCGATTGAGAATTCATCATCTCTTCTAGGAGGAAGACTAGGCAATTCCTCGGGAAACAGTTTAGTTAATTCCCTCATAATAGGCATGTCTTCAAGGATGTTTACTTCCTTAGACTCAATCATCTATGACAGATATTCATGCTCATAGGGAAGTAATATCCATGCTTGAGATGATGATGCTAAAGAATATTCATCCTCCTCCTTTCATTTTTATAGAATTGGGGATCAATTTTCCATATGAAGAGTGATTTCCCTCTCACAACAATTTATGTTGGATCTATATAAGGAAAGCCAATCCATGCTAAGAATTGCATCAAATTCCACCAAATGGAGTATAACGAGGTTTACCGAAAAGTTCAATCAACAAATTATGATAGGGGAGGAGTTATATTTATGGGATGTAATGATTTTCCCATTTGTCATTATCATTGAAATATTTACTTCCATAACTTGTGGTGGTGTTGGGATTGTTCTAATAAACTTTTGAGATATAAGAGAATGTGTAGAACAAAAATAAAAAAGTTAATTCCCTATTGTTGAATGAATAACTATAGTACTTTTTACCACTTTGTTTTTGGGGTTCACTTTGGAATTAGTGATGGAAAAATCTCACCCTTACTACATTGGAGGTTGTTTCTTGCAGCCAAAACCCCTTGGCTTAGGGAACTGGTTTGAAAATTGCTCTAGTTCTTTGCAGTTGAAGCAATAAAAAACACTTTGAGCATCGAACGGAGCATTACACTCCTCTATAATGGCTGGGGGGTTTTCTTGTCAGTAGTTAATATCCAGGTTCCCTTCTCTTCCAACCTAAAGCATTTCCTCATCCCCTTCAAGAAATTTCCTGGGTACTTCTTTCTGCACATTTGACAAGTGGGGTGTTATATTTTCTTAGCACCATTATATTTATCCATCAGACTACCAGAATTGAATTCCACCTTACACTTCTTATCTCCATGATACCACTAATATTCATCGATCTACATTTCTACTTTGAGGGTATATCGGACAATTTCATCATAGCTCTCGAAGTCACGGATTTCTAGGGATTTATGTAGGCTAGGTTTTAGCCCACCAAAGAATCATTCAACCTTGCATTCAGGGGTAACAACAAAGCCTGAGGCATATCGTACAAGCATTGTAAAGTTTTCTTAATATGATCTTATGTATTATTCATATTTTTTATTAAGGTAAAGGAAGTCCCATTCCATCTTATGTCGGAGGGTGTGGAGATAATATTTGTCTAAAAACATTTTCTAGAAATCCTTTCATTCTAACACCTCTATATCCTCATCAGGCTTAGTATTTTTTGATCAATTACCACTATTGATCAGATTTACCCTCAATATGGTAAGCATCCAAAAGTACCTTCTCTTGTTCAGACCAGTGAAGGATGGAGAATATCTTCTCAATAGATTTGATCTATTGTTTGGTGATTGAGGGATAAAATGATCCATTAAACGTAGAAGGAATTTGTATCATCAAGATCTTGATTTTGAATTGTTCTTTCTTGAGGGGGTTGAATGTTTATCTTAACCCATGTTTCTATTCAAAACTTGAGTTAACTGAGAGAGTATTGTGAAAAAGTTCACGATTCTCGCTCTCATCGGATTGGGAATCTCATTAGAATAGTCATCACATTGATATTTGCATTGGTTGTTAGCATGAGTCCTCCAATTAATGTCCATTAGCTGGAATAAAAGGAAGGTTAGGGGTAGCACATAAAGGGTAATCCAAAGAGAAAAATGGATTACTTATAAATTACTTTTATTTCATTAACTTATGAATTTATAGACTTCAATCTATGTTATCCATTATCTACTTCCCAACATATATTCTTAGGGGAATTTTTTTATTCCATTAATAATGGTTCATACTAAGATTATGAATTTACCAAAGCATATCCCTCGGAAGTGTTGTAACCAAGAGTGTAGCAAGGCCTATTTTAGTTCACCAGTTCCCATTCAAGTCTAGCACAAAACAATGTTTTAGGGTTTTACCACTACAATACATTTGTGCCAAAGCCGCATATACCTGCTTGTATCCAAACATGAATGTATTTTCTTGATAAAAAACTTAATCAATACTCACCAAAATATAGGGATGTTTTTATTATACTTGGTCATATCCCTAATACTTTCACTAGTGTTTTCTAATCCTAATACAAAAAATAAATAAACCTATCCTCTAATAGAAACTATAACAACCCTGTTCTTTATTTCACATATAAACATAATTTATTACATAAAAGCATTACTTGATAAAACATATAAGATATAGAGTTCTATTGTCTTTGGGTATTATGAACATTACATAACAACTAAAAACATGAAATACACATCTTTATTGAAAACTCCTGTTACATGACTACACACATTCCTTCGTACTTATCATTGCATGAGATTACCTGAGGACATGCATAAGAAAAGGGTGAACTATAAAGCCCAGTAAGGGGGTAAACAAGGAATAACATGAAGAATACAATACATGTTAGGCAATAATAATATCAATGGTTCATAATAGAAACATGAACATAAAGGCTTGATATAACATGATTATCATAACCTGGAAATGTGGCAACAACATTTAACAAGATATTACCATGAGCCAAGGCTCATTTCACATGGATCATGAGTAAATGATCATTGCACTTGAATTATAATGAGTAAACCATCATTTCACTTGATGTATCTTGATATTAATCTTTACCCAGAGCATTGCAGCGCTGTTAGGGCACACTCTTTGTAACCATTTAATTTCATCCATAAATGTTCCACATAGATCATACAACATGGATTCATTAGACATCATAATATTTTCCATGAATAAGATACGTTTAATACATACATGAAACTATATAATCAATAAATAAATTTGAATACCATTGATAGAGAAATGGTCATGGTATTCACTGCACAATGACTTTGGCTTGGAAAATCATGGTGCAATTTCGGCAGCATAATTGCGTGACATAATAATTCATAAAAATGGTTTATGAGAGAGAAAAAAGTGTCTCATAATATGTACATTAAATGGAAAGTGAGGGGTCATATAGATACATTTATGAACATATTTAATTAAATTTATATTCAAAAAACAAAATAATTACTTGAATGTAAATGTGAAGAGAGAAATTCCTTACAGAAGTTCGGCATGGTAACGGGTGTACATGGGATGCATTAATGAGAGATAAATAGCTCTCTAATCAGTCAAAAATAAGGAGGGAATTATGGGGGAGGTGTTAAATCATAACCCAACATTTGTAATTTAAAACAAAATGGTATGGAAACATAATAAAAATTAGACAAAATGAGAATGGAAGAAATCCCTTACTTGGAAGTGTGATCCGAAAGGCTTGGAAGAGGCCTGATAGAAGCTTCTAGGGAGCTTGGGGAACCTTGGGAAAATTCTATAAAAATGAGGGAAGAGGTTGTTTGAGCTCCAAAGGCATTTAGTGAAGAGGAAGTGGGATCTTGGGTGGGTTTATACAGGAAAAGTGAGGGAATTATTTATTATTTAGGTTTTGGACACCACACATTAAACTAATCAAAACCACAAACAAAACCATGGTTTTTTCTAATGTTTTTTTCAAAGGGGATTGGAAAATATTATTTTATAAGGAAAATGGACGAAATTATTAAAATATTTGGCATTATTATGTTGAGATGAGTCACACTCTCAAGGAAAACATTTTAAATGGTTAAAATATTTTATAAGCCTTGGAGAGTCTACTAAAGCTTTGTAAAATAAATAAATAAAACCTAAAATCACATTATTTTAATGGTAAAATATAAATTGGCATAAAAACATATTTATAGTATTTTATTACATTATTATTGGGTCATTATGATGTCATAAAACACATTATATAATTAAACGGTATTTAATATTTTCCCAAAAAATCGATTATCTCATAAAATTATGAAAAAATCACCATTGGATAATTTCAACATCCTGATTCCAAAATTAATATTCATTTATTATAAATAATTTTCTAAATATATAAATTTTTACTTTTAAAATTAAAACTTACATTTATAAAAAATTCATGGGTTTTGACAAAAACGGCATTCAAACTTTGATAAAAGTTACCGTTGTATTTTTTAAAATTACACAATCATTTATATTTAATAAAAATTAATTTAGTAATAATATTTTTTAAAATATTATTTAATTAAAAAATCCATTAATTCATCAAAATATAGTTCTTAATTGAATATTAATTAAAAATACTATATGTTCTTTAAAAAATATTTACAAGGTAACAATAATAAAATGAGTGTATATTCTTTATTATATAAAAATAATAATGCACATAATTATAGTGCTAAGGTATTGTTACATAACCCCTTATAACACCCGCATAAGACCGAAGGGTAAGGTGTGCGATGGTGTCAAACTCTTGGGGTGGCTCGGATAACATCGCTCAGGTGGTAATCTCTATCAACTTCCACTTCTCTCGTAGGTGGTTCCATTCGAGCTTAATGTTTTGAAGCTTGAACTGGGCTTGGTCAAGAGTGAAGCCCAATGACTCTACCTCCTTTTCAAGCTCCAAAAAATGGGATTCATATAGAGAAATTATACTGGATGAGGCCATCGCTTCCTTTGTCTGAGAAAATTGGATTTGTTAAAGTCCTATATTTATATTAATCATGTGATCACTGTTAAACAGCAATATTATCGATGGAAATAATTCTTAATGGTATTTTAAAATTAAAAAACACAAAACCATGGAAGTTCATTTGTTATATAACCATTTTAAAAAATAATACATTTAATTAGATCAAGATGAATTTTTATTAATGAATTTTTGGGTCGTTACAAGTGTTAGTGGACATTATTAGATAATGTGTCCTTTATTTTAGAGTTTTTTGGGAGGAACACCTACCTATCGATGAATTTTAATACAATAATATCTTTATTGAAATTATTCATATGGATTCTTATGAGTCCTTATATGGTAGTTCATGTTTTTCATGCATGTTCTGGTTAGAGGTAGGTGGGGTATAGCTACTAGAACCATGTCTCATTTAGGATACATCAGAGTAGGTACAACCTATCTAGAAGTGTATGGATATAGCTCAGTCTAAGAATAATACTTAATCATCACTTCTTGCCTCTAGAGTTCGAGGTCGGACACCTAGTCTTCTTATGAATTTCACTTATGTCAGTTCATATATGAATTCAAAAATAGAAAAAGATATTTCCTACTTATATTTGAACTTTTGATATCCTAGAGAGAGAGGAGCCAATGGACCATAGGTTGGCCTTACCTCTGAGGTATCGAGCCATGCACAATGTCTTCCATGTATCATAGTTTCATTGTTATTATCCCAACCCATCACAGTCTTTTTATCTAGAGGATATTAATCTATAATTTGATTCTTATTTTGAGGATCATCCTATTCATATCATAGATTAGATCAAGAATGATATCTAATGTATTTCAGTTACTAAATTTTAGGTTCTTTGGTAGCATTAACATCTACATGATGATAACTAGGAGAGAGAGTCCAACATACACGCTTAGTGGTTCGAACGTTTCTCATATGATGTTTTACTACTCTTATAAGTGAATGTCGGGGATAATTTGCTTTAAGGATGGGAGTTTATAAAATCCCATATTTTCAAATAAGTATTAATTCTTTTTTTTTGAGTTTAAACTTTTAGTTTTATTCTTATGAATGTGCTTAATAGGTTAAGGAAGGCTTTGAGGTGTGTCTGAGGCTTGTCCAGAGCCCGGAGCCCCAGTTTTTGGGAGAAATAGGTGAGGTACAAAATTAGCACATTGTTAGTTCTAACCATGTATGTAACACCTTTATATGTTTATGAGATTTTTTTTTAATTTCTTGGATATCATGTGTTGTAAGCTTGCGTTATAAGCAACACGGACTTAGCTTACGGTATAAGAAACACTATGCTTGTCTTGTGTTGCACAAAATTTCAAGTTATTTTGATAAAATTAATTTCATGAAAGACCAATTTTAAGTGAGAAACTAAACATTATTATGTTACCTTATAACCTAGTCATTATAATGGCGGGTATAAACAGTGTTAACTTTCTTCTGAAAAACTATTTAAATGAGACTAATTGAGTTTGTAAAGTAATAAATTCAATCTTCATGGATTTTATTAATGTAATGTATATGTAATATATTAAATATAATGTTTAAAATTAATATTATATGATTTCTAGACATCATATAAGAACAAATTCAATTTTTCAGATAAAAGAAGCATTTTTCAAAAAATATAGTTTTCCCACATTTTGATGGAACATCCATTTTAAATACAATTTTTAACACTGTTATATATTATATTTAACAAAATAAACTTCTTTTTTGGAATTTGGATATAAAAAATTACTTTGGATGATTTTCTGATATTTTTTTGTCATGTTTTATGTTTTGATGAATAGTAAAAATATACTAAATTTTAATTGAAAACAAATTTTTTTATAAAAATAATTTATTTGGTTAAGTTATATTATTTAATTGTTTTAAATTAATAATAGAATATATTTTAATAAGTTACTATAATTTTTATCACTGCCATTAATTTTACCATGAATTCTGATTTAAAAAAATTTTAATCTTTTGCAATGTTTTAAATTTCAAAAAACACATTTTTCATTCTGATAACGGGATTAATTTTTAAATTAATTACTGTAACTTATATTTTTATAATTTTTAAAAATATATTCCATATTTGGAATCAATTTATTAAAATTATTTAAATATATTTCTTTTATTTTTGTGTATTTTGAATAGTAACTTCGGTATTTTTTACTAATACGGTAAAAGGGTAAATCGGGTAATTAAGGGTAGAACTAATGTTATAAAATTACCCTAACACTTTTCTAAATATCATTGGATGATTTTTTTTTCAACCTATACCATCCTTGGGTTGAAATTATATCCTTTGGAAGCCACTTGGATGAGATTATGACATTTAATTTATTTTATTTAATGAAAAGTTAAATTTGTCTCACTCAAATTTTAATACCTAAATAATTTTTAATATAAGGTTATAAATAATAAAAATTAAATATAAAATACTAATTTGAAATATAAAATGATTTTATTTATCATGTTAATTTATTTTTAATTTTTATGAAATAAATAATTACCTTATAGAATTATATATTGATAATGTAGAAATTATTTAATTGATGAAAAAGTAATAAACTGATTTTTATTAAAATGATAATCACCATTAAAGGACAAAAAAACTTGACTAAAACTTATTTTTTGAGTATATATCGACCATAATCATAAAATGGTCTAGTTATTGACCATTTGGATCCATATGGGAAAGATTGTGACACTTATAATATGTTATTTAATGTGATGTTAAAGCAGTCACATTCAAGTTTTATTACATATAACATTATTTTAATGTAGGTTTCTCAAAGAGATATATTTAACTATAAGTATTCTTATAAAATATATAGTATTTATCTTCATCATAGTATTTTATTTGAAATTTTTATTCAATATATAAGTATATTAAATAATTACACAAAACTAGTGTAGTAATTATTTTATTAATGGAAATATCAAATTAATGTCATTAAAAATATTAAAATAAATATAATTTGGGATAATTAATATATAAAATTAATTCTATAGATTACCTTGACTCAATAAGGATATAATAAAAAAAATTAGGGTAACATCTTATCTTGATATTTTTAAAAATCCATGAATTGAATTGTATCAAAATTGAAACTATTGATGTTTTATCAAAATGATGCTTTATTAAATTATTTAAAAATAATAAAACATTTTAAAAAAATATATAATAATTATTATATGGTATAAAATTTTATAAATTATTTATTTATGATCAAATTGACATCAAATAAGTAAATATTTTACCATTTCAAAATTAAAATATTTGTTAACCTAATTAAAATGAAACAGAATAACTAAGTGTTAAGTTAACATGATAAGGTTTAAATGGACATGAAAACTTGTATAAAATTTATAGGTTGATGATATTAAAACATTATATCATCTTATATTATAAATTAGTAAATTTTTAGGTTTTTGGATTTGTTTTTATTTTATTATAAATTAATGTTTTTAGAGATTCCAAATATGCCCCTCACCTCAATTATAAAAGGGGACCCCTCCCTCAAAGATTTAATTATCATTTAGCATTGAATTTTTGAAATCCCCTAACCATTTTCCTTTTCAAATTCTTTATTCACATTCTAGTGGTTCTGGTCTTCTCAAAATACCAACTCCAGTTCCTTTAAGAAGATATCTAGAGGAATCTCCTCGAAGAAAAGATAATCTCCTCTACTGATTCTTTCAAACTTCTTTCTTATTATAATTTCTATTCATTAGTTGTTTAATTATAAATTAATAACTAAAGTATCACTTATATACTGATATTTTATTATGATTATGAAATAACCATATTCCACCTTCTATCCATCCTACGAATAATGAAATCACCATGTGTGTGTGTACGGATTATCGTCTCCACGCCGTGGTGTAATCTGTTTTTCACCACCACCTTAGTTGGAGGAGTATAATTATGGAAATAATAACTATATGTGATTATTATAACATTATATTTATTTTGAAATATTATACACTATCCACTTCAATACCATTTAATAATTATTGGAATGATATTGTCATTCATACGTACGTATGACCTACCATCTCCACGATGAGATGTGATTCATTCTACATGATCTTAATTAAAGAATGATTATATAAATGAATTGAATGAATAAATATGACATACATTATAATGATTTCATTTTGTAAATTATATAACTATAACCTAAGAATGGTAACAAGAACTTGTCTGATAAAACTTGCATAAGAAAATAAAGAAGTTAATACACAATGAATGAGTAGTAATGTTACTAATAAATGAATGATAATATGATCATCTACGATATCATAAAAATGAATATTATTTTGGAATAATTTAATAAAATTATTGAAATCATTATACATGAGGTTAGGATACATACAAAGAATATTGGACGTAAGCTAAGGGATAATTTTTTAATCTCATTATTATCCAAGATTGTTTATATGAAAGTATATATTGGGTTATATTTATCATCCAAGACCATTTTTTATAAATATGTATTCCAAAATATTCTTTATATACTTCTACAATTTTTTAAGTTTAATTTTAACCAATTGATGAATTTTTGTTAAACTGTATAAAAGGTTTCTTTTATCGCTTTTGAATATGACATACTTTTTGACTTATCCAAAAAAAGTATGAGAAGAAAGTTTTCTTTTAACTTATATGGAATGATGGGTTTTTTACATTCTAATGAAACCATATTCCCATTAAGATTCCTTTATAATATTTCAAGGTTATTTTTAAAGAAATTATTTTCATTTAAAATTGTGTAGCATTTTGAGAAAAGAAAATGTTTTTGAAGAATAAAAGATATTTTCCTCAAGAATTAATTTCAAGTGTTCCATCAAAATTATTTTCCATAAAAGATGGAATTATTTAATAGGGTTATGTTTAAAGTATAATATCCATATTATTCTTATGGTTTTATTATGTTTTTTATGGAATTATATTTATGAAATACATTTTTTTACAAGGATTAAGTTATGATGGAATGATGTTTAATAAATCCATTTTATTCCTTCAGTTATGATATGATGAATGATTTATGTTTTTTTTTCATGCATAATAATGATTTAATTATGAGATGGTTGGGACCTATATCTTCCTAAAATTCATTGGTTAATTATTTATATCTCATGAGATAGACTGGAATGGAAGAGAAAATGATCTTAGTTTAGTAATACAGGGTTGGAACAAGGGGTGAGCTCAGTTCAGTTAATGGACTTTGTCTGCTATGATGGTCTTGGAAATGATCCTGGAATAATATGAAATGATTTTATAAACTTATGTATATGCCACAAAATCGCATATCTTATATTATTAATTTTGGGATTAACTTCATTGATTCTTATGAACTTTTATTATTTATCCCATGACATGATATCATGATCTTTCATATGTAGGATAATATTTTCAAATGTTTTGGTCTTATGTCTTATGATTATGATATGTTTTATATCTCTCTTATTTACCCTTATTGAGAATATGAGTTCACCCTTTCTAATGTTTCTTTTCCCCAGGTCAGGAAGAATGTTATTAAGTAAAATATGTCAAAAAGGGGTTTAGTTATAAGGTAATAAGTGGGATGTATTATGAACCAGTTGTTTATGTTTCCCAGTTTCTAAAGACACAAAACCTATATGATATTTTCATGGTTTTGTTATATTTTTTAATTAATATTATTAAATATTAAATTAATATCTATGTACATAAATCATGGTTCATTATAATGCACCTCAACTGGGTGGGTCTTAGAGGATGTCACATGGTTTTCCAAACCATGCACTACAGTATGCATGTCTATGAGAAATGGTGTAGGTGGGTTGCATAGGGATCACATGGGTAGCACGTGATTTATCAAAACTATGTTTCTAGAAAACACATTTACTGCTACTTAGGCAATGATGTTTCATAGTTTAGGTGTACAGTTTGGAAAACCATGTGGCCAAACCATGCACACATTTAAATTATAGGTGAAATTTCATTTATTACCCTATCTCCTCTTAAACTAAAAATTTGTTCTCTCTTATATTTCTTATAGTCTATTGAATGATTGGAGAGATTCTATTACTCTAATTCTAGTTATTGAGCCTCCAACTTCATCCAAACATAGATTTGATCATTTTTTTCCTCATTGGATATTAATCATTGAGCTTTTGAATCCTCTTCCTTCCTTTCTCATTTTATCTCTTCATCTTCGATGTTGTTTCTATGCGAGATAATACACCATAGTTTCAAGTTATTTTTTAATTTTATTAATTTCCATCACTCTAATTCAAAAATAAAGTTGATACTAGATGACGATTCATCTACTTTTATATGGAAGGTGGTCTAGTATTTATCCCTAAGTACTTATTTCTATATACCAATATTTATGATGTGGAAACACAGTACCTTCCATATGTTTCCTAAAAACTATAAATTTTTCCTTAATTTAAATTATTATTCATGCTAGAAATAACTCTTACACTCTTTATGGTGTCAAAGGGTGTTCCATTTGACTAGTTCCACCCCTTTAGTTGTTCTTATGAAATTACTTTGACCTTGAAATGAAATATGTGACCAACCCACCCTCTAAGTGATCTTGTATTGATATTTAAATTGAATTTTCCAAATTTAATTAAATTGAAGTGAATGGTACATCCATGTCAAGTTCCTTTATATAAATATTTGATTATGTATTTGGATCAATAAATTTTAAATGGTTGAAACCCAACTCTTGTATTATTTTAAATCATTACTTACATGATGGATTATTGTTGTTGTTTCTCACCCATGTATAATTGAAGTTGATACATGGTTAAGTCTAGAGTTGGACAAGATGTTTCATGTTCCCTTGACATGTGATGTTGGTCATGAAATCTCATATAAATATTGAATGTTGGACATGAAGTTTCATTTTTTCTAGAAATTTTTTGAAATGATGTTTCACTTCACTCATTAGGCTGAAATATAAGATGACATATGCATCTCGGATTAAATGTTTTGTTTGGTACCTTAATCTATAGCACAAGACTATTATGATTACATATGGATGCCTTGGGTATATCTTAAGTCCTAGATAGTATTGCATATCAATATATAGATATATATATTATCTATATAGAACATATATACACACATACTGATACATATATATATATAATTATATAATTATTTATATATATGTGGTGAAATATGTTCAGAGATATCCCAGATTCGACCGCAAAAGGTATAGTCAGGCGGGTTCCCTCAAGGAACCAAGCTGACCTGGTTAAAGTTTACATTTCTTCTTCACATTGTTATATCTGCACACTACCATTTTATATGCACTAGTTGGATTACACTAGATACTATTGGTGGTGTCCTACTGAGTATATCTCACACTCTATTTGGGTCACTGATTGGTGTAACGTCCCGACCTGACTTACCACTCAACCTGGTAGTCGGACCAGTCGCCACATGGTCTCAAGCGCATCTCCCCAAACGCTAGAGGCTACCAACTAGCAGCGAGGGCCTAGGTGAGTCCGTGGGGAGACTATGCCCTCATTACCAAAGTATCATAGCAGAAATACAAACATGCAATAGCGGAAGAAGGTAACCAGTAGACAACAAATAGACAGTAGAAATAGACAAACAATAGAAGGATCTGATATATATATATATATATATATATGATGGTTCAAGTAAATAAAACACAGTAAAAGTACACAAGATACCAAAAAGAAACCAAAAATTATCCCCTGTCGCATCACAAGCCTCAGCTTGGTCCCATGCGCTCCTACTCCAAGCAGCAAATCAAGTACCTGTACAAGGGCCTTTTTCATTCTCATTACCTGCAATCATATAATCTTCTTGGGTCCAAAACATGACCCAAACAGGGTGTGAGACTGAATCCCAATAGGCAACCACCAATGATCCGGGCTAATCTGTCAGTGAATATATAACAGGCAGTGTAATATGGAAAGCAGTAAACAAGGAAAACTAGCAAGACCGACCCAAGCTTGTTCTTTGGTTT
This sequence comes from Viscum album, assembly GCA_963277665.1. NCBI lineage: Eukaryota > Viridiplantae > Streptophyta > Magnoliopsida > Santalales > Viscaceae > Viscum > Viscum album. The sequence goes on from OY728139.1 coordinate 257,898,077, forward strand.
GGAGTTGCTTCAAGTATCCATTCCATTCACTACTCATTTCATTCAAGTGTTCAACCATTCCTTGAACCCATTCCTGGAATACTCAATTCCGAAACCAGGCATTGTTTAGGGAGAAAAACCACCTACACCCTACAAGATCGTTCCGGTGAACATCTAGGACCCCGACATCCCTCTACAAGCCCATTCCGGTGAACCTAATAGGTACCCATCCTCGCTCTAGGTGTGGTATAGTTCGTCAACTGAGCCCATCCCCGAAATACTATAAATAAGATTCGGGTATCGCCCATGACATGTCGTGCCCTGTTGAGTCCATCCATGGAATCTCATACTGGATCCATGATTCACTCGTCATTACAGTAAAAAGTCTCATATGAGTCTCTCCATGGCAACTCACATTGGTTCCATGGTTCACCCATGACTTTGTTTCACATTTTAAACAGCTCAAAAGCATTTTACTCAGGAAGACTATCAATTCAAGAATTTTCATACAAGGGTCAAGGGGAAACACTTCATCCTATACCTGAAACCATTTCAGTTACAATTTCATCATATTGCAATTCCATTCATTAAATTCCATTTTTTAACAACCCAAAAGGGATCGAAAAGGCATACCTCGTACGCATCCTGGGACAAAAGTCCATAAAAGATCCATTCAAGGCAATGCACCCAAGGGGTGGTTCCTGTCCAAGGTATACAACCTAAATCAAGCATATACAACCCTATTTAGATTACCTATAACATGATAGGTAATAACATGTTTGAAATTCATGTTCAAGTGACACCCCAAAAGTCGGCACACGGCACTCCGGCATATATAAACAGCCTAACAATAATCGAAAAGAACGAGACCACCTACCTTAGAATCATACTAGATAGCTTGTCCAGTATTAGGTTCTGATTCTTCTCGGTTTGGGAGAAATCTGAAGAATAGACGAAGAACAAGAAATTATGGAATATGATCCATAATCCAATATGTGTTCTTTGTAACTAGAAGAATCGAGAATGATTAAAAAGGAATTGAGGACTTACCATTGCGGATCTAATGAGATAAACGGCGATTGAAATGGAGTTTAGACGGAAAAGCTAGCTCCAATTCTCCCTTAGGCTCCTTGAGAGCTCTCCCACTGCTGTCTGGTGGAATAGAATAGGTTAGGTTTAGGTTTTATAAGATTTCAATTAATTTAATTAAAGATTAATTAAATTAACAAAACACAGCAGGTCACACAGTTTACCCACACGACCTAACAAACTGTGCGGAGACCATGCAGACCCCACTAGAAGGCAAGGGGTAGTTACACGACCACCCCGCACGGTTTCCCCAAACCATGTGCAGGTCGTGCTCTTTCCTCTTCCAAGCCTTCACAAGGTGCACGGTTTAGCCAGGTCGTGTGCAGGCCATGTGCCAACTGTGTACCAGGACATTTTTAGCCTCCAACTTGGTTTTGGTCTCTGAACAAGCCTCGGAAAGCTTCATAACTCCCTTGGTCAAGTTATACATCCACAAAAGGCCTCAAAAGAACAGTTAAACTGAAAAGAAAAAGATATGTACCTCATACGAAAACCCAGGTTCTTACAATCTTCCCCCCTTATAGCAATTCGTCCCCAAATTGCTCTATGAAGGGTGTTCAAGATTCGTCTACGAACAGCTCTGGACACTAAGCATGTACGTCGGCTTCCCGCTCCCAAGTCTCATCCTGTAAATGGTCATGTTGCCATAGTACCCGTACTAGAGGAACTGACCAGCCTTGAAGAACCTTCATTCTCTTATCAATGATATGAATCGGATGCTCCTAAAATGATGCATCTACCTAAAGCTCGACCTTCTTAGGTTGGAAGGTATGAGATGGTTCTGAATAGTATCTTTGTAACTGAGAAACATGGAACACGTCATTCATGGATCAGTACCTCTGATGTAACTGCAACCGATAGGCTACCGGACCAACCCTCTCCAGAATATCAAAAGGCCCAACATATCTCGGTGATAGCTTACCCTGTCTTCTGATCCACCTGTGTCCCATACTCGATGAAACGTGAATTAAAACATGATCCCCGACCTCAAACTCTAGGGGTCGTCTATGGAAATCAGAATATGACCTATGATGAGACTGTGTGGTAGCCATCCACTTCTGTATCAACTGGACCTGCTCAGAAGTCTCTCGAACAAGACATGGTCCCATTAAAGCTTCCTCACCTACCTCTAACCAGCACAGGGGTGATCGGTATGGCCTACCATATAGAGCCTCATACGGTTCCATCTGTATAGTCGCATAATAACTATTGTTATAGGCAAAATCGACTAGGGGAATATGTCTCTCCCATGAGCCCCTAAAATCCAGGATGCATGCTCGCAGCATGTCCTCTAGAACTTGTATCATACGCCCTAATTGGCCATCAGTCTGAGGGTGGTATGTTGTACTCTGAAGCACCTGTGTACCCAGAGCCCTCTGAAAACTCTGCCAGAAACATGACGTGAAATGAGAATCCCTATCTAAAACAATGGTATGTGGGAGCCCATGGAGTCGTACTATCTCCCAGATATATAACCTTCCCAGCTCATCCACACTGAAGGTCTCCTTGATTGTCAAGAAATGAGAATCCTTTGTGAGCCTATCAACCAAAACCCACAAAACATCATTACCTCGAGGTGACCTCGGAAACCCAGTCACGAAGTCCATCGCAACATCATCCCATTTCCACTCCGGGATAGGTAACTGTTGTAAGATCCCAGCTGGCCGTTGGTGTTCCACCTTCACCTGCCGACAAGTAGAACATATCATGATGGAACTAGCTACTTCCCTCTTTATACCCGGCCACCAGTACTATCATCGCAAGTCACGATACATCTTAGTGACTTCGGGATAAACTGCCCAAACTGAAGCATTAAACTCCCACATCATCTCCTCTCTATTATCCACAGGAACCCATACATGTCCATGGATATGAATAAATTCATCCTCTCCTATCATCCAACCAAGAGGAGGGTCCTCACCTGACACACCTTCCCGTAGAACTAGGCCTTCCGAATCTGATAGTTGTATCATCCTTACTCTATCCAGGAGGGTAGAAGTCATAGCTAAAGACGATAGAAAAGACTTCCCTTGGCTATTCTTAACATCAAGATGCATCTAAGAGAACAAGGAAATAACCTTCCATTTTTTCTAGCCTGTTGAACAGCCTGTATTTGAGTTCTCCAACTCAATGCATCGGCCACTACATTGCCCTTACCAGGCGTATAAGCAAGCTCGAAATCAAAGGACTGTAGTTACTCCACCCACCGTCACTACCTAAGATTCAGATCACGCTGAGTAAAGATATATTTGAGGCTCTTGTGGTTTGTGTACACCATAAAACTCTCTCCCAATAAATAATGTCTCCAACAGCACATCGCATGTACAACTGCTGCTAGCTCAAGATCATGTGTCAGATAATTCCTCTCATGTGGCCTCATCTACCGAGATCTGTACGCCACGACTCTGTCTCCCTGCATCAACACTGCACCCATCCCAATACCAGATGCGTGTCAATAGACCGTGTAACTCTTTCCATGTTCCAGCAGTATTAGTACTGGTGCTGATGTGCTCCTGAAAGGCTGCTTCACAAGCATCTGTCCATACAAATTTTACACCCTTCTTAGTCAGCCATGTTAACAGCACTGCTAAGCATGAGAAATCCTATATGAAATGACGATAATAACCACCAAGCCCCAAGAAACTCCGTATGTCAATGTCATTCTTGGGTTTTTCCCAAGAGACCATAGCTCTAACCTTCTATGGGTCTATAGACACTCCTGTCTCAAAGATAACATGGCCCAAGAAGTGAATCTGATCCATCCAAAAGTGTCACTTAGTAAGCTTTGCATATAGATAATGCTCTCTTAGTGTATTTAGGACGATCTCAAGATGGTTGACATGGTCATTTCGATTTCAAGAATACACCAAAATATCGTCCACTAAAACCACGACGAAAGAGTCCAAGTAAGGATGAAACATGCGATTAATCAAAGCCATGAAAATCGTTGGCGCGTTCATGAGACCGAACGGCATAACCAGATACTCATATAAACCATACCTGCTATGAAAAGTTGTACGAGGTATGTATGCAGGTCGAACATGCATCTGGTGATACCCTGACCTCAAATCAATTTTCGAGAACACCCTAGATCCTCAAAGCTGGTCAAACAGGTCATTTATCTGCGGTAAGGGATATCAGGTTTTAATCGTTAGTTGGTTCAGCTTCTGATAGTCCATACATAGCCTAATAGTTCAGTCCGCCTTTTCGCAAAAATGACAGGCGAACTCCACAGAGAAGTGCTGGGTCGAATAAACCCCTTTGCCTCCAAATCCTCGAGCTGTTTCTTGATCTCTTTCAACTCCTTCGTAGCCATCCTGTAAGGAGGAATGGATACTGCTGCAGCTCCTTGCACTAGATAAATGGATAATTCCACCTCTATCTCAGGAGTTAAACCTGAAAACTCTTTAGGAAAAATATCCATGAAGCACTGAAATACTGGAGGAAGGTCCGTCTGACTCACTCCCTGATCATCCAGAAACAAACTAGTGATCTGGGTTGTCATCCCGCACATCCCACGACGCTTTGGTCCAGCTCAGCTTTCCTGGAGATCCCACTCTCCCTTAAGAGTAAACACTGCACCCTCTGGTGATGTGAAAATAACCCTCCGGAGGTAATAATCAATGTAGGCTTGGTAAGCTACTATCCAGTCCAAACCGATAATGACATAAAAACCTGTCATCTCAAGAACATAAAGATCCCAAACAAAGTGACACCATCCAACCTCAAGGGGGAACCCTCTGCACTTATGTACAACCTCTTCCCTAGCTCTTAGTGGTGTGTCTAGCGTCAAGATGCCATCAGAAGACAACAAAACTAGCCCAAGGATTTTCACTATAGGTGCAGATATAAAACTATGTGATGCACCTGTATCAAAGAGGGAAGATAAAATAATAGATGCTACTAAGATCGTACCTCTCACCGTAGATGGTCCCTCTCCTTGATCATCGGAAGTAGGCTGCACTGCATACATCTGGCCTAAACCACGACCCTGTGATACAACCTCACTACCCGGAGCTGGCCCACTCTAACGTCTCGGTGTACCCTATGCCTAGATACCCCTTCCACGACCACTACCTTGGCCCTATCGGCTAGTTTCACCCCAACTCCCTATTTGATGAGAAGATACCAACCCTGCTCCTGTATATGGAGTCGTGCGGACCCTCTATCGCTGGCTTCTGGTGGAAACGTTCTACAAAAATGTTGAAGATGACCCATCTTTCCACATGATCAGCACTCGAATGGGTCCCTCGGACATTACGGCTTCGTGTGTCCCAGTCTACCGTATTGGTAGCACCTCAGGATGCTAACTGAAGATAGATTCTGACAGCTAGAATCACCATGTGTAATCTCTAGATAACACTTCCTACTAACAGTCACTGCAGTACCTGCTCTCGATGCCGAACCACTCTGGCTCACACCTCCAGCCTCTCTCAGGTTACGTTCTATGATTAGTTCCTGGTTCACAATTCTAGAAACAATAGTCAACCTGAATATATTTACCTGAGAATGGATGTCATATCTCATACCATCCTCAAAACTCCTAGCCCTCGATAGCTCATCTCCCATTAGGATAGGTGCGAAGCACTGAAGCTCGGTAAAATGGGTTGAGTATTCCATCACTGATAACACTCCATATTTCAAACGCAAGAACTCTCGGGCTCGATCGGCCCTCAAATTTTCAGGATAAAAGAAATCATAGAAGGTCATATGAAACTCTATCCAAGCCATTTCCAGATGATGATCTGACTGGGTGATCACGTCCCACCACCTTTTGGCGGAATCACGCAGCATTTACATAGCAAGCTTGACCCTCCAATCTAGAGGCGTCTCTAAATGCTCAAAGATAGCTATTATTGCCTCTAACCAGGACTCTATAGCCTGTGGCCCACCATCCCCTGAAAATATAGGCGGATGCTACTGCTGAAACTCATGCATCAACTCTGCCATAGTCGGGGCAGGTCGCAGTGCTCCCTGAACGGTCTGCATAAAACGCAAAAAACTCTCACGGAAATGTGCCTCAGCACCTATGTCTGGCAGAACTGCTGGTTCTGCCGCTAGCGCAACTGGAGTTTCCTCTAGTATCCCATGGCCTACCATCTCCGGAACATGGTCGTCACCGCTCTCCCGACATATGACAGGAGGTCGTCGTGGTGGCATGACTCTGTAATGCTAAACCCAAACCTCAGTTCACGATTTTTAATGAGGATCAAAACTCACAAACACAAGAACCAGGATAGGATAGGTCAATACCTTACTAAAAACCACGTCAACACATATCCTACTTCTAAAGCTAGGATTGCATAAGGAACAGTCACCAAAAACCACTTGAGTCGCTACCTCTTGCCCACTCAGAATCCGGGTCTAGGTCAGGCTCAATTTTTAACATTCATTCGTTTAACATACCTTTGTTCAAAAGCTTTAACCAATGGTCCACCAAGTTCCAATCCCTGAGGGCTCATAACACCTCATGAATCAAAATTTGATGCCCATATAACCATGCAATTAAATTTTATTTAGCATTTACATTCCATTGGTGTGCCATTTCCCAATCCATAAGGGCCCATACTCCTTACGAATTGAAAGATGACGTCACTCTTCATTCATTTCACCCAATCAAACATAACAGTAGGCGCACTCATCAATCAATTTTCAAAACAACATGAAATAGCTATCACCACACTTATCACAACAGCATTAAATATCTAATGCATCCTAGATAGCATGGCATAATGCATGACATGTGATTCCTATCAAGGTGTCTTCCTATATGATGCCTGAGATGGAAAACCTTTCATATCATCGGGTTGCAATGAAATAGAACCCACAATAATATCAATAGAATCAGAAAAAATCATGTGTGTCACCCAATGGTGAAATCAGAACAACTGTAAAAATCAAAACCAGAAAACACAATTCCATACGAGGCAACTTGGCTTTTCCCTGTACGCGGGTTTGTAACTCCCGATCATAGTTTATTACCACAGTCCCTTCCCTTCCTACTCCTTTCTATAGTCTCCAAATAGTAAGTCAAATTAGAAAAGGAAAACCCTCTAATACCACTTTGTAACATCCCGACTCGACTTACCACTCAACCCGGTAGCCGGTCCGGTCGCCACATGGCATCAAGCGCATCTCCCCAAACGCCAGAGGCTGGCGACTAGTAGCGAGGTCCTAGGTGAGTCTATGGGGAGACTATTCCCTCATTACCAAATTATCATAGCGGAAATACAAATATGCGATAGTGGAAGAAGGTAACTAGTAGACAACAAATAGAAAGCAGAAAGAGACAACCAACAAAAGGATCTGATATATATATGATGGTGAAAGTCAATAAAACACAGTACAAGTACACAAGATACCAAAAAGAAACCAAAACGTATCCCCTGTCGCATCATAAGCCTCAGCTTGGTCTTGTGCGCTCCTACTCCGAGCAGCAAATCAAGTACCTGTACAAGGGTCATCTCCCTTCTCATTACCTATATTCATATAATCTTTTTGGGTCCAAAACATGAACCAAATAGGGTGTGAGACTGAATCCCAGTAGGCAACCACCAAAGATCTGTGCTAATCTGTCAGTGAATATATAACAGGTAGTGTTATATGGAAAGAATTAAACAAAGAAAACTAGCAAGACCAACCCAAGCTTGTGCTTTGTCCTGGCGTCGATTCAAGTATCCATTCCATTCACTAATCATTTCATTCAAGTGTTCAACCATTCCTTGAACCTGTTCCTGGAATACTCAATTCAGAAACCAGGCATCGTTCAGGGAGAAAAACCACCTACACCCTACAAGCCCGTTCCGGTGAACCTCTAGGACCCTGGAATCACTCTACGAGCCCGTTCCGGTGAACCTCCTAGGTACCCATCCTCGCTCTAGGTGCGGTATATTCCATCAACTGAGCCCATCCCCAGAATCCTATAAATAAGATCTGGGTATTGCCCATGACATGTTGTGCTCTGTTGAGTCCATCCATGGCATCTCATACTGGATCCATGATTCACTCAGCATTACAGTAACAAGTCTCGTATGATTCCATCCATGGAAAGTCACATTGGTTCCATGGTTCACCCATGACTTTGTTTCACATTTTAAATAGCTCATGAATTTTCATACAAGGGTCAAGGGGCAACACTCCATCCCATACCCAAAACCATTTCAATTACAATTTCATCATATTGAAATTCCATTCATTAAATTCTATTTTTTAACAACCCACAAGGGAACAAAAATGCATGCCTTATAGTAATCTTGGGTCAAAAGTCCATAAAAGATCCATTCAAGGAAACGCACCCAAGGGGTGGTTCCTTTCCAAGTTATACAACCTAACTCAAGCATATACTACCCTATTTAGATTACCTATAACATTCTAGGTAATAACAGGTTTGAAATTCATGTTCAAGAGACACCCCAAAAGTGGGTGTGTGGTACTTCGGCATATATAAACAGCCTGACAATTAGCAAAAATCACAAGACCGCCTACCTTAGGCTCGTACTAGATAGCTCATCCAGTATCATGTTCTGATTCGTCCTAGTTTGGGAGAAATCTGAAGAACAGACGAAGAATGAGAAAATTGGGCATATGAGCCTTAATCCAATCTGTGTTCATTGTAACCAGAAGAATCGAGAAGGATTAAAAAGGAATTAAGGAATTATTGTTGCGGATACAACGAGATGAATGGTGATCGAAATGGAGTTCTGACGGAGAAGCTAGATCCAATTCCCCTTTAGGCTCCTTGAGAGCTCTCCCACTACTGTCCGGTGGAATAGAATAGGTTAGGTTTAGGTTTTATAAGATTTCAAATAATTTAATTAAAAATTAATTAAATTAACAAAACACAGTAGATCGCACGGTTTACTCACACGGCCAAAAAAACCATGTGGAGACCATGCAGACCTCATTGGAAGTCAAGGGGCAGCCACATGGCCACCCCGCATGATTTCCCCAAACCGTGCGCAGGTCGTGCTCTTGCCTCTGCCAAGCCTCCACAAGGCGCACGGTTTTCCAAGCCATGCGCAGGCCATGTGAAAATCGTCTTCCAGGCCATTTTCAGCCTCCAACTTGGTTTCGGGCTCCGAACAAGCCCCAGACACCTCCATAACTCCCTTGTTCAAGTTAGACATCCACAAAATGCCTCAACAGAACAGTTAAACTGAAAAGAAAAGGATTTGTACCTCGTACAAAAACCCAGGTTCTTACAATTGGTACCTAAACCGATTTCATGGTTATAGGATGTGACAAAGGCAAGGGTCCGACTATAGATGCTTTATTTTCAGAACTAGGTTTTAATGTGGGAGTAGAGGACCGATCTTATGCTTATGATACTATTAGAGATATCTTAAGCCTTTTTTATCTTTTTTTATATGATTGTTGCTTAGTATCCCATGTATTTTGTATTTTTTATTGAATCATGACATGATCATATTTTTATATGACTTGAGTTATTTATTGAGTTTCTATTTATGATTATCTATATTGTTAGTCTTGAATTACTACTAATTATCTATTTCCTTTGTTTACCTATTATTTCATATTATTGTGTTCCAAACTAATTATGAGAGTATAGTCTCCTCATTATGACACAGTAGACCCTCACTACTTGTACGCAGCCTTTAGTGTATGGGTAGTCTCATTTGAGGCCATATAGCTATCAGGTTTGGGTCACTTAGTAGTGGATCAAGCTTGGGATGCTACATTTTGAGGTTTCACGGGGTCCTGTTAGCTATCATTTCAGATAGAGATCCTTAGTTTACCTTTAAAATATGGAATTTCTTCCAGGAGGTGATGGATTCACATGTTAGGTTGAGTTCAACCTACCAACCTCAAATGGATGGTCTAATAAAGAGAGTAAACTAGATTATAGAGGATATTCTCCATCCATGTACCCTATAATTTATAAGTTCTTGAGATTGTCACTTATGAATGGTTGAATTTTATTATAAAAATAGTTACTAGTTTTCCATCATAATGTGTCCCTTTGAAGACCTTTATAGACAACCTTAAAGATCAACCCATTTTTTGTCTAAGGTTGGTGAAACTTCTTTGGTTATATTGAGTATCATTCATAATAAAATTTGAAGATCTATAATATTCATCAGTGGTCATTAATGGCTTGAATTAATCAAAAAAATTTATGCAGACTATCAGCATTTAAATTTAGAGTTTTTAGTTGGTGAATAGGTATTCTTAAAGGTTTCACCCTATTTGGCTCACCGAAATCTTGGGAATAAGGGGAAGTTATCTCTAACATATGTGGGTTATTTTAGGATTTTAAATCATATTATAGAGGTGGAATGTTTATTGGAATTAAATATTTATATAACTATGATTTATGGTGTGTTTAATGTATTTAAACTCAAGAAGTAACATCCTGGACCTTCTTGCATTATGAATTGGGAGGAACTAGATTTGGATTCAGATGTGTCCATAATTGAGCATATGGTTCTTATAGTTGATTCCTAGGAAAATATCCTATGTTGAAGATATATTCTATTATTTTTAGTGTTATGTAATCATGTGAAATATTCTCATGGAATATGGGAGTGATAATCATTTGTTAGAGAGTGGTGGCGTCACCTATTTTTTGACCAACCTTCCTTTTCTTCTCTTTATAACGATATAAAGCCATATAGTGTGAAGATTTTTACATCTCAGTTTTTATTTCAGGTATGAAAAGTCCTTTTATTTATTTATTTTCTTTCATATGATTGATATTTTCTAGATTTTAAGAATTTTTTATCTTTAAAATAGTTACAAAACTATTTATACAGGAGTTTGTGATGTGAATAATGGATTCCTTCCATGAATGGTTTTGAATTCTCAAGGTAGAGAGACCAGAGATATATAAACTTGGTTCACATAATGAACCACTTTTCATTCCATAAACCAAGTCAATAAGTAAGGATTCACATCACAAATCCACGATTCATGTAATGAACTTATCGATCCATATTTTTAAATATGGGTTTTTCTAATTTTTCATTGGTGTTATTTATCTATTTTTTTCACCACCTTTTTGAGAATCTAAAACCTTTCAGCACCTCTCTTGTATAGAATCTATTAAACCTTAAATCTAGGTATGATTTTAGTGGGTATTCACCCTATATCTTCTAGTTTCTTCATATTTAGTAGTTTCACCCATATTCCATTGATATTTTCTCCCATATCTTATGTTTTTTGTACACCGTAAGGCTATATAATCCTAGGGTGTGTCATATCTAGAATTTATTAATGAGGATTTTTTATTTAGGGCTTGATCTTTCATCCTTGGAGTCTATTATCCCTTAATTTGCGAAAACCTTTTGGTTTTTGGTTATTCTAAGTGTTTGAGGTATGAGATTTCATAAGAAGGTTCTTACATATGAATCTTTCTTACTTTATTTATTATTTTCCAAATTTGTTTTAAATTGTGTAAAGGAATGGTTTTTATTTCATAAAAATATAAATAGGAAAATAAATTGATACTAAAAATTATTTGACAGGAATGTTTATGCCTGGTTTTGGGGGTTTTTATTACATTTATAAAGATGTATTATTTATAGGTAAAATTCCACTTATGAAATTTTTTGAATTTTGAAAATGGTAATATTCTATGGGAGCTTGATTATGAGGTGGGTAGTCTTGGAAAAGCATGGTAAGGAAGTATTAGCTCTACCAGGAATTATAATTATGTTGAAACTTCTACAAAAAATTGGTTTAGTAGGGAGACACATGATGGTGATCTCTAATGAGTGCATACCGATTTGTTTTATTTACCTTGGAAACTTGAGGTATGAGGTTCCAAGATAAATATAGCCTAATTTACCTTAGGAATTTTTATCATGGTGATAAAATGTTTTTAAAAGGTTTTATTTTTATAAATGGTTATTGATTCACGTTTTTGAAATTATTTATAGATATATTCTTCGCAAACTTTTATGGAATGGTATATTTCCTTATTTTTATTTAACCTATAAAAATATTTTCTTTATTAATTTATTTTAAAACTATTAAAAATTGATTATTTTTACTATATTATACAATATTGTGAATGTTTTATCTCTTTATATTGATCATTTTCATCCTTGTATCATTGAATACCACTTTGATTCTTCTCTTCTATTTTATAATCTATATGATAAATCCATCATTGAAGAACACATCACTTTTGATTAACTGAATCATAACAGTATCTTCCTCCCCTTATTTTATCAAATAATATAGTGAAAATTTCATGTCACTTTCTTAATAATGAAATTTGAATCTTATCAAACCGATTGATCTTAAATATTATTTATCATGTATTCGATCAACCTACTATGTGATCCCATGATCACTTGACCTGCCATGTGTGCTCATAGTCGATTACCTTATTCATTTGGTAGATTAACAATTTTTCTTGTGGTGGGTCTACATTTTCTCATGTGGTAGGTACACACTTACTAATTCTATATCTTTATTAACCTAACATGCATGATCATTGCTTTTTTACCCTATTGATCCAAATTTATTCATGTGGTAGGTCTATATTTGTTCATGTGGTATCTCAGTAGTACTTTATAAGGTAAGTCCATATTTCTTCATGTGATCACTTGTTCATGGTATCTTTACCTACCATGTGACTCACAATCACTTCACCTACCATGTGAAGCTCACAGTTGCTTCACCTTCCATGTGACGATCATGGTAAGTCATCTCCTTCAGGTGGTTAGTTGAACATTCTTGTTGTAAGTCATATATATTTGCTAAAAATTCATCCTAATCCTTATATTTTATTGGATTAAAGGTTATTTCATAATTTTTTCATGTGTTATGTGTGTATAGTTTATCTATTATTTAATCTAATATAAAAAAATTATGAAGATGGTGTGACTTTTGATCAAATAATGAAGATTTATTTGACTGGAAAGCTGGTGTTATATACATATCATTAAATGTGGAACAATAGTATATGCATCTTTTTGATCCAACATAAAATCTTATCTCAGTATACTACCACTTAATAATACTTTCCACATCCTATTACTAATATAACAAGTAGGTGGGGTATCATTGGTCTCCCAATAACCTCACATGATAACCCACACTAGAGAGGCTAACCACTAAACAAGTTAGTCTACCACTACACATCCCTACATGTACTCTAGTTGACCTACATGCAAGTTTTTCCTATCTACATATCTTATCCTAGAATAGATCCACCTATATGGGTAGGATAGGCTTCCCTTTTTAAGTCTTGGCTATCTTGGGTGTAGAACTTTCTTTGGTCTAGTAAAAAAATCTAAGTCCATTAAATATTTTCTTTATGAATAATGCTTAATCCAGCAATTCCAAAACACTAAATCTTTAAATAAAAAATTTTCAACAACAATAAATATATATCTAGAGTTCGTTATTAAAAGGAATTAACTCCATTTTTAATAATAATATGAAAATAAACCTTAAATACCACATCTAAGATGTATCTTCTAATCTCAATTCACTTAGTATAATGATAACCAATTCATTAAAACTTATTAACATCCTCTAATCTATTCTTCTTAACATCCTCCATATAAATATTCTTTTGATAAAAAATAGAACTAATATAAAGTAGTATAAAAAAATCCCCCTTTGTATTTGGTTGGAAATACCTTCAAAGTGATATGTCCATATGTTCTCTATTACATCTCACCCTCTTTCTCATCAAACATTCATTTCAATTTCTCTTCCCCGTATTGAAAATAAATATAGAGTTCTTCGGAAAAATTTATCAACTAAAACATAAGAAATTTACCATCAATAATCTCACTCTTAGTCTATATGATCAATTCCTAATGTATATAATAAGAGGATTTTATTTGTATGTCAAGTTTTTTTATTAAAAATAGAATTTGATACAAAATGAGACAACTCACAAAATGACTTCAAGGTAAAAATATTTCTAATTTTTTAAAAATGAATAATACTAATTAAGATAAAAATTTCTCATGAAATATGTTAACTTGAATTTAAATATTTCTTAAACTCACTTTAACACAAAGGATAAAATAATTAAAATATAATTAACAGAATTTAAGATATCTCTAAAACGTCATAACAATCTTTCCACTTTATGTCATTGATTAAAAATAATATCTCCCAATTAATTTTAACAATTGATTCATGTTACTAAGTGTAATTGAATTAAAAAACATGAATTGTTAATTTAACCTCTTAAAGAACATTTCAGAATACTAATATTTGTATGAAATGATAATTTTGGTAGAATCTTCATAATTCTTGAGTTGTCTCCCCCTCAAGGAGACAGTTATTATGATATTGATAATGGTGTATCTATTCTAAAGATGAATTACATGATATTTAATATTGATAATACAACAAAATATATCTTCTTTAAATGAAATTCCAACTTTAATGCATTCCATATCTTCATCAAGGATGGTCTTCTTACATATAATTTAGAATTTCTGATACAGGATCAATATTAGATGGTAAATTCTTTATCTAGTATTTTTATAATTGAAATCCATAAATCCTACTCAAGTTCTCTCCCTAATACCATGATTAACCATCAATTACCTATATTTCAATTAAAAATAAGAGATATAATTGTTTAAGGGGAAAAGTTGTATCTTCCTGCTCTTCAATGTGAACAACAATTCTTTGAGGTTTTTCTCAATCAAGTTTATCCACTCTTCATTAATGATGAAGTATTGATTCTTTTAAGGAATTATTCTTATAATGTAAAAATAGTAGAATAAATTTTTTTAGAATGTAAAATATTAATAAATTTCCTACATATAACTTATTTTAAACAAGGTTTTTCATCTCTTGAAAATATCTCATGAAATTGTACTTCTTTATCTAAATATTTTATTCTCCTTTGGAACAATATTGTTCATCTTCCAAATTTATTTCCTTATAAAATTATGCTATCAAAATTACTAAAATGTTTTTCGGGTAATTGGAAACCATCCTATAGTATCCACATGGAATCTTTTGAGTATATTTCATCTTATCTGTTATTTTAGATAGTTTTCTTTTCTTGAAATTATAAGGTTTATTACCTAAAGATTTATCATTTATCTATTTAGAAACCTAATGGTAGAATTATAATTTGAATTTTCATCATTATTTTCTCTCATTCCCAATGATGATTCTTATTTATTCACCAACTTATGTGGTCTTCTTTTCTCATCTTATTTTGATACATACTTAAATGAGCATGCACTATTTCTGTGAGGAAAAGCATTTCTGAAATTACATAAATCTTCAGGTTCTTTGATTCTATTTTAACCTAACTACTTTTTCTTTATCAATGTATGTTGATTCTTATTAGGATTTCTCCCATTTGAAATTGGTTTTCTTTGTGATTTTTATTTGTATCATTATACCAAAAATCCATTTCACAATGCCCAAATCTATTATAACACTAACATAGTCCCACAAAAACTTGATAGTTTTTTCAAACATGCTTGATGTCAAGATTTTACAACATGTTTTTCTTGGGATTCTCCAACTATTGTTTTGGTTGTTCTTGAGGAACCATCATTCATAATTATTCTTCTATTCACTGAATACATTGTGGTAAAATTTTTATCACTTTTATTCTTTTTTGAGACTTCTTTAGAATGATCATTTGATGATATACTGAACTTATTACTAATAAATAAAGTTATTTTAACAAAATAATCATCCGTTGAAAATTTTATGTTAAAAACTCCTAATTCATTAATTCTATATAAAGATATAACTTGAGATTTTTTGAAATTTTATAATTTAACCTCAAGCATAATATTATTTATATTGGGAATAATCCTTTCATCCACAGTCATTATTGTCATGTATTCACCTTCCTTTATAATCCATTCAATTTATTCATCATGAACTTCGATACTTCCTTGTATCATTGTTTTAACCTCCATGATTTTATTGGTTTTAATATCATAAATTTCATTCTTGACATCAATGATATTTTTTATATTTTATTATGATGTGTTAATATTCTTATAAAATTCCTCAGTGGATTCATCCTTCTCATGGATTTTATTGAGACACTACTCTTTAAACTTGGATCATATCAATTTAACATCCTTATTTATATTTTCTTCCACTTTAACATTTTTAGAAATATTTATTAAATATAAATTCTTTTCTTTAAAATCTTTCTCTATATTCTCTTACTATTCTTCAAGATGGGTGATCTCATCCTATATGCATTAACGGATTCAAAAACTTATAGAAACTACTATTTTGGGTAAGATATGCATCATATACTTTAATGTATTAACAGAAATATATGTATCAATATGATCACTTCCACTTGGTTCTTCTTCATGTGGATAGTTTTCATAATAACTTGTATAAATATCATGATCACTCATATTACGCCCATAAAGTTTTGAGAGTTAGGGCTCCAAGTTGATGATATGATAAAAAATGGTTTCATATGACCTAGTGTGTCCCCTTGGGGTTCTTTAGTGTTGTTTTCTAAGATTGGGGATGGTAGACTGAGCCTTTGAAAAGTCAACCAAAGGATGAATCATGTAATAGGAAACTAATTTTACCATTTTATGAGGATATATGATATGTTAAATCAGTTAAAGGGATTCATCTAGTTTTTAAAGATCAATATGTGGTCTAGATTTAATTATATTAGGATAAAAGATGAGGATATCTTAAATACAACCTTTAAATGAAGTTATGTGAACTTTAAGTTCAAGTTCATACCATTAATCATCACAAACACACCAACTTTGTTCATTGGGATCATAAACTTCATGTTTCGTGATTTCTAAGACTAGTTCACAGTTGGGTTCATCAATGATATCCTTATTCACTCTAGATTAGAAGAGGAGCATGTCGAGCATATCATAGTAGTATTAAAGGTTCTTTGACACCACTAACTATATGGAAATCTATCCAAGTGCATTTTTTTTATGTGAGAAGCGCATTTCTTTGGGCATTTGATGTCCCAAAAGGGTGTGTTCATAGACTCAAAAAAGATATATGTAGTTTTTTCTTATGTGTAACTCAAGAACATATCATAGGTTTGTATCTTACATGGTATTTTAGGCTATTAACAAAGATTTTTGTTCGATTTATCTTGAATTGTATCCCAAAAAAGAAAATTGACTCAGAAAGATCAGTATTTCAACTAAATTGAACATTGTCAATAATCTTTTGATTACTTATAGGATAAGTTGATCAGTGCCCTAGTTATTTAGTTTCTAGAATAAGGGTTAATATTTGAGGTATTTTATGATTATTCCATGCTAGGTTTTGTATGTGTCTTGATTCATAAAAAGTATGTTATTTATTATGGGTTTAGGTAGTTACATCCCAAAAAGTGTAACTATGACACCCATTATTTAAATTTGGTACTAGTATTGTTTTCTTTGAAGTTATAGTGACATTACCTCATCAATGAGCACTTTTTAGTCTTCATGGGTCACAATATTCTATGGTATAACTTATATTAGTAAAATTATAATCTAAGTCAATAAATTTAGATTTATTTTCCCTAGTATTGTGATTTTGATATCTCTTATACCCTAGGGAAAGGAAATCTTGCAGATCCTGCATTGAGGAGGAAGTTGTGTGGGGATGTCATTCGGGAATCTGGTGATGATTGGAAAGGGATATAAGAGATTACAATAACACATATAAACATAAGGTATTTAATTGGTAGTTGTTTTCTTAATCATATGAACATGGAATCATTATTAATGAGGATGTTTGAGGATCCTTATTGGAGAGACATATATGTTGAGGTGATGCGAGACCATTCCGACCATGGTTATTCTCTATAGGGGTGGTCGGAGGATGGTTAAAATCAATTTATTTTTTAGGGGATGTTGTTAATTTTTTTGGAAATGAAAAATTGAGTCTCCTAATAGTTTCATAGATCAACCTTAGTCACGAATTTTACCATGTACATGATGTATTATGCCTTTGGAATGTAGTTTTGGTCGCTTGGTATAAATTAGGATGTGGTGTAGTTCATGGAACGATGCCTAGTTTTTTCAATAGGTTAAGTATAAGCATCATGTTCCTAGATTTTTTTTGTAACTATTTTATTTCCCATTTTCGAAGTGAAAAATCATTTTAATAGATTTTGATACCTGGTTGCATCAGGCCTAGAGAGGTATTGATGCTATTTGGGTGATCATGGATCAGTTGATGATGGTAAACCATTTCTTAAAGATCTATGAGTCAAGTGTTATGGATTCTCTTGTGAGGTTGTATGTGCATAATGTTGTGTAGATTTACAAGGTGTTAAGGTCCGTCATTTTTTATTGGGATCCCCATATTATCTCATAATTTGGGAGAGGATTGAAACATTCTTTGGGATCTCTGTTGTACCTTATCACTAATTTCTACTCCTATATAGATGAGTAGACAGAATAGATAATCCATACACTAGAGGATATGTTTCAGTCATGCGTTATGTATTTTGATGGATTATGGGTGAAGTACTTGTGATTGTTTAATTTTACCTATAATAATAGGTGTCACTAATCTATTATAATTGATATATTTGAGGTTTTTTATGGATAAATATATCATTCTATGTTTTTCCAAGAGGAGATTAGGGATTCATTAATCCTTGGTCCATATATGGCGAAGATCATGATAGAAAATATTAAGATGGTTCGAGATAAAATTAAGGCAGCGAAGGACCATCACAATGCCTATACTGATTGTAAGTGGAGGACCTTGGAGTTTGAGGTTATAGACTATGTTTTCTTTGTGTTTTCCCCTCATCATGTTCAGTAGAGGTTTGATTGGGGGAGTAATCTTTATCCCAGTTTCATTGGATTTTCTAGGTGTCAGAGGGCGTTGGTGAGGTGGAATATTGATTATCACTCCCATTATGGCTATGCAGGATCCATGATATCTTCCATGTGTCTCAACTACATTGGTATCTTTATAATAACTCCTATATAATTGATTATAGTTATTTATATATTGAGGATGACACAACATTCATGGAGTGACCAATTGAGGTTCAGGACCATCAAGATAAAGTGTTTTGTGGGAAATGTATCCCTTCGGTTCGTGAGTTTTGGATTCATGGTGTCTTGGAGGTGAGAACCTAGGAATATGAGACACATATAAGTTCTCAATATCCTGAGTTGTTTTGAGTTCAATTTTTTTTTCTTGGGTTATGTAACACTTAGTTTGTTGCTGGTTTAAGAAATGTTCCTTCATTTTCCTCTTGTTTGTCATACTTGGTCGGAGGTTGCATTTGGGTCATAACAAAATCCCTGAGAGGTATCTCATGGTTTTTGGGAACCTAACCTTTCCCTATACCTTTTTAGTCTTTTACTTCTCAAGTATGAGAATTTTTTTAGAGGTATCTGATGTGAGGTAATATATTTTTAAAACCCTCCCGTTTATGATTTTCTAGGTCCTGATGGTTCTGAGAGGTAGTTTGGAGTTATTATTGAGGATAGAGGAGAGTTTTGGTCTTTTTGAAAGTCATCATTCCATGTTTGGGGTTGTGGGGATGTTAATTTTGAAGTTATATTGGATTATTTACTGTGGGGTAGGTCGTTTTAGTCTTGTGAATTTAGAGGTTGGTTATGGAGATGGTTGTTCGATGGTGGGATACAACGCAGTGAGAGAAATGGAATGGATGGACGTTTCAAAGGGTGTTTGGTGTGGGGTTTCCACCTATAAGAAATGGGGGTGGGGAGAACTCCATGTGGATAACATTATATTGTTAATGGTTCTTAGAAGTATAGATTGTGAGAAATATTTACGAACGTGATCACCACACCGTAGTTCTGGGTGTGGTGAGGATAAAATAGCCAATCTCTTGGCTCTATGCCATAGTGACTAGTCATGGAGGGTATATGGGGATGAAATAACCTAGACCACAGTATGTATGAGGTTGTGGTGATGGTTAAAATGATTTTTAAAACATGTGAGAATCATGGGTTGAAAACATGAATTTCATATTTGCACTTTTCCATCCTCACCATGAGTGTTTTGAGGACCCCCATAATGAGGTGAAGGATTATAAAGAATCCTCTATAAAAAGAGGAATCCTAACTTACTTGGTATTATTTAATTCTTCCCTTGAAACAAATTTTATGCCTTTACCTATCATCACTCTCTATCCAAACCTCTTGGGCATCTAAACATATAAGGAACTATCCTTTAACATTAAATAATCTTGAGTTTTAAGTCAAGAAATAATTATCTTACATTTGAAAATATTTTTATGTTTAGAGTTTTGGAAAATTATTACAAACTATTATATAGTAAATTCATACATTAAATTTTGAAACTTATACATAGTATTCATTTCTTATGTAAAAAAATTCTTTAAAATAAAACTGGATTTATTTTCATGAAAAATATCCACAACATTCATCTTTGATTATTAATTTCTCTTATACATCATTATACCCTATGAAAAAAACATTTTGAGGCTTGGTATGAGCACAAAAATCATAATAAGTGACATAAAAAGGAATTAATGAAACCATTATTCCATGAATACATATAAACACCTGAAGTTATTTTCACAAAGATATACTTCACACCCTTAAAAGTAATATATACATTCTTTAATAACTTACATTGTGAAAACATGGTATTCCCATAAAACATAGAAGAATAAAAAAATATATAGGTAACTTGAGGCGTAATTTTCTTATCATACTTACTTATGATGTAACACTCATGGATAACATATGATTTTAACCATAAAAAATACCATAAAAACCCATCATGATTATACTTGGATGTAACCATCACATTTACACTTGAAATAACCATCATAGTAAACTTCCAACATACCCAATGAATTGGAGTTATATCACAAACCCATCTATATTTGGTTTATAATTGAACCACCCTTCATCATAAAAAATTCCCAAGAATAAGAACATAATCATTAAACATGAATACCTTCATCATAAAAAAATTCCTTGAAAAAAATCACTGATTTTTAAAGAATATTGTGCACATACAAATGAATATATTTTATTAAAAAATAACCATGTAATCTTTTAATAGAGGCTTAGAAGCATTAATTATTCATGAAATTAGGAAAATCCACTTGTGCCGTATAATTTTAAAAAACATTTCTTTTTAATTTTTTAAAAAGAGGCATTAAAATATGATTTTTAAAGGAAATTATCTTATAAATATCATATCATTTAAGTGAAAAATAATCAATTTATTTTATTATGTTTATTAGAAGTAAATATACATAAAAATTATAAATAAAAAATAACATAATAAAAAAACATAATTTTTTACACTTTCTCCAGGGCACACCCACCATGTTTATTTGACATGATGTTGGAATCGCATTATTTCCCCACATTCTTGTATTCCTACTTTCCAAAGGTGGGTTCCATTAATTGCTTTCAATAGCAATGTTTGGTCCTTGATCGAAACAGGATGATGGGATGTTAGTTCCTCCTTTCATGGATTTGTCCTTGGAACTCGTAATATAGTTCAAGTCTCCCTCATATATTATGATGTGTTCAAGAAACTCATTATTACTGACATATATTCATGGATGTTGGTTAATTATGCCACTTTTGTCTGGAAATTCAAAGGGTTCTTAATAAGGGAGTAACCTTCAGTCAGGATAGTAGTCACATTGCGCATTGTTGGCATGTATGGATACTAGTTAAATTGGTCACTTATATTCTTCTTTATAAGAGGGATTCTCATGGAGGCATCTCGGGCATGGAACACAAATAATCACATGTCTCTTACAGGATATCTGATGCTAAAGGCATATCTTCCCAGGCTTTAACCTCAGGAATCCCATGTTTATAATGAGGTAGAATTACATGTTAGTCCATGAGTTTAAGATCTTGTGGAGATGGAGTAATATTGATCAAAACTCCCCATTGAGTCTGATCGAGGAGATATGTCCCTAGGATGATATTTATATTTATATTACAATATATTATCCATTTATAATTAATTACTACCCATATATTAATTATTTACAGTTAAAATTGATATTCAAGTGTAAACTGTTTTCTTTCCCTTAGATGCTCTAGTTTGGAGGTTCCATTCCATGGGCTCATCATCTAGAGAATATTAATGATATATTAATAACATTTTTTATATATTAATGGAGTCTCATAGTCATTTCATGGAACTTATGGATACATTTCTTATGAAATTATTAAAAATTCATTTTTGATGATTTTCTAATTAACAAAATAATTGCATTTATTGGTAAATATAATTCTAAATATTACCATTATATAATAATAAAAACAAATTGAATTAATAATTATTACATCCTATTACATGTATTTTTGTTTTTTTAATCATTAATAAGATAAATATTATAATAATGTTAATTTTTTGGTAAGACTAACCAAAAAAAGAGAAAATTATAATAAACGAATGAGTAAGAACATGATATTATATAGTAAAAATATAAATGTTATAGTAGATTAATGGTTTGATTTTTTTAAACAGATAAATTAGATTCAAGAAGAAGTGGATGAAGATATTATATAATAAGAATAAAGAAGAATATATTCCTTTTGTAGAGAGATTGGATTTTCCCTTGAAGGAACTCTTATAAATGGGAGTTTTATGACTTATTCTTGGGGATCAAAGATCAAGAATATGGGAGAGTCTTGTTATGGAAGGAAATACATTGATCATATGTGAGAGTTAGAATTTTTGGTGTGGCTTTGAATGGGTGGAGGAGGGATCCTTTTATAAGTTATATGAGTGAAATTTTTATCATATTAATTTTTTAATATAAAAAGGTGGATTTATAATCATTGAAAACAGATCCAAATTAGTCAAATATCAAAGATAAGTTTCATGAGGTCTATAATCAACTAATAAAATCAACTATTGATTCTTTTTTGATATTTGTGGACGTATCTCTTAATTTAACTACTTATTAATCATTTTAAACATTATTATGTTGATAATGAATATGAACTCCATTTTTCAATTTTAATTTACAATAGTTGTTAAAAGATAATTTTTATTAAATAATGCTTAAGGTAATAATTTTTTTAAAGAAAAATTCCCATTTCAAGCATAAAATTGAATTTACACCAAAATATGGTATAGTATCAATTATCATGTTATTTATTAGTTTATGATTAAAATAATAATAGTATTAATACTTTCAAAGAAATAAAAATATCACTGGGGTATTTTAAATACATAGTTAAAGTAAAAGGATGAAAACTAATTTTTTATTAGAATAAAATATCATTTAGGTTATAAAATGTAAAACATAGGTTTCAAAATTAAAAATAATATTTTTTAAATGATTTATTTTAATCCTTAAATAATAATTTATTCAAGATAATGGTTTTATAAATTTTTAATTCATTCTTATATTATGATGATATCATAAAAGATTCAGTATTTGTAAAAATGGTATTTTTCACTATTAATCTAAAAACAATCATTTCAGAAAAATATGAAAAATTTAGCCTTATTTACTTTAAAATTATGGATTTAAAATTGAATTTCATTTTATCAAATTAATATTATAAAATTTTTTAAATTTATATTTTAAATTAAAATATAAAATATAAATGGAAATCTCTTATATAAAAAACAAATATTTAAACTTTAAGCATTTTTAGTCCCATTTAATATCAGATACCAATTAAACTAGATTTCAAATATATTTTTTAAATTTATATATTTTATTTTAATAATCCTTTAAAAATAGTCAATTTAGTTTAAGATAAATACGCAACACTTTAAAAATAGTTCTTTGAAAATATTAATTTTTAACGTTAAATATTTTTAATCACATTCCACTAAACTAAATTATTTATCTTATAAATATTAAATTTTATAAATTAATTCCTATTAAAATACATAAATATTTTAATAATAATAATAATATGTAAGGAATTTAAATATATGATTGTATAATGAATCATTTCACTAAATGTTTTATTTAACTGAGGTTTTATTCTTATTGGTATTTAATTAGTATTGTTTCATATAAAATTATCATAATGTATTAATATATATCTTACATTTTAATAAGGTATATTTTGGTTCGTTTTAATTAAATATTTCATGGGATAAAAGTTTAACAATAAAATATTTATTTAACATAAAACACATACAACAATCTTTGGGTGTTAGAAAGACAATGTCTTTGTTATCTTTTGTGAAAAATATTGAGTAATACTGGGGTGTGTAAAAAATACTATTTTTTAATATATTAGCTTAAGTATTGAGGTAATTGAGACCATATAAAATAATTATCCTATGAATTACCATGAATTAGTGGTATAGTAACACACTTTGAAACATTGGATGCAATATCTCATTGAAGAGAAATTCATGGGTCATGAAAACCATAAAAGACTACATTTTTATCTTGATTGAATTTGAACTTATTTCAATGATGAAGGGTTAAAAAATTTAAAAAAAAATTATTTTGTATTGGAATATATTCAATGAAATGGTAATTCATTGGTTTATGAATTTAGTCTTAAGTTTTAAGAGTAAATAGTTTAAGAATCAAAAGATAAATGGAAGTTGATGAGTATATTGTCATGTTTGTATTATGAGGTACAATAATAAAGGGGTTATATTATGTTTTATGGGATAAATTACACCCCTATACCAGTAGACTATATAAAATAAGGTTATTTATAATATTTCATATGTAATGGGATGAGATAATTTGTAACGAACAAGCCTGGGTCGATAAACACATCACCTAAGATGACCAACCATAAGGTGAGTATTATAAAAGCAACTAAATAGGTCCCACGAACAACCTTTAAGGGATAAACAAATAGAGTACAATGCAGAAGAAAAATTACACATCCAAGAGACATAAAAACCCATGATCAAAGTGTAAACCTAAAAATAAAACTAGATAAGACAAAAGTTGTGTCTCCATGTGACCATATGTCACCACCAAACCATATTCACAAAGAAGGTGAAAACAACCAAGATAAGTCATGAAAATACAAGATGAAATTCCATGTACCTGAGTCCTAAAAATCTAAATCTACAAACACCCAAAGTTAAAAAAATAAGGGTTTAATCACAAATTCCAATATAGTTTCACCAAGGAAATTATAAAATGTATAACACTATTAAATTATTAATTTTAGATTTAAAACAAAACCTCTTAAGAAATACATTCTAAAAGAGAAAACTTTTTCATCGTCATTTTATTTTCATGACAACATTTCATATTCACATAAATAAGTAATATGATAATTTCATGTAAGATAACATGAAAGAATAAGTAAAACCATCCGTAGTTACACTATAAGATAAATATGTGAGCAACCATAGATGAAACAATACCATCATGTGTAAAACCAAGAACAAATTTTGATATAGAATAATGGAATACATACTCATACACATAAAGGGACACTAAGATAGGAATAACATGAATCCCAAAAATATCAAGTCTTGTCATAGTCAGTCAATATCAATAAATGAACCCCTAGTGGTGACACACACAAATGTTATGATGATATATGTCCATTTACCAAAGAAAAAAAGAATCCTAATGTGTTATTTCTACCAAAAAAAATTTAAAATACATTCTCTTAATTTATAAAACATTTTCATAGTGAATCATCACCTCTTCCATAATTAAAAATCATTTTCTAAGTGAAATCACCCATGGAGGCATTTCATCGAGCACATAGTGTGGTTAAATATGTTTTTAAATAAAACCCTTTTAAAAACCCCTTTCAAATCCATAAAGCAATAAATTGATAAAGTTCATAAAAAAACAGAGGAATCATACAATAACAATGAGTAACTCATAGGTTAAAACCAATTTATAGAGACATCCACCTCAAGAAAAGAGGAAAACTAGTCACCATTAAGAACAAAGATTAAAAACATTTAGATTGGGTCCTCATAATTCTAGATCCTTATGAAAGATTAACAAATCTATAGAAAAAAACCTTATATCTCGAAACCATATCCTAACCGGGTTGAGAAGATACAAGTGGAGAAGATATCAAACTAGTATTTAAGAAGTGGATATAAAAATTGATAAAAAATCGAACATACTCTGAAGATATACATGAAGAAAGAATTAAAATTACCATTCAATAAAGGGTATAATAATCTAGATAAATGAAGAAAGTTTATTTTGAGCCTAATGATTATTATGAGGTGATTATATATAAAAATGATTATGGTAAAAGAGGTAAATTACAACTTTTTAAAGGTTTTTATTACGGTGAATTGTTAAGCTGCACAGTTTTTCAAACTATTTGTCAACTATGTGTGTCCTCTTACATTTGAAAAATGAGGCACATATTTACCTTAGATTAGATGCATGGTTTGGTCCAACCCTTCTCAATTCTTGTGACACGTTTATCCAATTAGTCAAACACCCACACAGTTTCCTTGGAAAGTTGCATGTTTTATCTAATCATTGTCAAACCAAGAAAAAATCCACTGGAGTCTTACACTATCATACCACACGGTCACCACATGGTTAGTACTAATCATGTTCCTAAATTTTTCCCTTGGACTATTTTATCCAAAAATAAAAATTTTCAACCCCTAACTCCTGGAAAACTCTAGAATGACCCAAAAGCTAAACCAAGATCAAACTAAGGTGTATATGTGACATGGATGGTGTTACAATTCTCCCAACCATAAAAGTATTATATCCCCAGAAAGTGATCAATATCCTAAAACCATAAGAATATAAGTCCACTAATTTCTCATAAATATTTCCCACAACCTTGTCTCGTGGATATCCATCCACACAACCATAGTACATGAACCAAGGGAATTATCTTACTGCGTAGTAACTTATCCTGGTAACCCATTATCTAAAATGGTCTATTGAGGTGTTGGGATCAAGATCTAAATTCTCTCATTCAATCATATGGTAAGGGTTTGGTTGGTAAATCATTATATAGGAAACATGAAACTCATTGTGAATATATTTCAAGTGATATGATAATTCCGTTTGATAAGGCAATTTTGAAGGCATAGGAAATTTTAAAGGCATTTGATGTTCTCAAAGGGTCCAAAAAACCTTAGTGCCAACTTACCATTCATACCCAACCGATGATGTCCCAATTGAGGTGAAACATTTAAAAATATGTAATCACCTAACTCAAACTCTTGTGGATGATTATGATGGTATGTAAATTATTTTTGATGATTTTGAGTAGTTACTAGCTTTTTACAAATTAGATTCACTTTTTCTATAATTTCTTGAACAAAGCTCGGTCCAAGAAAGGATTGGTCACCCAAATCTTCCCTAACATAAGAGTGATATACATGGACACCAATATAATGCTTCAAAGGTTTCCATTTTAATTAAATTATGATAAATATTATTATAGTAAAATTAAATCATAGGTATATTATTTTCCCATTAACCACTAAAATCAAGCACATACACCTGCAGCATATCCTCAAGGATCTAAATTGCTCGTTTAATATTCTTATCCATCAAATAATGATATTCCTCAATCAATTTCAACTAGGAACCCATAACCTCTTGAAAACCATTCCAAATTCAATATTTAAACCACAATTCCCTATCAGAAACAACTGTAGAAGGAACCACATGAATCCTCATAACCATTCAATCGTACAAGTGGTTGAGATACTCCACATTCATAATATCTTTGATAGGGAGGAAATTAGAAGATTTATTAAGTTGATCAATGATCACCCAAATACTATATTTCCCACAAAGATTTTATGGTAAATAAATGATGAAGTCCATGGAAATATAATTCTACTTCCATAGAGAAATGGGTAAAGTTTGAAAAAAGACATCATGTCTCTCGTGCTCCACTTTAATTCTCTCACAAGGAAGTCACTGGGATTAAAAGTCTAAAATTGATCACCTCATCACGATCCACCAATATATATTTCTTATATCATGACATTTCTTGGTATTACAATATTTTATAGGCCAACAAGCCAGTGTCCACTAACCATTAATTCCTACATTAGAGACATGGGAGTGAGAAACCTACCTCTAAAACACAAATCACCAATGGGAGACTGAGACCAATAACCTAAGGTGGCCCCACCATTTAATATTTTACTAAAACACTAGAAATCAGTTTATGATGCATGTTCAATCCAAAAAAATTCATCAAATGATGAGTCATCCTTCACTGAGGCTAAAAAACCTTTCCAACTACCTCTTCTATTCCCAATATCATCTTTGCAATCAAATTCATCAGATACCACTCCCCCACCTATTCTTTCAAGGACTTAATTGGTACTTTCCTACTCAACACATTAACGATTGTGTTACCTTTCCTAGGAGTATAAGAAATATCAAAATTGAAAGTATGGAAATACACAACCCATTATCATTATTACAAGTTCAGATACCTCTAAGTAAAAATATAATTCATGAAATTATGATCAATATACCTAGTAAATTTTTCCTTAAAGAGGTAATGGCATAAATTTTTCAGAGCATGCATAAAGGATACCAACTTAAGGTCATGGGTAGGGTATTTCTTCTTATGAGGGAATAGTTGGCGAGAGCCATAGGCCACTACCTTCTTTCCTTGCATTAAGACACACCCTAATATCATAACTTAATATTTTTAATAAACATCATAACCCAAAATAGGTTCTGAAAGAATTAGAATTGAAGATGAATTCAACTTATTATTCAGTTACTCAAAATATCATTGGTATTTTTTATCCCACTTAACATGACATCCTTGTGGGTTAAATCCATAATTAGAGATGAAATATTGAGGAATTTAAAACAAATATTGTAATAACAAGATAATCCCAAGAATCACTAAATATTGGGAAAAGAATCGGGTTACTCTTATGAAATTAACACCTAAATCTTGTCAGGTTCCACTGATATTACTCTATTAGATATAAAATGCACCATAAAATTCACTTATTGGATTTAAAATTCACATTTATAATTCTTAAAATAGAGAATATATTCCTTCAATGTCTAAGGATTATATCCAAATGATCCTTTTTCTCCACCTCATACTTAAAGTACACCAAAATATCATCCAAAAACATTATTATGAAAGAGTCCAAAAACTATTTGAAGATCTCATAATTTTCATAAATACCGAAGAAGATTACTGAGACCAAGTGGAATAAAAAACTCATAATTCCCATATTGGATCCAAAAAAATGTATTAGGTATATATTTTTCCTAGACTCTCAAATGATAGTATCACAACCAAGGGTCAGTTTTAGAGAACCAATAATCCCCTATGAGTTGATCAAAAATATCATTAATTCTTAGAAAGGGATACATTTTCTTAACATTTGCCTAATTAAGATTATGATAATCAAAATAATGTCAGATTATTCTATCTGCCTTCCTGGGAAATAGAATAGGTGAATTCCATAGTGACACACTGGGAAGAATTAATCCCTTGGTATCAAGATTCGTGATCTGATCTTTAAGTTCATTTAATTTAGTAGGTTATATTTGATAAGATGTTATAAAAATGGTAATTTTACCTAGGAGTAGGTCAATAGTTAACTCAACCTATCTCTACAGTGGTAACATAGAAAAATAATCAAGAAATACCTTAGGGTATATATTCAGCACTTCAATAAATGGGTTGATCAGATGAAAAATATTGGCATCTAGGAACATCTCTAACAATTGACATGATATCATTCTAGCATATGGAACAACAGACCCCACACTCCCGGATCTAGAATCCCACTCACCCTAGAAGACATGATAGACTCTATCTGGCGATACCCAAAGATGATAATATTTAATTTGGTTCTTAATTATGATTATCCAATCCATTCCAAAGACAAGATCAAAGACATCATGATCACGAACCATGAAATCCTACACCACTTGAATGTTATCTATTGTTACGCCACACATGAGACACTTAAAACCTTGATTGAACATCTTTCCCAAGGGAATGTAAATATCCAATATTGATATAATAAAATCATAATGCAATATCAACATATAAATTAACATATATTATATAAAATAATGAGATGCACCCATATCAAACAAAGATATAACCATATAGGATGAAATAAATATCATACCTCTAACAGTAGATTACCCTGCTTCTGATTACTCTTATGCATAATCTACTACATACAGAATTCTAGACTAAACCCCTCTATGATATTTCTTTACTTTCTTAATTCCCCCCTTGTATTGATAATTAAATACACCATCCTTTGATGCCTCAGAATGATCCTGAGAGACTTTGGTGGGGGTGGATCCTACTCTTCTACCTTGGAAAGTCCTTCTATAAAAAATTATTATGGTGTCCAGATTGTCCATAATAGTGAAAAATCCTAGGAGATTCTATAAAATTAGGCTTAGTATAATCAGGTCTTCCACATTGATAGAAAACATCCTACCACTTCCCAAAATAGGCCACTGAAACTAGTGTTTTTTAAACTAGTTTCCCATGAATTTCATTTTCTGGATAGAAGATGCACCTAGGCTACCTCATGTAGAAATGGAAGCACCACCTAATCATGTTTTCCTAACTATTTATGACCCATCCATAACTACTTTATTGAATACCTACATAAAGGGAGGAAGGAATAAGATAATCAATATTGTCTATAAATTGGACCTCAGACCCATATCAAACTTTCAAACCATAAGGTAATCATTAGTAACAAAATCAATTTCTAGGTGAACTAACTTAGTGAAATAGGTGGTATAATCTAGAATATAATTCTCCCCTAGATCTAGGGTTATAAGTTCTTGGGTCTTTATCACACACAAGGTTTCAAGATAGAACTAACAGTTTAAGACCTTCTTGAAAGGTGTACAGGTAAGATCCTCATGTAACATGTCTTATATGATGGAGTCCCATTATTTACTTCATGTAACTTCAAGAATGTAGGTGGAAATACCCACATTATATTTCTCTAGGGTTTTCAAAAAAATATCCTTTTAATATAAGAAATCCACACTTAAAATTTCTAGGTTCCTTTGTCTCTATGGAATGTGGATGGATTCTACATGTTAAATTTTGAGCAATGGTTCATAGTTTTTCATGGATTCCCAACACCTTCCTGACCCAGATTTGTTATAGTGCAGCTAACATCCCCTACCAAAGAAGGGACAACTAGAGGATTTTCCTAT
Source organism: Viscum album (assembly GCA_963277665.1). Taxonomy (NCBI): domain Eukaryota; kingdom Viridiplantae; phylum Streptophyta; class Magnoliopsida; order Santalales; family Viscaceae; genus Viscum; species Viscum album. The sequence continues at coordinate 257,929,200 of OY728139.1, forward strand.
GGAAATTTCCACATAGATTCTTATCTTGTATTTAGAATAGATATTCTCAGAGGAATTTTCTGATAAACACCAAGTCCAGTAACCAATTAGCTAAAGAGTAATTCAAGAATCAAAGACTAACATCAATAATCCATATCAATGAATTTAAATAAAAACAATTAAATTATTCTTGGATTCTATGAATTAATAAATAAAAACATTAAAATGAATATTTTTATTTAAATAATCATAAAATCATGTTCATTTAAATGATCTCAAATACCAAGTCTCAATCTTAAAAAAATCCATGACCACCCCTAGATACTTGAGTTGAAACATGGAAGTGGGATAACCAAGCACCCTCCAACGCTTACTAAAAAAATTGAAATGGTACTAACTCCTTCCAACTAGATACCCTAAAACAAACTCATAATGTTTTATAACACTTTTTTTGGGTAATCACTATTTTTCTATTTTTTAATAAACCATATTGAGTCAATAAACACATCACTTAAGATAACCCTCCACAAGGTGAGTATCGTTAAAACAACCAAACTAGTATCATGAACAACCATGAAGTGATAAACCAATATATTATAGTGTAGAATAAAAGTACATATAAATGGGACATAAAAATCCAAGACCAAAGGATAAACATGAAAATAAAACCAGACACAAAAAAACTTAGTCACCATGTGACTGTCCATCACCACCAAAACCATCTTCACTAAGAAGGATACAACAACCTATAGAAGTCGATGAACTAAAATATTCCATTACCATTACATAATACTATAAAAACCACATATACAAATCCTCAAAGGAAAAAATAAGGGTGTGAGAAAAAATCCTAGTATGATTTGACCAAAGAATTTACACAAAGTCTAACACCATACAACCATTAGTTATATATTTAAAACAAAACTAATTCATAAATCCATTTTAAAATATAAAACTTTGTAAAATAACTTTTGGTATTCATTAAAAAATTTCATATTCATATAAATAAAGAATATGATATGTGTATGTAAGATAACATGAAATCATAAGTAAAACCATCCATGGTTACACCATAAGATAAACTTGTGAGAAACCAAATATGAAACAATAAAATCATGTGTAAAAATAAGAACAAGTTGAGATTTATCCTATAAGAATATATTCCTGCACACATAAATGGACACTAATATAGACATAACATTAATCCCACCAAGATTGAGTCCTATCACAGTCTTTTGATATCATAAAAATAACCCCTAGAAGTGACACAGACTCAGATGAGATATATTTATTTCCCAGAGCACCCAAGCTTCCTAATGTGCTATATTTTTCAGAAACTACTTAAAATCTATGAAAACAATTTATAAAAAAATACATAGTAAATCATCACCACTTCCACACTTGAAAATAAATTTTTAAGATAAATCATCAATTGATCCATTTCATCGAACATGTAGTGTGCTTAAATCTGTTTTTAAAGAAAAACCATTTAAAATCCTACTTTAAAATCCTTATAGAAATCAATCAATCATGTTTATAAAAAGCTAGAGGAATCATACACGAACAAAGAGTAAATCATGGGTCATAACCAATGTATAGAGAAACCTACCTCAAGAACAGAGTAAAACTATTTCCCTTTGAGATAATAGATTAGAAACAAGTAAATTAGGTCCTCATGAGCCTAAATCCACAATAAACATTAACAATCATCTATCAAACCCCTTAGATCTGGTAACCATGACCCAATCAGGTTACAATAAGATAAGGGGAGAAGATATCAAGTGATGGTCTAAGATGAGGAGAGAAACCCAAATGAAAATGTAAAATACATTGAAGATATCCATCAAGAATTAAGGAAAACCAGGAAGTAAGCAAGGAGAAAAGACTATATAGTGTTGCGGGAAGTTTAGTTCAAGCCTAATATAGATTAGGATGGGATTAGATATAAAAATAATTAAGGTAAAAGAGGTAAATTATAACTTTTAAAGGTTTATATAGGGTCACATAGTTAGGATACATGGTTTTTCAAACCATGAACCAACCATGTGTGGATTTTATCGCTTTGAAAAATAAATTTCATGGTTACCCGGTATGATCTACATTATTTGGGATAACCAGGCTCAAGTTATGTGACACCTATAGAAAATCACCCAAACACCCACATAGTTTCTTTAGTGAGATTCATAGTTTGATTAACTGTGCTCAAACCATAAAAAACTCCATTGAAGACTTATAGATCCATACCACATGGTCACTGAATGGTTAGTAAAAATTGTGAAACTAAACCATGTTTCTATCCTATTTTCTTTAAAAATTCATGTTTTCAACCTATTACTCCAAAAAATATATAGAACAACCCAAATAATAAACCAAACTCAAAATAAAGAGTTCCTATGAACCAAATGGAATCACATATTTCGTAAAATGGTAGGGATACCATTTATAGTTGTACAGATGTACATGATTTCACACATTATTTCAAAATATGGGTTATAAATCCTTCTCATATTAAAAGATTATTTATTGAGATATTTTTATCATTAGATTTATAATATAAACCCAAACATGAAAAAGATATAACATGATAGTAAATTTCATTTTTAGTGATGTGGAATTAATTGGGAAATATATTTCATTGAGATTTAATTAATTTTTTATGGGTTGGTAAAGGATGAGCATGATTTATCAGTGAATATATTACAATATTTTCCAATACTAATGTATAAATTGGATAAATTGTTGATATATATCATTAATAATTTATTAATATACTATTAAGGGAAATATATAATTTTAGTAGTTATATATTTACATTTAAATTCATCAAATTTTCTTCTAATTCAATAGAGTTTTTAGTTAATGTGTTAATCATGCATATATAAAATAAGTGGTTAAAATTCATAATGTTTAAATATATATTATCTTTGATTAGGTTCCATGTTTCACATTGATAAATTATTGATATATCTTATTCAAAAAAATTTGATATCCTCTTAATGGAAATATATAATTTGGGTACTTATATACTGATATACAAATTCATCACATTTTCTTCCAATTCAATAGAGTTTTATGTTAATGAATTAAGAATTCATAGATAAAATAAGTGGTTAAACTCATAGTGTTTAAATATATATTTTCCTAGACTACGATCCATGTTTCACATTGATATTTTAAAAGAGACTTAAAACTTATATTGGAATATAATTGGGTTATAGCATAACTTTCACCCTCAGATTGATGGAAAACTAGAGAGGAAATGTATAAACATGATAGGATATAACATAGGATTGGGTTTTGAATTTTGGAGGATTATAGAAATATCATCTACATTTGATAAAATTATTATTCAATTATAGTTATAAGGAATAAATATTCATGGATATATTAATATACTTATATGGTATTACTTATTTATCACTCTTGCGTAAGATAAAAACAATTATAAAATCTCTCTTAGGACCTAGTTTGGTGTAACAATCAATTGGAAAAATCCAATTAATTGGTAAAATGATGGAAAATACTAAGATCCAAAAAAAATAGTTCATGATATTGTAAATGGATATTTTATTTTTTAATTATAGATATTATCTTTTTTATATCCCCTTGATTATGTCACTATTGGTTTGAAAATAAAGGATATTATTTTCCCCAATATGTTGATGCTAATGAAATGATCTATAAAATAAGAAAATTACCTTACAATTTATTTGTACCTCCTAAATCTAATACTATCTATGTTTTATTACACACCTATTAGTTATAAAAGTACTATTTTAATTTTTTTCATGTTATTAATTATGATATGGTTGAACATAAATCATCAAAAACCTAAATAGAGAAAATCATTTACATTATTGATTAGTATGAAAAGAAATTAATAGGGATAGACATTTATTTATTTTGAGTGGTATGGAATCATAATAAAATTTAAATTAAACATGGGAGATAAAATATACTATAATGTTTAAGGAATAATTTTTTTATGGAATATCTTAGTTACTTATATGGTGTAGAAATTTATATCAATATGAAAATTATGAAACAACCATTTGTGGTACATACTTAGTTTTTTATTATTTATTTAATACAATAAAAAAATTATAAAAATTATATAATGTATGTTTAGAGGTAATAATATATAAACAATTTAGGTTAAATGTGAAAATAATTTTTTTGGATAAATTAATACTACTTAGTTAAGGTTGTAAGCTTTATGCTATAACTATATTAGAAATCTTGTGTAAAAATTTATATAAACCATGATTAAGGTTCCTAAATTTTAAACTATTCAAATTAACTATTTTTTAATTAAAAATTTGTTTTATTTTTTATTTTTTATCTTGTATTCATATATTTTCACTCATTCTCCCACTTACATGATGCATCAACTTCATAATGTTATTTTATTTCATTTATTCATCCTCCTAAAATCTTTCTTATCTATTTTATAGTGATATAAACTTGGCTATGTGGTAAGTATTTCTTAATATAATCATAATCAACTTTTATTCCCAATAAAATTAATTATAACCCTAACTATGGAGACTTTTCAAATATATAAAGTTAGGGTTTTTAATTTTATTTTGTTTCAAAGGCCTAGTAAATCACTGAGAATTATTAAAAACAATTATTAGGATAAATCATTCATCAGTAACTCCCAAAAGTTTTATATATCCACTTAATTTCTGTAAATGTGGTTGTGTGTTTGGTGCATTGGGTTTGGGGAAAAACTTTATGTAATCCTAAATAATTTCTAATTTTATCATTTTTTTATATAAAAAATTAATCCTTCCTAAAATTATTTACTATTAGGGCTATGAATTATTGGTAATTTGTAATTGGTTTTTGGAAGAGGGTTTTTCTAGGTGTAGTAAATTTCAATAAAAATATATGTCTTTATAAATTATTTTTGAAATATTTTTATTATGTGTTAGATTTATTTTCATAATTGAGTGACAGACCATATATTGGGGGTTTATAATGGAATTATAAATAGTCCAAGTACTGTTATTATTTTTTATCTATTATTTTTTAGGGAATATAAATATAGTAAACTTTTAACATATTAATATAGTATAATCAGTGTATGAGATGAAGTGGTGGGAAAATTTGTCCTCATCACTTCAATAAAGTATGATCCATATATGAGATATATAGTTTATATTATATATTTATACCTAGATATAACCTGAGTTTTGGATTTTATCCATTTATTATCACTCCTGTGGTTTTTCAATTTTTTCTATTCCATGGGTTTCTAATGTGTTCCTAAAGTTTATCATGTTAAAATGATTTATCATATGGAAACTAATTTGGTTTAAGGGTATTATTTAATTATTGATTTATATTTTCTATTTTAGGATTAGGGATTATTATTATTATTTTTTATTCCATTTATTTTATATAATTATCAAAGATTTATCATTTATTATCATGGGTAAAAATCATTTATCTTCATGATACTTGAAAAATTATGAATATTTTTCACATGCATGGGATTCATTTAGAGTATATAGGTAATATAGGGATATCAAATAATAATTTACGCACCCATTACATACATACCCTTATTATGCATATAAACATTTTTCCATGATTTAAGTAAAAGAAAAAAATACTTATTTTTTAGAAATTATGCTTAAACATTTTTTGGTCTTATAGTGGTTATATGGTATAATATGATTCACTTTATACCCCTTTATAGTGTTAATTTTTTAGATTTTATAGGATAGGGGTTCTTGTATCTTTTTTTACATTTCTTATAAAGACCACATATACATTCTTTTAACTAAAATATAGATAATGTTTTTCTATTTTGGGTTTCATTTTCCTTTCATGATGTAATCATTATATTTAATGTTTGTTACTTTTAATTTTTATAAATGATATATATTATATTATTTTATTTTAAATATAAATATATTAGATTTCAAAATTCTAAAAATTAGAAAAAAATACCTTTTGATTATAAATAGGTTTTAATGGTTTAATAATTATATGTAGACTCCTCATTCTAACTATTTAAGAAAATATATTAAAAAAGGGAAAGGGGTGTTTTTAATGGAACACTATCCCCCATTTATTTTATTTAACCCCTATAAACTAGTTTCCAACGCCTAGATATTGGGGGGAATATTTTAATCCATTTGATTACTTCAAAATTACAATAATTTTGGTATTTTAGTTATAGAATTTCAATTAAGGATTATTTATTAATTTTTATATTATATTAAATTATATATTCACTGAATTTTTTTATCTTTATAAATCTCCAAATCCATTTATAAGAATGTATTTTATTTAAAATTTTATAGTTTATATTTATTGTACACTCCTATAACGTCATTATATTTCATTACATTTTCACTTTCATTGTTTAAATCTTCTAGTGGACATTCAATTTTAGATACTATACCAAACCTATTTTTTAATAGAAACTTCATTATTTATAAAAATCCTTTATATAATTTTTCTAATCATTAGAAATCATAATGGAATATTAATGATTATATTAATATTCCTCCACTACTTATACTTGTTACTAACTTTCATTAATACCATCTTCTTTTGATAAAATATTACATTTTCTAAATTTTATTAAATAATTATTTTCCATCATTGTGTTTTACTTATTTACTAAATTCATAGGATAAATTATTTGGTTTTATTATATTCATGTATTTGGGAAACTTGGAAGAAAAGTTACCAATTTTATCACATATAAATAGAGAATTTTGGTTCTTAACCTTACCATTATAGTGATATATTTAAATGAATGTCCATAATTCCTTAGATTAATCTTTAAAATCATTCATATTTATTATATTCTGATTGGATTTTAATTTAATTTCCATATAAGTATTTTCATAATTATTTATTCTATATTTCCTTTACATTTAATTTGAAACTAAAGTGATTTTAAGATCATAAATGGTCAATGAATTTAATTCCTTTTCATTGAAAAATGAAACCTTTGGGTTAATAAGATCATGAAACTGTTTTAATTTACATTTAAAACATTATACACATTCAGTGACTTTTTTGAGTTCCATTATTGTCCCAACATACTTCCTACGAACTCTATTTTTATATTATCATAAATAACTTTTATTATTTAAGTGGGAACCCCATATATCCCAATCTAGAGAAAAAACACATGACCAAAAGAAGATATAAACACCAAAACTATAATATTACAAACACAAGACCCACAATCTACATGGACAAATTATGATACAAAGGGGAAATATCAAAATTTACAAGATAAGTCCTTAATGTCGAGGTTGGTACAAATTTATAGGTTTTCATTATCCCAACTGCATCAATAACTTAATTGAAAAAAATGAATCAACGGGACCTATATTCACTATCTTAAGGTTTTCAAACATGATCCTCAATATGTAAATATTTTACTACCTTACTTTTTAGTCAATATAATTGATATTAATGATCATATACAGTATAGATTTAGAAGTCTTATATTCAATCACTTTCATATATATAGTACATATTAGATCATGTCATGAAAAAATAGTGGACAATACATTTTCTTCAGTTCATGTTTATCCATATTAACGAATGATTCGCCATTTTATTTTATTAATATTACCCTAATATAATGACAAGATAAATTTATATTCAAAGATACCATCAATAGTGAATCATATTATTCTTCTAAAACTCAATATTTCTCCCATTAGTTATAAGAAACCCTTTACGGATGTATGGAGTATCAATTCATTACACACAACATGAAGTGACACAAATTGATTTAGGGACCCTAAACTACAATTTTTGATACAATTTTTTTGGAAAAACTATAGTCTAAAAATTATGAGGAAGATTATAAAACCACTAGACATTATTCTTTGCATGGTCCATTGTCAAACAAAATGATATTCCAAGGTGAATAAAACTCATTATTTTATACAAAGGTCACTAAAGATTAACATTATTTATAAATATAAGGTAATTATAGATAAAAATAGATTCCAAATATCACTATAAATCCTAAAACATATGTGTCACATCTAAACAACAAAAAATACATTAAATTATATAATGAAAAATATATCCCTTAAAATATAAGTTCATCATGCAACTATGACTCCAACATTCTCCTCCACTATTAGTATTCCTCCCTAAAGAACCTCTCTTATTGTAATGTATCTTATCCTCCCTATTATTATTCTCCCTCAATTATTTTTCTTCGACTCTATTTTATATTTTTCTTTTCAAAAAGTATGTATTCATGCATTAAGAATATTATAAATATACCCTATCGTATCATGGAAAGGCACTCCATTTAAATTTTAATAACATCCCCTGTGTAACGGACATAATCATGTTATAAATTGAACACATGATCTTTATATTCACTTTGTAGTGACCATTATAACTTTTTCGTAATTTTTTTAGTGAACTTAGTAGTCCATGTGTCCCATGATCATGAAGTTTTTTTGTGTGTACCTAAAATTTTAAATACACAATCCATTTTCCTCATAAAAAATAATTATTTTTAAAACCTTTGTAAATAATATATAAAATTTAGTTATATATTCCAAAAAATGAAACTTTTCTATAAGTTTTACGTTTGTCTTGTGATATACTAATCAAAGGGTGTAATATAGAATGAAAGAAACAAATTCCTTTTAAAATTCCATATCACATGCTTTAATATGGTCATTTGTTGATGTGTAGTTACAGATTAGAAATCCACAACATTCCATAAAGTGTAAAAGGTCAATTATACTACAAAATATATTGGTATTGAAGTTATCTATAAATAAAATATTGGTTATACACTTTATTTACTTAGTGGAAAGTTTATATAGATAGTATTATTTGTTGGATGTATTGTAAATACATTTGAAACCAAAAAACATATCATGATCTTACATAATAGTGAGGTATTTTATAAGAATAGAAATAGGGAGATCGAGATTCTTATGATAAATATTGGGTATTATTAGGTTGTGTTATAGGATTTATTTAGTAAATAATTATTATTATTAAATTAATGATATAAATAACCACTAAATTCCTTATAACATCACAAAATACATTTAACTTATTCTTGAGAAAATAATACCATGTATGGTGATAGGTAATTCTCACTTAGGTTAACTATGTAAATAAATATTAGTATCATTTATTTGTTTCCATATCCCATTTATTAACTATAAATCCTTACGTGAATATATTATAATTCATATTTCATAGTTTATACTTCAACTACTACGATATCACATAACATATTAATTTACTACTCGGTGATAAAAAATTGGGCTTTATGAATAATAAATAAGAATAAAACATCCTCTCATTAATTAAATAGAAAAACTATAAAGTATTAACTAAATAACCATATTTCCCACTTTAAAATTTAACTATTACTTAACATTTTGAAACAAAAATAAAATAATAATAGAAAATAATGTAAGGAAAAAATTAATTATTTAGTAAATATCAATGATTCTTCCCCTCCTAATTTTATAATGGTATGTTCTACTCATCTATATCCTTCTTTAGAGATCATGATTATTTATTCATTATCTCTTTATAACAGTCTATTATATGTCTTCTTCTTTTTTGAGTTTAAGGAATTTTATCTTTCTTTATCATGCAACATTCTATTGAGAATCCATTTACTTAAAAATGGTTATAAAATAAAATCGGAAGCAGTCATTCCAGAATCACCTTACAGAAACTGATTATAGAAGGAACACTCCAAACTAAATGTTCTAAAATTTCTTAGAAACAATGGTCACCCAAATCACTACACTAAGTTAAACCTCAATTCATCCCTATTCATTCCAACAAATATAAAATTCATGACATATAAATTAAATATAATCATGTAAAATAGGAATTTGGTTTTCTGTTGTTCGAAATGATAGTCATATGTCCATAGGAGAAACATTATAGCATTTATTTCTCAAGGAAACTTAACAACTAGGATACTATAAAAAATGTACTCAGTTTTTTATTCAAAACAATATACATAAAAACATAGGTGGACACATCCCTATTTATATAGAGTGTTTCCAGTAATCTAGTTGCACCAACCTATAAAAAAATATGGGATCCGATATGTTCCACTATTCTAACTATTGATATCATGAACCAATCTTGAGAATTATTTCATTTCCTGGTAAAACCAAAAGACACAAAAAAAAATCAAACACTCCGTATTCTGAAATTACAAGATGAAACTTCTATAACCGCACCACCTAAAACATAATCATATTTATAAGAACCCCTTCTAAAACATATCCTTATAGAAACCTCATTCGGTAATATTAAAGGAAAACTAATACCACTATTATAACTTCAAAAAATGAAAGAACTTATAGAACCCATCCTTCTAGTCATCTTATTTTGATCAACTGAAGTAGGATTCACATTCTAAATAATATACCACTTAAAGGATAATTTAGAGAAAACCTTGGAATCACCTATAAAATCTATTGTATACAATGTTCCACCATCAAGCTTCTATTTAACAAAGTCCCACTAAGGATTTATGTCACCTCAATACTTCCAGAGCCAAACTTTTGGTAAACATATCATCTAGATTTTTTTTTCTTGTTACCTTTAATAACTCCAACTCACCATTTTCTAGTATCTTCATGATCTAATGGTACTTCAGATCAATGTGCTCAGTTCTTGAATGAAACACATGATTCTTATCCAATTTAATTTCACTCTAAATATCATAGAATAACAACCCTTTCTTCTGGGTAGAAAAAATTTCATAAACTAAATGTCTTGCCAATACCATCTTTTTTCTTCTTTTACAACCACATATTATGATTTCATTTTAAAAAAGTACTTTTAATGATTGTATCTTGGTCATCTAACTCACTATGGTTCCTCCAAATGTGTAAACATATCTTTTGTGATATTATAAGAATCAAAATCACTCTAAAGTATACATCAACGAACCCAAGTAATAGATTTTCATATCTAAGAAAAAATATTATTACTTTCATTCCTTTGAGGTATCAAATAGTCCATTTAAGAGCTTATCAATGAACCTTTCCTGGATTTTCCTTAAACAGACTAACAGCTCCCACTACATGAGTAACATTTAGGCATGTAAAAACCATAACATACATTAAGATTCCAACTTAGGATGCATAAGTAAATTTAAAATTTTACTTTCTCTTATTTTTGCTGCTTATTTGATGGTAAGTTTAAAGTGACCAATGAGAGTTATCGATACTGGATTATGTTCACTCATTATGAATTCAATTATATTAAATATTTAATACTTTTTTGAAAAAACTAAGAATTTGTTTTTACTATCATTTTTAATACTCATGCCCAATATCTTCTTATCTACACCAATTTATTTCAATTTAAACTTTCCAAAAAATTCCTCCTGCTTTCAAATCCAATAAATATTCAGACTAATCAAGAACATATCATCTATGTATAGAAGTAATATTAAAAATTTATTTCCATTAAAATACTTCTGATAAAAAAATGATCATAATTACTCCATAAGAAACCTATATCATCCAATAAGGAATCAAACTTCTGGTTCCATAATATTGGTTATTTTTTGAAACTATATATATTTTCTTAAATTTCATACCAAGCCCGAATTATGATTGTCTATTAAACCAACATGTTGATTCATGTAAATTTTATCCTAAAAATCCCCATTAAAAAATCTATCTTCACATCCATTTGTTAAAGGTGAAAATTTTAAAAATAAAACAAACTTAATGTATATATAATAGTAGTATGTTTAAATACTATAAAAAATATCTTAGAGAAGTTAATCCCTTCCTTCTATTGAAAACCATTCATGACCAAGCTTTATTTATATCTTTTACTTCCATCATCTTATTCTTTAAAATGAAATAACCACTTGTTTTCTAGTTCTTTATTTCCTAGTGGTAATTATATTAGCTCCAAGTTATTATTCACTTTTAGTTAATCCAACTCATACTGCATTTCTATCTCCCACCTTCTGAAATCTCCCAAAGTAATTTATTATTCTAGAATCTTTGGTTATACTACATACATTAGTAATAATAAACTCATATTATCTCCATGACTTTAAATATTTCATATAATCCTTGAATATCTTCACACATTAACATGTGAATCATCTTCTTCTAGAGATAAAACTTCTAGAACTTATTCTTTTGGAAATTCTCCTTCCATAACTTATCTTTTTGAAACTCTTGAGTGATCGTCCCTAGTTCCTAAGATTTATTATATATATTCCACAATCTATAATCATAAAATCCAAACACTTCCCTATAAACTTTCTTCTAGAATATGAATCATTACATTAGATTAAGATCTATATTAACATTATAGATCATGTGATCCTATAGAACCACCATTTAGATAAACCTAAAATGAAGATGAATATTTATCCACAACTTACTTCCCCTTAATGTTTTGATCTTTACACATGATCTTATCATTTAATACCACATTAAAAATTCTGAAAAATTTATTCTTTTAATTATCCCAAATCTAAAACCAATGTCTTAATCTCCATAGCCTATGAAGAAACATGCATGAGATTTAGCTTCAAACTAATCTCTATCTTTATCATCCACATGAATGCATGATTAAATTATGAAAAATATGATGTGAGAAACTTTTAAAACTTTTCTTAAACAAATTTCTTCCTATAATTTATACTAAACTGGTTATAAAGGACTTTTGTCAATTAAGTAAGTTTTTTTTCTATTGCTTTCACCCAAAACTCAGGAATTAAAAATTCTGAAAACACAATTATTGTTCTTTATATTATAATCCTATTAATCCTCTAGGATATATAATTTTGTTTCGTGTACCTAGAATAGTTTTCTCATTCTAGATTCATATTTTCTTATAATAATCCCATAATCATCGTCTAGTAAACTCACCATTGTTATATGTTATCAGACACTTCAAATTGCTTATGGTTTACCTTTCCACCATATTCTTCTATTGTACAAAGATTCCAAACATGTAAATTTTATGTTTAAAGATTTAGAACTATAATTTTATTTTGAAATCATTAGTGAAGGTAAAAAAGTAACTATTTTTTCATATATAGGTACTAGTGGAGGTCCCCAAAAAAATGTATGAACTAATTCTAACTTCCAATATTTTGGTGTCCTTTTAAGAATATTAAAATACAACATCCATTATTTACCAAGTATAAAACTCCCACACCTTCTAAAGTATAATTAATCAAACATCAATATTAATCAATCTTCTGTAATCTTTATACTCTTCCCATTGATGTGCCAAAACCCATTATTTTAAAGTTATAAACTTTCAGAAGATTTCATTCTCGTGAGTGTAGCTCCCATTTCTCTTATAGTCAGATATAAAGACCCATACTTTTTACTTATGTATATAAAAATATAACTACAAAACCACTTAAATTTATATTAAAAGAATACTTTCCTAGATATCTTTCTTAAAATGAAACAATTATCTTTAAGCGAATTGTTATATAAAATAAAAACAATATCATTTAAATGTGGATGCTATAACCTAGTGGTTAAATTAAAAGGTATTAATATTAATAAATATATTATTAAAAATATTTTTAAAGGTTTAAAATAATTCAAATGTTTTTATTTATAAATAATATATAATTATTCAATTTTTAGTAAAGTCATTTATTCATCAAAAATATTTTTTCTTCAAAAATGGTTTTAATTGCATTTTATGCGCAAAATTTATAATTAATTTATACCATTTTTAGAAATTTTATTTTATGTAATGAATATAATTTTTTAAAAAATCATACCAATATTATATTATGATTATTTTTTTTTACAAAAAAAAATTATTTTTTAGAGAATAGTGAAAAATACTAATTTTTGTAAAACAGTCATTTTTGTTCATTAAATAAAGTAATTTTAAAGTTAGATTATTATTTTAAATTAGATATTAAATTGATATATTTCTCCTATAACTCAAAAATATATAATTAATCATATAGGAATAAATATTATTCTTGATATTGGTATAAGTTCATTTGTAAGCATAAAAATAAATTTTTTGAAAAACTATTTGTATGCACACAATGAATTTTTTCTTAATAAATTAGAATAATTTCTATTTATTAATGGTTTTAATGAAATTTATATATTTCATATTAAATAAAATATTTTAACATTAATTTTATTGTTTTTACAAGGAAAGGGTTGGAAATAAATTTAGCTTTTTGCTTAAAAATGTATTAATCTAAAAATTGGTTTTCATTGTGTTGTGTATGCTTATTTAAAATTAAATCCATACACTTATAGAAATTTATTCATTTAAAATATATCTAATATTTTTAATCAAATAATTTTTAAAATTTAATAGTTTCAACTTAATTTTTGGACATAATGAATATTTAAAGCAATAATATTTTTTACCATGATTAAGGTTAAAACGAGTTTACCAGTGGGTCAAAATAAGATATAAGAATAGTATTTACATATAAAATTGTATAATTATTATTTATTTAATATATTTCAACCTTATATTAAAAAAAAATCTATTTATTTTCTATTTGGATCCATGTGAAACTGAAAGTGGCCTTATATTATTGAAATATTCTTAGCGATTCTTTGTGTGTCCCACACCTCACTTATAAAAGGGACCCTCTTATCCTTTATTATTCACAAAATTTAATCCTTTTATATCAGATATTTACTAATTAAAAAACTTTCTATATTATATCCATTTATCCTATAGCTTTTTTTATTCTCCTCAGACCAATATTGAAAGGTTTAGGGTGTAATTTAAATGAGGTCTCTCAAAGAAGAGGTAAAAATCTTAACCGAGATCTTTCAAATTTATTCCTTATTTAACAACCTCTAAACATGTTATATAAATGAATAAATGATTAAAATAGTATCATAAATATATTTATATATTATTATGATGATGTAACCATAATTTCCCACCTCATTTTCATCAAATGGAAAATGAAAGTGCCGCATGTGCGTATGTGTGGACTTCCATGTCCACATTGCGATATTATTCATTTTACATCACATATTTCATTGTTAGTTATTAGGATTTATTTAATGATTATATATTATATTTATTACATAATTATTCTTATGTAATTATAATATCTTATCTATCTTCATATCATCGCATCCTTTGAAAAATAATAATGTTGCCAATGCAAACGTGTGGACTACCACCTCTACGAAGTGATGTGATTCATTTTCCATTTTTACATTAAATGGATAGAAATAAGGATAGATTTAAAGAATATTTTTTATTTAATATATAATAATTATTCCAGAAAGTTGAATTATTATTTACCATTATTTCTCTCTATTCATTGAAAAGTGGAAACATCACTTGTGCATGTGTGTGAATTACCGTCTCCATGAAGTGATGTAATTAATTTAGTAACTAATTTATATTAATGGTTATAAAATTGTATATAATTAATAAATATTATAATTATAAAAATATTAATATTTTTGATATTATGGAAACATGGTCAAAATTAAAGTATTATTACTGTTGAATTGAAACATACATAAAAAACAAAATAGTTAACACCCAGAAACGACAATTTTTATAAAGAATTATTAATAAATGGGTTTCAAAATGATATAATTGGACCATATATGGTATTATAGGTATTAATATGGTTTTGGTATATAATTAAAATAAATTTTAATTTATTATATATGATTTTGGAGTTCTTATGAGGCATGTTAGACTTCAGGTAATAATTTTACATTACAATCTCATTTTTACTGGGATTATTTATGCCTAATTCTACAATAATGAAATTATATGATCTATTTATACAAATTTTTATGTCTATACTTTGTTTATTTACAAATATTACATGTTTTTCTATCATTTTTCTCTTTTTAATTACTCAAGATATAGAAATAATTCTTTTAAGGAAAACCAATGTTATTTCTCTCTTCTCTCAGGAATCTATTTTTTCTATATACATATTTTCAATAAAAAAATTTCAAAAATTATTTTAATATTCTCTAAATATTTATTGAAATCATTTTTACCCACATTTTAATTTCTAAAATAATTAACGGAATCATCTTTCTATTTTTTGAATGAGGTAAATTTGAATTTTCTCTAAAAATGTGAAAGGAATGTTGTTTTAATGTACTCTGCACGAACAAATTTTTCCACCATCATGAATTATATTTGATTTTAAGATTCATTTAAAAGTTCCCATGGTTATTTTAAAAGAAATAATTTTCATTAATATTTTGGAAACTTTTAGATCTTAAATATTTTATTTCAAAATGAAAAGGGTATTTTCTTTAAGAAATTTTCCACTGAACTTTGGAAGGTATTTTCTTCTATAAAAACACCCTTTGATATTTATTATTATTTACTAGGGTTATGATAAAATATTTCCATATTTAATCTTTCTATGGATGGTTTATGATTATTATGATGAAATATTGATGAAACCCATTTTTATTTACATGGGTTAAGATTTGATGTAATTGAAAATGTTTTCATAAATTTATTTCATACATATAAATGTGTAGTAATTATGTGATGGGTGGGTTTTTTATAACCCTCCAATGAATTAGGTAAATATTAATTCTTTCTTATCTCAAAGGTTATACAATATGTTATCTCATTCCCTAAATAGGGTACATGGGAGGTTATCCCAATCACAAAAGAGGGTACACGGGAGGTTATCCCAATCCCGAAGTAGGTACATGGGTGGTTAAACCATGCCTAACATGTGATGAATATCTTGGTGGGTATTTTTGACATATGATTTATTGGATTTTGATTATGTAAAAAAACTCACTATTGTATATTATGATCTTATACTAATGTTATTTTATCATGGATCATGTTCTTTGATTCCTTTAAGATTTATGTATTATGAATTTATAATCTGCATCTCATGCCTTAAGATTATATGAATAGTTGGGTATGAATTTCAAATGAAAATTTCATGTTCTCATACCCTTATTCTTGTGATATACTTATATATGATCATTTATTTATATCCCCCTTGTTTAACCATACTTAGAATCTAATATAACCCTTTATTATATTTCTTTTTCCCTTGGATATGAATAAATGTTATAAGTATTATATTTTTAAAAAGGGTACTAGTTTTGAATAACTAAGTGTGAGATAATGTAAATATTTTATATACCAGTTGTTTATTTATCCAATATTCTAAAGATAATAAACTTTTATAGTTCTAGAATGGATCATAACAATATGTAATGAGTATTCATATAATAATATTTAATACTTATTTAATTAAATTGTAGGTCACTATAGTTGGTATCAGAGAAAGGTTTAGTTAATTTTGGAAACTAGGATGAGAAAATTTTAGTGGGAACCCTTGGTATATGCCAATATATAATATAATATCTAGTGTTATGGTAAATAAAGGATTATGGTTTTCCTATCAAATACATACATGTCTAGATACTAGAAATTGGATGTGGTTATGGAATAGATCAACCTAGTGGTAAATTTTTTGAATGGGGTGGATTAGGTATTAACTTGATCGTTATTGGTGCACAATTAGTGAACCTATGACTATATACCTAACTAGACACTCTTAGTGGATATTCTTCAGTTAATTCGTATTTTATTTATAAACCATTATGAAGTATTTGAATATATGATGACCATGGATGATCTTGGTTAAATCTAAGGTTTCATAGATTGAAAAAGAAGGTATCATGAATTATACATACTATGAATGATTTTTCATGATTATATGATTACTCACTATGATTATTGTTGCTCAAATATAATTTTTCGCTGTATTGAATGGTTAAAACCAAGAATAATCATGTTAATGCTAAATTTTAAAAATAATTCAATGGTTTTACACATGAGAAACCAAATTAAATGGGTTATGGAATGTGAACCTTGGTGACTATGAATAACCAATTATCTCAATATATGATTAGTAACCTAAACATAGGTGGGTTTATAAATGAACCAAATAATATAAAAATGGAGTTTCATGAAGATAATAGAGCAAATTTTATTCATCTTTCTACATGTTAATAATTTGGGAAGAATCAATTGATGTAATGTATCAAAGGAATAGTAATACGTTTTATATTTGGGAAAGAAGGTTATAAATATGTAAATCACTAAGAAAAAATGAAAAGTTTTTTTAATGTAATGGATGGAATTAATGGTTTCTATTATTGATCCAGAGTTGAGATGAAAAAGTAGCCAAGAGGTGGTTAATTTTACTTTCCAAAATTTAAATAATGAATTTAAATATTTAAAGGATATATCAATATTATAAAATTAAGTAAATAAAGTGGAAAATAAAAAAAATAAACATAATGATTTTTATAGTGGTTTGGATCTAAATTATTTATGTCCACTCTTTACCCCTAAATTCAAAAAAACACATAGTAAAATATAAATACAATAATTTATATATCCATTTCACATAGATGAATCCATTTGAGGGAATTCATGTATCTATTTCATGTATTATATTTCACGTAAATGAATTTACATAGATGAATTTACAAAGTTGATTCTGGAAATTTGTAGATGGCTTGAGTTATCAAATTTTAGGAATAAATAAGACCTTATAAATGATAGAATAATATTTGGTTATAATTTAATTATATTTATATAATTTTATTATATTTTTAAATAATTAATAATTGTCTTAATTGGACTTTTATATCTCAAGTTATCATCAAAATATAGTACAAAAATAGTTCTTAAAACTATATAATTTAGACTAAAAATATAAAGTTATTTATAAAATAATTTTTTAAATGATATATATTAATTAATAATTTTATTTCTTTTAAT
This sequence comes from Viscum album, assembly GCA_963277665.1. Classification (NCBI taxonomy): domain Eukaryota; kingdom Viridiplantae; phylum Streptophyta; class Magnoliopsida; order Santalales; family Viscaceae; genus Viscum; species Viscum album. The sequence continues at coordinate 257,947,980 of OY728139.1, forward strand.
GAAATATATAAATTATCTTATATTTTCAAACCATCAATAATCACTCAATTTAGACTTATGTAGCACAAGTTATGGTCAAAATACAGAAGGTAACCAATTCTGGAAAATTATCTACATGGTTCTCAAATCATCGAAATATATTTCAAATCAACTACTTAGTTAATAGTAAAAGGGCTACATGGTGATATTAAAAATCATGTTAAATTGATATTTTAAGGCCCCATATGACTTATGTTTCATAGGAACTAAAAATGAAACTTATCTCACTTTTTATGAATAATAAAAACACAAAATCTAAAGATGTTTTATGAAAATAAATATTTTGATATGATAAATATTAAGAATAACTTAATCAATATGTAATTAAATTTATTAAAACTTTAAAAGGAAATAAAACAAATAAATATTTTTAATAATCAAAACATAAATTGGTTCAAGGAGCCACAATGATCCACTCGACACCCATAAGGTATCATCGATAGTTGAATGTTTCAAATGTGTAATGTGTGGGCAGTATGAAAATCAATGACATAGGGGAAAAGTTCAAGAAGAGGATCAACATGGTTGTATGAGTAAAGGTTGTATTTTTTATGATAAAGATACTATGAATGAAATATTAATGGTATGAATTATTTTAAAATTATTACTTATGTAAAAATTTAGAAACTTGATTAATTTGAGATTGATGGATCTTAGGAAATGATTCATATTTCATATCATAGAAAGGAATATTTAAGGAACAATATGATATATCATGGTTAAAATTTTATGAATAAAGTGAAATTATTGAAGTGTTTATGTGTTGGGATTCAAGAATTGTATTTTAGAATTTTTTATCAATTTTATTATAGTGTTTTCTAAAAGATATGGGGATTATGAATCTTCTAATGATTGTTCTACAGTAGTTTTTTATTAAGTATTTAAATGAATTTTTTGAATGGTACATATATCCAAGAAAAGTTATTTAGTGGTAAGGTGATATTTTTTAAAAAATACATGATTAAGGAATGGACAACCCTTTATATATACTTGATGTTGATATAATAATGTTTAATTTGGATAAAGAGATGATTGATATTGTCTAATTAAATTAGATAGTGTTGGGAACCTTGAAATTAATTAATTTTTTAAGGAAAAATTGATATATGTTATTCATGATGATGTTTATTAAATTTTTGGATTTATGGAGTATATTGGATAATCTATGTTTTTATTTTAGGAATAAGGATAGAGTTTATATTTTTAAGAATTTATGTTTTCATTGAGTTTTTATGATGATTCAGGTAATTTTTTGAATGTATTAGCATGTTTTAATATAATATAAAATCATGGTATCCAAGTTTTTTGTTCTGTGGCATTATGAGATACTTTATGTTATTGGGGGATAAATGTTAAATCAAACCATGGGAAAAATATATGATCAAATATTCTAGAATTTTTTGGGGTTTGAATTTGGTTATAAATATTTTTGATGTGTTTTAAGGTTAATTATTTATAGAATAGTTTAAGTTAAACTTTGGAAGTTATTTTTGAGGTTTTATAGACTAATTTATTATTTCATCATATGAATAATTATCCATATTAGATAACTTATGATGGCCATTTTTTTAAAATAAATATAGATATAAGTAATGACTTTTCATTATTTTATAGATCTAGTGATATATTAAAAAACAATTTTAGTGCTTTGGGAATGAATAATTTATATTTTTCATTCTTCATTGGAATATGGGATGAAAATAGGTGGAAACTAATTGAAGCACACAACCAAATGATGAAATTATATTTATGTATTTTAATAAACTAAGTATATTTTTGTGTATTACTTGGTTAAATAATTAATAAAATCTTGGAAAAAGAGTTTTTAAAATGGAAATTTTTTCTTTTTTACAATTATTTCTAAAGAATTGATAGTCATTTCACCCCTAGATGATTTATGGTTTTGTAGTCATTAAAATTCTCCTGGATATTTTATATATTACTCTATATTATTATTTGGAAATTATATTTCTTATTTGTGTTCATATTCTCACTTCTCGCTAATGTCCTCCTTATCTGGGAACTTGATTATGTGTTATTTCAGGAAACCTTTATGTTTCCCACTTCCCCTTTTCAAAGGAATTTTTATTGTCCCACTGTATAATGTGAGTTTTCAACTAAGGTATTTTCAAATATTGAACCCTTTATTACCAAGATAAAATTACTAAGATACAATTTATTTATGGGGGATATAACACCCCAAAAATTTATTTTAAATGGATATTATTCTCAATAGCTTTCTTAACACACAACATCAGGCTTTAAGAAAACTGTGATATATATGAAAAATAATATTATCTAATTGTAAAAATTATTAGATAACCATAAAATTGGAAGGTATGAATAATAATAAACACATTTTTAAAAATATTTATATATTATTTAAATAATTCAAATTTTTAAATTTATTCATAATAAATTAGTACTCAATTTTCAAAAAAAAAGTCATTTAATGCTTCAAAAATATGTTTTCGACAAAATGGGTTTTATTTCATTTTGCATGTAGAATTTATAATTAATTTCCACCATCTTTTAAAAAAATGAGTTATTGAATATAATTTTTTGAATCATCATTTAAATATTATCTTATGGTGATTGTTTTGGATTTCTCTAAAAATATTTATCTTTTACTAAATAGTGAAAAATATCGATTTTTGTAAAACAGTCATTTTTTCATTATATAAAGTAATTTAAAATTACAATTATTTTGAAAATTTGATCTTAAACTAAAATATGTCTCTTTTAATTATAAATAATATAATTAATTACTTAATAATAAACATTATACTTTATTTTGTGAAAATTTCATTCTTGATCTTAAAAACACATTTGTCTAAAAAAATATTTTATACACGTAATGTGTTTTTATATTAATAAATTAAATTAATATCCATTTATTAATGGTTTTAATGTAATTTTTTTATTTTTTATTTTAAAAAATATTTTAACATTAATATTATTGTTGTTATAAAGCAATAAATGAAAGTAAATTCAGTTTTATACTTAAAAATGTATTTTTCTAAAAACAGGTTTTTGTTGTATTTTGTGTGCTTATTTAAAATTAAGTTCTTATAATTATAGAAATTGGATACATTAAAATTGATTCCATATTTTTAATAATCATAATTAACATAATTTAATAATATAAACGTAATTTTTTTCATAATGAATAGAAAAATGGTAAACTTTTGTTACCACGGTTAATATAAAAACATGTTTACTAGGGGTGTGGTTAAACTAGAATATAAGGGTATGATTTCCACCTAAAATTGTCTAATTATTTTTGGTTTAATATAATTCAACCTTGTATTATCTTAATTTCCATGAATTTCCCATTTTGATCCACTTTCACATGAAATTGACCTTATATTATTGAAATCTTTTAAGTAATTCCATGTGTGCCCCCTGACTTATAAAAGGGAACCTATTCTCCTCCCTTATTAACAAAATTTTATATTTATATATTATAAATTAACTACCATAAAAATTCCTATATTCCATAAATTCATGATAGATATTATGGTATTCTCTTAAGACCATTATTTCAAGGATTAATGTGTATGCAAAAGTGGTCTCTAAAATAAGAGGTATAAATCTTAACCGAGATATTTCAATCTTAGTTATTATTCCACCTATTATAAAAAAATATCTATAAAACATGATCAATTTAGAATAATAAACATAATGAGTTTTTATTATGATTATGGAACCACAATTTCCCACCTCTTTTCCATCATATGGGTAATAAAAGTATCGCTCGTGCGTATGTGTGCACTACCACCTCCACATTGTGATGTGATTCATTTCCCACCACCATATTTCATGGTTGGTTATTATGATGGATTTAATATTTATATGTGATATTTATTAAAAAATTATAATTCTATAATTATAATATATTATGGAACTCCATACCATCAAATCTGCTGTAAAATTATAATGTCGCTCATGTGTACATGTGGACTACCACCTCCACGGAGTGATGTGATTCATTTTTCATTTCTGCTTTACATGGTTGGTAATAAGGATAGATTTAATGAATATGTTTATATATATATATATTACCTTTATGAAATAATAATGATTCTATAAATTTGAATTATTATATACTATTTCTTCCATCTATCGAAAAGTGGAAACATCACTCGTGCGTACGTACGAACTACCATCTACATGCTGTGATGTAATTCATTTTTCATCACCTATTTATATAAATGTTTATAAAATTATATATAATAATTAATTATTATACTTATGATATTATTTTTAATCTTTATATGACATAACCAAGATCATGTGCATGGACAATAACTTTCAAATTGAAACATACATGAAAAACAAAACAGATAACACCTAGAAACAATGATTTTAATAAAGAATTATTAAAAAATGGTTATTTAAATGATATAAGTTGAATATATTTGGTATTATAGGTATTAATAGGGCAGTTTTATTTAATTATATTAAATTTAAATTTAATATATACGATTTTAGAGTTCATACAAATAAATCTATATTTGAGGTAAGGGTTTTACATTACAGACTCATTTTTATCATGATTATTTATGATTAAATTTCAAATGATGAATTTATATAATCTATTTATATAAAATATTATTTCTATACTCTATTTATTTCTATAGATTTCATATTTTCCTTTTATTTTACTCTCTTTATGTACTCAATAAACCAAATGAGTGTTTTTAAGGAAAACTAACTTTATTTCTCTCTTTAATCAAGAATAATTTTCTTCAAAATCCATATTTTTTATAAAATGTTTTCAAGAATGATTTTAATCTTATAAAAATATTTATTAAAGTCATTTTTACCCATGTTTTACATTCTATAATATTTTTAAAGGAATCTTATTATCTTTTTTCAAATAGGGTACTTTTGAATTTTTATCAAAAATGTAAAATGAATTTTGTTTTAACATGCACTACATGGACAAATTTTCTTTCCATCATGAAAATATATTTTCATTTAATATTACTTTACAAATTTCCATGGTTCTTTCCAAATAAAATTTTATCATTAATATTTTCTAATTTTTTATATTTTATATGAGTTATTTTAAAATAAAAATGGTATTTTTCTTATGATATATTTCAATGATATTTTAAAGGTATTTTCATATTTTACAACCTAATTTGATGTTTCTTATGATTTACTTGTGATATGATCAAATTTTACCATAGTTACTCTTTATTTATATGTTTTGTGATTATAATGATGAAATATTGTTGAAACCACTTTTATTTTCCACTGGTTAAGCTTTGATGTAATGATAAATTTTTTCATGATTTTATGGCATATATATGAGTATATTATGATTATTTTATGGGTGGTTTCATTATATCCCTCTAATACATTGGGTAAAGATTAATATTTTATTATCTCAAAGGGTATACAGAAGGTTATACTAAGCCCAAAATTTGGTACAAGAGAGGTTATCTCATGGACAAAAGAGGGTACAAAGGAGATTATACCAAGCCTGAAGTAGGTGCATGGGTGGTTATACCAAGCCTAACATATGATAAATTTATTAGTGGGTAGCCTTGATATAATATTACTTTGATTATGATTATTCCATACTTTATGAAACTCTTTTTATGACATGATCTTATACCAATTTCAAGATCTCATGGATTGTGTTCTTTTATTCCTTTATGATTCATGTCTTATAAATGTCAAATCTCTATTTCATGCCTCTTGATTATATGAATTGTTGGGTATGAATTTTAAATGTTAATTTTATATTATCATATCTTTATGTTCATGATATTATTACATATGATTATTGATTGATATATCCCTTTATTATGTTTCTATTTCCCTAGGATATGAAAAATAAGTTTTAAGTATGATTTATCTAAGAAGGGTGATAGTTCTAAATAACTAAGGGGGAGATGATATTGATCTTTTATATACCCGTTTTTTATGTATCCAAGCTTCCAAATAAACTAAACCTTTATAGTTCTAGCATGGATAATAATTATATATAATGAATATTTTCCTAATAAGATGTAGTATTTATATATGTAAAATTTTGGTCTCTATAAGAACCCTGGGTAATATTTCATACTCTTGTAAAGATCATTATGAAACATGCTTCATTTAGCTAAACCACCAAAATTAGGTTCTCTTACAGTTTTGTAACAAATATAACTTACTTCAATTTGATAAAACATCTATTCTTAAACTATGTGTTAAGTTCTCCCTTTTCTATAATATCAATATCTTCATCATCAACATGATGTAATTTACCCAATTTTCTTGAAACATAATTAGATAAAGACCCTTTATCTCTGGTGGAATGAAATGAAGCTCTAAAATATATAATTAAATATTCCATTTATATAGAAACATATTCATGTAGATTTATACTACTTTTAACTTCCAGAATAAAATCTTCAGAAGAATTCATTACAGAAGTTTTATTTATATCATGCTAATATTTCTTGTGGTGGTCTCTCTTTTAGTAATTCCAACATACAAGCTCACTTATGGAAGACATTCCTATAATTTTTTCCCATGATTTACTCTTTGAATGATTATGATTCTTCCAATTAGGTGATAATACCCTTTCTTTTCTATTCAATACATCACTAGAATATGTTTCACTCTTCTTCCTGTATATCTCTTTATTGAGAATCAAATTTCAAACATTAGTGAACACCAAATCATTATTTCTTATTAAACTACTCATAGGTATTACCATTGATTCCCAAGACTCTGGTAAAGATTATAATAAAAAATCACCCAAACATCATATGTAAATGTAACCTTCATAGACTCTAGCTAACTCTATATTAATTTTATATCATTCAACATATCAAAAATAGATCTTCCTTATGATGACCTCACATTGAATAACCATCACATTACTAAAGAAAATTTCATTACTATAGGTTTCTCATACATGTCATCTAGTGTTGTCATCAACTCTTCTATGTATTCCTTCTCCTAAATTTTAAATCTACATTTCATACTAAATATATTTATATCAAACCAAGTTCTTTATGGTCCAGTTTTTCTAAATTCAATATTTCCCATTTCAATCGCTTTGAAGAAGCTATAGATATTTATAAATGATATATTCTTATATTTTTATTTTAAAGAAAATAAAATCTATTATATTAAATTTTTCAATACAAACCTTTCCTTCCTATGATGTCTCCATCAAAAAAGAAATGACTCCCACTAAAATTGGAATAACTTCTAAGAAAAAGAATGTTACATGAGTTGAGAATACTATTGATCCTCTTTGGAATCTTCATTCTAATACTATATTTAAGGATCCATTCAACTTTATTTTTCATATAAAATACAATCAGGTGAATTCAATCCAAAATCACGTGGTGGAAAATGATTTCAGAAGGAACTCTATAAACATAATGTTCTCGAGATAGGTTAAAGAAAAGTCCACCCAAATCATCACACTAATTTGAACCTCACATCATCCCTATTCACTCAAATAGATATAAAATTCATGAAATATAAATTAAATTTAATAAAGTAAAATGGAAATTTAGTTTTATGTTATTTATACTTATTGTACTATGTCCATAAAAGAAACATTATTGCATTTCATTTCAATGAAAATAAAAAATTTCAACCTAGATTAATATAAAACAAGTAATAAATTTTTTTCTTAAATCACTATAGATAAAAACATAGGTGGCCCTGCACCCTATTTCTAGGGAGTTCCATCCAATCATCCAATTTCACCATCCTCAAAAAAATGTGGGACTCCATCTATTTCACTATTCTAACTGTAACATCCCAGGTAATTATAGAATATGACATTTTCATATTTGTTAATATTTATGAATAAGATATTAATTTTACTTAAAAGGGGACTCAATTCATGATATCATACTTGACATGCAACAATGATTTTCTCCAAAATCTTATGTTGCACATAATACAGAGATATAACGAAAAATAATACATTATTAATATTATTATTTTAAATGGTAGTTATCCTCTAGTCATTGTATCGGAAGAAATGAACATAACTACTTTTGTTATTTTTATAAATTTTTATTAAATGTTTTTACTTATAATAAATTTTAGAGGATTAAAATGAGAATAAATCAAATTTTAAGTATAAAATACCCTAATATTTTTAAAATGTATTTTTACCGCCTTTTGATAGAGAACACTTTTTAAATCTAGTTTTTAAAACTATTATATATTATATTTGAAAAAATAAACTCTTTATTTATAAATGGGACATAAAAATTAACTTTTGTTGAATTTTTGGTATTTTTTTCATAAAATTCATATTTTAATTAATAGTGAAAATTAATGCATTTTAATTCAAGACTTCCTTTTCATCTAATTTATTTATATTTTTAGATTACACTTTTATATGGTTTTAAGTTATAATTAGAGTAGTTTTTTATCATTTAATCTAATTTTGGTCATTGTAATTAATTTCAAATTGAAATTATATATAAAATCATGTCAATATTTTGATGGTTTTTACTTTTACAACCCCATTTTCTCGTTTTGACAATGAGGATTAATTTTAAATTAATTAATGAAACTTATGTGTTTTAAATTTTTAAAAATTTATTACATATTTTTAATCATTGGGTTTAAATTATATAAATATTTTCCTTTTATTTTTTGGATTTTATGAATACTAATTCGATAATTTTTATTTACCACGGTTAAAGGTAAATTAGGGTAATAAATAATATTATATGGAAAATAAAATTACCCTAAAACCTAAAAAATCCTATTGGATGAATAAAAGTATACCCTTAACACCTAATTATTGCAATTGAATCATTTAATGGACTTTTTCCATGAAAGTGATATAAATATTATTAAAATAAAAGAAACTAACAACATGTCACCCTTTTATTTCTTATAAGTATAATAATTTTAATATAGGGATAAACATTATTCAACTTTGATAATAAACATCCAAATAAAATATAATTAAATTATCTACATCATGGTAATTTATTTTAAAAAAATAGATATTAAATAAATACCATAAATAAGGACACAATAATGATACAGTAATTATTTTATTAATAGAAATATCAAATAAATGATATGAAAATTATTAAAATAAATATAATTATAACTAATTATGGTACTCCATTCATTTTTTGGATTACCATGACATATTATAAGTCTATTAAAAAAAATTTCAATGTTATCTCTCTATTTGGATTTTATTTAAATTTAATGAAATTAATAGAGTCAAAATTCATACTAATGATAATTTATAAAAATAATATTTTATTAAATTATTTAAACATCATAAAAATATTTAAAAATTAAAAACTGAATTTGATAATTTCTAAAAGATAATAAAGTATAAATTTATGTGAATTTTACCCCATATAAGTAAAATATAAAGGCTTTTAATATTTAAAATTTTGTTACTGTAAATAAAATAAAAAGAGAATAATTATGGGTAAAATATAATAATAAGGTTTAAAATTAAATAAAATAAAGTATATAAATTATTATTTGTGAGGATTTTAAACCATAATCGTCTTATATTCTACATAAGTAAATTTTGAGTCATTTGGATTTAAAAGTTAATTTATATTAATTTAATATTTTAAGAGTTTTCAAGGGTGCCCCGACCCTCTTCTATAAAAAAGAACCCATATTTTATATTACTCAAACTTATAAAACAATTTGGCTTATCCAAAATATTCCCAAAACCCTTCCTAGAATCTCTCCCCACATTGATGAATCCTTATTTTAGTCATAACACCTTCCTTAGAGGTGTTAATGTGTTCTTCAAGGGTGATCAATTGAAAAAGATGTATCGTTTTCTTTTAAGTATTTATATTTTATTTCTTCTCCCACTTCCTTCAAGTCTCCTACAACCTTGATGAGATAATAAATATATTATACTCAATATACTAAGATGTAATTATTCTAATATCATTACCTAAATCCATCTCCAATTCCATCAAATGGAAAAGGAATTAACCGTTTGTGCGTACGTGTGAACTACCACCTCCACGAACCGATCTAATTCGCTTTTCATAATTATCTCTCATGACTGGTTAAAATAATGGAATTAATCTTCATATGTGATATTAATGAAATATTAATCATTCTATGATAATAATATTTTAATTAATTTCTTACTTTACATGTGCATAAAAATGATAACATCGTTCATGCGTACCTGTGAACTATCACCTCCACGAAGTGATGTGGCTCGTTTTTATTCATTATATCACTTGTATGATATATATATATATATAAGTATGTTTAATGATTAATTTTATATTAATTATGTTATTATAAATCTGGAAATACAAAATAATACTTAAATTCTTTCCATAATGATCATTGAAAAATGAAGATGTTACTTATGTGTACATTCGGCCTACCATATCCATGATTATAACATTATTCATTTTTCATAACCATAATTAATGGTTTACTTTTAAAGGTATTATTAATATATAAAATTGATTATTAATTCATGAATATTATTCTAGAGATTATGGATTTGTGAACATATAGACTATTGAAATAATACCAAGTTCATTTTCGACTCGAGTACCGAATATTGAAAATGTATCTAATATTAAATTAAATAATTATGTAATTGTTATAACATGATAATAAGTGATATAAAATAAATAATAAACTTTAAAATTGTTCTAAATCAAGTATAAATTAACCTAAGTTTATTATTTAGGAATATAAATATTGAACGAGACAAGTCAGACTCAAAGTAAGGGACTTCATCTCAATCTCCTTTCATTGAGGCGTATTTTGATGTTATACGCCAGCTTATTTTATATAGTGTATAATCAACCCCTTTGACTCTTAATTTAATTATATGGTTTCAAAAAGGAATATTTTTCTAGGAAGTGTTTTAATAAATCAAAAAAGGAATATTTTTTTAATGTATATGGTGACAAAGAATTTTCTGCCACTATGACCATTATTTGATATTTGGCTTCCTCTAAAAGCTGTAATATTTTTAAAAGAAAATTAAATACTATTTTCCCCTTCTAGGTATTTTTGTATTTCAAATTTTTTTTATAATGGATTTATTATATCAATATCTTGAAATTATATCTTTTTATTTCAATGTGGAAATGTTATTTTTACTTTATTTTTGTTTTATGTGTTTTTATTATGTTAAGGTTATTGGAAATTTTTTATGTATACAGGTGGTTCTATGATAAAATGAGAGAGAGTTATCTCATTATATCTCTCCAATTTATTGGTTAATGAGACAAAGTTAAACAATAAGGTTTCTCCTAATATATTTAGGTAATATATTGTGACGGTTATTCCAAACGTAACCATGAAGGTTACTCCCTATGTAGCTGTGAAAGATACAATGTAAGTATGATATAGATTCCACAAGTTACCTTTGTGATTTATGATTTATATGAATTTTTTTAGGAAGCTTATGATTTCATGATGTGTGTTAAATATTTTATGTTTTATGGGTGGAAAGTATGATTTTGTAAAAATGTTTTCATGAGTTTTTAAAAATTCATGGATTAACGGTTTCATTACTTATTTTATATCCCTTAATAAGCTTTTTATGCTCATCCTAAGTTTTTGAAATGTTTCCTATAGGGTATAAGGGTGGGTAAGAGAAATGAATAAGTCAAGATTAATGTTATGAATATTTTTATCAAGAAAATGAATTATTTTTTATTTATATAGTTTCATTTTGTAAAATAAATGGATAGTGAGTAGAAGTGTCTAATTTGTAATATTTGAGTTTGTATGTAATATTTATGGCCTAATTCTCTAAAAATATAAACCTAAAAATATCCTCAATTTGAATTATTTACTTAACTCAATATTATGTAATGTTTAATTCTAGGGCCTTATAGTTGGTATTGGAGGTTGGTTTAGATAACTTTAGGGGTTAGGATATTATTAATAAAATATTAATCATTTATTTTTACTTTATGGTCAAATTGAAATGATATATAATTTGAAGATTTACATGTTTCTTTATCTAAGATATGCCTGTTCAAAGTGGTTTTCCACAGAGGAAACAGGGTAGTTATACTGGGATAACATACAAAGGGAAAGCACCTTCCAAATCAGTGACCTTAGATGGTCAAAATTGTAAGTGAGCAATTTGTTATAGTGATGGCATAGTTGAGTCATGCTATAAATGGTGGTGTTATCTGTACATGAGATTAACCAGATCAACTACAGAGGAACATATGGGTAGTGGAGCATTTCATGAGGAAATATCCTCCATCATTCAGAGGATCACCTAACCATGTGCAAGCTGAATATTATATTAAATCCCTAGAAAGTATTTTAAATGTCATGGGGTTTTCAGAAAATTAAAATTTTAGTCTTTATATTTAATGTTTTGAAGGTAAAGATGATCAGTGGTGTTCTATGGTTAATAATGTTAGGGAAAGTGAGGATATTAATTCTCTTGAGTGGGATGAATTCAAAAATATGTTTCTTGAGAAATATTTTCCTAAGGTGGTATGACTCAGGATGGAAAAACTATTCTTATAATTGAGTCAAGATAAGGATTTATTAGCTACATTTGAATAAAAATTCACTCTACTAGAAAGGTACACTCCTAATTTCATCCGATATATTAATATTTAAATAAATAGTTTTTATTGAGGATAAAATCCAAATTATCGAAGGGTGTTGGATTATTGTGAGTTCAAAAGTTATGAAAAACTTGTTCGATGTGTGGAAAATGTTGAAATGGAGTTTGTTGATGATCATGTGTTCATTGGAAAAAAGCAGAATAAGAGTTTGAGGTGTCAAGAAAAAGGGAATAATTTTTCAAAAAAGAATAATGTTAAGAAAATTAAGTTTATTGTTTGTGAAAATTGTGGTAAAACACACTAGAGAACACCTTCTGTATTCTGGTAAGTGATTCTGATGTGGTAAAATGGGACATAAGGCTCGTAACTGTACTAAAAAAGATCAAGGTAGTGGAAATACAAAATCTAATTTACAGTCAGTAAAATGTTTTAAGTTCAATGAGATGGGTAATTATGCAAAAGAGTGTCTAATTAAGAACTCGAATGATAGGAATCATCTAGACTATAAGCTGAAATGTGTGGTGAAATCCTTTGCAACTACTTCAGTAGATGTTGGTCCATCAAATGAAATGGTATCAGGTATATTGTTTGTTTATTCATAGTATTCCAATGTGTTGTTTGATTCAGGATCTACACATTCTTTCATTTCTAAGAAATTTTCTAGAAAATTAGAAATTCCACCTCAATAAATGAATCTATAACTTATAGTAAAAATACCTGTGGAAAATTTTGAGGTAAAAAGAAATTATAATAATCTTCGTGTTCTTATCTGTGGAAAGAATCTACCTACAAGACTTGTAGTTTTTCCTCTAGAATAGTTTGATACCATTTTCAGTATGGATTGGATTTATATTTACCATGCTAAGATTGGATGTAGATCTAAATAAGTTTATTTTTAGAAATACTTTCAGTTTATGTAAAATAATGAACCCTTACCAACAATAACATATTAAGAAGTATAGAAATTGTTAAAATATTGAAATGAATGTTATCTTTCACATATTATTGAAAACAATGGAACTATTCATATTAATGATGTTCCAGTAGTAAATGAGTATCTTTATGTTTTTTTAATGAGGTGACTCATATTATACCTAATAAATAAGTTTAATTTACTATTGAATTAGTTCCTAATGATAATCCAATTTCAAAACCCCCTTATCAAATGGCTCAAATTTAACTTTTAGAGTTGAATAATCGATTATAGGAGTTATTAGATAGAGGTTTCATTCAACCAATCACATCACCATGGGGTGCTTCTATCTTGGTTCTTAAAAAGAAATATTGTTCAATGAGACTTTTTATTGATTATAGAGCCTTGAATAACATCAATATTAAGAACAAGTATTTGTTGCCTCATATTGATGATTTGTTTGATCAGCACCAGGGAGAAAAATATTTTTTAAAAGGTTGACTTGAGGTAGGGGTGCAATCAGTTGAAAGTAAAAGAGTCATACATTCTGAAGACTTCATTTCATAATAGATATGGCCATTATGAATTTTTATTTCTATCTTTTGGGTTAACTAATTCACCTATTGTATTCATGGGTCTCATGAATAAAATATTCCATGAGTTCTTGGATAAGTTTATGGTTGTGTTTTTTGATGACATTTTGGTATATTATAAATCTAAATATGAGTAGTACATTCATCTAAGGGTTATTTTGAAAACCTTAAAATAAAATAAATTGTATGGGAAATTCAGCAAGAGTGAATTTTTTTTACAACAAATTTCATTCCTTGGTCACATTGTTTCTAAAGATGGTATAACGGTTGATCCTTCTAAAACAAAAGTTGTTGAATAATGGACAAGACCAACAAATATAACCAATATTTGTAGTTTTCTTGGTTTAGTAGTCTATTATCAGAGGTTGGTAGAAACTTTTGCATGGTTATCTTGTCCATTGACTAAGTTAACTCAAAAAGGTTTTAAGTTCATCTAGACACAATAATGTAATGATTTTTTTTAGGAATTGAAAAGAAGATTGGTGAATGCTTCAGTTTTGGACCTACCTTCCAAAAATGGTTAATTTGTTATCTATAGTGGTGCTTCATTGAAAGGACTTGGTTGTTTCCTAATGTAGAATTCTTAGTTAATTTCTTATGCTTCACATTATTTGAAAACACGTGAGTTAAATTACCCTACACATGATTTGGAATTATCTACTACTTTTTTATCTTAAAAACTTAGAGGCGTCATCTATAAGGAGTAAAATGTGAAATATATACTGACTATAAAATTTTTAAGTATATATTCACTCAAAAAGAATTGAACATGAGACAGAGAAGATGGTGGAACTAATCAAGGATTATTATTACACGATTAATTGCCATTCTATAAAATAAAACAAAGTGGGATTACCAAATACTTATCAGGATAACGATGTGATTTGGGTTATTATTGATAGATTGACTAAATATGATCATTTTATTCCTATTTGAGATACACTATCTCTAGATCAATTTTCATAGTTGTATCTTAAAGAGATATTCAGGTTACATGGAGTTCCTCTCTCCATTGTATTTGATCATGATCATAGGTTCACTTATAACTTTTGAAAAGGCCTTCAGAATTCGTTGGGTACTGAATTAATTTTCAGTATAGCTTTTCATACTCAATCAGATGGGATGTCTGAATGAACAATTAAAACCTTGAAGGATAAGCTATGTTCTTGTTCAATAGATTACCAGGGAAGTTAGGATCAACATCTATCTTTGGTTGAGATTTCTTATAATAATAGTTTTCATTCCAGTATACAGATGGATCCATTTGAGGCATTATATGTAAATTGGTGTCAAACTCTATGTTTTTGGGATGAAGCAGGTGAAAGGAAGTTAATGGGACTAGAATTTGTGGAAAAGAAGGGAGAAAATGTTCAGTTGATTTAAAAACACATTTGGAAAGCTCAGAGTAGTGAGAAAAGTTGTAAGGATAACTGGAGGAAGGATATTTTATTTTTAGGTAGGTGATCATGTCTTACTCAAAGTTTCTCCATGGAAAAGTGTGATTCATTTTGGTAATATAGGGAAGTTGAGTTTGTAGTTCATTGGACCCTATGAAATCTTAGAGAAAATTGGATCAGTTGACCACTGAGTGGTTTTACCTTCGATTTTATCCCAAGTATATAATTTTTTTCATGTTTCAATGTTGAGAAATTATTTTTCAGATCCATCTCATGTTTTGATCCTAGAAGTAGTTTAGTTGGAAGAGAATCATTCTTATGAGAAATAGCTATCCCAAATTTTTAACCATATAGAGAAAGTGTTATAGATTAAAGTGATTAATCATGTAAATGTTTTATGGAAAAAACATATAGTTGAAGAGTCAACATGGGAATATGAAAATTCTATGACTAAGAAATACCCCCACTTATTTGATAAGTAAATAAAATTGTGAGGACATGATTTCCAAAAGTAGGGAAAGATGTATCATCCTAGGTAATTATAGAATAAAAAATTTTCAGATCTATTTATATTTATGAATTAGGTATTAATTTTACTTAAAAAGGTATGCTATTCTAAATATCCTACCCAACACACAACAATGGGTTTCTCTAAAATCTTACGTTTCACACAATACTAAGATATACCAAAAAATAATACATTATTAATATTATTATTTTAAATGGTAGTTATTTCCAAGTTTATGTATTGGCGGGAATGAACATAAATAATTATATTATGTTTATAAATTTTTATTAAATGTTTTTAATTTATTTTAATAAATCTTAGAGGCTTAAAATAAAAATAAATCCAATTTTATGAATAAAATACTCTAATATTTTTAAAAGATATTTTTACCACCTTTTGATGGAGAACCCTTTTAAATCTAGTTTTTTTTCACTTTTATATATTCTATTTGAAAAAAATAAACTTATTTTTTGGAATAGGGTCATAAAAATTAACTTTTTTTTAATTTTTGGTATTTTTCTCATAAAATTCATATTTTAATGAACAGTGAAAATTACTGCATTTTAATTCAAAACTGTTTTTTATCTAATTTATTTATATTGTTATATTAACCTTTTACATGGTTTTAAGGTATAATTAGATTAATGTTTTATCATTTAATACAATTTTTTTCATTTGAAGTAATTTCAAATTAAAATTAGATATAAATACATGTCAATCTTTCGATAGTTTTTACTTTTAAAAACTCGTTTTCTCATTTTGAGAACGAGGATTAATTTTAAATTAATTACTAAAAATTATATGTTTTAAATTTTAAAAAATTGTTTTCATATTTTGAATCAGTGGGTCTAAATTATGTAAATAGGTTCGTTTTATTTTTTGGATTTTATGAATAGTAACTTTGGTAATTTTTATTTACCACGGTTAAAGATAAATCGGGTAAATTAGGGTAATAAATAATATTATAAGGATAATAATATTACCCTAACACCTTCCAAAATCCTATTGGATGAATAAAATTATACTATTAACACATAAGGATTTTAATTGACTCATTTAATATACTTGTGTAACTGAAAGTGATATAAATATTATTAAAACAAAATATAGTGACAACATGCAACCCTCTTATTTCTTATAAGTATAATAATTTTAATATATAAATAAATTTGATACAACTTAGATCATAAATATCCTCCATAAATATAATTAAATTATATAAATAATGAGAATTTATTTAAAAAAATTAGATATTAAATAATTACCATAAATACTGACACAACAAGGATACTGTTTTTATTTTATTAAAAGAAATATCAAATAAATGATATGAAAATTATTAAAATAAATATTATTCAAATTAATTAGGTTAATCCATGAATTTTATAGACAACCATAGCATATTATAATTCTATTAAATTTCTTTGTTCAAATTTATCTCTCTTTTTGTATTTTATTTAAATTCAATGAAATGAATAGTATCAAAATTGACACTATTGATATTTTATAAAAATAATATTTTACTAAATTATTTAAAAATCATAAAAATATTTAAAAATTAAAAATTCACAATTATAAGGTCTAAAAGTTAATAAATTGGTCATTTAAGAGAAATTTACTCAATATAAGTAAAATTTATAGGCTTCTAATATTTAAAATGTTGTTACCACAATTAAAATTAAAAGAGAATAATTAAGGGTAAAATGAAATTACAAGGTTTAAAATGAAATAAACACATTTCTAAAAATTATTTTTTGAGAGGATTTAGAACCATAATTATATTATATTTGATATAACTCAATATGGAGTCATTTTTATTTAAAAATTAATTTACATTAATTTAATATTTTAAGAGTTTCTAAGGGTTCACATCCCCTCTCCTATAAAAAGGTACCCATATTCATGATTACTCACACTTCTAAAACCATTTGGTTTGGCCAAGATCTAAAAAAACCCCTTATTATAATCCCTACTCACATTCTTGAAGCATTATTTTAGGCATAACACCTTCCTTATATGTTTTGATGTGTTCTTAAAGGGTGATCAACCAAAGAAGAGGTATTGTTTTCTTTAAGTATTTCTATTTTATTTATTCTTACACTTCCTTCAAGTCTCATCCAATCATAATGATATAATAAATACATTATCCTAAATATATTAAGATGTTATAATTTTAATATCATCACTTGAATCCATTTCTACTTTCATAAAATGGGAAAGGAATTAATCGTTTGTGCGTACGTGTGAACTATCACCTCCACAAACCAATCTAATTCATTTTTCATAACTATATCTCATTACTAGTTATAATAATGGAATTAATGTTTATATGTGATATTAATGAAATATTAATCATTATATGATAATAATATATCAATTAAATTCATAATTTCCATGCGCATAAAAATGATAACGTGTAGTTGGGGTTTTGCTTATTGGTAAGAACCCCTTAAATCTACATGAAAAATGGGGGTTCAAAAACCATTGGGCGCAGGTACTGTAGCAGTGGTGGCACTGTAGCAGTGGTGGGAACTGTATCAGCGGTGGGCACTGTAGCGGCACTAGGGTACTGTAGCGGCGGCAGAGCACTATAGCAGCGGTGGGTACTGTGCAGTACTATAGAACGCAGGTACTGTAGCAGTATAATTCACAGAATGGGATTTGGGCCAAAAGAATGGTTCTACGGGCCATGTAATGAGCTAAATGCCCACTAGGCCTTCGGGCTATGTAATGGGTCTCCCTCTACCCAATTAAAGAGGTATTTTCTTTTCTTTAATAATAAATGAGGCTTCAGTCCCAACCTTTTAGAAAAATGATAATTTCGTTCATGCGTGCGTGTGAACTATCTCCTCCACGAAGCGATGTGACTAATTTTTGTTCATTATATCACTTGTATGATATATAATTAAATTTAATTATTAATATGATATTAATGATGTTATGTTCATTCTGTAAATATAATATAATACTTAAATTCTTTCCATAAGGATCAATGAAAAATTAAGACGTTACTCATGTGTGCGTACGACTTATTGTCTCTATGATTATAATGTTATTCATTTTTCATAACCATAATTAATTGTTTCATTTAAAAAGTATGATTAATTTATAAAAGTGATTATTATGTCATGAATATTATTTTAGAGATGATGTAATTGTGACCACATAGACTATTGACATCATACCATGTTCATTTTCAACTCGAGTACCGAATACTAACAAAGCAACCAACACAAACTTAAATAATTATTTAATTGTTATAACATGATAATAAGTGATATAAAATGAATAATAAACATTAAAAACGTAATAAATCAAGTATAAATTAACCTAAGTTTTTTATTCAGGAAGATAAAGAAAAAACGAGACAAGTTGGACTCGAGGAAATGGATTTAGTCTCAATCTCCTTTCATTGAGGCATATTTTGATTTTATATACCACCTTCTTTTATAGAGTGTATAATAAAACCCTTTGAATTTTAATTTCATTCAACGGTTTTCAAGAAATAATTTTTTTCTATGAATCATTTTACTAAATGACAAAATAAATGTTTTTTAACATATACAGTGACAAAGACTTTTCCGACATCATGACCATTATTTTACATTTGGATTCCTCTAAATGCCATAATATTTTTAAAAGAAAAGTAAATATCATTTTCACTTTATAGGTATTTTGTTAATGGAAATGTTTTTGATAATGGATTAATTATATCAATATCTTGAATTGATATCTTGTGACTGTAATGTGGAAATATTATTTTTCCTTTATACTTGTTTTATGTGTTCTGATTATGTTAAGGTTACTGGGAATTGTTTTTGTATATAGTTGGTTCCATGATAAACTAAAGTCAGGTGAGCCTGTGATATCTCTATAATTCATTGGGTAATGATACGGAGTAAAACAATAAGTTTTCTTCTAATAGATTTAGATAATATATTATTTTAGGTATTCCAAAACATAACCATGAAGGTTACTCCCTATGTAGTTGTGAAAGCTAAAACGTAAGTATGATATAGATGCCTCAAGTTAACTTTATGATTTATAATTTCTATGAAGTTTTTTAGGAATCTTATGGTTTCATGAGGTATGTTAAAGAGTTTTTGTTTTATGGGTGAAAAGTGTGATTTTGTGAAAAAAATCATGATTTTTTAAATATCCATGGATTACAGTTTCATTCCTTATTTTATATCCCTTACTAAGATTTTTATACTCATCCCAAGTTTCTAAAATATTTTCCAAATGGTATAAGGATGGGTAAGAGAAATTAATAAGTCAAGATGAATATTATGAATATTTTTATCAATAAAAGAAATCATGTTTTATTTCAAAGAGTTTCATTTTATGAAATAAATAAAGAGTGAGTAGAAGTGCCTACTTTGTAATATTTGAGTTGTTATGTAATAGTTATGGACTAATTCTCTAAAACTCTAAACCTGAAAATATACTCAATGTGAATTATTGAATTACCTCAAGGTTATGTAATTCTTATGGTTGGGGAATTATACTAACTATCGATCTCTTATAGAAATCCTGAGAAGGATTTCCTTTCCTAGTAAATTCCCCCTAAAAAAATAAAATCACATATTCTATAAGTAAAAGATGAAACTACCATGTTAATTCCTTCTTAAACCTGATCAAATTTTTAAGAACTCCTTTTGAAATGCCTCCTTCTGAAATTCTTATTATGTAACCTTGATGGAAAATAAATGGCACTGCCATGACTTCAAAAAACATAAGAACTTATGGAACCAATCCTTCAAATAGTCTCCTTCAAATCAATTGAAGTAGGCTTCACATTTCCAAAAAGTTTCATTCCACTTATACTTTTAATTATTATAGAAAATTTTATATAATTACATATTCTTAAATATAAATAATAAGTCACATCTTCAGTAATAAAGATATATATCAATGTATATTCCCATTCTCCTCATATTATTGACCCATTTTCTCTATTTTTTACATGTATGAAATGGGGTCTTACCACATGTACTGTGACTGTATTATTATTCATTAAAGTCTAAATGAATATTTTTTTTAATCTAATAATAGGTTTTATCATGTCCATCCGATTTATATTTTTAGATTTATAGGAATGTAATGTTTGTGATGTATTTTCTTGATTTTTTAATTCAAATCATTTCAATTATAATGATCAACTTCATCAAACAAAAAAACTAAAACACAACAATTATTTTTTTATTCCTTAATAAATGTAAACCATGTCATGGTTTTTAAGTCTCCTTATACTTTTTAACACTCATTTTATTCCCTTTAGAGTAGGGTTCCATGTTAGTGTCATAATATGTATTGTTTATGTGAAACATTCTACATTATATAAAAGGATAGTAAACATAATAAGAAAATTTGAATCACTTAAATTCAAAAATACATCTTTATAAAATGGTTAAATAAAAACTCATCTACATAATGTTTGTATATATCCATTATCACCATAATTGATACTCTTTACAAGTTTAGTGCTTACTATTTCAAATGGTATGCCTTTGAAAAATATCACAAAATCAAAATTTCTTACGTGTGAAATATTAATTTATCATAACACTGTGAATTTTTAAATTTTGTATCAATGTTAACATTCAATTAGATATCTGCTTATAATTTTATGAACTATGCAGTGATGAATCATAATACTCCTATAGTCATGAAATTACCATGTATTTTTATATTTTTCCTACAATTCTAATGAATCAATGGATCCTAAACATAGATAATAATATTTCTTGAATTCTCATACACATTAAGATTATATTTTTTTTAACATCACAAAATCACTCACTCTTATATAGTTACATACACCAATCATGTTAATTTTTTTCAATTAATAATACTTCACTAATTCACTTTATTGAAGGTCATCCTATTTTAAACATTTAAATTTAGGTATTTATCACATAAATTGACACATAAATCATCATTTCCATATACTTCCTATCAAATGAGAAATAATTTCATGAATTTTACATATAATATGATGTCAAATTATAATAGTTATTTCATAGGTTAATGACCATCAATGCTTCCCATGACAAGTTTGTATGAAACCCATAAATATGTTGTATAAATTACTCATAGTGAATTTTTTTGAAACTAAGAGTCAATTTTCTAAAAATCTATAGATTCTTACATAGAAAAATGGTATAAATTCCCAAGAAATGGGAATGAAATGGTTGATGCATTCATTCTTAATTTATAATCCAAATTAGTGAATGAATAAGAAAATCAATGGTAGTTGATGAGTATCCTATAAAGTTTGTATTATGATGTAGAAGAAAAAATGGTCTATATTGTGTTATCACACCCCGATCTTGGAATTTATTTTATTTCATTATTTTCTTGACATTGGATATTTTTTTGAGGTTCAGTTTGAGTTCCCAATTTGAATTTTTGGGTTTTGAAGCTTCAGGGTGGTTTTTTGGCATGTGTAGGGTTTATATGTACGGTTTGAGGGTTAAATTTTCATTCTATTAAGGAAGAGAGTGATTTTAGTTCAAATTCTTCTTTCATGGTTTGAGCATTCCTTAGGCCAAACCGTGCGAGTTAAAGGAAAAACTATGCATCTTGAGAGTTGGTATTTAGGGCATGGATCATGTCCTACACATGGTTAGAATAAACCATATGTAAAGTGTGTGAGGGGCTCTATAGTTTTGATAGTGGCATTTTTCACGTTTGGTACACGGTTTGAGAAACTGTGCAGCCAGCCCGTGTGGGGTTTTCTTTCTCTCTAGTAGGGTGCACGTGATTAGTGTACAGTTTTTCAGACCATGTGTCCAAACCATGTGAGTTTCCTAGAGCATTGAAATTTTGAAATTACTCTTTTTCCCCTCCAATATTTTAAAACTATTTCAGGATTTTCCTCTCTTTCTCATCTTGATCGCTCTAAGGGGCTCCCAGAAACCCTCCTTCTTTGCTCTCCTTCTTCCAATAAAGATCCTTGAAGGTTCCTAGATATGTTTCTTTGAGTTTTTGGTTGATTTTATCTTCTCATATTCCTTCTCTATTGGTTTCTAGGTATTTTATTGGTGTTTTAGTTCTTGGTAGAACCCTAGGGGTAAGGGTTGATGTATGGATTGATTTATTTGATGTTCGGGTGTGTGGATTGTCTCTTGGGGTATATTCGTACTTATCCTGAAGTCTCGTTACATTAGCATGTCTTTAAGGTATTTGTTTCTATCCATTCACATTCCTGCACATTTTTTTGATGCTTGATATTTCCTTTAATGTTTTAAAAATGTTACAATCTTTCTTTTGGTATTTTAGTATAAATTGTTTTAGTGTTTTCCTTATGGAAAATGGGTGTGAAAAGGTTTAAAAAGGGTTTCTCTAATTATGCCTAAATTTAAATGCACACAATGTGTTTGATGAAATTTCAATTAGTCTTTTAAAGTAAAATTGGGAGATTTTGGTAGTTTTTTCCCTTTGTTATTTTTTGGAATTTTTGTTAGGTTTTGATTTGGGTGTTATATGTGGAAATTGGTGACTTTATGGTGTGATAATTATGTGTGAGTTTTTGTGTTGGTTTAAAAGTAAGTGATGTTTCATTAAAAATGGTTTTTGGGTGATTTCATGGATTCTTTAAGAGTTTCATTAGATGTTAGAACATCCATATGTGCACAGGGTGAACATAGGGATAGGGAAACAAATGATAATATCCCTTGGGAATAAATTATCCTTAAACCATGGTTTTCCAAAGGCTTCTCCTCCCTTCCATCTTTCTTTTCCCTAAAATAATTCCTTGATTTCTAAATGGTGTATTAGTGCTTTAAGAGAATTTAAATGTGGCTTAAAATTCGTCTCTAATGCTTGGACCATTTGGAATTTTGAGATATGTTTTGTTAAATAATTGGCATAAGGGTCTGTTTGGCACTTTAAGACATTCTTGGTTACTAAGTGATGTAAATTCCAGTTTTCCACTTTTTGAATTATTTCATGTTTTCACTTTTTCTTAGAGATGTTTTTGGATTTGAAATACAAAGGACCATTTGGAATTTTTTCATATAAGTGGTGTTTCATATTTAATTTGGTAAATAGTTTTGTAAATGTATTTGGATTGGAAATGTTAAAGTCGTGGTTGGTACTTTGTATTGCCTTAGCGTAGTTGGTTTTGATGTGATGTTATGTGAAGGCTCGGTTGGTGTCTAATAATGGTTAGAAAAATGATTTGGAATTTTATGTGATATGAAGTCCCAGTTGGAATCTTAGCATGTTTTGGAAAAAATATTTAAATATTGGGTGATGTGAAGGCCTGGTTGGTATTTTATAATGTTTGGGAAGTGGTTTGAAAACCTAAATAAAGTGATGTCCTAGATGGAACTTGTTTATGGATTGATATTTGATATGGGAACCTCTATGGTAGATCCTCAAAGGATTTAGAGTATTGCATAGGTAGTGTCGGTGTTTAGGCTAGGAAAGCATGGTGTTAGTCAGGTTTAGTTCAAACATGCATATGAGGACCTTCCTATTCACTATATATTATTATCGTGGGATTCTTGGGAATCATATAGAGGGTACAGTGATGCATTCTTATCGACCCCGATTAGATGGGTTATGCCACATGGATTTTTTGAGAATCTAGATAGGACGTGACACTATATTGGCCAGTTTAGAGAGACCAATTGGTTATTGGATGTGGATTTTCACTATACACTAGCAGGTGAGTCTAAACTAATTACATCAAGGGATTTCTTCTAGAGATGTTTAGGAAATTCCTATGATTGAATATCTATTTATTCTATTTTCCTCTATATCATATTGGATATTAGACCTTCTAGTCTATTTTTTTCCTTTACCTTTATTATATCCCATTTTTTGTCTTCTTGTAAGGATTCGTATTTGGGTTTTGGTTTTGAATTCGGTTTTAGAGTGTGAAGATGTTTTTAAAAAGGAAATCTATATGTTCTTTTTCAAAAAGGGAACTCATGGAAATATGTGTTTGGTTTTTTAAAATTATTAAAGTAGTGTTTTATGAATTTATTTTAAACTAATGTTTATTGAATGTTTAGAGAAAGGAAATGAATGGACTCTATGGTGATTACCTACTGAATTGTTTAATCTCACACCCTACTTGTGCCACTTGGAATCAATGGACCCAATCTGTTTTGTAGGTTTAGTTTTTTTGTTTGGTTGTCCTTTGGAGTTGGTTGGTATTGTGTTTGGTGGTTACCAAGAGGTCACATGGAGATCAGTTTGTGTGGTATGGTTTTAGTTTTTTATTCAGATTCTATTTTTTCATCATTTTTGGTATCTGGATTGGTTTGTATATTTATTGATTTTTAGTTATTTTTGGTTTTTCTGCGCGTTCATTTTGGTTATTGATCTTGGTCTATTTGGGTTAAATCATTCCCATTGGATTATTTTTATGTTTGGTACTAGTTTCTAACCCATTTGGATTGGGAACTCCCTTCGGGCCTCGTCTTATGCTAGGTCGGGTGTCGGGTGTCGAGTCAGATAGCATCCTAGCCCAGTTTGTGACACAATGGTATCCGAGATGGCCCTTGTTTTTTGGGGTGTCAAGTAGATTGGAGATTAGGACTATCAGGACTAGAGAGGTGGGTATGGGAAGGACATCATAAACTCTTACTAATTATGATATTCGATTTTCCAAAGTTATTCTAGGATTTGAGTCTTTTTTTTTGCTTTTTATAGTGTGGATGAGGAATGAAAATGGAGGCGAGCTGGTGTCATGTTGTGATCTCACATGGAGTAGTAACCCATGTAGAGTCTGAGTGCATGATTCAAGGTCCTCTTATTTTTTTATTCTTACTTGGTGAATGGTCTACTAACCATGTCATTTGGTTATGCATGGCCACTAGTACCTCATTTCGAGAGTTTGGTGTCAGTTGTGATTTGGTTTTTTTGTCTGGTGTGGGTCGATTTTGAAGGGGGGAATGGTTTTTAGAAAATAGAAGTTTTCAAAAAGGTAAAATGATTTTGGTAATGGTTTTTGTTATAAATGTGTAATTTGATGTTTGATATGGATTATAAATTAGGTTTTAAAATTTGTTAAGTGGCCTTCAAAGAAGGGGGGTTTGGAATAGGAAAAAATGGTGTTTTTTAAAAGAGGATTTTGGTTTTGTGTATAGCATTTGGATTATGAGCCTTTTTTCATGGGATAGTATTTTGGATGAGTTTTGGTTGATTTTGATTTTGGTACTATGTTTTTTCTTCTATTTATAATATGACACCCAGAAAGGTCCCCAAATTTTCTTTTAAGTTTCATCTAGTTTTTTTCATTGACTATACTCCTAGTATAGTAATGGAGTTGAGTTATTCTTAGTTTTTTCTATTCTCTCATGGTGATTGTGGCCCATTAGAGGTAGTATTGTTTCTTGAGGAATTTTATAGTGTATTTAGATAGTTTAAAACTCTCGAAGTTGTTAGGTTCCATGCTATTCTGAGTTTGTTTAGGGACCATCCTTGGATCAGTGGAAGGTTATTATTCCATAATAATTTTAACTTAGGATTTATTGGGAAGAATTTAATAAAACTTTTGTCTGATGGTTCATACCATAGGATATGAAGGTGGAGAAATTGGTGGAGTTTTGGGTATTCAGTAAGGCCATCAAACAACAAAGGCCTATATTGGCCACCTCAAGGAGCTAGTTTCCTATTCTTCATAGGTAGAATCACATAATTAGTTGAAATCTCCTTTTTTTTCTCGATCCAGATATCATGTAAAAAGTATTTTCATCTGATAAATTTCAATTTGAGAAGCATGTGGATGAAGCATTCTTAGTTGAGTTCGTTTCTGAAGCAGAGGAAGTTGGAAATTCGATATCTCTTGATGATCGTAGAGGTTCCACATATGGAGATAGGTGTGTAGAGATGTTGGGTGTTTACAAAGTATAGTAGACAGTGAAGTCCTATGTTGACCACTTTAGAGATATGGTTTCCTTTTCTCTAAATGTATCATCACATAATCAGTTGAAATCTCCTCTTTTAATTTTGTCTCTTCATCTAGAGATCAAGGAAAATTTACTCACACCTAATGATGTTCGATTTAATAAGTTTGTGGATGAAGAATTATTAGTTGACTTGATTTTTGGATTATAGACAGTTGGAAATACAGTATCTATTTTCACTCATGAAGGTTCCCCATATGGAAAGCGGTGTGTTCCATAGGAAACTATTCTTGAAGAGTCCCCTTTTTTGGCTCTAGATTATCACTCATCGGACTAGTCTTTCATGTGATTTTAGTGTTTCCAGTTCAATATTTTGAATCCCACTTATCATAATATTCTGAAGTCTTTTCGTCAATATGTTTTTTGGGTAACCTGGAAAAGTTCTTTGGGTAGATTGTCTAGAAGAAGTCTCATTCAGAGGATTTTAGTTCCTGACTGTGGAGTAGTAGATGCTTCAAGATATCAGGGCTCCATCCATATGCCTCAAAGTGAAGCTTTTCACATGGTCAGGAATTTCTAGGTGTATGGGGAACCTTATCCTAGTTTTGTCTCTAGTGTTGGAATGGAGATGGAAAAAGTTTCTCGGTAATATTTTTCACTACTATTGTAAGTTCCTTCCCTTATTGAAAAAGATTGATGTTTTTTTCCTTTTCAATCCAAGTGGTTAAGATTATCTGAATGTGGGTCTTTTAATTAGTTGTTCTCTATTATATGCATTTATCCACTTTTGTTGGTGGATTATGGTTTTTGGTTGTGTTTGTTTGAGGTATGATTGGATCTTGTGGAAATAATGAATTTTGGTTTTGTTTTCCATTTGGTTTGGATATTTTCTATGAGTTTCCCCTTTTGTATGGGAGGTATTTGGTTCAATTAGGAGTTCCTATGTTGGTTGGACCATAGTGGTGTTGTTAATAATTATCTATTCTGATGGTGGTAGTGTTTAGACTTGGTGAATAAGTTTGGGATAGTTTGTGTTGGGTTTTCCATGTCGGTGTTCCTGTGTTGAGATCTTTAAAGGTTCATAATGTGAGTCGAGTTCTTATGGTGGGGAGAACCCTCCTCCATTTCACAGTTATTTTCATTGTGGTTTATCTTAGAGATGATCAGGTGTTAATTTTAGAGTGAAAGTTTACCATATGGTTTATGGTTTTGTTCGGCTTCAATCCTGTTTTGGATTGATATTTGTTCCTTATGTGGTCGGGTGATATTCTAGGGGCAGAAAGTGTTTGTGGAGTGGATAATTGGCACACCTCAATCTTGGAATTTTTTTTATTTTATTATTTTCTTGTCATTGGATATTTTGGTTGAGGTTTGGGTTGAGTTCCCGATTTAAATGTTTGAATTTTTTTTAGGTGGGTTTGTGTCATGTGTATGGTTTGTATGCACGTTTTGAGTGTTAATTGTGCACCTTATTAATATAGAGGGTTCTTTTAATTTAAATTCTTATTCCACAGTTTTAATTTCATGGTTCAATCATGCATTGGGTCAAACTATGCAAGGTTGAGGGAAAAATTTTGGCTTGAGGTTTGGTGTTTATGTCATGGCACACGGCTTGTGCACAGTTAAAAGAAACCATGCAGGAAGTGTGAAACTAGTTATGCAGTTTTGAAAATGAAATTTTTCATGGTTGGAATATGGTTTGTGAAATCATGTGGGGTGACCTTTCTCTCTAGTAGGGTGTGCATGGTTGTCATACGGTTCTTCAAACCATCCGTCCAAACCATGTGAGTTTCCCAAATCATTAAAAGTGTGAAATTCATCTTTTTACCCTCCGCTATTTTAACCTTATTTCTATATTTTCCTCCTTTTATCATTATAGAAACAACTGGGGCTCCAAGAAACCCTCCTCCTTTGGTCCCTTTTATCCATTTAAGCTCCTTTAAAGTTCTAATGTAAGTTTCTTTGAGTATTTGGCTAATTTCATCTTCACCTCTTCCTTATATCTTAGTTTATTGGTATTTTCTTGGTGTTTTATCTCTTAGATGAACTCTAAGGGTTTGTATTGATGTTTGGATTGATTTATTTGATGTTAGGGTGTATGGATTGTCTCTTGGAGTGTATTATTCCTTATCCAAAAGTCTCATTGCATTGAAACATAATTAAGGTAGGTTTTTTCATCCATTTTCTTTCTAGCACATTATTTTGATGCTTGAGCTTTCCTTTAATGTTTTAAACATCTTACAATATTTATTTTGATGTGTTAGTATAAATTGTTTTGGTGTTTTCATGATGTAAAATGAGTGTGAAATGGTTTTTAAAGGGTTTAATTAATTATGCCTATATTTAAATGGACACATGGTGTTTGATGAAATTTTAGTTGATCTTTTAAATTGAAATTGGGTGCCTTGGGTGTTGTTTTTCCTTTTTTATGTTTTGGAATTGTGTTTGGGTTGTGAGTTGGGTGTTATATATAGAAATTGGTAACTTTTTTGGTGTGACGCTTATGTGTGTATTGTTGTGATGGTTTAAAAGAAAGTGATGTTTCTTTTAAAAGGGGTTTGGGGTGATTTCATGGATTCTTGAAGAGTGTAATTGGATTTCTGTGCATCTATATGTGTACAGGGTTCACATAGGTATTATAAAAAAAATAGCCCTTGGGAATAATTTTTCCTTAAACTATGGTTTTCTAAAGGCTTCTCATCCCTTCCCTCTTTCTTTTCCCTAAAATAATTCCTTGATTTCTAAATGGTGTATTGGTGCTTTAAGTGAATTTAAATGTGACTTCAAATGTGTTCTCTAACGCTTTTCCTATTTGGAATTTTGAGATATTTTTTAGTGAATAATTGGCATAAGGGGTCATTTATCACTTTAATATATACTTGGTAACCATATAGTGTAAAGGCATGTTTGTCACATTTTGAGTTATTTCATGTTTTCACTTTTTCTTAGAGATGGTTTTGTATTTAAAATGAAATGTCCCATTTGAAATTTTTCACATATAAGTGGTGTTTTATATTGAATTTGGTAAGTGGTTTTATAAATGTATTTGGATTGGAAATATTAAAGGCATGGTTGGTACTTTTTATTTACTTGGGGAAGTTTTTTTTGATGTGATGTGATGTGAGGGCCCAGTTGGTACTTTTTATATTGGTAGGAAAAATAATGTGAAATTTTAAGTGATATGAAGTATCAGTTGTCATCTTGACATGTTTTTGAAAAATGATTGAAATCTTGGGTGGTGTAAAGGTATAGTAGGTATTTTATAATTTTTGGTAAATGGTTTGAAAACTTGAATGAAGTGGTGACCCAGTTAGAACTTGTGTATAGCTTGACGTGTGAGATGGTCACCTCTATAGTGGATCTTATGAGGTGAGAGAGGATTATATAGGTGGTATTGGTGTTTGGTATAGAAAACTATGGTGATAGTGGGTTTTAGTTGAACCACATATATGATTACTTTCTCATTCACTACATATTATTATCATAGGATATATGTGCGTCATCTAAAGGGTTGAGTTATGGTTTCTTTTCGACCCCAATTTGAAGGGTTGTATCCCCTAGATTTTATAAGAGGCTAGGTGGGATGTTCCATTGGATTGGATAGTTTAGAGTATCTAGTTGGTTATTGACAATGGAGTTTTACCATACAGCAGTAGGTGATTCTGAACTAAGTACATCTAGGGATTTCTTCTAGAGATGTTTTAGAAATGCCCATGGTTGAAAATCTATTTATTCTATTTACTTCTGTAGGATGTTGGATATTAACCCTTCTAGTCTATGATATTTTTGTTTCATTTACCTTTATCATATCCCATTTTTTGTCATCTGGTATGGATTTTTATTTGGTTTTTGGTTTTGAATTGGGTTTTGGAGTGTAAATATATTTTAAAAAAGGAAAGTTGGGTGTGTTGTTTTAAAAAGGGAACTCATGGGAAGCTAGGTTTGGTTATTTAAAATGATTAAAATATTATTTTATGAATTTATTTAAAACTATTTCTTGTGTAATACTTTGAGAAAGTAAATTTATGGACTCTGTCGTGATTTCCTACTGAGTTGTTTAATCTCACACCCTACTTGTAACACTTGGTGTTGGTGGACCTGATCTATTTTGTAGTTTCAGGTTTTTTGTTTTTTTTCCTTTGGGGAAGGTTAGTCTTATGGTTGGTGGTGACCAAGAGTTCATGTGTAGATCGCGTTGCATGGTTTGGTTTTAGTTTTTTATCTAGTTTCTACTTATCAACTGTTATATCTAGATTGGTTTGTATATTTGTTTATTTTTAGTTATTGTTGGTTTTTTGTGTTTATTTTGGTTATTAATCCAGGTATGTTTGGTATAAATCATTCCCATTGGATTATTTTGTTTCCCAACACTAGTTGGCAGCCCGTGGGGATCGGCAACTCCCTTCAGGCCTTGTCTTGGGCTGGGTCAGGTGTCAGGTTGGATGGCATCTCATCCTAGATCATGACATGTGTAATTTTTATCAATGATACCTCTACACTAATAGAACATATAAAAGAAGTCCATTTATCATATTTTACATTTAATGGGATGTGATAATTCTTAAATAGTGTGACCACCTTTAATGGATGTACATTAGCATCCAAGTTCACATTTTATTTATAAATCTGAGTTGTGGATACTTACTTATCTCTAAGTGAAATTTCTAAAATATTTTCATCATTTGAGATGGAATATAATCCATAACATGACTAAGATGTTACATGATATTAACTTTCATTTTGGTAAATTAAAATGAAGTAGGGAATGAATTTTGTTCTCTCCATATTTTCTGTAAGTAGGTAAAGGTTGAGCACCAATAAGCATTTAAAATATTGAAATTTTTTCTTACATTTTTGTTGAAATGTGATAATGTATTGAAAGATTTTATTCTTAATTTAACAATATATTTATAAGGGAAAGACACAATTGTGATAGTCATATAATGACTTTCCTAGTCAACAAATTTTCTTGTAATTATAGAGAGTTTTCTAATTGATTTTTTAAAAATGTAATATGTAAAATATGTGGATAAAATTCCAAGTGTTTCACTATCTTTTATCTTATACTAAGATCCATTATTCACTTTCAGATTATAGAAGTGAATTAAAACTTTCATGGGAACATAATATAGGTTTATCATAATGTATCAATGTTATATTGATTTCCAATCAAAGAGGATAGTATATGTAATGATTCAAAATTATCTAAAATGATAAATCACCTTATATAAATATATGTTTATCATATTTAAGCATAATACAATCAAAATAACATACATGATATAACAAAATTATATATAATTTTATTTCATTAATATAAAACATTACATATATACACTTCATAAAATTAAAATTAGTACAATGGGATAATAAACACATACAATTAACATAATTATAATTAGAAATTATGATGCATCATGGACTCTGATAATTATCATAGATACTAAAAATCTATAAATACAAAATAAACTATTATAAAAATTTTGTAATTTTAAAGAACCTGACTCTAGTAACCTGGATATGGTGTCTACTTTATTACATTAGAACTATATACAAGGTATCACATCCTGAAGGACTAGAGAATTTATTAGTCTTGGTAAACTAGATATATACTTGAAATTAAAATTACATTTTAAACATAAAATACACAAAGTGTTTTCTTTCTGAATACCATTATTTCCCTTGTTATAACCCTTTATATCAATCAAAAAATACTTCTTAATATCCTAGGGAAAAAACATAAGAAAGTTTTGAGCTCAAATGCTCAGTAATAGTATGTCTACAACAGAATCTGTCATAAATAAGTAATAATAATCAATATGGAAAGGTAAATAACTGAAACACATTTCATTTAATCAATAATATAAGTATAAAATGGTAGAAATAAATGATGATCAAATAAATCCATATAAATAGTCACATGAGCTTGTAACTTATACATGGATATTATAACTAATCAAATAATCACATGGAAATAAATAAATGATATCATACTGAGGGAATAAATAATTAAATACGTCTAAATCTATCAAGACTTGTCACAAGATAGTTTAAAATCTATGGGTAGAATCCCATCTAATTTTTCCCATTGATTTGTTACATGATACCTATCGATGGATAAAGGGTCTATCTATAACTAGTAATCACACATAAATTAATAAGTCTAATGAATTCCTCATATGAAATGGGTGAAACATAATCTAAATATACATTCATATTTAAAAACTAACATATGAAATGTTAATACTTACCTCAATTAAATAAACATAATCATAAAATATCCATAGTAATATGGTGTATGGTAATAAAATTGTACATAATCAATAAAATTTTTCATAAAACATATAAAAAATAATATAAATTATATAAATATAACATATCCCTAGTGGATCATAATTACAATAAAGGTTTTATGGTTTTGATGAATATAAATACCGTTAAATTTTCATTAAAAAAATTTGTGAAAAATAACCTATTTTCTTTGAATATATTTTTAAAACTAAAAGTTAGAAAAATATTTTAAAAATAATTATCTATGAAAATAAACATTGAATATTATAAAATAATATTTAAAACATTGATTTTTCATGATGGTGGTAGGTTCCCTTCAGGTCATACATGTAAAAACAAAGATTCCTTTCACATTTTTTTATAAAATCCAAACGGGCCTTATTTGGAAAAATACATGAAGATTCATTTAAAAAAATTTAAAGATAAAAATGCTTATAACTTTATTTAATAAATAATTTTTAAAAGGTTAAAAAAAATTGAAAATATTTTTTGGATACATGGATTAGGAAGGAAAAAGGATTTTCAACCAAAGAGAAAAATAAATTCATATTTTCTTAAAAACATTTCATCAATAATTTTAAGTACCAAAGAGTAGATAAATTGTAATATTACTTGAATATATCATTAAATACCATATTTTAATAAAATATATTGTGTTTTTATTATAAATTTCAAGTAATTTTCCAAAGTTAGACTTAAATGAAAACAATCCCGAATAATGATGAGATTGTGACATAAAACCTTACCACTTTTGTTACTTCTGAATTGTAGGATCCATAAAAGAAATGACATTAAATGAAATTTTAAATACCATGAAGAAAAATATATTCATGAAATAATATATCAAAGTGGAAAGTATATTCACTTAACAAAGGAATAATTGGCGAATATGGAATATGTCTCACGAAAGTAAAAGTGAGACAAGAAACTATAACCTCGTGTTCAACTTCCTTCGTATGTGATCGAACCTCATATATGATAAATATAGGTTTATTATACATATATTAGAGAACTATAGTCATATATATCATACCATATATTATTTACTTATAGTCTTTTATCACCCGCTTATTAGAAATTCTTTTTTAAAATCTCTATTTCGGGTGATAATTACTTTGTTTTTCATGTATGTTTTAGTTTAGTAATTTTGGTCCTTTTAATTTGATAATGGTTAAATAGTATATATAATTATAACAATGATATAAATATAATATAAATTCAATATATATGTATTTATAATTAATTTATTAAAATTATAGGTAGAAAATTGATTATACCATTTATAGAGATGGTAGACTATACCTACATGTGAATGTTGTTTCCATTTTTGTTGAACAGGTGTAAGGAAAATAAATATTAATTAATCTCTCTATAATAATTATTAATAAATATATATCATTTCTATTAATCAAATATCTCCTTATTTCCATCCATGTAAAAATAAAACAAAAAACATTTCACATCACAACGTGGAGGTGGTAGTCTATACGTACGCACGAGCGACGTTATTGTTTTATAATAGATTATAAAATAATAAGTTAGATGTGATATTATATTTCCAGAATTATTTTTAGATCATAAATATCACAAATAGTCATTTAATTTAACCTTATTTCCCTTCATGTAAAGCGTAATAGAAAAAATAATCACATCGTTTTGCGATGCTATAGCATGTCATACACATGAGTGACGTTATCGTATCCCACACAAAATGGAGAGTAAGAATATATATGTTATATAATAATTACATAAGTATAATAATTTCATAAATTTTATATAAATGTATTGAATTCATCATTATACCATTCCTTTAATGGAGGTTATGGAAAATGAATTACAACAGTTCGTGAGGCGATAGTCTGTTGTACACACGATCAATAATTTCATTTCCCATTTGATGAAAGTGTAGATGAATATGGGTTATTAAATAAACATTATAAAATCTAAATTTATATTATATACCTATTTTATTTTATTATCAAAGTTTTTTTCAAGGATTTTTTATAATAAATAAAACAAATACACACTTTTAATAATTTTAACACTTCTTCATAGTTCCTCTTTAGTTTTATACCTAAAGCCTTATTAGGAGGACTTTATAATAAAACTAAGCCCTATATTATGTGTTAAGGTAATCAAGGAAGGTATTTGGTAGGTATTTATCAAATAAAAGGGTTTTGGAAGTGTGAAGAAGGGATGATATGGGTGGCCTTTTATAAGTGAGGGAGAGGACACATGTGGAAATTTTAAAAAGATAAAGTAATACTCAAATTTTTATCATAAAAAAGTCTCGTAAATGGATAATTATAAAACATTAGAGATTATAAAGTATAAATAAAGATAGAAAATGTGTGTTGGAAGAGTTTTAGTTTATTTTTAACCCTTATCTTCTTAGTTTAACAACCAGTAAAACCATTTTTACTTTAACTGTAGTAATTAATTTTTACTAGTTTCACTATTAATTATGGTCAAAAATTAATTTTACGTAATTAGATTATAAATATTATTATTATTTAAAATATTTTCCCAAATTAATTTCCCATAATTTTCATAATTCAATTTAAAAATAAATCATGGATGCAATTATAGATTGGTTTTCCAAAGAGAAGATTCTTAAAAGTATAGAATGAATTGATATACAAATTCAATATAAAATTGATTAAAATGAACTAAATTTGTTAAATTTTAATATTTTTTAACTAATTTTACTTTAAAAAAATTAAAATATTATTTAACTTTGTAAATAATTTAAATGGAAAAGTAGTTTTTAATATAAATAAATATTTTTCACCATTCATAAAAAAATTAATATTTTTAAAAAAATCCAAAAAATTCACCCAAATATAATTTTAACATTTATATTTCAAAAATTAATTATATTTTTTAAAATAAATTTTCTAATAGTGGTAAAATTTAATTTTAAATTATTTATGTAAAGTATGAATAAACTACCTTTTAGAAAAATACTATTTTTCAAAAAACATTAATTTTTCATTCAAATGATTTTTATTTTATTAAAAATCAATAGATAACTATTTAATTTATTTTATACTTGTATAAAACATATAATTTTAATAATTTAGTTATTATTATTCATAGTCTCTATCTTAACAGTTATGTCATAATGTTTGTGTTTAAATAATAGTATTTTAGTAGAGTATCGTGTTTCTTTCAAACCTGGTGTTGTTTGCATTAAAATCTATCAAAGAGATTGAATTTATTTAAAAATAAATATATAATAAACTCTCAATTTGTTACATTCTCTTATAATCTTGGTGTTTTATGTCACATATGCTATCGAATATGATTTTCCTCTTTTAAAACATTATAGTGTTACATTTTACCCGCTTAAATAAATTACATCATCACAATTTAATCTTAATCTCGATAATAAAGGGTTTGAAATTTGAAAATATCTTTATTATAAACACCCATCATAAAAATAGTTAATAAAACAAACTCTTAATAAGTGATAAAGGTAAGTATAAATTTTATCTAAAACAACACATAACTAAGTTTCCAAGTAAGATAATATTAGTGGTAAGTGAATATATAGACATGGGAGAAAAACATAAATAATTATACAAAGTGATAGAGATCATTGATAATGAGAGATTGGGTGGTCTACAGAAGTTTAACAACCATAAAAACCTAAATATATAAATGGTGAAAAGACAATCGTTTCAATAGAAATGAAATTATTTGGATAACATTTTTGTTTCATGATCATTTTCCTAGATTTGAGGAATTATTTTACTATTTAAGAATATAAGTAAATATAATTACTTGATATATTTATATTTCATAATCACAATTTCATCATTTGGTTGTTCTTTAATCAATTTCCACTTCATCTCTTACTCAAATAAATGAATATCCATAAATGAATTTGTTAGGCCTAAAGCAGTTAAATTAGCTTTCAATGGATCATAATATCCATAAAATAGTAACATGTTATTCCTCATGTATTTAATAAAACCAAAATGGTTAGAAAAAAATAACTAATATAGTGAATTAATATCTAATATCCCAATATTAACTCCAAAAATTAAACTTAATCAATTTCATAAATCTTTAACCTTAATACTCATCCAAAATATGTCTGACCAAATTTATAAGGAAGGTCACTCAATAAAAATTATATTCCTGAGACAACATAAAGTGGATCATAATGTCACATTGAAAATATTTTAATTCCTTGATCTCCATAAAACCTTAATAAAAATACACATTCCTTAAAAAATAAAATATTAGGTTGTAAAATATATTATATGAATCCAAACATGCAGTAAACTCTAGCAAAGATAACATAAACCATCAAATCACTAACCAAATTCAATGTCACCAATACTATCTCATAAACATATTTTTATCATTATTATATCAACATAAAGCACATATTAATAGTTATCTTCTTTCAATAATAAATTTTCCAAGAAGTTAAACTTTCCACTGAATCAATTTTCTTGTTCATTAGTACCATTAAATATATGCTCCCAAATCTATAAATAAAAAGTACTACAGTACAATCCTTATAAATTTCATAATTCTCCAAATATATTTTTTTAAATTTTATAAAATCCTCTTTATGGTTTAGTGGTAACTACACACTTCATAATTAAAATATATAAAAATTATATACTTCAAAATAAAAACTTTACCAAACGTAAAACACAAATACCAGATTCAAAAAACTAGGAGTAACCTGAGATCACATTCATCCCGTCGTCGACACTATCAACCCATCACTATAAACATGTCATTACCATCCACATCCAAAATCTCCCATTTTATAACAACATTTAAATTATAAGTTTTAAAATTAAAATTTCAAAAAAACGTTATCATGTTGCCACATTTGAAGTGCCACCTCGTGTCTCGCACTATGACTCAAATCATACATGTCTTCCTCACCATCGATGGTCAGAACCACCCATCGGAATCCCTTTCCACCGCTAAAAAATACCAGTTCATCATAGAAAAACCAGGGATCTTCAAATGAAGTAGCATCGCTAGAAACTGTTTTAGTAATCCATGCATATTTTTTCCATCACCAATAGAGTCATTGATGAAAAAATATTTCATCAGAGTAGAACCTCTCATATACCACAAGAAAACCACTAATGAAACACAACACCGCCAGCCCACCAAAACTGGAGTAACCCCGTCACTTCCAAAACCACCACACACAGACTCAAACCTTCCTGAATCACCAATGCATTGAACAAAGTGTATTCTTGCGAGTTGGGATAGACCGGAAGAGCTAGGAAAAAGGGGGAGAGGTGAGGACACTCCAAAGAACCGGAACTAGAGAACCATTATCAGAGAAATCCCAAATGGAAAAAGCCACAAAAGACGAGCTTCCTTTAACCTATATTATTTCTCGAAGATCATATCCCAAATATTCCATTAAACCACTACACCAAATCGACTATGAGAGGAGTTAAGGAAGCTAAAGACATAGTATATATGGAATCGGTCATGTAAAAAACTACCTCAAAGAGAATATCATCTATCTTTCACCTCCGAGAGCATTGATAGAAATAACAATCCCAATAAACCTAAAAATCACAAAACCAAATCAATCCAAGCAACAGATACACACTCCTATATTACCATTCCTAGCTGACTTAGAAACCATCATGTTAGACCAAAACGGGAATTAATATGATTTGAAATCCAGAAATATAATGGGATAATGAGGAAATGGGATTAAACTATAATAAAAACTAAAGAGGAGGAACACCTAGAGAAATGTATGAGAAATCCACCATCCAAGAAGGGGAAGAGATGATGAGACCGAGCATCTTGAGGAAGAACCATTTGGGTAGTTCTCTATCTCTTTAAAGTTGAATCATTGAACATTGGAAACTTATTTATTTCCATTGTAATCATGAGTATAATGGAATTTCTCTTTACACTTTTAGAAAAATATCATTCCCTTCATGCAAGTACCAAGGTGATTCTTTATATAATTATTACATGTGGGAAAATCTATCTTACCCTTCATCCCTTAATCAATATTTTTCCATAACAACCTCTTCTTCTATTAATTCCCTTTGAAGCCATAATACTTGGATAATTCCTTCATTATATTGACACCACATGATATTATGTCCTCATATGATGATAAAATTTGGGAGACTGTTTCCCTTCAAATAATTTTATTAATCCCATCAAATAAAGTATCAATATTTCTCTTTGGATTATGTACATAGTCTTTAGAATTCCTTTATATCCTTGTAAATTTGGATTTATACTTAGAAACATTTTCATATTGATTGTTTCTTAGAATTAGGAAATGTCACTATATCCTCTCATTGCTCACAAGGAAAATTATTTTACAAGAAGAGTGCATTAAAATACTTATTTTCCATACATGTTATTTCCTATTTATCCTTAGTGTTTTGAATTAATGACCACCATTGATCCACATCTCTTGAGATATGATAAACTACCATGAAAAAATTCCCCCTTTCATTACTATCCAAAGATAGAAATATCTTCTCTAGGGAACTTATCCATTTCTCGTCTACAAATGGAATTGTGGTCCCATTAAATGATAGAAGATATTGATGCATAATGAAATATAATATTATTGAACCATAATATAGATTAGCTGACTACTCCATAAAGGTAAGTATATTACTCATAACTAGATTCAGCGATCCCAATATGGTTATAAATTGGTTAGTTCCAACTATATCTCTGGCTCCAACTTCATTATTTTTTCCAGTAAGGAAATCCCTATATGGGGTACGTGCACTGATACAGTTCCCATTTCTTCTAATAGGAAAAATTTTTGAATTATAGAATATAATATATTAGGTCATAACATTATGAAACATAATGTATAATCCCAATACAAGTGAAATTATTAACATAAATTGAAAATTGTATTCATAACTAATATTATAATCTAAAACATGGTTTATTTGGGAAATTTTTCAAATCATAAAAATATTTTTAAACCTTTCATAATGGTTTTTAAATAAAATGTGAATTATCCTAAGAATATCCCCTAGGAGTATCAAACTAGGTGTATAGTAATGCTTGTTTTCATATACCAGTTAATTCTTGATTCATGCATGACATTCCTTTTACAAATTTATTACCACTATGTACATCTATTCCATAACCATATCTACTTACAGTATATATGAAGGGATGTATTCCTAAGAAAAAAAACATAATATCTACCTTAAAAAAACGTCATTATGTTCTTATATACTTACCTTTAATGTTTATAAAATAGTTATATTATCTAATCTATGTTTTCTTAAATCTAGTTCCAAATGTATTTACTAAACTTCCTCTAATATCAACTGTAATGTCCCTGACTCTAATAACCCAGAGTCAGTGTCTACTTTATTACATTGTCACTATATATAAGGTATCACATCTTAAAGGATATAATAGTTTAGTAGTCTTGATAAACAATATAAATACTTGAAATTCATATTATAATTTAAACATTAAATGAAAGAAGTGTTTTCTTTGTGAATTTCATTATTCCCCGTATCATATCCCAGCATATCAATCACAAAACACTTCATGGTATCATGGGGAAAATAAAATATAAGAAAGTTGTGATCTCAGATTCTCAGTAAGGGTATGTTTACACTATAAGATATTATTAATAAATAATAATAATCAATATAGTAAGGTAAATTACTGAAACACATTCCATTTAATCAATAAACTGGTCATAATATGGCAGAAATAAATGATAATCAAATAATTCCATATAAATAATTCCAAAATATTGAAACTTATAAACAGATATTCTAACTAATTAATCACATGGGAATCAATAACTAATCTCATAATGAGAGAATTTATAATTCTATATATCAGAAACTATCAAGTCCTTTTCCAATATAGTCTAAGTCTATGGGTAGAAACCTATCTAATTTGGCCAACAGATTTGTCTCATGAGACCTATCGATGCATCTAGGGGTTATCTATAATTATACCCAACCTGTTACTTATTAATTATAATGCATTACCCATATTTAATGGGTGAAACATAATCAACATAAACATCTGTATTGAAAAACATAATATGAAATTTTAATACTTACCCTAATCAAATAAATATAATTATAAACCATCTAAAGTAATATGGTGAATGGTAAAAAAATTCTACATCCTAATTCAAATTTATCATAAAGTATCCAATAAATAATAAGTATTATATAAATACAACATATCCTAAGTGGATCATAAGTACAATAAAGGTTAGATGGCATTAATGAATAGAAATACCATAAAATTGTCATTAAAAACATTTTTAAGAAAAATAACCTTTTCGATTTGAAAATATTTTTAAAACTAAAAGTTCAAAAAAACATTTTAAAAATAATTATATTTGAAAATAACATTTTAAAATTAAAAATATTCTTTTAAACATTGATTTTTCATAAATTTGGGAAATTTCATTCATTCCATACACATAAAAACAAAGATTCCTTTCACATTTGTGATAGAAGTCAAATGATACTTGTTTAGAAAAATACATGAATATTCCTTTTTATAAATTTTATAAAAAGTAAAAAATGATTAAAAATTTATTTAATAAATCATTTTTAAAAGGTTAAAAAAATTATAAAACATGGATTTTGAAGAAAAAAGGATTCTCAATCAAATATAGAAATAAAGTAATATGTTCTTAAAAACATTTTTTCAATCATTTTAAGTACCAAAGAGTGGGAAAATTGTACCATTACTTGAAAATTTCATGAAATACTAGTGTGAAAGAAAATATATTGGGTTTAATGAATAAATTTTAAATAATTCCCCAAAGGGATACTAAATCTTAAACAATGTTGAATAATTATGGGATAGTTTAATAAACTCTTACAGTTTTGGTAACATATGAATCATAGTACCTATAAATAAATAACTTTAAATTAAACTTTAAATACCATGACGATAAAAATATTAATGATATAACATATCAAAATTTGTAGTATATACACCTCAAAAATAAATGAGTGGTGAATATTATATATGTCTCATGAAAGTAAAAGTGATATACGAAACACTTACCTTAGGTTTGACTTCCTTCATATTTATCCAAAACTCATGTATAATAAATATATTTTTATTATAAATATATTATATAACCATATAATAATTTATCTCATACCATATATGATTTACTTATAGTCTTTTATCACCCATTTATTAACAATTCTTTGTTAAAATCATTGTTTCAAGTGATAATTACTTCATTTTTCATGTATGTATTAGTTCGGTAATTTTGTTCATTTTAATTTGATCATGGTTACATCATATCCATAATTTTATCCATGATATAAATATCATATATATTCATTATATATGTATTTAGAGTAATTTATTGAAGTTAGAGGTAGGAAATGGATTACACCGTTCAGGGAGACGGCAGGTCGAACGTACACATGAACGTTGTTTCAATTTTTCTCGAAGGATGTAAAGAAAGAAAAATAAATATTAATTCACCATTATAGAATCATTATTTTTTAATATATATAATTTATATTAATCAAATAAATCCTTATTATCATCGATTCAAAAATAAAATGAAAACCATTTCACATCACTACGTGGAGGCGATAGGCCACACATACACACAAGTGATGTTATTATTTTCCAATGGATTAGAAGTTAAAATGTTATATGAGATATTATATTACAATAAGTATTATTATATCAAAAATTTAACATATATTTATTAAATTTAACTTTATTATGTTCATGTAAAGTGTAATCAAAAACCATATCATATCGCTTTACGAGAAGGTAGTCTGTCGTACACACGAGTGGCGTTATCATATCCCACGCATGCTTTTGTTTCCTATTTGATGGAAGTGGAGATGGATCTTGGTTATTAAATTAAAAAAAATATATATAATTATATATCATATAAATTTTTATTATATTATCATATTTTAAAAATGTGGAAGTATAAATAAAGTAAATACACACATTTAATAATTTTACCTCTTCTTTAGAGGGCGTCTATAGGTTTATACCAAAAGCCTTATTATGATATAATCATAATAAAAATGATTTTTATAGGATGTGGGTAGGTAATTAAGAAATTAATTTTTGAATTTATTATGCAAAATAAAGGGTTTTTTAAGTGTGAAGATGGGAGGAGAGGGGGTGGCCTTTTATAAGTGGGGGATGATACATGTGGAATTTTTTAAAAGATATTTTGATACCCATGTTTTTCATGAAAAAATCCACCAAATTGGAAAATATCTAAAATTATAGATTATAGGGTCTAAATATGGGTATGAAAAGGGTTTTTGACAAGTTTATGTTTATTTTTAGCCCTTATCTTCTTAGTTTTACCCTCGGTAAACCTATTTTTCCCTTAAATGTGGTAATTATTTTTTACTGTTTTCAATATTCATTATGGTAAAAAATTAGGTTGAACTTATATAATAATATAAATCATTATTATTTCAAATATGGAATACATTTTTTTAAATTCAATTCACATAATTGGAATAATATAATTTAAAAATAAACCACAAACACGATGATGGAGTGGTTTTCCAAAGAGAAAATTCTTATAAGTATTGAATATTTTAATATCAAAATTCAATATTTAATTGATTAAAATGGAATAAATTAGTTATATTTTAATATAAATGAACTAATTTTACTTTAAAAAACTTAAAATATAATTTTCCTGTATAAATAATTTAAACGAAAAGGTAGTTTTCAATAAATATAAGTATTATTCATTATTCATCAAAAAATAATATTTTTAGAAAAATCCAAAATATTCACCCAAAGATAATTTTTACATGTAGATTTAGAAAATTATGTTTATTTTCTAAAATAAATTTTTAAAATTGGTAAAATTAATTTTAAATTATCATCGCAAAGCGCAAATAAACCGCCTTTTAGAAAAATACAGTTTTTTTAAAACATTTTTTCTTTAAAATGATTTTTATTTTATTTATATTAAATAGATAACCATTTAATTTATTTAATACATGATTAAACCATATAGTCTTCATAATTTATTTATTACTATTTATACCCTCCATCTTAATGGCTATGTTATAATGGTCATATTTAAATAATAATATTTTAATAGAGTATCATGTTTCATTCAAAACTAGTGTTTCATGAATTTCTTACTATCAAAGAGATTTAATTTATTAAAAAATAAATATATCATAAAGTGTTAAGGTGTTAAATTATCATTTAATCTTGGTGTTTTATGTCATATACACTATCGAATATGATGTTCCTCTTTTAAAATATCAGGGTGTAACAGTAATTTTGTAAATTAAATGTAAATAAATATGATAAAATTTTATTAATTAATAATGAAGTAAATAAGATGAATTTATAATAATTATAATAAATTTATGATTATTATAATAGTAATTTACTATTGGGAATATTAAGTGACTATTGAAACAAAAATCAGATTGATGATAATGGTAAAATACCTAAAACTAATATCTGTAGTGATTAAAATAATTGATTATAAATACAGATCTAAATAAAATGAGTTATGAAATTAAGAGACTTAAATCATAAATAATTTTACATTTTAATAAGGGGTGTTTCAATATATTTAGTGAAAATATTATTTTTTAAATAAAAATTTAAATATTAGAATTAACTAATTTAGAAATTTATATTTATTAAAGTAAATATTATAATTGAACAAACAAAAATGAAATAAGTCATACAAAAAATAAATAGTATTTATTAAAAATAAAATTATTTTTATATGTATTATAATATTTTATTTTAAACTTAATTTTATAATATTTTGAACTATAATTTGATAAAATAGAATTCATT
This sequence comes from Viscum album, assembly GCA_963277665.1. NCBI lineage: Eukaryota > Viridiplantae > Streptophyta > Magnoliopsida > Santalales > Viscaceae > Viscum > Viscum album. Next base: position 257,992,963 of record OY728139.1, read on the forward strand.
TTTTGATTAATTATTTCAAAATTTATTTTTGATGATTTTTTTATTTTATAAAAATAATTATTTTTTAATAGTAATAAATATAGTTTTTATATATACCACATGGGTTATGGCATCATAATGATATTAATATGGCCCAAAAATAAAAAATATATCTTTAATTAAAATGTATTTAATGAGTTATAATTGAATTTAAAATTAATAAACATAATTTCCACACCTATAAAATAATTTTCAAAAGCTTGGTTATATTTTATTCAGATAAAAAAAATATTTGATTAATTACATTGTATAAAGTATTTATAAGAATATATTAGATTTTTTGGGTTACAATATCAAAGAAATAAATATTTTTTAATGAACCACTAAAAACATTTATTAGAATCAACATTATTTATAGTATTGATCCAAAATAAGTAATTAATAAATATTTTATTCAAAGACACTCCCCCTAGCTATATAAACACCCCTCCTCTACACCATTTTCCTCACTTCAAAAACTCTTTTCCATTCCTAAATATCTATACATTATCTCTCCTAACTCCTTGATAGACTTTATTATATCCCTAATCAATCTAAAAGTCCCTCCTTTGAAGGCGTTAGACTTAATATAAAAGTGGAAACTAAGATAACAAGGAAATGTTTTTCAAATATTTTTATTATCATTTAAAATATTCTCTTACACCTTTAATAATATAAGTGATCATTAAAATCAAACTTTAAGAAGTATTCTAATAATTCCATAATTTTATTATAAAATTAAAATATTTATTAGTTTTTTATTTTAAACACTTATAAAAATAGTGTTCACCTGTGGTGGTTTTATACTATGGTACTGAATAATTATGTTTAATTTCTCACTTATTCCATTCTTGTGTATCCTTAAAAAATGATTTCATGAAATAATATAAAAATATAAGTAAAATAATTTTTTATAAATGATTATTAAAGGATAAAATATTCATGCTAATAATGATATTAAAATTAAACAAAAGTAATTTTTAAACTATAAAAAGACAAGTTTGCCAAGAAAGATTCAATAAATTGTTACTATATAATAAACTATTAAACTCTTATACTTCTATAATTATATATAATATTTAAAATTAAACGTCTATATATTATTTAATTATTGGAAATTTATGATAAATCATTACCATTACAACAAAAAAATATTTTGAATCATGAACCAAATGACCTTAAAATGATCAATTCTTACAATATTAATTTAATAAATAAATCAGGATAATAATGGATTAAAACTTGAAATAAATATAAAAGGTTCTAAATAAAGTAACTAATGAATTTAAATTGACTATTTAAGTGGTTAATGAAGCATATGAAGCCAAACATGACTCGAGGTAATGTCTCTTTACCATAGTTTCTTATTCTTGAGGCAATGGTCCCAATCACTCTCTATCTTTCTCTTCATCTTTCTAACATTAATTTATATTATTTATATATCCTATATTTATCTATCATTTATGTATATTATCTCATAATCCCTTTTTTATAGGCATATGCATGTCTCTCTATATTCCCTTTCCAATATTCTCTTTATATTAAACTGAAAATAAATAATGGAATCATTTTCTTTTGGATTCCCCCTCTATTCTCTCCATTAGCTATTAGGTTTTCCTTTCCATTTACCATAGATTAAGGGTACTCATTTCACCATTTATCTCTTCTCTACTCTCTTCTTCTCCCCTCTTTGAGTGAATTTTGTCTTTAGAATTGTTCTTCGACTTTTGGGTTTGATTTTTTTCCATTGTTATTTAGGGTGTGTGTTCTTCGCATTTGTGATTCCTATTATATTTCTAAATGCTCTTATTATATTAAATTTTTTTCTATACCCCATATTGGTCTATCATGAAGTATTTCATTGATTTTTTGGTATTGTGATGATGGATATTGTGTAATTTATTTTATTTTTATTCATTTTAGTTTTAACTTTAGTTGGTCTCAGCTTCTATAGTTTCAACTCTATATCGAGGACTTCGGTTGGTTCCTTATATTCTCTTGATATAGAATGTATCACACTATAATCTATTTTTTATTTATTCTGTGTTTATAGTGGTTTTTGGATGTGTTTTTTGAGCATCTGATAGTGTTCTAGGAGGTTTGGATTGTGTTTTCCTTGTATCTTACCTTTAGTGTTGGTGGATCCTTTGTTTGGTGGTGTGGGGTTTTCTTATTCACTAGTTGGATATGGTTGTTGTGTTACAATCCAATATAGCATATTATTTATGTTCCTTTTCATATATAGTGTTCTTAGTATGTCTCTATGATCTATCTATAGGGTAGCTACTAGATAGGGCATCTGAGGCATTCTTCTACTAGAGGTAGCATATCATTGATCCATCGTCAAAATCATACAATGTCGATGATGAGTAGGGTATCACTAGTATGGGATTCTTCATTATTTCTTTAACAATAGACATTTAATCTTGGATGGTTTTTCTTCTCTGGTGGTTTCTATTTTCAATGGTGTTGTGTTTCCATATTCAACACTCTATGGTGGTTGGTGGTTTTCAGGTGGATTTTTATTTCTTCTGGTGAAACAATATTTAAAATATATGTATACATATTTTAGGTATACATGATTTTTTATGATGGGGAAGAATATTTTATATTTTTTCTTATTTAGTTGTAATAGTTCCTATCGATGAATGTGGTTATTATAGAGTTAGTTTCAACAAAGATGAGTGATAGACATTGGTGTATTAGGTAAAATTCAAGGGAAATTAAAACTTGGGTAGTGTAAAGGATTAGGGATCAAAGTATGATATGGGTTTTTTTACATTGGTCTCCCCACATGGCACTTTGTCTCCATCTTGACACTAGTTAGAAGTTAAAATTTTTACTTTTAGGTTTTGTTTTTTATTTTTTAGTGTTCAAATTATTGGTTTTGGTTGATTTGGTCTCTATATAGTTTTTAAGGATCCGCATCAACCTTTAAATTCGGGATTTAATAAAATAAAAAAAATGATTTGGATAAAAAAATCAACCCAACAAAGGGAACAATTATTTCACTTCTTACTTTTCATGTTCCATTTTTATAAAGATCAATTTATTAATATAATTTCTAAATACAATCCTTGTTTTAATGTAAAATATGTTTTTTTTATTTATGGTTTTGGGTAAAACCATCTACTCTTATACCTTTAAATATTATTCTCTCCCTTTATTAAATGTTTAAAAAAAATATTTCATTAATTATTATTTATATTTTCTTATTGTTTTTTACTTCACTTTGAAATTTATTTTCATAACCCATGATATTTTTTTATAATGAATTTCCAATATTCCTAAAACCTTTATTTTCTTATAATCCTATATGATTACTCAATGGGTATCTATGTAGGGATATATTATGTTAATAATTTCATTCTCATGAGATTTTTTCATGATTATTCTTTATGTATGTTTCCTTTATATGTGGCGCACATATACATGACATATTATGACAAAGGGTGGGCCTAGAATTATGTATCCCCTAAATAAATTGGGTAATGATTTATATATCATGATATCATTATGTGTGGGTATATTGTGGTTAACTTTTTCAATAATTTTATTCTTGGGAATGATGAAATAAGCTTTTTACATAATGTTACGATGTCATGGAGATGAACCTTAACCTATAATTATGATTACATGCCTTATGGTTTTACCACATTTTATGATTATTATGATTAACATGATCTCTTATGATATTTTTTTCTCTTATGACATGATTCCCTGTGAAAATTTATGTCCATTTTTATTATTGATTCCATGCTATGATTTTTTAGACTTTAATGATATCTAACCCCATGATAATCCTATCATATCCACTTAATGAAATTTATAGATCACATAATATTTTATATATATCTTCAATATATTCCATGTAGTGAGAGAGTTACCATGAGATATAGCAGTAAATAATTAATATGGAAATAAAACAAAGATTAGTTCATATAAAAGGTATTATATAACATTCTTAATTTACCAAAGACATTGAACCACTAGATTTATTTCATTGTTTATGTATATTTATTTTTAATATGATATAATATAATGTATAATATAATAAGGTCATTATATTTTCTATTAGAGAAAGGTCTTGAAATTTTTTAGGTTTAGGTTAATGAATATTGTAGGAAACACACTTTAAATATCCTAAATATAGAGTTAGGAAGTCATAAATTGGTATTTAATTGTGATTTATGATTAATTATATCTATATATGAAATTTGTATCATATTTCTTTATTAATTCAAGTACTCTCATCTTTAAATTTCCATTATATTGTTAAATTGATAGGAATCAAAGTAATCTTATCAATAAAAAATCTGATAGTAAATATAATAATTAAACAAATGAGATATCTAATAAAATAGAAGAACAAGTCAAAACCCTAATGAAGGTACATACTAAATTGAATCAAGTTATAAATAGTAATTTTAATTATATATATCTCTTGATTCCTTTGAGTAAGGATCAAATTTTTACCAAGTATTTTATGTGATAATAACCACCCTCTTTTGGTAGATCTTTTGATCCTTTAATCATAGAGTAATGGATAAAATCCATTGATAGATTGTTTTTTGTACTTCACTACTCTAAGAAAGAGAAAGTTATCTTTTATATTTATAATTTAGAGGGAGAATCTAGTTATTAGTATTCACTGGTTAATAATAAAAAACCTAAAGAGGTCAACAATATAATAAAATAGTATAAATTCAAGAAAATATTTTCCTCACTCTATATTAAAATGAAGTTGGGATTTATTAGGATTAGGTAAATAGAGGATGTATTAATTTTCTTGTACGAGAATAAACTCACAAGGATTGAAATGTATTAATGTACATTTTCCATTAACCAAAAAATCAAGGTTGACCACTTCTTTAGTGGATTAAAACCATGTCTTCAAAAAGAATCAGTGATGTGGGACATTAATAGTTATGAAGATATATTATGTTGTTCCCTTAAGGTGAAAATTAAGATTGGTAAATCTTAATGATATTTTAGAACTGATGATAAGAAAAAAAAGGTTAGAGTTTAACTCTAGTGTTTTAACAGATAAACCATATGGAGTGACAAATATTCAATTACCCACATGTCAAAAATGTTGGAAGAAACACCCTAGAAATTAAATCAATAGAATTAGAATATACATCATAGGTATGAAATAAGGGAATAAAGATAATGATTACTAAAGGGACATGATGAATCCAATCAATATTGTTGAAGAAAATAAGGTTTCGCTCAATCCTCCCCCAGTAGTGAAATATTAAAAAATCAATGAACATAGAAACTATAAAAATAATTTCACTAAGATAAGGATAGTTAAGTATGACTGATAACCACAACCTCTTAAACTAAAGGTAAAATAAAGATATTATGAAATCACTACCATCAATGTGGATCATGAAAATTATGTGATGATAAGAATACTTACTATTCATTCAAGAATGGTGAATTGATTATTTGATTATGGTTCTATACATTTTATTATATAATGAATGTTCTATATAAATATTCAAATACCACCTTGAGATATGAAGGTTAAGCTATCAATGAAAACACCAAGTTATGAAATCATTACACCTCATGTATTTAACTCTTCCCCAATTAAAATTTTTGGGAAGAATCATCCTAAAAATCTAGTTATGATAACTTTGTTATAATTTTATTCTATATTGTAAATCGAATATTTATTCTTATATATAACTAATATCAACTATAGAGTGAGATAAAACAATTTCTAAATATCGAACCATCCTCTAATTCTATTGATATAAAATGAGAATTATAAATTTCCTTTGTAAAATCCTTATCAAATATGTATATTATTTCTTTATACACAAGAATATAGAGCTCAAATAATTTATAAAAATTAAAGTATCATCATTGAATATATTCTCATTTAGAAGGAATATTTAAATATATTTCCTAAAAATACTCTTATCCTTCCTCCAGATTGAGAGGATCATTTCTCTATAGAACTTGTACATATAGTTCTACCATTAATAAATTGTAATTATATAAAATTCCCCCATTGAAATTTAATAGTTGTATATGTAACTAAAAGATAACTTAGATAAGGTGAACAAAGATTACAGAAAAATAAGTAAATGCATTTTCTAGAAAAGAACTTGTTTTAAATTCTGCATGTTTCTCCCCTATGTTTTTGAAATTTTACAAACACTGGGTATGAACATGATTCTCTATGATCTATTCAAATGGTAGTTCTCTCCTATTGTGCCTTTGAATTCCCTACTCTTTTTAGACTTCCACCCTTAATGGTCTGATCTTTGGCCTTGACCCACTACTTTTCTACCTCTTGGTATTTTGATCTAGCCTTCTACCATGCCTCTTACTCATTCTCCACTATATTTATCCCCGATCAAGGTGTTGGGATACTTTAAGGAAGATTTTTCCCATACCTGTTTCCATACATTAATTTCTTTGATTGATATCCTCCCCTAGATCCCACATCTCCTCCTATTTCCAAAGACTTCAGAGATCATCAATCGAAATCATTCCTCTCCTTATTTGACAGAGAGTTACCTGATATTATAGAGTATAATTAACGGTCCATCATTTCCATATTCAAACATTATTGGTTATCTCTCCCAATTTTTCAATGCTTCATAAACTCATAGATCTTATCATATCCAATATCTATTTTGGTGCTCAAAAATCATTAATTTTATTTGAACCTCTTCTATAGGGTTAATTTCATGTCATCCTAGTTGAGGGAATTTAGGCTATATAGAAACTAGTGGTTGTTTATCTACCATTGGTCTATATAAATTCACAAAGGTCATGAATCCTGGTTTATAGGGTCATGGGTTCATCTACCAGGGCTACATCCCCCATTTCACAACTCTTCAGTCCTCAAGGGTATTTTTTATGTTAATTAGAATTTATTATGTGTGTATGGAACCATAATAGGGATTCACAATACCCTGTTAGTAGGGATTTATGTTGAAATGAGTATCTCTTTTAATTTATCACAAAATATCTTATTTCGATATGTGTCTAAGTTATATTTTTGGAAAAAAATATTCTTCATCCCTATGGTGTGTTATTGTATTTATAGTGGGCTCTATGGACACTCTATTCATGTATGTGAGAGACAATACTCAGCCCCTTAGGACTCTTAACCCCCTAAGGGATCCTCCTCTTCTCAGTCATTAAACTCCTGATCTTCATCCCCTCCTCACCAATATTCTTTCATCCCTAATGAGTCCTTACTCTAAGTGGATCTTCAGTTGAAATCCAGGGTTCATGTGGTTTTGGGTCCTTCATGACCCCCATTAGTTTAAAATGTAGTTTATATGCCCTGTATTCTATTTGAATAGAGTAGAGTTCTATATGAAGCTAATAAGGCTGAAGAGGGTGTTTATTTCAGGCTCTCTTTAACCTTGGTGCCCTTCTATTAGGTTTATTCATCCCAATCTACCCCCAATAACTGGGCTCTTTTAGTTCCTAATATTGTTAAATACATAGTTTATAATGTTGTAATTTTTCATCCCTATCTTGGGTTTCATGGTTTGATTCCACCATGTATCCCCATCATGTTTCTTCTTATGATTTTTCTGGTAGTTTGATTGTCATGTCCCTCTCTATAGACCCCCCCCCAAACCTTTATCTATAGTCCCCTCTATTGTATACTTCATCCATACCCCCAAATCCTATGCCTTCCTAAATTCTAATTATTTTGAATTTCTGGACTGGTTAGATAATAAAACACAATACTCTCCCCTATTACAAAAAATAGGTATAAAAATAACTAGTCACTCCTAAAGGAGATAGTGGAGTAACAAATAAGAGAAATTATAAATCACTCTCAAAATGTATGTTTGCATCCCCTAAAATTTTAGTTAGTGGGTTCTATAAGACCTAAAAATTCTCTTAATTATGTATTTTATTTTCATATGAAATGTAAAGGGACTAGGCACCCTATTAAATGTTAATACATACTAGAAGATTCTAAAAAATTCAACATCTCAATAATGGGCCTTCTAGACCTCAATAATAATTAAATGCTCTTCCAAAACTTCCCATTAAAACTATAGGTTAAAAACTACCTACATGAAATTCTAATTAATGATCATATCTATATCCTGTAGAGAAACAGCTTCACTGTGGATTTGATCATCTCTTTACCCCAAATTCATTACTATATAGATAACCCTTAATAATCATATAATTTTTTCACCTTTGTTTATGCCAAATGTTAAGATAGTTATCGATAGGTGTTGTGGTAATATATTTTTAATTTCAAATCGGTATCTCACTCTTAGTTCATCGTAGGGGAATTCAACAACATACATGACTACTATGATAAAAGAGTTGGGTAAAACGAAACTTTTAAGGTCTTATCTTATTTTCATAACTTCATAGACTCTAATAATATTTTAGACATTAGATTCTCCATAGATAAGTATACTTGGTGAAACAATTAAGAAGATAAGTTTATGATATGAATCCACCTTGATGGGTATTTTTAAAACCTCTAAGGTATTTTGTGTTCTCTAAATTTTGTGGTCTCTCACTTATATAGATCCTTATCGGACCACCTCTCTCTTATACTCTCTTTGGGTGAAGATGGTGGTCAGCCTTAGAAGGCTATATTTACGAAGTGTTGTATCCAAATAAAGGATTTTTTATTAATGGTGTAGGAATAATGGGAAAACCCCATACATATAAAACACTATTATATCAACCAAAGATAGCTAAAATTTCTTAAATAGGCACTTAAAGAATATCCCTCTCTCCATCAAACTAATATTATAGGTATCAATGAGTTAGAAAGAGATATTATTTCAATGGATAGAATCTTACAAGATAACTAGAGTAATAAATATTTTATTGATCTCTTATGAAAATAAAGGGTTCTATCTAATATATTTCTAGATGCTAAAAGATATTATTAAGAGAGATCCAAAGTCTGATAACTTAAAGAATGAGACATGAACTCCTCCTACTTCCATGTATACATCAATGAAAAAAGACTCTATTGTAATATGAATCTGGAAATAGATAATGGATCCCTCTTAAATCATTTAAAAGTCTATAAAAAACATATAGGACCACTTACAAAGTATACTTTATGAAATAGGTTTATCCAACTTGGGAGGCTATCCCAGAGAGTGTTAACAGGTATTTTTTCAGTAACATTCCACACTACATCAATGATCAGATAAATGGCCATATTGAATCCATTCTAGATATTACTGATATTTTATAGGATATCATGAACTTAAACTCAGATAGTTCCCCAGGACTATATGGGTTTCTTGATTCTTTCTATATAGGGGCCTGGTATGTTATCAATAATGATAATAATAGAACTATCATTGATTACTTTATAAGTATCCACTTGTCTATAATTATATATTCCACCTCTATTATTCTTATTTCAAAAGTCAATCACACCAAAAATTTTAAATGGTTTCTCTCAATAAGTTTATACAATTTATCTTACAAATTTTAGTCCAAATCATTAATGGTATAATTTCTAACTTCTTACCTTATTTAGTTTCAAAATAAAAACATGAATTTTTTCAGAATACGAATATGAAAGGAGATGTTTCCTTAGTGTGAGAAAATATAAATCATTTTAATAGGATGTTGAATGGATCCAACATAATAGTTAAATTTAAAATTGAATAATCCTATGACACTATCTAATGGAGCTTCATCAATGAAATCATGTGACATGAGGGATTTTTAGAGTGATTATGTTATCTTTGTTTTCATAATTTATCCCCTCCATAGTTCTCTAGATATTTAGCAGGAAAGAATTTCAAATTATTTAAATCTACTATAAGGATTAATCATGGAGATCCCATTTCTCCTATCCTTTTTTTCTTTCTCAGGGCTCTCTTAGTAGAAACGTGGATAATTTGATTGCCTTGGGTTTAATCCTCCCCTCCAAAGGAAAGTGTTGAACCCTTATAATCTCTCACAAGTTATTTATTAATGAAATTATCTATTTTTTAATGGGAGGTGTAACTAAATAAGGGGATTAAATAAAATTATGTTCTAATATTAAAAATGGAGTGGGAAATGGTTTGATAATACCTAGAGTAAGGTTTACATGTCCAATTCTTGGTTTTCTTCCTAAGCTATTGAGATTAAAGATAGGTTAGGGATAAATCAAAGATCATTTCCCATAGAATATATCAAGGATTATATTTCTTCAAAAAAATCATGATTTACCACTTGGAAATCTTTTATAAATAATTATAGCGAGGATTATCAATTGGAAGAGCTATCTTCTTTCTTTTAGTTATCATTTCACACTCATCAATTAAGTCCTAACCATTATACCCATGAATCTCATGTCTATCGTAAAAGTATAAAAATGTGCTCTTTTCCATGTTGAAAATACTATAAACACCTTCCTTTTATAATCCCTTATATAATTTAAAATAAACTATTCTAGAATCATAAATATATCTAATCCTGCCTATAAATGTGGAATTGAGATTTGAGGTTTGGAGGAAACCATGTAAACCATTCATGAAAAATTCCAGTGGGATAATGTCATGGAGGATTATTTTTGCGATAGATTCATGAGAAATAAATATAGGGTGTCACCTGATGAATCTTGAAACACTCAATTATTCATATCCTTGTTATGTTGAATCATTCAAGTTTTTCTCTATCTTCTTTTGGTTCACTCGTGATGGGTGATATGATGTGGATATTTTTTTAAGAAGGATAACTAGGATATAACTCTCTATTTTCCTGCACTATCCTATGCCCAAAATCAACACCAATGTAGCCAAGAACTTCACCATATTCACTAAATATATTCTCTATATTGATTATTGAACTATCTTCAATAACATCAGGTTGGTTGATGGAGATGACTAATGTTACTTAAATCCATCCAACCCAGGGTGATTTAATTCCAAACACTATATAAATCTCTTGCATGTTTTGAATGGAGAAGAGACCTGAACAAAATGTATTTAGACTCATCCAGAACATCCAAAATAAAATTTCTTATATGGTGTGCTCTTCAATATTATATTCCCACATACAAGGTTTTCCAGTGTAATGGAGTACAGTTAGCCTCTGAATACCTCTATTGCACATCCACACAACCTGAATCGATAGAAATAATATTCCTTAATAGTGAGTGGTTTGTATTTTTATATAATTTTCTAAGGGGTCATCTATGAATCACTCTATCCCTCTTTAGTGGTCTATTTTCCTAAAATTTTATAATGCCTTGCTAGCCACCAATGTTTTTTATGGTCACTAGGTATCATAGTCTCTTCCAGCCTCATGTCTAAAATTGAATATATATATATATATATCTTTATCTAATGTAATTATGATAGTTTGAGGCATCATTCATGATTATTATGGTTCAATGGTTATACTTACAGTTCCTTCTATGGTGAAATAGATTTGTTTCAAGTAAAATCCAAAGCATTATTTAGTGGTATGTATCTTTATAGTGAAATTTATATCTCTCTTTTTATGGAAAAATAAAATTATTATTTTCTTGTAAAATATTTGAAAGGAATTATTCTATAATAATAGTGTATTTCTTATACCATTCAGGAGTGTAGAAACATTCTCCTCCACGATATAAGTATTCAACATATCTAACATGGGGAAAACAAAGTGGTGGATACCTCAAATTCCAATGGAGATGAAGCATGTCCACTCACTATGTTTCCCTATTTATTACCTTTGCCTCTTGAATGTAATATTTTCATGATTGATAATGTACTTATCCTTCACCATTTCACGTCTCCATGAATTCTTCTTGATTTTCCACCTATTTTATTTCCTAATGAAAAATTATCTTTCATTGAGTCAATAATAACATGGACAAGGGATTATTATGACCTAGTTATTCTCTATAGGGTTCCCCAATTCACTTTAATAATGATGGTTCAATTCATATCTTTATTAATTATCATCAACTTTAGAAGATCATAATAAAAAAATATTTTTTCTGTTAGATTGATGACTTATTAGATAACCAATATTATAATGACCCATAATTTACATACACTGATCTTACATAAAAATTGAATAATATTCCTTAAAAAATATAACAAAACCAATACATGACAGTATAGTTATAGTGTATTTACAAACTAGGAAGCATAAACAATATGTTCATAATACATCTTCATTGTCTCCAACTTATTCATCATAACTAGACCCCTTTTTGACATATCTTAGTTAATAACCTTATTCATGACCAAGGGAAAAGAAAAATATAAAAGGGTGAGATATGATGCTCATTAAGGGTAAACAAGGTATATATCAATAAAAGCATAATCATAATATATAAGAACATAACATTTGAAAATATTATCCTGAATATGAAAGATCATGATATCATGCCATGGGATAAATCATAAAAGTTCATAAGAATCAATGAACGTAATCTCAAAAGTCATAACATAAGACATAAAATTTTATGGAATACACATAATCATAGAAAATAATTTCATATAAGTCATGTCTAATTTCCATGACCATCATAGTGGACAAATTCCATTACCGAACTAAGTTCACTCCTCATTCCAGCCATGTACTACTGAACCGAGATCATTTCCCGCTCCATCCATGTATATTTAATGAGATATAAATCTTTACCCAATTAATTGGAGGTAAATATAGTTATCACTCATATTATAATGAAATCATTCTTATGTGTGTCACAATAACATAAATCATTCATCATACCCCAAGGAATCAAATGGGATTCTTTAAACATCATTCCACCATAACATAATCCTTGTAAAACAAATGGATTTCATAAATATAATTCCATAATAAACACAATCAAATCATAATAACAATAAGTATAGTATACTTGAAACATAAACTTATTAAATAATTCCATCTTATATGAAAAATAATTTTAATATAACACTTGAAATTAATTCTTGAGGAAAATATCCTTTCTTCTTCAGAAACATTTTCTTTTCTCAAAATGCCACACAATTTTAAAAGAAAAGAATTTATTTGAAAAAAAAACTTTAAATATTATAAATTAATCTTCTATAAATATGGTGTTATGAAAACTTAAAAACCCTTCATGTCATATAATTTTAAAGAAAACATTTTTTTTATACTTTTGTTGGATAAGTCAAAAAAGTAACTCATATCAAATAAGGCCAAAATATTCCTTTCATACCATCTAATAAAAATTCACAAATGGGTAAATTTGAATTTAAAAAATTATAAAAGAATATAAATAATATTACATATTTAGGAAAAATTAAATTGGATGATAAATATACATCAGCATATAATTATGTATAAACAATCTCAAATAATGATGAGATTGTGAAATTATCCATTACCTTAGGTATGATTTTCTTTGTATATATCCAAACCTCTTGTATATTGATTTAAATAATTTCATTTACTTATTTCAGAATAATATTCATTTTTATTATATCATATATGATCATATTATTATCCATTTTTTAGTAACATTATTACTCATTCATCGGGTGTCAACTTCTTTATTTCCGTATGCATGTTTTGTCAAATAATTTCTTGTTAATTTTCTTAGGTTATAGTTATATCATTTATAGAATAATATTAGTATAATATATATCATATTTATTCATTCAATTCATTTATATAATCATTCTTTAATTAAGATCATGTAGAATGAATCACATCACATCGTGGAGACGGTAAGTCGTACATACGCATGAGTGACGATATCATTCCCATAATTGTTGAATGGTATTAAAGTGGATGGTGATTAATATTTAAGAATAAATATCATGTTATAATAATAATATATAGTTATTATTTTCATCATTATACCCATACAAGTAAGGTGGTAGTTAAAAACATATTACACCGTGGTGTGGAGACGGTAAGTCGTGCATACACATGCGTGGTGATTTCATTTTTAATAGGATGGATAAAAGATGAAATATAGTTTTTTAATAATAATAATAATAATAAAATTTCATTATATAATTGATACTGTATTTATTAATTTATAATGAAACAACTCATAAATAGTAATTATAATAAGAAAGAAGTTTGAAAGAACCAGTAGAGGAGATTACCACTTCTTCGACGTGCTCCCTCTAAATATCATCTTAAAGCACTAGAGTTGGTCTTTGAAGAAGACCAAAACCTATAGAATGTAACTAGGAAAGTTCATAAAGGAATATTACAGTTGATATATGAGATTTAAGGCTCAATTATTTTTTAATAAATTAGGATAGATTTCCCCTTTTATAATTGAGGTGAGGGGCACTTTTGGGATCTCCAAAAATATTAATTTAATATTAAATGAAAACCCATATAAAAACCTCAAAAATGAAACAATTTAAAATATTAGATGATCTTTGGTTGTAATATCATCAACCAATAAATTTTAGACAAGTTTTTATATCAATTTAAACCTTATCATTTTAATTAACACTTAGTTATTCTATTTAATTTTTAATTATAGTAAAAAATATTACAATATTAAAAGGGTGCAATATTTACTTATTTATGTCAATTAGACCATAAATAAATACCTTAAAAAAAATTAGACCATATAATAGTTATTATATATTTTTTAAAAATGTTTTATTATTTTTAAATAATTTAATAAAACATTATTTTGATAAACAATCAATAGTGTCATTTTTGACACTATTCAATTCATTGATTTTTAAAAATAATAATATAACAAGTTAACTTCAAAAAAATTATTTTATTATATTAATAATAGGTAAAGGTAATCTATAAAATTTATTTTACATATTAATTAGCAAAAATTATATTTATTTTAACTTTTTTAACAACAATTATTTGATATTTCCCTTCATAAAATAACTACTACAACAGTTTTGTGTAATTATTTAATAAACTTATTTTTTGAATAAAAATTACAAATAAAATAATATTATGAATATAAATCTATTATATTTCATAATAATACTTTTATTTTAATATATATTCTAGAAAATACATCATTAAAAATGTTATACTTTTTAAAACATTAATGTGACAAATTTATCATCACTTTAAATAAAATAATATAAGTGTTATAATCTCTTCTATAAGGATCAAAATGGCTAATAAATCTATATTTAGATGTTTATGGTCGATATATACTTGAAAAATAATATTTAGTCAATTTTTTGGGTATTTTAATGGTTATTATCATTTTAATAATTATTATTTTATTGATTTCTCATCACATAAATAATTTATGTATCATTTAAGTATAAGTCTTTAAGGTAATTATTTATTTCCTAAAAAATTACAAATAAATTATCATGATAAATAAAAACATTTTCTATTTTAAATTATTATTTATAATTTAATTTATCTTCTACATAACCTTATATTAAAAATGATATAGTTATTAAAATTTGAGTAATACATATTTAACTTTTCTTTAAATAAAATAAATTAAATGTCCTAATCTCATCTAAGTGGCTTCCAAAGGACACCATTTAGACATAAGGATGATTTAATTATAAATAAACTCATAAAATGATATTAGGAAAAGTGTTAGGGTAATTTTATAATATTATTTTTACCCTTAATTACCAAATTTACCCTTTTACCGTATTAATAAAAAATTACTGAAGTTACTATTCATAATGTCCAAAAATAAAAGTTATTTATATAATTTTTAATTACTGATTCCAAATATGTAATGCATTTTTCAAAATTCAAAGAAAATAATTTTCAGTAATTTAAAGTTAATCTCACTGTCAAAAAGAGAGAATGGGTTTTAAGAGTTAAAACATTGCAAAAGATTGAAATGTTTTTACATCTGAATTCAATGTAAAATTAATTCTGATGACAAACATTATATTTAATAATAAAAATATATTATATTTATACTATAAAACTATTAAATATTATAATTTAACCATATAAATTATTTTTATGAAAAAAATTGTTTTTAATTAAAATTTAGTGTATTTTTACTATTTATCAAAACTTGAAAGTTATCATAAAATATAAAAAATTCATCCAAAGTAAATTTTTATATCCCTATACCAAATAAAATTATTATTCTTTCATATAAAAATTATTAATTTCATAAAATATTTATTTAAAAGGGGTTCTCCATTAAAAGGCAGAAAATTATCCTTTTGAAAAAAATAGGTTTTTATACATCAAATAGGGTTTATTCATACCTTATGAAAAAATATATATTGAATGAATGTAAAAAATATTTTATTAAGAATATAAAATATATATTTCATTTATTTCATTTATTAATAGTAATTCACTCAATTTATTGATACAAAAAAATACAAATATATAATTGATTTATATTTTTCATAAATAATTGGTAGTGAATGAATTTACTATAAATTTTCAGAAGTTAGTTATATTTATTCTTGATAACCTAATATCTATTTTATAATGGTAATTTTATACTAAGTTAATCTTATGGTTTGTTTAAACTCAAAATTGCGTGCAATGAAAGCTATTGAAGAATTAAAATTATTTAAATAAAATATTTCATAAAAACATTTGGGTGTTACATTCTACCCCCCCCAAACTAAATTTCACCCTCAAAATTCATCATTAGGAAATAAATAGATGAGGATATATCTACCTCATAACATCCTCAAGTTCCCATGTAGCTTCCTCAAATTGGTGGTTCTTTCATAAAATTTAACCAAGAGAGTGGTCTTATTTCACAGAACTTTTTTGCAACAATCCAGAATCTCTATCAGTTATTCTTCATAATAAATATCTTGCTCTAACGGTAAGAATTTTGAGTTTAGTAAATGTGAAGGATAAATTATATACTTTCTCAAGATAGATACATGGAACAGATCATTAACTTGAGAGTGATTCGGTGAAAGTGACAATCGGTATGCTACCTTCCCAATAGGATCCATAATTTCAAAAGGATTGATATACCTAGGGCTCAGCTTTATCTTCTTTAGAAATCTTATTACTCTCTTCCATAGAGATATTCATTGAAACACCTTATCACTCACTTCAAACACTAGGTCTTTTCTTAGTTTATTATCATCACATTTTTTTCTGACTCTAAGCTGCACTTATGTGTTGTTGAATAGATCTAGCATTTTTAGAAATTTCTTTAATAAGATCAGGTCCTAATAGCTTTCTTTTCCTAACTTCATCCTATAAAGTTTAAGTTCTATACTTATTTCCATAGAGGGATATAATCATTCATCTAAATACTGGAGTGAAAGCTATTTTTGTAAGAAAATTCCACCAAAGGTATGTGTTGATCCCAACAACCTTAGAAATCCATTGAGAAATATCTCAACGTATCTTCTAGAGTTTGAATTGTTCTCTTAAACTGACTATATATCTGAGGATAATAAGCAATTCTAAAACTTAACTCTATATCTAGAGCCTACTAATGACTTCTCTAGAACTTTTAAGTAATCCTCAGATCCTGATTATACATAATGAAAAGTGGTACTCCATTCAATATTACCACTTCCTTTACATATATCATTTCAAGATAAACTAGAGATAAATCCTATCTAATAGCAATGAATTGTGCTGACTTCATAAGGATATCATCTATAGGCCATATAGAATTATAGCCTTTATATTTTTTGGGAATTCTGATGACAAAGTCCATAGTGATGTTTTCACATTTCCATTGTATTATGGTTAATGGTTGTAACATCCCCTTAGATTTATATCTCCTAGCCTTAACCTACTGATAAACCAAGAACCAAGAGACATATTCAACAACATCTCTTTTCATGACATCCCACCAAAAATAATCTTTCAAGTCCTTGTACCTCTTTGTTCTTCCAAGATGAATATACAATAAAGAACTATGAGACTCATCCAATAGCTTCTTTTTTAATTTTGGTATGAGAGGAATAAAAGTTAAATTCATCAACATTATTATTCCATCAAAATCAAGGTTGAATTCAGGAACATTTCTCACCTTCTTTTTTAGCTCTACATATTCCTTTTATGCCTCCTTAATCTTCACTTGTATAGATGTTTGAAAAGTAAATTGAGAGATATAATATTTCTCCCCTTCCTTTAAAATTTCAAGATACATTATTTAAATTTCCATAAATATTGGATATTTTTTTATCTTCATCATGGATAGTCTAGTAAGGTCCTTTCGACTCAAAGCATATGACACCTTGTTTACTTTCCAAGGGTGGTAATGTATTGATAATTCATAATATTTAATCAACTATAACCATCTTTTTTTATGCATATTCAGCTCCTTTTGTGTGAAAATATACTTTAACCTTTTTTTATCAGTATAAATATCACACCTTTCACCATAAAGATAATTCCTCTATATCTTTATTGAAAAGATTATCGCAGATAAATATAAATCATGAGTTGGGTAATTTTACTCATTGATTTTCAATTGTCATGAGTTATAATCTATCACCATATCATTTTTCAAGAGAACATAACCCATCCCCTTCTTGGATGAATCACTATATATCACAAACATTTCTCCACTACAAGGCAGCGTGATCACATGTGAACTAGATAACCTTCTTTTTATCTATTTGAAATTTCATTCACATTTCTCCATCCACATGAACTTAACTATTTTCCAAGTCAACTTGGTGAGTGGATTATATAATCATAAAAAATATTTCACAAAAAATTGATAATATCTATCCAAACCAAGAAAACTTCGGATCTTAGTTATCATTGTTGATCTCGACCAACTTTCAATAACTTTTGTTTTTACTGGATCCAAAGATATCTCCTCTCTTGGGATTATGTGACCCAAAAATGAAACATTCTGAATGAAAAATTCATACTTGTTAAATTTGACATAAATATTTTTTTCCTTAGGGTCTTTAGTACAATTCTCAAGGGTTATTAATGTTCTTCCTTTTTCTTCAAATAGATAAGAATAGCATATCTTAATACTAAAATAAACTATTCAAGATAGTCTCTAAAAAATCTATTCATTATATCTGTGAAGATAGCGAGGGAATTAGTAAGACCAAAAGGCATCACTATAAATTCATAGTGTCTATACCTTGTATGGAATTTCATCTTTGGTATATCCTCCTTATTTAACCTTAATTGATGATATCACAAATGAATATCAATCATGGAAAAGTATTGAGCTCCGCGTAATTGGCTGAATAAGTCATCATTGTAGGGAAGAGGATATTTTTTTTATAGTTATCTTGTTAATTTTTCGATAATCAATGTAGAGTATCATTGATCCATATTTCTTCTTAACAAACAAAACAAGTTCTCCCCAAGGTGACTCCCTAGGGCATATGAATCCCTTGTCAATATTCTCTTGGAGTTGATTCTTCAATTCCTACACCTCAATTAGGGTCATTCTATAAGGTATCTTTAAAATAGGCATAGCACTCGGTGTGAGTTCTATTGAAAACTCAACTTCATGATTTGGTGGAAGACATAAAAATTATTCCAGAAATACATTATCAAACTCTCATATAATGGTTGTATTCTTAATTTTGAGTTTCTCCCCAACCATTTGAGATATATAACCTTCATTTATAGGAATCAAGACCCATAGAATGGAAGAAATTTCTACTATAATTTCATATTCATCCTTGCATCGAAATATGATCATAATTGATCCAGAATATGAAATGTGACTTCCCTTTCTTTGAAATTAATATGAGATCCATATAGAGAAATAAAATCCATGCTAAGAATCACATAAAATTATATTATAGGAAGGATCACAATATTTGAAGGAATCACTTTCCCACAAACTTCAACTAGAGAATAATTATAAACTTTTAATGTGACAGTTGTGCCATTAAAAGTTTTCATAGCTAACTCAACATCTAATTTTTGAGGTAATACGGAGATAGCCTTAGAAAATTCTTCAAGCATAAAATCCTTTGGCTGATCAACTGAAAATCCCTCCAATTTAGAATCACCTGCAGCCACACTATAATATCCAATCGAAGCTCCATGGGGAAAACCACTAGACTATAAAAATCACGAACTAAATCATGTATATCTCAATAAAAAATCTTCAAGAAAAAACACTGCATAGGTGAAAATATTTGAACATAGGAAAGTATGCCATCATAACATCAAAATATTCCTTTTTTAAAACATCATTAATTTGAAATAAACTTGGTGTGTTGATCACTCGCCATTAGTATTCCTTAGAGTCTCACTCACATGCATGTTTTTGTGCCACACTAAGCACCCATACACTATGTTATACCTGGCATCCATTCACATTTCCATATACCACTATTCATGTAAGAACCCATAAGAACAGTAAGGCTAAAATAAATCATCCTCATTTCTCAAAATAACCCATTCATCCCATTTCAAAAATCATGATTATTACAAAGGCTCACTAACCACCAAGTCAAAATCATTTTTCAGATTCACATATCAAAATACTTCACCATACATAAGAATTAAACACTATATATTTCCCTCAAAAATCCATTTCACTTTTATAAAATCATTTTCTATAATCTTAACAAACCTCATTTCATCAAACCATTTTATTAAAAGATCACTCATTTTTTATTTAAAACAACTTCCGAAGAAACTATTCACTTTCTATAAACCTCAAAAGGCTATTCAATAAAAAATAATTTCTCATGATCTTTTAGAAATAAAATTCTAAAAATCCTTTTTCCCACTTTCCAAAATCCAACTATTACCATTGAAATCCTATTTTCACAATTTCAACACAAAATGTTTTCAAAACAATCTTTAGAAATCAAAGGAGACCCAAAGAGACTCATAAGGGGAACTAGCATTGGTGGGTGACTTTGTCATATGGTTTGTAGTCACATGCCAAACACAGCACCAAAATGGAGAGAAATTTATGACCATGCCCCTGGTTCCACATGGCTCTCCAAGCACTATGAGATCATAGAGACTACTATCCCAACACCCTTTTCATATCCCAATCACAAATAAATCCCTAAGGACCGAAGAAACTAATAAAATTGTGCATCCCATAGAAAATCAAGGATCAGAACGAGCCAGAGTTTGCGATGTTCTTCTTATACCTACCTATAAGGTCTTAAAAATACTACTACATCTAACTTGACATCCCCAAGTAACAAATAATTCTATAAAAAGAAAGGTCTGCTATGATCCAACCTCCTTTGATACCATTTTTTCAAGAACTAACTCGGGTCAATCCTGAACCAGTCACTTGAACTGATCTGTGGAAAGGCCCGAAGGGTGTTCCCAATCCCTATGGGGTCAAAACTAGTGTCTGGAATCAAAAATGTACAATATGGAATGATTTCTCCCAAAAATAAATAGAGAAAATTCATAAAAAGAACCAAACATCCCATTATAAAAATTAAAATGAGATAAACATCCTTTATAAATAATCTGAAAATTTGCAACAACTACACAAAACAACCATCCAAAAAATAATAAACACTATCTTAATGTTACCTTGTTGATAATTCTCTAATACAATGATCACTAGCTACTCAAGGCAACCAAACTTAAGCTGAAACCTGCACATGGGTGACAAACAGAAAAGAATTGTAGGTGTGAGTATTAAAACTCAGTAAGATATCCTGATGATCTATTCCCAATGCACTTCCTTTAAAATAAAATAAAAATAAATTTTTAGTTTGAAATAAAATATTTTAAAGTATGATTTACTATACATTTTACTTGGAAAAAATGTACACCTCATTTCCCTTACTCATTTCCAAAACCTATTTCATTTCATTACTGGGCCATTAGCATTTTCAAGGGGGAAATGATGTCTATATTTTTCAGATTTCATAAATCGGTTAAAATACATTACTTGAAAAAAATATTCATAAACCTTATTAAATAAACACATCACTTTCCCTGAAAAAATTCCACAATAAGTCATTATATTAAACACACAATATGGGAAGTGAAACTAATTATAATAGTATCATATTAATCACTTCAAGAAACCAAGATTAAATAGACATAGGTGAACCCAGAAGATAAATAATAATCTAGACGACACCAATACCTAAGACCCATCTATAGTATCATGCCACACATGATGAATTCAAAATGCTCAATACGCTTGGCTACCCTTTATCAGGATATACTAAGAGAAAATCCCATAGCAATAAACCCAAAATATCTTACTATTATGGGACACTGGTTAGTATCATGACCTACCAATGCATCAATAATTATTATAAAAATATATCAATATGCCAAGTTCCCATGTCTTAATTATTTAATGTGGTTGATCCAACTGATGTTATCTTATCATCCAATCACAACATATATATTATAATAATAATCCACAACATGCATCACTTTGAGTCACTCCAAGGACCAATCTCATTCCACATAACAAATAGAACATAAAGTGTCCAAACCGAGGCAGTATAATAATGGATCACAAGGATTCCACAATAAGTAAATAACATCTATTATATAAACATACTAGACATTACAACATCCAAATTAGGTTTTCCATAATAATCAATTTCATCATTTTCACAAAGTTACCAAAAAATCCTTTAAGAGTTTCACAAAATCAACATTTATTGATGGTACAAATTTTTCTTTTCATAGAGAGGTTTAAAAAAACATTTTCAATATCTAAAAATTTATATAAATCCTTAAAAACATTTAGTTTACACATTCAAAATAAAACCATTTTTATAAAAATGCCAAATAGGTCATTCACCAGAATCTCATGCCCAATCACATTTAAAACCAAAAATCATTACTTTATAAAGCCAAAAAACACATTGGAAACCATTTAAAGGATTCAAAATAACGTTTCACATGATTCCAATATATCTATAAATCCAAAAAATCAATTTATATCAAAAAAACCATAAAAGCCAACTGGTAAATTTATTGAACACTTGGCATGCAACATTTAACAAAACCATTTCATTTAAACCTCAAAAAATGTATAAAACACCAATTTTCATGCCATAAATTTATTCATGCTACTTAAACATGTTCAAAATACCACAATACTTGTGTTAAATTTAACAAATCATTTTAACAAACATTCAGTGTGCACAATTTTAACAAAAAAACATGATTTACCATAAAATAAACCATTAACCGCTACTTTTCACACCCAAAAATTTATCCAAATATTTTATATAAATATTAAGAATATAAATAAAGTTAAAAAGAAATAAATAGATTAATCATAAATTATAAATTCAAGTTCATGGGATAAATTACCTCAAATCCAGGGCAGAATACCAATGGACACCCGAAACCGCTCTCTGTGGGTTCCAAAACTCTAGATCTATGAAGAAAAACCATATAAAACCAAAACCCAATAATAAAAAAAGTAAAAATATAGCCCTAGGTATATCATGACCATGAAATAAGAAAAAAAAAAGAAATAATGGGAGAAGAAGGAAGAGGGAGTGGAAAAAAAGAATGAAAATTGCCTTGGAAACTAGTCGACCCTTAAACTTCTCTTAGATCTACACCATGAGAGGAGGATGAATGGATTGGAAATCCATGGGAGATATCATTAGGTATGGATACACTAGGGAAAGGGGTTTATGGGAGTAATAGGTTAATACCCAAAAGGGGTAGATTATTAAATATCAAAAAAATAATTTCGGGTAGACCCACATGGTTAGTCTGCATTGTTTATTAAACCGTGAACCAAATCATGTAGAAGACACTGGAGTGATTGCACTGTCACTTATATGTGGTTTCACACCCATGCGCTAACTATGAGGTAGGTTTTATACCTGACACATGGTTACTTGTGTTCAGCCTCACTGTTTATCAAACTGTGCATAGGATATTTTTAGGCTAAACTTCCATGTTTTCTTCAAAAACTCCTAAACGAACCAAGGATTAACCATGAATAAATGATTAGACAAAGAAAACACATCAAAAATCAATACCCATAACACTAAAAACTTGATAAAATACTGGGATTCCAAAATAATCATAACATAAACTAAAACATGAAAAATCATGTGTGACATTATCATAGAGGTACCTAGGGGTAATAACTCTGAATAGTTCACATAGGGCTTGACCCGATTGCCACCTAGTGCATGAAAATGGGCCTCAAAGTGAACCTAGTTTAACACTCTTGTGATATATTCTTAAGATAATGTACATTTTCAATACAAACCATTATAAAGGATTTGAAAATGATTATATCCTCAAAGAAACCGTGTTTAATATTATGAGATTATCTATGCATAAATTTTTCAATTTATATTAATTATTTCACTAGTTTTGGGATTATACAATATTTTTTATAATGATATGATCTAATCTAGTGTATGCCATCATTTAAAAAAGGTTCCTAGGATATGGAATGAGAGCCTCATTAATACAATAAATCCAAAGTGTAATAATTATAATCTCTTTCATGGGATTAAAATATTATTTTTAAGGGAACTAGTCTCCAAAAAAGTCTCATTATATGAGGGCATAATATCCTGTTATAAAAATATAGATAAATAATTATCAAAGTATTACAGCTTTTAGGAAAATAAAGAGAATAAGAGGATGACATGGAAAATAATGGATAAAGGCTTGAAAGAAGTATTTTCCAACATGTTATAATTGTATAGAGAAATACCCTACTGCTTTCTGAAACGGAATGATAGTTTTATACAACTATGGAAAAAATGCCATGATGCTCGTGATTAAAGGGAAATAATTAAATTACCAATATAAAATTCCTCTACTTTAACGATATAGGGAATTATGAAAATTAATTCCACAAGGGTAAAAGGAATATACCATAAATGAAGCAAACAGATCATGGTCATGCTTATGCTATTAACACATACAAAGAGAATTGAATAATGTGATTGTGTTTGGATTCAAGAATTATTTTATTTGAGTATTTTATCATAAATATCCTAGTAATAAGAATTTGGAAATTTATAAGGATTTTATTTTAGTACTTTTTCATTAATTATTTTAGATAATATGTTCAATGGTATCAATGGCCAAGAAAAATGATTCAGCATAAATTTGAACTTATTTGGAAACACATGATTGAGGGAAAAATAACCCTTAATACATTCTTGATGTTGAGATAATGATTTTTGGAAGAAGAGATAATTGATATTTATAAAGTGAAGTATATAGTATTGAAGACCTTGGAACTGATTAATGATTTATTAAAAATGTGGTTTATACTATCATTTATATTTTTTACAAAATCTTTAGATTTAAGGAATATTTCTAATAATATGTGTTTTACTTAATGAATAAGGAAGAATACATGTATTAAATAAGGTTTTATATAAATTCATATTATTACCATGTTTTAATAGAATACATTATGAAGGTATTTAAATGTATGGTATGAAGTTATTAAGATATACTTCATGTTTTTTGAGGGATTAATGATAATTTCATTTTATAAATTTAGTGACCTTCCTTATAAAGTTATAGATCTTAATATTTTGTAAGGGTTATAAGGTTAACCATTTATGAAATTTTTTATATTTAAATTTGGATGATTCTTTAGAGATTACTTTGTTAATTCACCATATAGAGATTCATACATATTGTATAACCTATTCTATACATTTTTTCATAATAAAAACTAGATATTGAAGGAATGACTTATCATTCTTTTATTGATATTATGATCCAATAAAAGTGGATTTTAGTGATTCAAAAATAAAAAAAATGGATATTTATTTCTTGTAGTAAAGGATAAATTAGAAATTGATATAAGAAAAACCGAAGGATAAAATATTTCCTATGAAATAAAAATATATCAAGCAAGTATAAATCCTTATATTCTTATAGAGTGAAATAATTCCTCAACTCCAAAAAATTATCTTCAAAAATATTTTGTGTATCATCATTTTTTATGATATCAATGAAAATTTTAACATCTCTTTGGTTTATGATTGTGTGGTCATTAACATTCTCTAGATCACCCACTTTATTTTGATCAGTGTTCTTTATTAATCTCCCTTAGTATATGAGTGTTATTTTTCTATTCTATGTCCATGTTTTCATTTCCCACTAATGTACTCTGACTTGGAAAGCTAGTTACGTTTTATTTTATATGACCTTTATACTTCCCTTTATCTCTTATTAAGGGGTTATTTTATGAATTTTTTTATGATGTAGGTTTATCAATAATTTTATTTCCAAATTTCAAACACTTGAGTACCAAACTCAAGTTTAAATTGACAGGTTGTACTTTATTTTATGTTGGTAGAATGTGACACCCAAAATTCTAAAATATAAATGTTGTATTGAATAGTGTTTGTGACATTAAATGACAAGAATAAAAGAAAATATAATACCTTGAGACTTTATGATATACTTATTTTTTTAAAAAATTAATCTCTTCAATAAAATTCATTACACACAACACTTAGTTTATCTTGTGTTACATAAAACATTGATATTAAACGAAACGTGACATATTACAAAATATTATTATTTAATGTGATAGTTATCACCTAGATGTTAGAATAGAGGGTGTGAATATGATAAAATAAATCATTAAAATATATATTTTACACATTTTCATTTGTTTTTTATTGATTATAAATAAAATAATAATCTTTTAAAAGAAATTTTTTTATGAAAAACTATATATTTCTAAAAGATGGTTTAATCATGCTTGGTGCACATAATTTAAAATTATTTTTTACCAATTTTATAAAATTTATTTGGAGAAATAAACTTAATTTTTAAAATTAATGTACCATAATTATTATAGGTTGAATTTTTAGGATTTTTATTAATAATTTCATTTTTGGATGAACGGTGAAAAATATTGAATTTTAATTGAAAACTACCTTATTGTTTAAATTATTTATAATGTTCAATTATATTTTAAATTTGATTTAAATTAAAATTATTTAAAATATATAAAATTAATCTAATTTAAATCATTGGAATCATTTTAAAATTGAATTTTTATATAAAAACATTGTAAACATTGAATATTTTCTCTTTGAAACCCCATTTTATCATCACGTTTACGGGATTAATTGTTAAATTAAATTTTGACACTTTTTTCAATTAAATTAGGAAAAAATGGATTTTATATTTTTAATCCGCATAATTTATAATATCTAATGAGTTCAACTTAATTTTTTTCCAAAATTAATATGAATGAAGTAAAAACTGGATCCCATGGTTAAGGTAAAAAATGGATTTATCGAGGAGGTTAAACTAAAAAAATAAGAGTTAAAAAGGAACTTATAACATGTCCAACACCAATTATATTGCAATTTTTCCACATTATATCTTCTAGGATAGATAATGGACCATTTTGAGGAATTTTTTAATGATAATAACTTGGGTATAATTGAATATTTTCAAAAAAAAATAAAAGGTTTGTCACTCACCTCACATATAAAAGGTCACCCCCTCTCATCACTTCTTAAAAAATTAGCTCCCTTTTCATTCAGCCAATACCTGAAAAAAATTTATTAGATTCCATCTGCTCATCCTAGAATCCTTATTTTGTTTATAAATCCAACCTAGTAAGAATTTTGTTTAAACCTAAGTATAATGCCTAAAGAAGTGGTAACGTTATTCAATGAGTGTCTTTATTTTATTTCTTTCTCCACATAATTAAATTATTATTAAAAAAAATTGACATAATAACCCAATTATATTCCATATTCTTGGAGTTTTTATAATATTTCCATTACCTACATCAATCTCCACTTCTATCAAATGGTTTATGAAATCATTGTTTGTGTGTATGGCGGACTACCGCCTTAGGGACCAATGTCATTCATTCTTCCATTACCACATATTATGTTTGGGTATAATGATATATATAAAGTATATATATGATATTTATATAATAATTATAATTTTATATTAATTATATCATTTTTTAATTTTTATTCTATATGAGATATGAGAATGTTGCTTGTGTGTACGGCAGACTATCGCCTCGTGAAACGATTTGATTCGTATTTCACTAATTATTCACATGGAATGAAATAAGGATAAATTTATCCAATATATGTCATATAAATAAACTAATTATTATACTAATTACATATTTATCATTATTAAAAAAACATTTCTTACATTTTCACTCGCATAAATATGATTACAATGCTCATATACGTGTGGACTACTGCCTTCACAAAGTGATATGATTCTCTTTTCATCACCACACCACATGGATGATATATATAAGTATATTTAAAAAAATAATATTTTATATATTATAACATTTTCATTTTGGTAGATAAAATATTACTTACCCCTTTCCACAATGATCACTAAAAATTGGAAACGCTACTCATTTTTACATATGACTTACTATCTCCATGATCGTAACGTACATAATTTTTCACAACCATATTTTATGATTAGTTTTAAAAGTATAATTGATGTAAAAATATAATAATTATTTAATTATTATTATTATTTATATGATGAAACTATGTTATATGTGTAAGAACTGGATATTTATTAACAAAACATGTATAAGAAAACAAGGCAATTATCACCAGAAACAATAAACATAACGATGGATTATTAATAATTGGGTGATAGGATGTTATAAAAGGATAATATAAGATATTATAAATATTAATATGGTTTTTTATGTTAATTACATTTTTAAAACCACCTTATAGGATTTAAATTTTATTCAACCAAAATGAAGCATGAGGTAATGAATATTATAACTCAATTTTCATTCATTGGGTTATACATCTACCTAATTTATTAAGACATTGTAAGATTATGTGTGTAATGAAAATTGATTATATTATGTTTTATTTCAACTTTTTGTATGGGGATTTATAGTTGATATAAATAGTTGATTCATTTATCAATTCTCACTTCAACTTTAGGATCATTATAAGGGTTTATTTCACAATCTTATTCTAATCAAGAATGTTTATTATTGAATTTTAGTTGAAAGAAAATTATTTGATAATTTCTTCAATAATACATTTAATTTTATTTTAATATGGTTATGACTAATATTTACAAGTAACAGTACCATTTTTACACTCTTTTTTTATTAACATAATTGATAAAATGTTTTAAAGAAAATATGACTTCATTTCTCTCTTCAGTCGGAAAACTATTTTCTTCTAAAAGCATGGATTCTAAAAATGTTTTCAAAAATGTATTATGAGTTTTTAAAATTTTTTATTAAATAGATTTTATCCATTATTTCTTTTAAAAAAATCAAAGGAATCTTCTTATCATTTTATGAATAAGCAACTTTTCTAATCTTTTTACAGTGAAAAGTTAATGTTTTTTAAACTTATACGGAATGTACATAATTACCATCCAACATGACCATAATTTCATTGATGTTTCCATTAAAAGTATATTTATTTATTTTTAAATTAATTTTTTTCCAAATATTCTGTAAATTCTTATTTTTTAAAACTTATTTTAGAATAAAATAATTTTTAAAATTTTTTATTTTTAATAAGTGGGTTTCAAAATGAAAAGGATATTTTCTTAAAAAAATTAAATATATTTTTATCATATTTATATTCATAAAAACATCAACCCTTTATTTTACTTATGTTACACTATAGATATGGTGTATTGATATCATCCTTATTATTTTTTTAGATGGTTTATGATCAGTTTGACTATAGATTTTCTATTTTGATACCATTATCCATATTACTCTAGATGGTTTTTTGTTATGATTATTGATTAGGGAAAGTATTCACATTTTATATTCTGGTTTTTATATATGAATTTTTATGTTGTTTATGTTCTCCACTTTCATATGAGGATTGCAAAAAACCTAGTATGTAATGGGTGGGGCTTGATATATCCATTTTATACATTAGTAGGTATCATGATATGGTTTTGGATGATGCCTCACCCATTTATATTGATTTCCTAGAATACACCCTAAATGATATTAGATTTATTGTCATCAGGCCTCAATGATATTATATTTCTTGGAAAAAGGCCTCATAAATATGTTTTAGATGTCCATCATTATGTACTCCATCATTATGAATTCAATTATTGATATTTCATGTGATTATTTGATTAGTTATAATATCCATTGTTAAGTTTCATCCTTGTGTGATTATTTATGTGGAATTATTTTATCATCATTTATTCCTTCCATATTATGATCAAGTTATTGATTAAATGGAATGAGTTTTAGTTATTTACAATTCATGAATGGCCCGAAGGCCTTCCTTTTTATTTTATTATAGATAATCCCCTTTTTAAGGGTTGAAGGGGAACCCGTACATGACCTGTAGGCCCAAGGAACAAGGACCGACATGACCCGTAATACATGACCCGAAGGCCCAGAGGTATACCATGCCCATTACATGACTCGTAGGCCCAGCCCACTATAACTGACCCTCCCCAGCGCCTTGAATCATTGATCTCCTTAGCTCCCCACCTTGCATTGCTGATCAGCTAGCATTTCCCCATACAAAGCTGCACGGTGCCTTGTCCCGATGGCGGCTGCCATACCCTCTCATTCTTCCAATCCGATTAGCTCTGCAGAGTTTCAGTTATTTACCATGTTATATTTATTATTCCTTATTTATTCACAAATTCCATTATATGCTCACCCATACTAAGAATCAGATCTCACCCCTTTCCTATCTTATATTTTTCTTAGGATACCGTGAATAATTCTATGATTGATATGTAGGTATATTCTATGGGAAATAATGGAATTCCTAATAAAATACTTTGTTGTATATTTTATTTTTCAAATATAAATGTGATTAATGTATGAATCTAGTTTTCTAGTACTACTAAACTATTAGGTCCTTTGGGATGTGAGTCCTTGTATCTTATTCCAACATAATAAAGATTAATTTGGCTCCAAGATTCTATAATCAGTGTTGTTATATGTTTGGTATAACACCTCCTACAATATTTGGCTATAATCGTGTTATAGTACTCTCTACTACATTACTTCTATAATGCTACATTATTATAATTAATTACAGTTAATTATACATAATAATATATTTTTTATTAAAATTTATTAATATTTTAATTAAATTATTATGTATTATTGTTGTTGTTTTAATAATAATATTATTATTTTCACTTATTTTCAGAAAAGGATGAATATGAATCCCACATTTAAAACTATGATGGGGTGATAAATATGACTCCCCATTAAATTAGAGGGTTGAGTTGGGGTTTAAGTGAAGTGATATTTTTGGAATTATTTTTTTAAATAAATATAGAATAAAAATAGTTAAATATAATTTAAATTATATATATATAAATCAAAAAATTAAAAAAACATAAGAATAATGTGCCAACCAAAAAGGTTTCTTCTTATTATAATTCATGAAGAATGCGCTTTGCAAGAAAGTTCTTTCTTCACAAATTTTATAAATAAGTTTCCTACCCTATTTGTGTCTTCTTCATATATATTATGAAGAATGCACTGAACTAGAATGTTATTTCTTCATAAGTTTTCTAAATATGGTGCTTTCTCTCCCTATCCCCGCCTTTGAGCACAAAAACTATCCTATTACAGGAAAAAGTTTCGCATCTTCCCTATTTTAGGATTATTTTTATTTATATTTATATAATTAATTATTTAAGGTTATCCTCTTAATTTAGGAGAGATTCTAATATACCATGTAATTTATCTTTGTACCTTTATAGGTATGTGTCTCTATATTGTTTAACTGGACTGATCTATAGTGGTTAGGAGTCTTGGAAACCCAGTTCCCTAACTAGTTCCCATTATATAAATTATACGATGTTGCTAAAGTATCTAATAAAATTATTTTAATTTTTTTCACCTATATAAAGTAATAAATAAGGTTATATATTCTTTTTCAACCTTAAAAGGAAAATGGAGAAGGATAACTCTTTTAATTTTGTAACATTCCTTTTAATTTTTGAAAACCATTTGTGAATATAGATGCCTTTTGTCTTTACATTATTTTTTCACCTCAATTTTTTTTACAATTATCTTTTGAATAAAAATAAAATATTGATGATTGATATTATACCAATCATAAGATAGAGGCCCTTCTGAATTATTTCCAACTAAAGGCCACCCAAAACTAAGGCTCTAAACTTAATGCATCTATCTGATCCTCAGAGTCAGGGAAGGGTAATAGTTTTAAAACACTATCCATCCAAAGAATATCCATGAACCTTAATCAATGGATTCTTCAACTTATTTACCAAATATAAGTATGGTAGTCACAATATATAAATAAAATAACAAAAATAACAATATTTTATCTCTCATTCCATTTTTATTTTTGTTACCAATAAGCGACACAAGAGGAAATGTCATCTCAAGTTGGAGAAGTTCCATTATATTTACCCACGTGTTGGAGTAGTGACTCCATGTAAAAGTTTACTTCAACCTATAGATGATGTTTAGATAACATTTTGTACTCTATACATCATTAACTACTTAAATTTTAGTGTTGTGGGAGAGAAAGAGTATAAATACTTGGGTGAATCACCATCTAAATAAAAACTTAGTTATTGGGTGAGGTTTATATTTCTCTTATATGAATCATCAGTCTCTACTCATAATAGTGGGTGAATTTGAGAAATCTTAATAATCAATACTTGATTCTATCCTAAGATAATGGTTTAATAAAATGGTATCCAATCTTGTATACCGTAATAGTTAACATCACTAATCGCTAGTCTACACTAGACACATACTAAAATAAATGCACAAAATTACCTTACAAACATATATATTCAATACTACATCATACATATGGGATTTAATATCTTCAATATGCTCACAATATTCCATATATTAGTAAATATTATTCTGGTTGTATATATTGGTAATTCCCACCATTATAGGTAATTTATTTCAATTGATATATTCTATATAATCATAGGTAAATCTCATCGCTAATTTATATAATCCAATTATTCATCGGATGAGACGCATTCCAATAGATTGAATTATACACCTCATCCTTTTAAACTCCACCTCTCCATATGAAATTATTCATAATATATTTGTTTAATAATCTTTAACTACTAGAAAAACAAAAAATAATTATAATTGAGAAAATAAAATGTTGTACATGTAACTTCATAATTACTAAACATTTAAATAAATATATTGGATTTAATCAGGAGATCAATAAATAAATAAATTATTAAAAACATTAAAATTGAATATAATTAAAACTATAAATTCCATCACTAAAAGAAGACAAATTCTTTACAATGGATCTCTACATCACTAAAAAAGTAACACATTAAAGGTTGATATAATAATATAAATATAATTATATCAAAAGTGATATATGACTTAAATTGGTTAAATTATACTTTAAGACATTATTACAAATTTATAAATAGTATACAATTAGTTTTTAGAGGTAAAAAAGGATTCAGACCAATTTTTTTCTGCTAAATTTGGAGTTGTCAAAAATATTAACACATGTTTAAGAGTTATTTACAATTAGGTGATTCTATACCCCCCGCCCCATAATCCCCTAGTCTTAGAATTACTCACCCATATTTTTTCATTATGTTGGAAGTCCATTAATTGTCTGATATTTTATTATATGTCCCTTATAGATCAGACATGGCTCCAACTAAGCCTTCTCCCCATTAGGAAATAAGGCCATAGGGGATGCCTCCCATTAGATCTGATCAGATGTCCATAACCAATGGAGGTGGAACCACTCAACATGATAATGTATCCATATAGATATTCATTCAATCAAGTTAGTCAAATAGTCTAGTGGTGCCCACGCTACTCCACTCACATCATTCCCCTTTAGGATAATTTAGTTCATCAACCACTATTTGATCATTTTGTTGGGTAATATTCACTCACAATTATTCCATAGACACACAAAATTTAACCTTAATTGTGGTTTAAATATGAATGAGAGAAATATTTTAATGACTACAACATTTTCACTATATCTTTTTATTTTTATAGGGATCAAGGAAATTTAATATTTAGAGAATAAATCAAATAAATAATCCATAAAAAAGTTAGATAAAAGGGGAAAATCATTGGAACTTATCTCTTTGATAAATTTTAATCCATAGATTATATTATGGTATTCTTTTTCACATTACGTTTAGTTCATAAAAATATATAAAATGATATGTTAATTTCACAATAACACGACATAGATTAAATTTATTAAAAAATTATTAAAAATTAGAATCAAAACTTCATTACAATAGATCACTAAAACCTATAAAATTTTTAATAAAATTTATTCCATTAAAATCATATTAATTCAAGTATTTAATATGTCTGTGTGTGATAAATACTTCAAGAATTTATATTTAATCCAACAAAACATAGAGATAAAATGAGAAATATATAAATTATTTATAATATTAGCCTTAGTCCTTTCATTAGATTTATATAAATATAATTCCATTAGCATTATCTCAGTTTATTATTCATTGTATGTGAATTCCAAGGAGAAAATTAATGAAATAGAGATAAAATTAGAGATAGTATTTGGAGGCATCAAATAATTAATCAAATTACCTATATCCAAGGAATTATTATTCATACATTATAAATTACTTGAATACTTATGAAAATAATTGGATTATATGGGTTTTTAATGGCATAACCTATAGAAGTATATGTATACACATTTTTTCAAACATAATTTTTTTTTTTTTAAATAGTAATATTTTTCTAAATTTTACATGATTTCATAAAAATTAATAAGTTCTTTTAAAACTCCTGAAAATTTTCCAACATAAAAACATCATATTCTA
This sequence comes from Viscum album, assembly GCA_963277665.1. NCBI lineage: Eukaryota > Viridiplantae > Streptophyta > Magnoliopsida > Santalales > Viscaceae > Viscum > Viscum album. Next base: position 258,027,586 of record OY728139.1, read on the forward strand.
GATTAAATTATGGAATCTATTTTAGAACCCCATACTCAATCAAGTGGTGAAATTTATATTTCTCCCTTTTTATAATTAAATATTTTATTCAAAAAAATTACTAAAAATATAACATAAATACCTCTTTATTTTTTAAAAAAAAAATTATTACTTTTAAAAAATATATAAAAGAAAATTACATAAAATTTAATCCATATAGTGAAATTTTAGAAATAGTAATTATTTAAGAGAATCCTAGAACATTTAATCCTCCCTAACATTAAAATGTTTTAACTCAAAATAAAATTTATATAATCAAAATTAAATCATTTAGTTGCACTCATTAGGTGAAATGATGGGAATATTGTTTGATAATTTTCTCCTTTATGTCTCAGGTGATCATCTCTATTCATAATAACTTAACTAAGGAAATCATTTTTTCTTATAACAACTCTTCCCTATGATCTTGTATCTCTATAGTATCCTCTATAGAAGTATTATCTTCTTCTAAATATATGTACCCCAAACTGTAATATGTGTTAGATCATAAAGATATATATATATAATAGTAAGAAATATAATACCCCATGTAATCTCTTAAGCTTAGGTGGTAATGAAAAATAATAGGAAACCTCTCTAACTCTCTATAAAATCTCAAACTATCCCACAAACCTCAGTCATCTTGATCTTATTTCCAAACCATAATTTCCCTTTGTATACAAAAACCCTCAAAAAGACATGGTCACCCACTTAAAACTCTAATTACTTCCTCCTACAACTATTAAATTATTTTTACCAATCCTCTAATGCTTCTGAATTAGTTAAATCTTCTCTATCATGCTTAGAATTGTTTTGATACCCCAAATATTTGACTCTCTAACCTCTACCCAACATAAGGAAAATGGTAATATTCTACCTAAAAACCTCACAATTTAATATAGAAATAGTTTATTGATGTATATTATTATATTCAAACTCCACTAATGGAAATTGATCCAATCATACACCTCATAAATCTATGATATAGATCCTCAACATGTCCATTAATTTATGAATAGTACTATCCATATATCTATCTATCGGAGGAGGAAAATATTTACTCATAAAAAGTATTGTACCAAATTCTTAATATAGTCCATTTTCTAGACTCAATGGTAAAACTTTCATCACAATCATAGATTATTTACTCATAGATTGTTTACAATGGTATACCATCCGTATATAATCTCTTGAAATGATCCACTAGAATGTAATCTTAGATATGAAAGAAACTAATAAAATTTATTTATTTATCCATAATTACAAAAATGGTGTCAAAACTCATGTTTGTGTAAATTACTACCATAATATATCCTTTAATATATTATTCCACATCCATTTTAGAATCTTGAGTATCTCATTGATCCCATGTTAACATGTGAGTTTGTCTTTACCTATGAACAAGTGAGGAATTTTCTTATGAAATAAACAAAAAAATGTATCATGACCGACCACTAGAACTATTTATTTATATCTTAAGAAGATGTACCAACTCTTGGATAAACATCCACTACGTAATGGTAAAGAGCTCATGATATCTCTTTTCTCAAAATCTAGGAGACAAACTATTTTCACTAAAAGAAATTTTACTCCCCCACCTTTGGACCAACCCTGTAATGACCTAAAATTATTAACCTTTTAAAATTAATTTTATGTTTTATATTGTTACAATTTACAACCACATAAAAGAACCACAATATATTAGAATAACTTTATTAATAATGTTATAATAAACACTAAGGTGGTAAACTATTAAAATTTACAACCATTAGATGATAAATAATTAATATGTGGAAAATTTTAGAATATAAATTCTATAAATTAAAATTAATTTTTTAATTCCACATATCAATATTTACTTAGTATAATTTTTTTAGTTTTTCTAAAATTATTTATTTTTAGTCGAAAAATATGGTCTATCTGAAAATTATAATTTTAATTATTTTTTAATTATGTAATAATATAATATTAAAAACCCTTTTAAGTAATAAATCGTTTATTTAAGGAATAAAATTATTCATTTTAATATATTCTTTGAACTTATAAATCATATTTCCAATATTTTTAGTAATAAATTAAAATTTTACTTTAATAAGAACTATTTTCAGTCCTTTTTTTAATCAATAATTTTCAAGGTGAGATTAGTTTTTTTGATTTAAATAAAATAATATTTCATTTTTTATTTATAATTATCCAATTCATGTCATTAAAGTCTAAAATAATGATTATTTTATTTTATATATAATTTAAAACAGAAGAACTTCATTTTTCTAAAAATTATTTTTATATGATTAATTTTGTTTATTTTAAAATTATTTTTTCAAGTATTTAGATATTTTATATGAAAAAATTATTTTAAAATTTGAAATCATAATGTTAAAATTTGTTAAAAAGGGCCAATTTTCATTTTTTTCATTAAAATTAATTACTAAGGTAGAAAAATAGTTACACCGATAATAATTAAACATGGTAAAATTTCTTTTATGAATGGGAAAAGGAAAAAACATGTTAAAATAATGTTTAAAATGATTTTTTTAGGTTATATTTTATCATAATCTATATTCCATAAACATTTTCTATTTTTTTTCTATTTTCCACTAAATTATAACTTTAAATTATTCAAAATATAAGAGTTACTTCCAAAACAAACCTTATCTTCACTTATAAAAAGCTAACACTTTTACTACTTTAAGGGTAACATTAACATTAAATTTATCCTTTTAAATCAATTATATTTATCCTCTAATAACCCTTTCCCACTTCTAAAATCCTCTGTTCACTATTATTTAGCATGAGGCCTTCATTTCAAGGGAGAATTCTTAGTCAAAATTTGTGCCCCCAACGTGAGTATCCTCTTCTTCTTAGTATTTCCTTCTCAAATTTAACTATCATAACCTAATATAAACTTATTAATATTATTAAATAAATATCATTATTATACTTCAATATCATTATATTAATTTTAAAATAATTATTCAATCTTTACCATCTACTATGAAAACAAATTAACATTGATTGTGCTTATGTGCAGATTGATGCTTCTATAAAGTGATGTTGTTTATTTTTCTTAACCAATTCTAATAGACGGTATCAAGGATATATTTGATGAATAAATTTTATTTCAATGTCCCAAATAAAATTCTGAAATTTTCAATTTTCATTTACCTTCATTTGGTACATTCATTAATAAATGGGATCGTTAATCATGTGTATGACAAACTACCACCTCCACAAACAATGGATTTCATTTTTCATCACCACCCATCATAGATGGTTATAAGAATTTATTTACTTATGATATCTGATAATAATTATATGTTTAATATTTTTAATATTCTATATTCTCATTATCTAAATACATTCACTTACTCATGAAAATGTTATAAAATGTTACCAGTTATGCCTATTTAACCATCTATGTACATGATATTATAACAATTATGTAATAAATGATTATGGGATTCCATATCATCAATGTATCTTGTAATAATTATATATTAATTACTTTTAATGATTTTTTAAGTTTTTTTTTAATATTTAAGTTTTTTATTAATATATCACATTTCGATCGTTAAACACATCAAAAACTAGTTCATCAAAATTTCAATTTTCATAAGTCGCATTCATGTCTTTCAACTATTGAAAATTATATAAAAAATCATTGAAAAAATAGCTATTATTATATCATAACAATCTATGAATGATGAAACATAAAATAAATTGAATAATCACCAAAGGATATTGTTGGAATTGATAAAATATTATGACTTCTCTTCATATTACCATCCAGGGCAGGAAAATAAGGTGTCTAATTATTTCGGTGGGAAAGAATATGCTAAAATATCCATGTTAAGTATTGTAAAAGATCTGATACTCATAAATTTTCATATGATGAATCATGAAATCATAATGGGAGGAGATAAATCTAATATATCACAACTTATTAATCAACCTTAAATTCATGTAAAGATAAAATAATCCCCAAAAGATAATGTATATAAAATAAGTTGTGAATAATATGGAGTTAAATATTGATAAATATGGATTTATATGGTTTGTAACCAATATATGTGTCCCATAAAAGATTGAATTTAAGAAAAAAAATTGGATGATGCACATATATCATCATTGTCAATATATTTCAGAAGTATGAAGATGTATAGAGATATAAAACAAAACATTTGGTGGGATGTAATAAAAAGATAAATTTTAGAATATATATCTCGATGCTTGGAATTACAAAAAGATAATGTTTTATGATAAAATTGTGGGAGTATTTACAACCATTAACCATGCCAATGTGGAAATGAGAAAAAAACACCATGTAATTCATCGTAAAACTCCCTAAAATGCCTAAATGTTATAATTTTATTTGGGTTGTAGTTGGTCTCCTTATTAACTTAGTACATTTTATTTTTATTAAATAATATTTCTCACTTGACCAACTCACCAACATATATATATATATATATATATAAGGTAAGTATTGTGTTTTCATATATCACCACTGTCTATTGTATCTAATTGGGGCGTGAGGATTACCTATGGGTTCTGGAGAAGTATTTATAAAGCATTGGAGAGAGAGATGTGCTTTATTGCTACATATCATCCTAAAATATATGGTCAGTTTAAGAGGAAAAATAAAAAATTACATGATATATTGAGATAATTTTAAATGGATTTTAAAGTATGTTGGGATCAATACCTCCCCTAGTAGAGTTCTCATATAATAATAGTTTTCATTATATCATTCATATGGAACCATAAGAGGATTTGTAGGAGAAGAGATGTAGGGCTACAATATGTTGGGATCAATTTATAGAGAGGAAGCTAATTGGTCCTAGCCTTGTCCAAGAAATAATAGATAAGGATAAGACAATTCATTATTATAAGAAAGTATCACAATGTTGATAGAAGAGTTATATAGAAAACTTTCAAAGATATCTAAATTTTGATGTTAGTGATAAGGTGTTCCATCAAATATCTCATGGGAAGTGAGTTATGATATTTGGGAAGGGAAGCTAATCCCTGAGAACATTGGTCCCTTTAAGATCATTAATCATGTTGGGGTAATATCATATCATTTAACACTCCCTAAAAAACCTCTCTCAAGGGAATCATGTAGTCATTATATCATTTTTTAAGAACTGTTTACTATATCTATCACATGTATTTAGTAAAAACGTTGTATAACTGGAACATTTCCATTCATATGAACAAAGAACCGTGGAAATATTGGATTGAAGATACATATTTCTGAGAAACAAGAAAACCCCTCTAGTCAATAATCCATCGTATAACTATAAGATAAAGGAAGCTACTTGGGAACCTAATATTTAGTGAGGATAAAATACCTTCCTTTTTTCCTCAGTGTAACATAATTTCAAGGATGAAATTCTTTTTAAGGGGGTTAGAATGTAACACCTCAAAATTATAGACCTTGTAAAATTGATGTTATGTTTCAGGACTTACGTTACACGCTACACCCAACATAAATTAAACATCAAATATTAAAATAAAATTATTAATAAATCTATAATAAATATCAATATGGTGAATCATTGAAATATATTACCTTTAAAAGATAAATAATTAGTATAATTTAATATTGAAAATTCTTATCTTTAATAAAATCTATTTTCTTTATATTATTATTTTCTTTTAAAAATATTTATATAAAAAAATTATAATGTGAATTTGATAAAATAAAACTCATTTTTTTGATTCCATATATCCAAATTTACTTAGTCATTATTTTTCAGTTTTTTAGAAAAGATTTATTTTTAGGCAAATTAAAATACTGTTTTTACGAACATTATATTTTTTGGATTTTATGATTATGTAAGTGTATTCTATAAGTTTAACAGATTCTTTTTAACTAATTAAATATTTATTTAAGTAATAAAATAATTAATTTTAAAATATTATTTGATCTTATAAAGCATTTTTCCAACATTATTTGGACTAAAATAAAAATTTACATTAATAAGAATTATTTTAGGCCTTTTCTTTGAATCAATAATTGTCAAGGTGAGTTTAGGTTTTTGATTGAATTCAAATCTTCATACATTATATTTTAATAATAATAAATCAATTTATTTTATTATAATTAATACAAATGAAAATTTTATCTTAAATAATTTTAAAACTGAAAAAAAAAATCATTTTTCTAAAAACTATTCTTACATGATTAAGTGTGTTTATTTTAAAATTAATTTTTCACACAATTAAAAAATTTGGTATTATAAAATTAATTTAAAATTTAAAATCATAATTTTCAGATTGTATAGTAAGTAAATTTTAATTTTGGTCATTAACATTAATTATTAAAGTTAAAAAATGGTTACCCCTATAAAAAGTAAATAAGGTAAAAAGTTGTTTACTAAATGGGAAAAAGCTAAAAAAATATTAAAAACTTGTTTTAAAATGAGTTTTTTATGTTGATTTTCAACCCAAACCCACTTTTCCCTCCACTTTTTCCATTTTTCTCATTTACCCTTGAATAATAACTTTACATTATTGTAATTATAAGGGTTACTTTCCATACTACCATTCTCACAATTTATAAAAGACTAACACTTAAAAAACATCAATAATTACCTCCCCTTATGATTTCTCCTTGAAAATGTATCATTTTTATCATCTTATAAGCCTCTAAAACATCAAAAATCCTATGTTCACTTTTATATAGCATAATTTCTTCATTTGAAAGGATAATTCCTTGTGAAAAATCAAGTCCCCGATGTGAGTATACATATATTCTTAGTGTTTCCACTGTATGTTTTTCAATCATAAAATTATAAAAACATATTTATATAATTAAATAAGTACAAATAGTATAATTAAATATCAATATACTAATTTTACAATAATTATCCAATCATTTCTATCAACTAAGAAAATAAAATAACATCAATTGTGCATATGTGCGAATTACCGCCTCCACCAAGCAATGTTTTTTTTCATCACCACATATCAAATATGGAATAATGGATGGATTTCATGGATACATATTATTTATATGTAATAATTTCAAATTATACAATTATCATTTTTAATATACCATAATTTTTTCTAGCCATTGATAAATTGAACCATTAATCATGCATTTGTAAATGATTGAAATGTTTTTACATATGAATTAAATGTAAAATTAATACTAATGACATAAATTATATTGAATTATAAAAAATATATTCTATTTATACTTTAAAAACATTCAATATTATAATTTAACCATATAAATTATTTTCATGAAAATGTTACTTTTAATTAAAATTTAGTGTATTTTTACAATTCTTCAAAACATGAAAGTTATCTGAAAATATCAAAAACTCATCCAATTTAAATTTTTGTATCCCAATTTCAAAGAACATGTTTTTTTCATATAATATTTATTAATGTTTTAAAATCATAATTTAAAATGGTTTCAGTATTAAAATGTGGAAAATTATCCTCTTAAAAAAAATTGGTTTTTATATATCAAATAGTGTTAGGCACAAGTTATGTTTTGTTTATATTTGTTTTCAATAAATAGGTATGATGAATAAATAAATTGTGTTTATGAATGATAATTCATAATTAAAGGGATTTAAATAAGTGTTTGTTTTGTGGGTGATAGGTTTTTATTAGAAAGAATAAATGTATTTTGATTCACTTTGTTTCTAGAAACAATTGCACTACTAGTGGTATTGATAGAAATAGGAATCACTGTGAAATTCCATTGTAATGATAATAAGTGGCTTTGAAAGTGAAATGATCTTGTTTGAAGTAGATGGTCATCAGATTCAATCTAAATACGATGAGAAAGAGGTTTTTTTGGAGAATCAAAGTCATTATGACTACGATTGAATTAATTATGACAATGACTTGCTGATTTGTATTTCATATAAATCATGAGTTGTTTTGAGAACTTGTGATGAAAGCTTGATATAAGGAAAGGGGATTGAAAGAGATGTTTCCAATTGTAAAATAATCGCATTCAGAATGTTTTATAAAACAATTAAAAAAATTGTATTCATATTTTTTTTCAAAAAAATCAAAAATGAATCGTATTCAGATTTTTTTTCAAAAAAATCTGAAAAGAATTGTATTAAGATTGTTTTTCAAAACAATTATAAAATAATTGTATTCATATTTTTTGTATTCATATGGTAGATAGAAAGAAGTGGTACTGATTTTTTTTCAAAACAATCATAAAAGAATCATATTCTGATTTATCGTATCTAGATGGTAGATAGAAATAAGTGGTACTGATTATTTTTCAAAACAATCATAAAAGAATTGTATTCATATTGTTTTTCAAAACAATCATAAAATAATAATATTCTGATTTATCGTATCTGGATGGTAGAGAAAAATAAGTGGTACCGATTTTTTTCAACACAATCAGAAAACAATCATATTCAAATTGAAGAGGCGATGATGATTGTCTTTCAAAACAATCATATCCCAATTGTATTGATTTTCTTTCAAAAATAGTTGGATTCTAGGTGAAAGTAAAAAAACATGGTGCTGATGAAAGGTGGTGCTGATGAAAAGTGGTGTCGTTGAAAAGTGATGCCAATTGGAAAGGGATGTTGATAGAAGAGTAAGAGATGATGCTGATTGTTTCTCAAAATAATCATATATGGGTAAAAGTGAAAGAATAGACATGGTACCAATCAAAGATAATTGTTTTCAGATTGTATTTCATTATACTCAGGTAGATCATCCTTATCATATTGGTTTGTATCGTATCTGGGCAGATCATAATTATTATACTGTATTTCATCATAACCAGCAATCGTAACCAGAATGATTGCATCCTAAATGATCGTAACTAGAATGATCAAAACCAGAAATGATCATATTCAGGATGATCATATCCACACTATTTGTATTAAAAAAATATCATTCTTGGGTTTAGATGAAAATAAAGAATTATAAATGAATGGAAAGTTATAATGCTTTCTAATTTAAGTTAGACGATGCTAAAGTTGATCCTCAAGGAATTCAAAGTCATGAATGAAGTCATGATACAAGAACATCTTGTTGAATAAAGGTAGTTAATGGAGATTATGTGTTTTATCATGTGGGTAAACAGAAAGGAAAATATAAGGATACTAATGAATGAATTGTCAAAGGGGGAGTATTTCATTCGAAAGAGTGTTTTTTGGAAGAATTCATTTATTCATACATTTGTTTTCAAATGGTACAGACCTTATTTTTGAAGAAATAAATATGAGAAAATCAGACTTAAATTATTGTACCATTGTATTTCTCATCAATTGTAATCAAATTGAAAATTGAAATGGGATTTTGAAGAAGAATAGGTGAAGATTGTGGAAGTTTCGATAAGAATCGAGAAGCATTGATAAAGTCATAATTGATATGAGATTTTAGGATAAATTCAGATTTTGGTGAATTTAAGTGAGCGGGAAAGTGTTTTGGGATTCCCACCTAAATATGTTTTGGGTCACCTATAAAAGGCATGAAGTACATTGTACTTGTATAATGACGAAGTACTATTCATTGTATTAGAGAGATAAGCTATGAGTTTTTAGAGAGAGAAAGTGGTGTCGTTTTGTTTTGTATTGAAGAAAATTATATGGGGAATAAGTGAAAGATAAGAGGAAAGATTTCAACAATTGTATTCACCACCAATGGACCGTTGGCCTAAGATTTTTTTTATTTTATGATAAACCCCCTTTTAAGGGAGGAAGGGGGGAAACCCGAATAGACTTCAAGGATATAAAACAAACACAACTCGAAGATCAAGAAAATAAAACTCAGACTGACACCTTGGGTCTACCTCTCCCCAACATAAAAACATGATAAGGCTCTCCACCGTTGCAAGACTGTATGGCAAGCAAGTGTCGTGGGACAAATCATAAGCCCGATTTGATGGTTGACGTCATACCCTCTCAAACATTCAAATCCATACAGCCTGCATAAGTGAACCGCCTGCTCTGAATCCTCCTCTGAGGCCTGATCCTTGAGGTCAAGTCCAGCTAAATATATAACAGCCCGAGATTTTATGAAAAATATTCTTTTTAATTTTATTAATGTCTTGTGTTGTACGCTACACCAAAAGGAGCTTTCACAACACACATCCTTGACTTGCCTTGCATTACACGCAATCGCGACCTTCCTCGATAGCGTGTGTAGTACGCAATACCGAGTTTCACTAAACAACGATATGCTATTAAAATATTATTATAACTAGCCGTTATGAATAGTAATAACCACCTTTTAAAATTTTAGAAATTTTAGCTCTCAAAATGGACTTCATTTTTGGATTCGTAGTATCGAATTTAGCCTAAGGTGAAATTTTGGTACTTTTCGGATAACTTTCATATTTTGATGAATAGTGAAAATTACTAAATTTTAGTTAAAAACAACTTTTTCAATCGAAATAATTAATGGTGATAAATTATTAATTTTAGTGGTTTTAAATTATATTTAGAATATATTTTTACAATTTAATACAATGTTGGTCATTGGATGTAATTTCACATTTAAACCAGTTATAAAATAGTGTCAATCTTTTGATAGTTATTATCTCTTAAAAACACGCCTTTTGTTTTGACGACGGGAATTAATTTTTAAATTAATTAATGCAACTGATATGTTTTGAATTTGGTAAAATAGAAATCATTTTTGAGATCATAATATCAAATATAGCTTAGGCCTAATTTTTGGTATTTTTCTGAAAACTTTCAATTTTTGATGAATAGTGAAACCACTAAATGGTAGTTAAAAAAAACTGAATTGTTCATAAAACTTAATTTTACCGCTTTTGTGAGTGGAATTTCAAAAATCCTAGAGACACGGTTGATGTCAGTAAGTAAAATGTGGTTCAATGAGATAAAAATAATTTTTTGGTGAATAGTAACTTTTTACTTTTTTTTCCCGTGGTTAATAATAAATAGGGTAACTAAGGGTAAATATGATATTACTATTACCCTAACACATGTACTAATTCTTTTGGATAAGTGTAATTCGACTAAAAACAACCTTATGAATATAATATGACCATTTAGGTCCACTTGGATTAGATTATGACATTTAATATTATTTTATTTAATGAATAGTTAAAATAGTTAAAATCAAAGTTTAATAACTAAAACATTTTTAATATGGGTTTATACATAAGATAAATTCAATTATAAATATTCATTAGAACGATAAACAGATTTCCAACATAATGATATTTTATTTATAATTTTTAGACTTTAAATAAATTAATTTATTTATGACACAACGATGATGCAGTAATTACCCTTTTAAGGAAATGTTAACATAATTGATGTTATAAATGCCCAAATAAATGTAATTTGAGATTTTTTATGAATTCCAATAATTTTATAGGTTACTATGATATATTATTGTTGATTTAATCAACTTGGTTCGAACATATAATTCTGTTATGACTTTCACAAAAATCATATATCAAATAGTGACAAAATTGACACAAAATAGTTTTTAAATCAAATATTATATTATTAATTGTTATTTTATTCCTAAAAATATAAGGTTCGGCCAAATGACTTAGATAAGGTTATATATATTAATAATAAAAAATTTAGGGTTCGTTTGGCTTCTTATAGTAAGTTTATTAACCTTATAGTATAAGAACACAAGAAGACACGGTAAAAGTAAAATTATTTAACTTAATGTTAAATCTAAATGATAAGGTTAAAATAGGAACCTAAACTTGTCTAAATTCTATTGGATGAGAGTATTTCGACCCATTCCCACCTTATCTTAGAAATATATTAATTTGGAGCTATTTAAAACCGAACTTGACTTTATAATAAAATAATATTTTTAGTTATTCCAAAGGTGCCCCTCTCCTCCCTTATAAAAGGGCACCTCCTCCCTCTCCTCCTCACACCAATTTGAGCATTCAAGCTCGTCCAAACCCTGCCAAAATCTCTTCTCCACTTCTCTAGTATCATCCTAGAGGTCCTGGTCTTCTTAAAAGACCAATTTTAGTGCCCTAAAAGGAGGTCTCAAAGAAGCACTTCAAAGAAGAGGTAATATCCATTACCGATCCTTTCCAATTTCTTTCTTCTTCAACTTGTTCTTCTTTAGTTGTTTCATTATGAAGTAATAACATCAGTATCACTAATATATTGATATGTTATTATAAGTATGAAACAACCCTATTTAACCATCTATCCATCCAACGAAAAATGAAATCACCGCGCGTGCGTATGTACGGAATACCGTCTCCACGCCGTGGTGTAATCTATTTTCCGCCACCACCTTAATAGGATGGGTATAATGGTGTAATGAGTAACTATATATGACTATTATAAAGTGATATTGATTCTGAAATAGTATACATACACTCCAATACAGTCCCACGATCATGAGAATGATATCATCGCTCGTGCGTACGTACGGACTACCGTCTCCACGACGCGATGACATTCATTCTCCACTTTAACCATTCATGAATGATTATAAAGTATATATAATAAGTAATCATGAAATATATGACATGGTAAATCTACTAGATTTATGTATATATATATGTCATCTACTTACTTCCATTCAAGACAATAAGGAAAGGAAAACAGCGTTCATGCGTACGTACGGACTACCATCTCCATGAACGGTGTGTTTCATTTCATTTATCTATCTATTATATATATATATACTGAATATATATGATATATAAATCATATTTTATATTCTGGAAGTAAGTAAATCATTATATAAGTAATAATAATGTCAAGAACAACAAGTCCAAAAACCTACGATAAATGAAACAATTTTACCCAAAACAATCTTTAACATGGAATTTACAAAAGAACGGGTAATATAAAGTCATAAGTGAACCATATATGATATCATAACAATGAGTATGATTCTGTAATAAGTAAATGACATTATTTAAATCATTATACAGTAGTTTCGGACACTTACGAAGCAAATCGGACCTAAGGTAAGGGAAATATCACAATCTCATTTTTATCCGAGATTGTTTATACTTTGGAATTTACTGGGGTGTATTTTATCATCCACATCCATGTTTCCTCAATATGTAATATTATTTCCATCCACGTACAATTGTTTAAATCCAATTTTACCCTTCGGTGAGTTTTTAGTAAAAGATATGAAAGGAATCTTTTGTCGTTTTTCGTACGAGGTACTTTTTGACTTTTCCGACAAAAGTACGAGAAGAATGTTTTTTTTACTTATATGAAAAGAATGGATTTTTAAAACATTATTTCCAAGAATCTTACTTTATAAGTTTTCAAGTTTATTTTTAATCAACTTCTTTTAGTTTATAATTGTATGACATGTTAAGAAAATAAAAGTGTTTTTGAAGTAGAAATGATATTTTCCTCAAGAATTGAGTTCAAATGTTTTATCAAAATTATTTTCCATCTAAGATAATATAGGGTTCTGTTTTTATCCCTATTATTACATTGATTTGATTATGTTGTGAGGGAATTATTTTTATGAAGTCATTTACCTTATATGATTTGTTTTGTGATGTCATGATGTTTCAAGAATCCCATTTTTGTTACATGTGTTATGCGATGATGTATGATTTATGATTATGTGGCACACATAAGAAAGGATTCATTATAAGATGGGTGGGACCTATATCTCCCTCCAATGCATTGGGTAAAGATTTTATATCTCATGAGATAGACATGGCTGGAATGGTAGGTTATACCGGTTCAGTGAAACAGGACTGAAACGAGGGTGACTCGGTTCAGAAAGGGACTTTGTCCACTAAGATAGACTTGGCAATGAGTCTTGACTAACAAGAAATGATTCTCTATGATTATGTGTGTGTGCCACAATGTTTCATGTTTTAAGTTATGATTATTGGGATTTCATTTCACTACTATGATTTATCCCATGTTATGAAATTATGCTCTCTTTTGTAGGTTAAGATTTCCAAAATGTTATATTCTTATGAATATGATGTGATTGATATTTCTTTTGTTTACCCTTACTGAGCATTTGAGCTCACCCTTTTATGTTTACTTTTCCCCAGGATATAAAGAAAGGTTTTAGGTATAAAAAAAAGGGAAGATCTTTATTTGAGATGTTGAAGATCTTTCACCAGGATTAGAAGATTACGTTCCGAGTTTCCAAAGACACTAAACTATTACGATCCTTGTGTGTGTGTTTTTGTTATGTAATAAGTATTCCTCAAATGTAATGTAATTTCAATGTACGTCAAGCTTCGGGTCTCTACAGTTAGTATCAGAGGAAAGGTTTAGTCAACCTTTGGAAACTAGGATGCGATAACTTTAGTGAGATCCCTAAAGATATTTATAAGGTATGTCTAGGGATGTCCCTAAGGATAAGTATACGTATAGGATACAGTCCTAGAACTACGGTAACGATCATAGAATTTAACCTAAGATGTTAGATATTGAGGATACTCCACCTTTATTATGTTGTTTTCCCTAGCATGATTTTTGCCTCTCACACTATTCTTTTTTGGGTTTTAGAAAATGGCTGGAAATAAGATTATTAACGATAATAGAGGATATGATGGACAATGGAATGATATTCTTCATAATGAAATGGGATTTGGAAGTCCAAACATCATTATTATGCCGAATCAGCAATCTCATAATATGATCAATAAAGTAAAATTTGGTAAGTTTCCTGACTCGGCTAATAAGAGAAAGATGGAGTTTCATGATGATCATAGAGGAAAGAAAGTTCAATTTCCCCTATGTAAATCATGTGGGAAGAGGCATCAAGGAGAATGTTTCAAAGGAACTGGAAGATGCTTTGGGTGTGGAAAAGAAGGACACAAAGCAAGTAAGTGCAAAGGAAAAGGTTCAGTTAACAACATGGATGAGGATAATGGTATTGCTATGACATCAACAATAGTTAAATGTTTTAAATGTGGAATGTACGGGCATTATGCAAACCAATGCCCAAAGGGAAAGTCTCATGAAGATAATCAGTATGTTCGTATGGGAAGTATTTATGTTGATGATGATGAAGAGACTACAAATGATATGTGAGATGAAAGAATTGTTGAAGCTCGGTCAATGGTTTAATAAGGTAGTGGAATGATTACATGTTTATCAAGTGTAATGTTGTACTATAGAATAAAAAGACATATAAGGATTGTTACACTGTTGTCTTTCCTTAAGTTTTGAAAGTTTATGATGAATGGTATGAGTAACAATGAAAGGTCATTCAGATATTTTTTAGAAAGTGGATGATATGCGCATAATGAAGTGATAAAGTGAAAATGAAATGTTTGACAGTATTCATGAGCTCATGATTGATATAAGGACTAAGTGATATCATGGTTTGAGTATATAGAATTTTTGGATTTTGGTATGTGGAAAGAGTTAACTTTTGACAGCATTCATGTTTTCACTAAGGTTTAATTGATATTCATTTTTCAAGAGAATACATGATTAAGGTATTCACATGATTGGAATGTGACCAACAAGACATATCTTATGATATATGGGGATCAACGATGGTATTAAATCTCTGGTAATTGTTTTCACTATATTATGAGAGTGGACTGCAGTATTATGGATAAGCCTAAAGATTGGAATGGATTATGTTGGACATAAGATAGTATTGTTTAAGGATAGAAGTTTTTCGATATTATTGATGGGATGTTATAGTAATATAGTTTTAGAAAAAAGACAACCTGCAGGA
Source organism: Viscum album (assembly GCA_963277665.1). Lineage (NCBI taxonomy): Eukaryota > Viridiplantae > Streptophyta > Magnoliopsida > Santalales > Viscaceae > Viscum > Viscum album. The sequence continues at coordinate 258,043,258 of OY728139.1, forward strand.
TGGGCGACAACCCATCGCGTCGGACAAGGCCGTGGGAATCGAACCCACAACCGAAGTGCGAATGGCCTTTATCGCCTACCACTAGCCTACAGGAAGTCCATGTTTAGTAGAAACTAGTTTTATTTTATTAAGTGGTATGATATATGAAGTATAAGTCCATTTTAGGAACCATATATGATTAATCTCACTAAAGAATGACTTATGTATATTTAATAACTTTTGCTAACCTTTTGTTTGAGACAGATGGAATGAACTGTCATACTAACACTTCACGAATAACAAATTCAACTTCATTTATTTAAGAGATGAAGTGGAAATTGTTCAAGGCATAAACAACAGTGAGATTGTACCAAAATAAAGTAAGTATTTATTCTAATTCAAATTCTTCAACTTTAGGGAAATGATCTTGAAAACCAAAAATGTTGTCTTAGTGCTCTTATATCTGATTAATCAAATGGTACCTTAGATCGTCAAAAATTTATGGATTTGTGATTGTTGTCTTTTCCATAGCCATGTTCTCTACCACTCTCCATCAGAACATGATGGTTAGATTTTTCTTCCATATCCATATTTTCACCTATGTGGAAACCCAGTGATTCGTTTATTTGGGTAACCGTTACGTTTCATACTTTTGTTTTTAAAGATTGGTTTTGGTATTCCTTTTTATGATGTGGGTTTCTATTAAAGAAACTTTCAAGTAGTAAACCATTTATAACCCCGACGAATTTCGAGGGCGAAATTCATTTTAAGGGGGGTAGAATGTAACAGCCCGAGATTTTATGAAAAATATTATTTTTAATTTTATTAATGTCTTGTGTTGTACGCTACACCAAAAGGAGCTTGCACAACACACATCCTTGACTTGCCTTTCATTACACACAATCGCGACCTTCCTCGATAGCGTGTGTAGTACGCAATACCGAGTTTCACTAAACAACGATATGCTATTAAAATATTATTATAACTAGCCGTTATGAATAGTAATAACCACCTTTTAAAATTTTAGAAATTTTAGCTCTCAAAATGGACTTCATTTTTGGATTCGTAGTATCGAATTTAGCCTAAGGTGAAATTTTGGTACTTTTCGGATAACTTTCATATTTTGATGAATAGTGAAAATTACTAAATTTTAGTTAAAAACAACTTTTTCAATCGAAATAATTAATGGTGATAAATTATTAATTTGAGTGGTTTTAAAGTATATTTAGAATATATTTTTACAATTTAATTCAATGTTGGTCATTGGATGTAATTTCACATTTAAACCAGTTATAAACGAGTGTAAATCTTTTGATATTTATTATCTCTTAAAAACACGCCTTTTGTTTTGACGACGGGAATTAATTTTTAAATTAATTAATGCAACTGATATGTTTTGAATTTGGTAAAATAGAAATCATTTTTGAGTTCATAATATCAAACATAGCTTAGGCCTAATTTTTGGTATTTTTCTGAAAACTTTCAATTTTTAATGAATAGTGAAACCACTAAGTGGTAGTTAAAAAAAACTGAATTGTTCATAAAACTTAATTTTACCGCTTCTATGAGTGGAATTTCAAAAATCCGAGAAACACGGTTGATTTAAGTAAGTAAAATTTGGTTCAATGAGATAAAAATAATTTTTTGGTGAATAGTAACTTTTTACTTTTTTTTACCGCAGTTAATAGTAAATAGGGTAACTAAGGGTAAATATGATATTACTATTACCCTAACACATGTCCTAATTCTATTGGATAAGTGTAATTCGACCAAAAACAACCTTATGAATATAATATGACCATTTAGGTCCACTTGGATTAGATTATGACATTTAATATTATTTTATTTAATGAATAGTTAAAATAGTTAAAATCAAGTTTTAATAACTAAAAAATTTTTAATATAGGTTTATACATAAGATAAATTGGATTATAAATATTCATTAGAAATCTAAAAATATTTTCTACATAATGATATTTTATTTATAATTTTTAGACTTTAAATAAATTAATTTATTTATGACACAACGATGATGCAGTAATTACCCTTTTAAGGAAATGTTAACATAATTGATGTTATAAATGAAAAAATAAATGTAATTTGAGATTTTTTATGAATTCCAATAATTTTCTAGGTTACTATGATATATTAGTGTTGATTTAATCAACTTGGTTCGAACATATAATTCTTTTATGACTTTCAAAAAAATCATATATCAAATAGTGACAAAATTGACACAAAATAGTTTTTAAATAAAATATTATATTATTAATTGTTATTTTATTCCTAAAAATCTAAGGTTTGGCAACATTACTTATATAAGGTTATATATATTAATAATAAACAATTTGGGGTTCTCTTGGCTTCTTATAGTAAGTTTATTAACCTTATAGTATAAGAACACAAGAATACACGGTAAAAGTAAAATTATTTAACTTAATGTTAAATCTAAATGATAAGGTTAAAATAGGAACCTAAACTTGTCTAAATTCTATTGTATGAGAGGCTTTCGACCCATACCCACCTTAGCTTATAAATATATCAATTTGGAGCTATTTAAAACCGAACTTGACTTTATAATAAAATAATATTTTTAGTTATTCCAAAGGTGCCCCTCGCCTCCCTTATAAAAGGGCACCTCCTCCCTCTCCTCCTCACACCAATTTGAGCATTCAATCTCGGCCAAACCCAGGCAAAATCTCTTCTCCACTTCTCTAGTATCATCCTAGAGGTCCTGGTCTTCTTAAAAGACCAATTTTAGTGCCCTAAATGGAGGTCTCAAAGAAGCACTTCAAAGAAGAGGTAATATCCATTACCGGTCCTTTCCAAATTCTTTCTTCTTCAACTTCTTCTTCTTTAGTTGTTTCATTATGAAGTAATAACATCAGTATCACTCATATACTGATATGTTATTATAAGTATGAAACAACCCTATTTAACCATCTATCCATCCTACGGAAAATGAAATCACCGCGCGTGCGTACGTACGAAATACCGTCTCCACGCCGTGGTGTAATCTATTTTCCGCCACCACCTTAATAGGATGGGTATAATGGTGTAATGAGTTACTATATATGACTATTATAAAGTGATATTGATTCTGAAATAGTATACATACACTCCAATACAGTCCCACGATCATGAGAACGATATCATCGCTCGTGCGTACGTACGGACTACCATCTCCACAACGCGATGAGATTCATTCTCCACTTTAACAATTCATGAATGATTATAAAGTATATATAATAAGTAATCATGAAATATATGACATGGTAAATCTACTGGATTTATGTATATATATATGTCATCTACTTACTTCCATTCAAGACAATAAGGAAAGGAAAACAGCGTTCATGCGTACGTACGGACTACCGTCTCCATGAACGGTGTGTTTCATTTCATTTATCTATCTATTGTATATATATATATATATACTGAATATATATGATATATAAATCATATTTTATATTCTGTAAGTAAGTAAATCATGATATAAGTAATAATAATGTCAAGAACAACAAGTCCAAACACCTACGATAAATGAAACAATTTTACCCAAAACGCTCTTTAACATGGAATTTACAAAAGAACGGGTAATATAAAGTCATAAGTGAACCATATATGATATCATAACAATGAATATGATTCTGTAATAAGTAAATGAAATTATTTAAATCATTATACAGGAGTTTCGGACACTTACGAAGCAAATCGGACCTAAGGTAAGGGAAATATCACAATCTCATTTTTATCCGAGATTGTTTATACTTTGGAATTTACTGGGGTGTATTTTATCATCCACATCCATGTTTCCTCAATATGTAATATTATTTCCATCCACGTACAATTGTTTAAATCCAATTTTACCCTTCGGTGAGTTTTTAGTAAAAGATATGAAAGGAATCTTTTGTCGTTTTTCGTACGAGGTACTTTTTGACTTTTCCGACAAAAGTACGAGAAGAATGTTTTTTTTACTTATACGAAAAGAATGGATTTTTAAAACATTATTTCCAAGAATCTTACTTTATAAGTTTTCAAGTTTATTTTTAATCAACTTCTTTTAGTTTATAATTGTATGACATGTTAAGAAAAGAAAAGTGTTTTTGAAGTAGAAATGATATTTTCCTCAAGAATTGAGTTCAAATGTTTTATCAAAATTATTTTCCATCTAAGATAATATAGGGTTCTGTTTTTATCCCTATTATTACATTGATTTGATTATGTTGTGAGGGAATTATTTTTATGAAGTCATTTACCTTATATGATTTTTTTTATGATGTCATGATGTTTCAAGAATCCCATTTTTGTTACATGTGTTATGCGATGATGTATGATTTATGATTATGTGACACACATAAGAAAGGATTCATTATAAGATGGGTGGGACCTATATCTCCCTCCAATGCATTGGGTAAAGATTTTATATCTCATGAGATAGACATGGCTGGAATGGTAGGTTATACCGGTTCAGTGAAACAGGACTGAAACGAGGGTGACTCGGTTCAGAAAGGGACTTTGTCCACTAAGATAGTCTTGGCAATGAGTCTTGACTAACAAGAAATGATTCTCTATGATTATGTGTGTGTGCCACAATATTTCATGTTTTAAGTTATGATTATTGGGATTTCATTTCACTACTATGATTTATCCCATGTTATGAAATTATGCTCTCTTTTGCAGGTTAAGATTTCCAAAATGTTATGTTCTTATGAATATGATGTGATTGATATTTCTTTTGTTTACCCTTACTGAGCATTTGAGCTCACCCTTTTATGTTTACTTTTCCCCAGGATATAAAGAAAGGTTTTAGGTATAAAAAAAAGGGAAGATCTTTATGGGAGATGTTGAAGATCTTTCACCAGGATTAGAAGATTACGTTCCGAGTTTCCAAAGACACTAAACTATTACGATCCTTGTGTGTGTGTTTTTGTTATGTAATAAGTATTCCGCAAATGTAATGTAATTTCAATGTACGTCAAGCTTCGGGTCTCTACAGTTGGTATCAGAGGAAAGGTTTAGTCAACCATTGGAAACTAGGATGCGATAACTTTAGTGAGATCCCTAAAGATATTTATAAGGTATGTCTAGGGATGTCCCTAAGGATAAGTATACGTATAGGATACAGTCCTAGAACTACGGTAACGATCATAGAATTTAACCTAAGATGTTAGATATTAAGGATACTCCACCTTTATTATGTTGTTTTCCCTAGCATGATTTTTGCCTCTCACACTATTCTTTTTTGGGTTTTAGAAAATGGCTGGAAACAAGATGATTCACGATAATGGAGGATATGATGGACAATGGAATGATATTATTCATAATGAAATGGGATTTGGAAGTCCAAACATCAATATTATGCCGAATCAGCAATCTCATAATATGATCAATAAAGTAAAATTTGGTAAGTTTCCTGACTCGGCTAATAAGAGAAAGATGGAGTTTCATGATGATCATAGAGGAAAGAAAGTTCAATTTCCCCTATGTAAATCATGTGGGAAGAGGCATCAAGGAGAATGTTTCAAAGAAACTGGAAGATGCTTTGGGTGTGGAAAAGAAGGCCACAAAGAAAGTAAGTGCAAAGGAAAAGGTTCAGTTAACAACATGGATGAGGATAATGGTATTGCTACGACATCAACAATGGTTAAATGTTTTAAATGTGGAATGTACGGGCATTATGCAAACCAATGCCCTAAGGGGAAGTCTCATGAAGATAATCAGTATGTTCGTATGGGAAGTATTTATGTTGATGATGATGAAGAGACTACAAATGATATGTGAGATGAAAGAATTGTTGAAGCTCGGTCAATGGTTTAAGAAGGTAGTGGAATGATTACATGTTTATCAAGTGTAATGTTGTACTATAGAATAAAAAGACATCTAAGGATTGTTACACTGTTGTCTTTCCTTAAGTTTTGAAAGTTTATGATGAATGGTATGAGTAACAATGAAAGGTTATTCAGATATTTTTTAGAAAGTGGATGATATGCACATAATGAAGTGATAAAGTGAAAATGAAATGTTTGACAGTATTCATGAGCTCATGATTGATATAAGGACTAAGTGATATCATGGTTTGAGTATATAGAATTTTTGGATTTTGGTATGTGGAAAGAGTTAACTTTTGACAGCATTCATGTTTTCACTAAGGTTTAATTGGTATTCATTTTTCAAGAGAATACATGATTAAGGTATTCACATGATTGGAATGTGACCAACAAGACATATCTTATGATATATGGGGATCAACGATGGTATTAAATCTCTGGTACTTGTTTTCACTATATTATGAGAGTGGACTGCAGTATTATGGATAAGCCTAAAGATTGGAATGGATTATGTTGGACATAAGATAGTATTGTTTAAGGATAGAAGTTTTTCGATATTATTGATGGGATGTTATAGTAATATAGTTTTAGAAAAAGGACAACCTGCAGGATGGGCGACAACCCATCGCGTCGGACAAGGCCGTGGGAATCGAACCCACAACCGAAGTGCGACTGGCCTTTATCGCCTACCACTGGCCTACATGAAGTCTATGTTTAGTAGAAACTAGTTTTATTTTATTAATCAGTATGATATATGAAGTATAAGTCCATTTTAGGAACCATATATGATTAATCTCACTAAAGAATGACTTATGTATATTTAATAACTTTTGCTAACCTTTTGTTTGAGACAGATGGAATGACCTGTCATACTAACACTTCACGAATAACAAATTCAACTTCATTTATTTAAGAGATGAAGTGGAAATTATTCAAGGCATAAACAACAGTGAGATTGTACCAAAATAAAGTAAGTATTTATTCTAATTCAAATTCTTCAACTTTAGGGAAATGATCTTGAAAACCAAAAATGTTGTCCTAGTGCTCTTATATCTGATTAATCAGATGGTACCTTAGATCGTCAAAAATTTATGGATTTGTGATTGTTGGATTTTCCATAGCCATGTTCTCTACCACTCTCCATCAGAACATGATGGTTAGATTTTTCTTCCATATCCATATTTTCACCTATGTGGAAACCCAGTGATTAGTTTATTTGGGTAACCGTTACGTTTCATACTTTTGTTTTTAAAGATTGGTTTTGGTATTCCTTTTTATGATGTGGGTTTCTATTAAAGAAACTTTCAAGTAGTAAACCATTTATAACCCCGACGAATTTCGAGGGCGAAATTCATTTTAAGGGGGGTAGAATGTAACAGCCCGAGATTTTATGAAAAATATTATTTTTAATTTTATTAATGTCTTGTGTTGTACGCTACACCAAAAGGATCTTGCACAACACAGATCCTTGACTTGCCTTGCATTACACGCAATCGCGACCTTCCTCGATAGCGTGTGTAGTACGCAATACAGAGTTTCACTAAACAACGATATGCTATTAAAATATTATTATAACTAGCCATTATGAATAGTAATAACCACCTTTTAAAATTTTAGAAATTTTAGATCTCAAAATGGACTTCATTTTTGGATTCGTAGTATCGAATTTAGCCTAAGGTGAAATTTTGGTACTTTTCGGATAACTTTCATATTTTGATGAATAGTGAAAATTACTAAATTTTAGTTAAAAACAACTTTTTCAATCGAAATAATTAATGGTGATAAATTATTAATTTGAGTGGTTTTAAAGTATATTTAGAATATATTTTTACAATTTAATACAATTTTGGTCATTGGATGTAATTTCACATTTAAACCAGTTATAAACAAGTGTCAATCTTTTGATAGTTATTATCTCTTAAAAACACGCCTTTTGTTTTAACGACGGGAATTAATTTTTAAATTAATTAATGCAACTGATATGTTTTGAATTTGGTAAAATAGAAATCATTTTTGAGTTCATAATATCAAATATAGCTTAGGCCTAATTTTTGGTATTTTTCTGAAAACTTTCAATTTTTGATGAATAGTAAAACCACTAAGTGGTAGTTAAAAAAAACTGAATTGTTCATAAAACTTAATTTTACCGCTTCTGTGAGTGGAATTTCAAAATCTGAGAGACACGGTTGATTTCAGTAAGTAAAATGTGGTTCAATGAGATAAAAATAATTTTTTGGTGAATAGTAACTTTTTACTTTTTTTTACCGCGGTTAATAGTAAATAGGGTAACTAAGGGTAAATATGATATTACTATTACCCTAACACATGTCCTAATTCTATTGGATAAGTGTAATTCGACCAAAAACAACCTTATGAATATAATATGACCATTTAGGTCCACTTGGATTAGATTATGACATTTAATATTATTTTATTTAATGAATAGTTAAAATAGTTAAAATCAATGTTTAATAACTAAAACATTTTTAATATAGGTTTATACATAAGATAAATTAAATTATAAATATTCATTAGAAAGCTAAAAAGATTTCCTACATAATGATATTTTATTTATAATTTTTAGACTTTAAATAAATTAATTTATTTATGACACAACGATGATGCAGTAATTACCCTTTTAAGAAAATGTTAACATAATTGATGTTATAAATGCCAAAATAAATGTAATTTGAGATTTTTTATGAATTCCAATAATTTTCTAGGTTACTATGATATATTATTGTTGACTTAATCAACTTGGTTTGAACATATAATTCTGTTATGACTTTCACAAAAATCATATATCAAATAGTGACAAAATTGACACAAAATAGTTTTTAAATCAAATATTATATTATTAATTGTTATTTTATTCCTAAAAATCTAAGGTTCGGCCAAATTACTTATATAAGGTTATATATATTAATAATAAACAATTTCGGGTTCGTTTTGCTTCTTATAGTAAGTTTATTAACCTTATAGTATAAGAACACAAGAAGACATGGTAAAAGTAAAATTATTTAACTTAATGTTAAATCTAAATGATAAGGTTAAAATAGGAACCTAAACTTGTCTAAATTATATTGGATCAGAGTATTTCGACCCATCCCCACCTTAGCTTATAAATATATCAATTTGGAGCTATTTAAAACCGAACTTGACTTTATAATAAAATAATATTTTTAGTTATTCCAAAGGTGTCTCTTTCCTCCCTTATAAAAGGGCACCTCCTCCCTCTCCTCCTCACACCAATTTGAGCATTCAAGCTCGGCCAAACCCTGCCAAAATCTCTTCTCCACTTCCCTAGTATCATCCTAGAGGTCCTGGTCTTATTAAAAGACCAATTTTAGTGCCCTAAAAGGAGGTCTCAAAGAAGCACTTCAAAGAAGAGGTAATATCCATTACCGATCCTTTCCAATTTCTTTCTTCTTCAACTTCTTCTTCTTTAGTTGTTTCATTATGAAGTAATAACATCAGTATCACTCATATACTGATATGTTATTATAAGTATGAAACAACCCTATTTAACCATCTATCCATCCTACGGAAAATGAAATCACCGCGCGTGCGTACGTACGGAATACCGTCTCCACGCCGTGGTGTAATCTATTTTCCGCCACCACCTTAATAGGATGGGTATAATGGTGTAATGAGTAACTATATATGACTATTATAAAGTGATATTGATTATGAAATATTATACATACACTCCAATACAGTCCCACGATCATGAGAACGATATCATCGCTCGTGCGTACGTACGGACTACCATCTCCACGACGCGATGAGATTCATTCTCCACTTTAACCATTCATGAATGATTATAAAGTATATATAATAAGTAATCATGAAATATATGACATGGTAAATCTACTGGATTTATGTATATATATATGTCATCTACTTACTTCCATTCAAGACAATAAGGAAAGGAAAACAGCGTTCATGCGTACGTACGGACTACCGTCTCCATGAACGGTGTGTTTCATTTAATTTATCTATCTATTATATATATATATATACTGAATATATATGATATATAAATCATATTTTATATTCTGGAAGTAAGTAAATCATGATATAAGTAATAATAATGTCATGAACAACAAGTCCAAACACCTACGATAAATGAAACAATTTTACCCAAAACGCTCTTTAACATGGAATTTACAAAAGAACGGGTAATATAGAGTCATAAGTGAACCATATATGATATCATAACAATGAATATGATTCTTTAATAAGTAAATGACATTATTTAAATCATTATACAAGAGTTTCGGACACTTACGAAGCAAATCAGACCTAAGGTAAGGGAAATATCACAATCTCATTTTTATCCGAGATTGTTTATACTTTGGAATTTACTGGGGTGTATTTTATCATCCACATCAATGTTTCCTCAATATGTAATATTATTTCCATCCACGTACAATTGTTTAAATCCAATTTTACCCTTCGGTGAGTTTTTAGTAAAAGATATGAAAGGAATCTTTTGTCGTTTTTCGTACGAGGTACTTTTTGACTTTTCCGACAAAAGTACAAGAAGAATGTTTTTTTTACTTATACGAAAAGAATGGATTTTTAAAAAATTATTTCCAAGAATCTTAATTTATAAGTTTTCAAGTTTATTTTTAATCAACTTCTTTTAGTTTATAATTGTATGACATGTTAAGAAAAGAAAAGTGTTTTTGAAGTAGAAATGATATTTCCCTCAAGAATTGTGTTCAAATGTTTTATCAAAATTATTTTCCATCTAAGATAATATAGGGTTCTGTTTTTATCCCTATTATTACATTGATTTGATTATGTTGTGAGGGAATTAGTTTTATGAAGTCATTTACCTTATATTATTTGTTTTATGATGTCATGATGTTTCAAGAATCCCATTTTTGTTACATGTGTTATGCGATGATGTATGATTTATGATTATGTGGCACACATAAGAAAGGATTCATTATAAGATAGGTGGGACCTATATCTCCCTCCAATGCATTGGGTAAAGATTTTATATCTCATGAGATAGACATGGCTGGAATGGTAGGTTATACCGGTTCAGTGAAACAGGACTGAAACGAGGGTGACTCGGTTCAGAAAGGGACTTTGTCCACTAAGATAGTCTTGGCAATGAGTCTTGACTAACAAGAAATGATTCTCTATGATTATGTGTGTGTGCCACAATGTTTCATGTTTTAAGTTATGATTATTGGGATTTCATTTCACTACTATGATTTATCCCATGTTATGAAATTATGCTCTCTTTTGCAGGTTAAGATTTCCAAAATGTTATGTTCTTATGAATATGATGTGATTGATATTTCTTTTGTTTACCCTTACTGAGCATTTGATCTCACCCTTTTATGTTTACTTTTCCCCAGGATATAAAGAAAGGTTTTAGGTATAAAAAAAGGGAAGATCTTTATGGGAGATGTTGAAGATCTTTCACCAGGATTAGAAGATTACGTTCCGAGTTTCCAAAGACACTAAACTATTACGATCCTTGTGTGTGTGTTTTTGTTATGTAATAAGTATTCCGCAAATGTAATGTAATGTCAATGTATGTCAAGCTTCGGGTCTCTACAAAATATTCAAAATCTGAGCCTCAAAAACCAAACTAACACAATTCAGAACAATCCAAGCAAATGAGAATCCATCAACACCATCCTGTAAAAACCCTTCCGCACTCCACAAGACACCCTAATCACCACAGTCGAAGAAGCCCGAAAGACAATCCAAAGGACGCAAATCCAATCCAACGTCACCTAGGACTGGATGGACCAAACCCGCACCAAGAAAATGCCACCGATGAGGTAATCCTACTCATCCTACAATAGAAACATCACTCTGGACTTGGATCTACTCCAATTGGAACTAACACTACACCCCAAACGGGTTCTGAAGTAAGCCGGTGAAGACCAGAGAATCAGGAAGGGGCAGGGGTAAACCACCAGCCGCAAACCAGAAACAAAAACATCAAAACCACATAATAAAGACATCCACTAGAACCTGAACCAAAGAGTCATCAAAAACTAACAGTCGCATCAATCAAGATCCTCCCACTCCAAGCACTGCAGATCTAGCATGGAGCCAGATGGGGAACTCGTCAAAGACAACACATGGCCACGCTGGAAAAAAAGAATCGAAACCATACCATTGATGCCAAACGAACCAAGCTACACCGAAAAAAGCTAAACAGAGCTAAGCCTTCCCAAGACGTCGGAGGAGGATTAGTCGTGGCAACGCTGAAGACCAGGCCAAGACTACTTCAGGAAGATCCTCGTTGACGCCTGAGCCTAACGCTGTTTTCCGCCAAGCTACGGTGACCGAAGACAGAAAGACCACAAAACTCTTCCTGATCCTATCGCGCCACACCGTGATCAGACATGCCTCACTGAGCCGACACCAGAGAATCCTCCAATCTAATCCAGGCCAGAGGGGGAAGGGGAAACTCGCCCGTTTGAAACCCTAGGCACCACGGGTGGAAGAGAACGAGCCGCTCCGAGGCTTCAACAATTGTATTCACATAATCATTGTATTAAATATTTATCGTATTCATTGAATCATCATATTTAGCTTCTTAATTGTATTCGGCTGATATTAATATTGGGTTGAATTAATTGGATTTGGGATTTCCATACTGAGTATCTCCATATTGGGTTTCATGGACTACGGAAGTATTTTATTCTAAATTGAATCAGTTCTGATTCATTTTTATTTCATTATATCAGGAAAATCAGACTTGAATAATAGTATTGAAAGAATCATACTCATAGAATCAGACTCAGAAAATCAGACTTCACATTCGATTTGATTTCTTTATCAAAGTTCTTTGAGGTTCTTACCTTTATTCTGGGTAAGTAATTGATGAATTTTATTTCAATTGAATACATTTTTTGAATTGAAAAGAATCACATGTTACATGAGTTATTACAAAACAATTGTATTAACCTATTGTGCTAATAGGTTGCACATGCTCTGGTGGGATTTTTTCATAGTTCTACATGAGTGTAAGGGTATATCCTACTCATTGTAATCTAAGTATTGTTTTCTTAGTGGATTTTATAGTGTTGTATCATTTCCAAACCATACCAAGGACATAGCTATTCTTATTGAATAGTGAACCTTGTAAATATTTGTGTTACTGTGGATGTGTGTTGAGTTTGTTTTCAGTAGGGAATTGAAATATATAATAGGAGGTGAATGTTGTTTCAATTGAAAAGAAACATTAAAAAATAAGTTTCACTGATTCACCCCCTCCACCTCTCAGTGATACATTACTCCAACTAGGCACTTTCAATTGGTATGAGAGCCAGTTCCCTTCGATACTCTTCACTAATAGAGAATGTGAATTGTGTGAACAATAATGGTATTCTGGTCTTTGATGGAATGGACTATCATATCTAAAAATATATAATTCTTCCATAACTTATGTCTATCAGTTATAATGTTCTTGAAGTTGCAACAATTTGGTTTCCTCCCATTAATAATAAAACTCCACTTACAGTTATTGATAAGAGACATCTTGAGAATGATATAAGGGTGAAGAATATTATATTGTCATCACTTTCTAAAAGTGAATTCTTGATAGAGAAAATAGTTTCTACAACTAAATGTATATGGGATAAATTGAAAAAAAATATAAAGGCAATACAAAAGTGATTAAGGAAAAGTTACAAATATGGAGATTGATGTATAAATATCTCAAGATAGATGAGCATGAATCTATTGGGGACTTAATTACCAAGGTAAATGACATAGTAAGTACTATCAAATATCTTGGTGAAAATTTGGATGATTCTACTGCGGTTGAAAAGATCATGAGAATCCTACCCGAAAAATTCGATGAAAAGGTTTCTTCATTGGAAGAAAAAGATCCTAAAACATTATCTATTTATGATTTTCATAGTACTATCATTACTAATGAAATGATAAGGGATAATTCTATGAAAGTAAAAAATAAATTTGATATAGAAATGTATTTCAAGGATTCCAAGAAAGAAAATAAGGTTCTTTAAGATAAAAGAAACTAGAGGTTTTTAATCCAGAAATGAGGTTTGTAAAAATATTGATTCAATTTTTTCCTTATTTTCTAATAATGTGAAAAGAGTTACAGAAAGTTGCAAAGGGAAACTTCCCTTAAAGTGTTTTATATTTGGATCTATTGGTAATTTTGTTTCCAATTGTCCTTAAAGAGGAAATTAAGAAGAAAGTGATGAAGAATAAAGTGACTATGAAGAAAGAAGACCAAGAATATCTTAGAAGAAAAAGGGTGATAAAGAAAAATTTTATTCCAAGAGGGAAGATAAGAGGTTCTCCAAATCCAAAAGAAGAATCTTTTTGTCTAAGTAAGATGATAGTGAACATGTTACAAATGATGGTAACGACAACACATTCATTGCAATAGTTAGTGAATAAATTTCTTCAAGTAATGAAAGTAGTTGTGCTGAAATAGAAGAATAAAGCAAAGATGAATCTGAAAAATCCATTGAGCATGCTGGGGAAAATTCTTTTATTACAATAATAAATGGTGATGAATTCAGAATTAGCAGTTCTAATGAAGAAGATACTCAACTTGAGATACATTTGGAAGAATAATTGAAAGAATGCTTGATAATGATTAGAAGGCTTGAAAAGCAAAACAAAAATTTGGAAGATGAATCTTCCTCAAAAAGAAATCAAGAATATTTTTTCAAAGAAAAAGAAAAGATGGAATAAGAAATTTATGACCTAAATAAATATCATGAAGAAGAGAAAAATTGTAATGTGCATTTGGAGGTGAAGCTAAAGGAAAAAGAAGAATATTTTGAACTTGTCCAAAAAAACTTTTTGAAGATGAAAAGAAAATGCTAGGTTTCCAAAACTCTATCACTGAAGTTGGTGAATGTTCTCTTAATGAAAAACTTGATAAGGTTCAACAAAATTTACCTTCAAATAGTGATAATAAGAATGTAATTGTTTTTTAAAAGAAGAAAGTTGGGAATGTTATGTATGTGGCCAATACCAACAAGGCTGGGAATTCAGAAGTCTCAAAGAACCCTGAGTCTGAAAATGTTTTTCAACATTATGAATTTGGAAATGTTTCCAATAATTCTAGTTTTGATATTGTACAAAAGAAAAGGAACAATATTATTGGTAATATAAGTTTGGTGGATTGCAAAATAGATAGAACAAGGTGTCTGAGAAACACATTCAAAATTATGGACAATATTGAATTTTTAGAGGAAAATACTCCTTTTATATATATTGTTGGTATTGTAGTGGATTTGTACATACATAGAATATGTGTCGGTTTAACCAACAACACTACTAGTATTCTATAATTTATGGAAGGCATGGTTTGAGGGGGATTCGAATCTCTCAAATGAAGAAATAAGATAAGAATAAATTAAAAATTAAAAATAGGTTCCAACCATTGCAAACTATTTTTGAAATGTGTGAGCAACCTAAACATCTTGAAAAAGGATATCTTATTTTATTACTTTCACAACAAAATATTCTTAACAATTCTCAGAATTCAGATGTTTTAGAAGTCAAGAAAGATAGATCTGCTAAATTTAAAAATAAAGAGCACTTAGTTGATTGGCTAGAACACATTGACTAGGCTAAGAAAATAGAGGAATCACAAAATAAAGTGAAATAAGATAGGAATAAGAAAACTTCTAAAGATATGAGAAATTCTGAGAAAAAGGAATCAATATATGGTGGAGATGATCAAGAAGGGAATGATATCAAAACTTATTCAACTATCTTTTCCGAGAAAAATATAGGAATGAACAACATGGAACAAACTGATTGTAATAAGGATGTTCCTAAAGATGAATAGAAATCATCATCCTCATCATAAGAATAAATAGATAAGAAGAAAGTTGTTAAAAAACTTTAGAAGGATGAACAGAAGGAATAAAACACATCCAATAAAAAATCCAAGAAAAAGAAAAAGAAGGTAAGACTGAGAGAGGATTCTCAGTCTGATTGTTGTTTCTAACAAACAATCGAGGTTCCTCCTTATACCCAATATCTTTTTATACTTGTGATAACATATAGGGAATTTAAGGAGTGTAAATAAGGAATAATTAATTCATAAGTCTTTTAATTTTATTGCAAAAAAAAGTAATGAGGATGAGAAAAGTTTGTTTTGATAATTTGTGTTTTTATACATATGAACTTTATAATGTGTTTGTTGAGATGGGTATAGGTTACTTTTTTCTTAGACAAATTCCTTAAAGTTTTTCCACCAGTCATGAGAATATTGAAAGAAGTATGGAAAAGGTATTACATGAAAGTTGTGTTAATAAAAACATTTATCACCTTGATTATACACTCTGGTTTTTACTCCGGGTTTAGCTACGTAGACTTAGATTTATTTAGTTAAAGGTTATTTGTCTATAAAATCATGTGATACCCTTGTTAAATAAAATTCCCAACCTCTATAAATGGAGATCACTTACAAAAAAGGGAGAAATTTATCATGATGTCCTCTTTTAATTTATTTGTCAATAAGAAGGAGAGATAAGAGAAAGGGGGAGAGACAAAAGAAATAGGGGGAGAAAGAAAGGAAATAATACCACTCATTTTTTATTGAAGTGTTTAAAGTGGTTATTGAAAACAAATAAAAAGGGGGAGATTTTTAGGCCCAATTTGAGTTTTGGTTGTATTTGTTTTTTCAATCGATAGGTATGCTGAAGAATGAAAGGATTTTGATGAATGAGAATTCAGAATGAAAGGGATTGAAAGAAGTGTTTGTTTTGTGGGTGATAGGTTTTTCTTAGAAAGAAGAAATTTATTCTGATTCACTTTTTTTCTAGAAACAATTATACTACTGTTGGTATTGATAAAAATATGAATCACTATGAAAGTCCATTATAATGAGAAGAAGTGGCTTTGAAAGTGAAAACATCTTACTGGAAGTAGATGGTCATCAGATTCACTTTGAATACGATGAGAAAGAGGTTTTTATTTTTCTGTAGAATCAGATTCATCATGACTATGATTGAATTAACTGTGATGATGACTAGATGATTTTTATTTCATATAAATCATGAGTTGTATTGAGAACTTTTGATTCAATATTAATAGAAGGAAAGGGGAGTGAAAGAGATGCTTCTAATTGGAAAATAATCGTATTCAGATTGTTTTTCAAAACAATTAGAAAATAATTTTATTCAAATTTTATTTCAAAACAATCATAAAAGAATCATATTCAGATTGTTTTTCAAAACAATAAGAAAAAGGATTGTATTTAGATTTTTTTTCAAAGCAATAAGAAAATAATCATATTCAGATTTTTCATATCCAGATGTTGGAGAGAAAGAAGTGGTACTGATTATTTTTCAAAACAATTAGAGAAGAATCGTATTCAGATTTATCGTATCTGGATGGAAAATAGAAAGAATTAGTATCAATTGTTTTTTAAAATAATTAGAAAATAATTGTATTCATATTGTTTTTCAAAAAAATCAGAAAAGAATCATATTCAAATTTATCATATCCAGATAGTAGAGAGAAAGAAGTGGTACCAATTTTTTTTAAAATATGAAAAAAAATCATATTCAGATTGAAGAGGTAGTGCCGATTTTATTTCAGAACAATCATATCTCGATTGTATCTATTGTCTTTCAAAATAATTTGATCCTGGGTGAAAGTAAAAAAAATTGGTGTCGATCAAAGGTGGTGCCAATTAAAAGTGTTGTCATTGAAAAGTAATGCTGATTGGAAAGGAGTATTGATATAAGAGTAAGAGATGATGCTGATTGTGTCTCAAAATGACCATATATGGGTAAAAGTTAATTAATAGGCATGGTACCAATCAAAGATAATATTTTCAGATTGTTTTTAATTAAAATCAGGCATATCATCCTTATCAGATTGGTTTGTATCATATCTGGGTAGATCATCATTTTCATATTGTATTTCATCATAACCAGCAATTGTAACCAGAATGATCGTATCCAAAATGATTGTAACCAGAATGATCGTAACCATAAATGATTGTATTTAGGATGATCGTATATAGACCATTTGTATTTAGAAATGATCATGTTTGGGTTGATATGAAAAGAAAGAGGCAGGAATGAATGGAAAGTTACAATACTTTCCAATTGAAGTCAGACAATGGTAAAGATGATTCTCAATGAATTCAAAGTCATGAATGAAGTCATGATACAAGCACATGTTGTTGAATAAAGGCAGTTTCTAGAAATTATCTGTTTTATCATGTGAGTAAAGATAAAAGAAAAGATAATGAGACTGATTGAATGAATTTTCAAAGGGGGTCTTTAATTTTAAAGAGTGTTTTGTGGAAGAATGCATTTCTTCATACATTTGTTTTCAAATGGTACAGACCTTTATTTTGAAGAAATAATCATAAGGTAATCAGACTCAGATGATTGGACCCATGTATTTCTCATTAATTTTTATCAAATTCACAATTGAAATGGGATTCTGAATAATAAGAGGTGCAGATTGTGGAAGATTCAAGAAGAATCAAGAAGCATTGATGAAGTCATAATTGCTCTGAGATTTCAGGAGAAATTCATATTTGGGTGAATTTAAGTGAGTGGGAAAGTGTTTTTGTATTCCCGCTTAAATATGTTTTAGGTTACCTATAAAAGGCATGAAGTAAATTATACTTGTGTGACAATGAAGTACTATTCATTTTATTAAAGAGAGAAGCTATGAGTTTTCAAAGAGAGAAAGTAATTCTATTTTGTTTTGAATTGAAGACAATTCGACAGGGAAGAAGTGAAATATAAGAGGCAAGATTGAAACGATTGTATCCAGTTGATCATTGTATTCAGTATTTATCGTATTTGGTGAATCATCATATTTAGCTTGTCAATTGTATTCGGCAGATTTTGGTATTGGGATGAATTAATCAGCTTTGGGATTTCCATAATGGGTATCTCCGTATTGGGTTTCTCTGACAGGGGAAGTATTGTATTCTAAATTGAAGCAGTTCCGATTCATTTGTATTACATTCTATCAAGAAAATCAAACATGAATAATTGTATTGAAATAATCGTACTCAGAGAATCAGACTGGGAAAATAGGACTTGGAATTTGATATTATTTCTTTATCAAAGTACTTTGAAGTTTTTACCTTTCTTCTGGGCAAGAAATTGATGAATTTTATTTCAATTGAATGCATTTGTTGAATTGAAAAGAATTGTAGGTAACATGAGTTATTACAAAACAATTGTATTATCTTATTGTGCTAAGAGGGTGCGCATGCACTAGTGGTATTGTTTCATAGTGCTACATGAGTGTAAGGGTATATCCTACTCATTGTAATACAATTATTGTTTTATTAGTGGATTGTATTGTGTTGGATCATTTCCAAACCATACCAAGGATGTAACTATTCTTATTGAATAGTAAACCTTGTAAATATTTGTGTTTCTGTGGATGTGTGTTGAGTTTGTTTTCAGTAGGGAATTAAAATATCTAACGGGAGGAGAAGGTTGTTTCAATTGAAAAGATACATAAAAGAAAAAGAGTGTCACTGATTCACCCCCTCCCCCTCTCAGTGATACATTACTCCAACTGGGCACTTTCAAATAGGTTTTATTCATACCCAATGAAAAAATATCTATTGAATGAATATCAAAAATATTTTATTAAGTATATAACATATATATTTCATTAGTTTCATTTACTAATAGTAATTCACTTAATTTATTCATAAAAAAATAAAAATATATAATTGATTTATATTTTTCCTAAATAATTGGTAGTGAATGACTTCACTATACATTTTCATAAGTTAGTTATATGTATTCCTGTTAACCTAACAGTTTGGTTATAGTGGTAATTTTATACTAAGGGTGTCTCGTGGTTTTTTTAAACTCATGATTGCATGCAATAAAAGCTATTGAAGATTTAAAATTATTTAAATAAAATATTTCATAAAAACATTTGGGTGTTACATATATAGTGTTCATTACTTGTCAAATATTGATCTATGATCACAATATCATCAATTAATGTTGGAAAATAAGGATATTCCAAAAACATCCTTTTTAAAATGATATGAACACTATGAGTTCATATTAATTTTATCAGACTCACCAATGCTCCAGAAATATTTATGGACTTGATGAATATAGTATTTAGAGATTACCTAAACAAATTTGAGAAGTTCATTGTAAATTATATTATAATATATTCCAAAATTAAGTAAAAACGTGAAAAATAGTATAGAATTGTGTAAAATACTTTGTGAAAAGAGAAGTTAAATGCAATGAATAGTAAATATGAATTCTAGATTGAGTAGGTAATGATCTTGGTCTACATAATCACATGTGAAGGGATATATATGTATACTTAAAAGGATAATGAGATTAGTGAATAGCCCATACCAAAATCCATGATAGATATCTATAGTTTCCTATAATTATCTAGGTACTATCAATGGATTATGATAAGTTTCACATTATTTTCCAACCTAGTAAACAATCTAACTTTAAAAAAAGTAACATTTTTTTGATAGATGAATGTGAAAATATATTTAATGAGTTAAATAAAACTCTAGTTATTATACCTATACTCACACAAACATTTATCAGGAAGGGTTTCATGATATATAATTTTTCTTTAGAGAAATTTTTTTTTTGTTCTCATACAATATAACAATATGATAGCCTATCTATCAATACAATTTAATGTGCATTAAAAAATTACCCAACTCATGATATATATTTAGAAACAATATTATTTTCCTTAAAGATTTTTAGGAATTATCTCTATGGAGAAAATTATAGAATATATATTAATAATAAAAGTATAAAGTATATTTTCACATAAAAGGTTCTTAATATGTTCTAACGAATATTGTTAGAGTTTATCAAAGATTCTGTATTCTCAATCCATTACCACCTTAGAAATGAAAATAAAGAGGAATATAGTATAAAAATAAATGATCATAAATCCTTATCAATGATGAGTATTGAAAGAGATCCAATCTTCTTGGAAATGAAAAGATGGACATTGGAATCCTAAATAAATTTGTGATAACTTAGATTTCTCAAAATATATTTCAACTATCTATCTTAGAAAATATTAAGGTGGAATAAAGGAATTATGTGAATATACAAATAAGGTGAAAACAATAAAGAAGGGGGATATTTTATAGTTAACATTTATATTGATGGATTTTTAAGATTTGGGGCATGATTATGTGTATCATCTAATCCTGCGATAATGAAGAAACTATTATATTATACTTATAGTTCAATATTCTCTAACCACACGAGAAGTACAAATATGTATAGAGATCTCTATCATCACTTTTGTTGGGATACTATAAATAGTAATATTTCTATATATACATCAATGTGATTTTTATTTCAATAAGTTATGACAAAGTAACAAAATTCCAAGGGTATGATACAAAAATTACCCATACTAAGAAGAAAATATGTGAACATTGCTATGATCATTGTCACCTATCTTCCAGAATACATTTTTTTTAAAAAAATCTATATGTGTTAGGGTGGATTATCTTATAAATAATTCTAACTTCATATCTAGTTGTGAATATTTTTCAATCAATTAACTTTATATGATATATATCATAGAAATAGTGAGTCTGAATAGAATTCCACTATCTATTATATCTTATCATGAAATGATTTTTACATCATAGTTCTATAAGTATCTTCAAAAGACATTGAAAATTTAGTTGAAATTTAATCCAAAATTTCATCCTCAAAGATATGGTCAATCTAAAAGGATCATTCAATCTATTGAGGACATAATTGGATCATTATATATATATATATCAATGGATATTGGGACCCAAATCTTACTATGGTTGAGTTTTCATACAAAAATAGCTTCCGGTAAAGTATTCTTATGGGCCTATATGAGACTCTTTATGGTAAGAAATTTTGAACTACAACGTGATGGGATGAAGTTTTATAATGGAGTTTATTGGGACTATAAATTGTGAAATAAATTATAAAAAAGGTTTAATCCATTAAAAAATACCTCAGAGTAGTATAAAGTTTATAGAAGATCTATACCAACAATTATTAGCAGGAAATCAAATTTTAGGTTAGAGATAGATTATTCCTCATTATATCTCAATATAATAGAGTTATGAGGATTGAGAAAATGGGAAATAAAATTCTCATGTACATGGGTCCCTTTGAGATTATTGATCTTATTAGGGATGTGTCCTATTGAATTTATCTTCCACAAAACTTATCTCAAAAACATAAAGTGTTCATCATATCTCTATTGAGGAATTACAAACCACATCCTTCTCATGTATTTAATCCATATGTTTTATAGGTATAACATGGTATCTCTTATGAGTATATTCCTATAGGATTCTTGGATGGTAGAGAAAAATTGTTGTGAAACAAGACTACCCATATTATAAAAGCATTATAAAGAATTCATAAGTATGAAATGAAAACATGGATACCAGAGGATTTAATGAAAAAAATTTCCCTGATATATTTTCATTATAGGGTTTGAGTTTAAATTTGAAGGATGATATTTTTTAAGGGGGAAATGTAATGATCTATACTTTTTAATATGATAGATTAACTTTTAAATATAAATATATACATATATATTATTTAAGTATAATATAGTATAAATAACATACACAAAATAACATAAAAATATAATTTTATTTCATCTATATAAAACATTACATAATAATTAAAAAATACTCAACAAAATTAAAAATAATATAATAGAGAAATAAACTAATTTAAAGAACATAACTAGAATTTTAAATTATGATGTATCATAATCTCTTAGAATTATCTCAAACACAGATAACATTATAGATAGAAAAATAACTATTATAAAAAATATTTAAATTTTGTAAATGATAAATAAATAACTTTCATATAATATTTAGTGAATGAATAATAAAGTAAAAAAATTATTAATAGGAATTATAATAACCATATAACTATTGGAGTAGTAATTGAATGTTGTAATAATTAACTGACCACTGAAATAGTAACTAGGATGATGTGAGTAGTAAAATACCTACAACATAATATTTATGGTGATTAAAATAAATAATTATAATTTATAAAATTAATTAACTTAAATCATAAATAAGTATACATTTTAATATAGTGTGTTTCAATCTATTTAGTTAAAAAATATTTTTGATGTTGGAATTTAAATATTATAATTTCCAAATTTAGAAATTAATTTTTATTAAAGAAAATATTATAATTTATTTTCAATAATGTAATAATTATGAAATAAAAATATATAAAAATGTTATCACTCATAGTAAATGAAATTCTATTTACTGTAGATATTTTTTCTACATATTATATGTTTTTAAAGTTAAATTTATATTCTTTTAATTTTCATTTAATAAATAGGAATTCATTTTTGGAATCATCATGTAAAAATTATATTATGTTTATTTTCCACTATTAAAAAAATGATAATTTTTTAGTGAATAGTATAAAATATAATATTTATATATACTATATATTTTAAGACATCATCTTGATATAAATAAGTCAGAAAAAAATTATAAAATATTTTTCAAGAATTAAAATGTATTTAATTTATAAAATAAAGCATTTAAAAATAATGAAATTAATTTTTAAACCTATAAATCAATTTTCAAAAGCTATGTTATATTTTATTCAAATAAAAAACAATATTTGAATCTTTACATCGTATAAAATATTTTAATGGGAATATTTAGCCTTGGGTGGGTTAAAATATCAAAACTAAATTCAATAAAACACTAATAAAATTCATACTAATCCATGTTATTCATATTCTTGAGTGAAAATAATAAAATAATCAATATTTAATTAAAAGATAGATTTACCCATTGGCTATATAATTACTACTCCTCCACCTACTTTTACACAGTTCCAAAACAATTTCATTTTCCAATCTCTACCCAAATACCACTATAAACTCCACTTTTGATGTTCTTATGGACTTGAACTAGCCAAAATTTCCTCCATCAAAGGCATTTGACTCAACCTAAAGGAGGAAACTCAGAGAGCAATGTAAGGGTTTCAGAACCCATGTCTTATCATTTCAATTATATTCTTACCCCTTCTATAAAACAAGTGATCATTAAAACTAACATTAAAACATTAGTTTAATTATAATCTATTTTTTTATAAAACTAAAATATTTATTAGTTTTCCCCTACTTTTAAACTCTTCAAAAAATATCATTCACTCATGAGTTTTTGATGCCACCTAATTGAATGATAATGTTTAATTTCTCACTTATGATTTTTTTTATATTCTTAAAATTTTATTCTATGATTGTATATAACTTTTTAATCAAATAATTTCTTGTATATGGTTTTGGAGTGATGGAATATTTACAAAAATGACATTAAAATTAAACTATCATAGTCATTTTTATCTATAAAAAAACTTACCGAGGATGATTCTTATAATATGGACTATATAATAAATTATTAGACTCTTATACATTTGTAATTACATGAAAACTATCCCATGAAAGATTTTGAGTTTAAGTAAGCTTTAGTAAGTGATGAGTGACCATTATCATTATAAGAAATTGTATTAATAATCATGAACAAAACAACCTCAAAATGATCAACACAAACAATATTAATTTTAATAAATGAATCTAATATGATGATAATTGGATAGTAGAGGTGAAATAAATATTAAAAAGGTTTTAAATAAATTAATAAATTAATGTAATTTGATAATTCAGGAGGTTTCTAGAGTGTATAAAGTAATCTAAGACTTGTGGTAAGGGGTCTTTACCACTATTTCTCATTCTTGAGGTTATTTTCTCTATCACATATGCTATATCTCTATTCATATCCCTTTAAGTTATGTTATTTAATTATTATTTATACATTATTCCTTGATTTGTACTGTCCCATTATCCCTTTATTTTTTCATAATATTAATATCTCACTAAGTCTCATTTCTAATCTATTTTTTAAATTAAACATTACAAAGAGAATAACTCTATTTTTTTCCTTTTATGTTATAGTCTAATAAATATTATTTTCTTTCTATGATTTCCATAAAACCTCTATGTTTTAAAATAAAATATGTGGTTTATTTATAGATTTGGGGAAACCCATTGAGGTCTATTTTAATAGCCCACAATATTTTTTTGATAATGAATTTTTAAGATTCCTTAATCAATTTTTTTTCTCGGGATCCTACATGATACCTTAATGGTTAAAAGTTTATAGACTTGTTATGTTACCTATTTTTTCATGATTTTATTTAACATTTATACTATACATATATTTATTTTATATATAGAACATATATGAATGATATATTATTACTCAAATAAATAAAAATAGGGTTCATCAAGTAGTAATTTTAAGTTCATGTGGAATAATGAATTGAAGAACATGATCTATAAGGTTTTTAAGTTGGAGAAAAAATATTTGAATGAATAAATCATTAAATATATTTGAATTGGATAAGGATGAGTTTCTCCTAACTATTAAGGAAGTAATAAAATTAATTAACAAGTAGAATAAGAATATTGAGTTGGTTAAAGGGAATATTCTTGAATATAAAAAAAACATATAAATCTCCCAAGGTGTATTTTTGTAGAAATAAAATTACATAAAAAATTTAGATATGATTTTTCTAAATCCAATAAATCGGTGGATGATTTCAAAAGGAAAGTGAACTATTTTCTAGTGGATGTGAGACTTTAATATTATTATACTCAAAAAATCAATGATTCATAAATATAATATAATCACTATAGTAAAGGTTAAATCCTAATATAAGTTGAGAAAAGTGAATAAAATCACACAAGAGAATGAATTTTAGAATCAATTTTCTTCTGAAAATTCCATAAATGAATTAATATTTTCTATTATTTGTAAAGAGGAAAATTGAGAAAAATATATATAATGAAGAGTAATATGTTTAGAGTATCATAGTGTTCTAGATCCACTATTGGAAATTGGACTTTTCCCAACAGTTGTATACCAACGGTTCAAAGAACCGTTGGTATATGTTATCTTTACCAATAGTTTTCATAAACCATTGGTAAAGATCTTTAACAAGTGACTTTTCCCAACGGTTTTATTAAACCATTGGGAAAAGTGGGGAAAATCACTTTTCCCAACGTTTTGATGAAATCGTTAGGAAAGGTGGGGAAAATTTTAGTTTTCCCAACGGTTTTTAAAAACTATTGGGAAAAAAAGCCCAAAATTCTCCAAATGCAGGCAGCGGACTCCCCACGATTCCAGAACCCTTTCGCTGGTCTCCAGAAGCGATTCCTTCGCAGAAGTACTTTAGAATCCCCCCCTCTTCCATAAGATCAGCAGCTACCAGGTTAGACTCCTTCCATATTTTATCAAGGATATAGTTCCACCTCTTATCAAGCATATCCTTCTATTCTAAACGATTTCGTTATTCCCAATTTTTAGGGTTTTTGTAAAATTTTATGATTGTTCCACGAATTGTGTACTCAAATCCCTATATCGGTATATGTCCAATTAATTTTTTCATTACACATTTACATTTATAAGGTCATAGTGTCTCTTTATTGTGTTCTAATTTTGAAGATTCATAGTTTTTTTTAATCTCAATGCTTCAAATATTATAGCTTCATGTATATGAACTAATAAGAAATTTTTTGTAATATTTATTAATATTATTTTATAAAAATCATTCCTTTCATTAAGATCATTCCAAACATGAAGTGTTGAGCAATGTATTGTTTTTAAACAAATCAAAATAATGTTTTTTAAAGGGGGAGATTATTTTAAATAATACTCTGTCTCTTTATGATGATTTTGATGCTCACAAATACCCTTAATTATTTACTAATTATTTCGTTGAGTATTTTGCAGGAATTTATTTTATATAACGAGATTTTATACTTCATTTATTCCGAGATCAATTTTAGCGTATTCTGGAATCACTGTAGCGCGAGATCAATTTTAGCGTATTCTGGAATCACTGTAGCGCGAGATCAATTTTAGCGCGTACTGGAATCACTGTTCATACCCTACGTTGATGAACGTAACGTATGGATGAAAAGTTTACTTTTTATGTTATTTTGAAACGTATGGTTAATGAACCTTACGTTGTTGAAAAGTATGGAAGAAGAACATTACGTTTGGAAGGAACCTTACGTTTTCGTTGTTGAAAAGTATGGAAGAGAAACCGTACGTTAGTTTTCAGTGTTGAGTTTGTTTCTCAAAAGTATGGATCATCAACCTTACTTTTATAATCAACTGTACGTTCTTTGGAGAGTTGAAGCAAGACAAAGTATGGATGATCAACCCTACGTTTGAATGCTGAAGAGAAAGTATGTACGTTCTGAACCTTACGTTCTGAATCTTACGTTTGTGAACCCTACGTTTGGAGCCACGTCATCAACCCTACGTTTGGCGTCGGGATATTTTTGACAGACGATATTTCCTTTTGAATTAGTCAATCAAGCGGATTATTAGGCGGATTTCGAGCTGATTCTTAAATACGACTTTGACTGAATCAAAGACGGTTTACAACGGATTAATGATTGATTTAAACGGAGCTTTTTATGCCAATTCTTCAGGGGAGTTACAACGGCTTTGTTATTTCATTTAATATCGCGAATCTAAAGGAGATTTTCATGGATCTATTTATGCAGAAGATTTTCTCATATTTGAATATATATGTTCTATCTTGGAAACTTCGGGGATATATATATGCACAGGAAAGTGTGTGGTACTATTTTGATCTTTTGACGAGCAAGAAAACAGAGACTGTGTGAAAGCGTTCTTTTCTGGTGATCGAGAAGAAGCGTAAGACCTTTATTACTGAAGGAAGATTTTGATAGCAGATTCACGTGTTCTACATCGACTACCTGTTGTGAATCTACTGCTGCTGAAGTTGTGAAGTTTCTGGTAATATCTATTGCAACTGGATCGACTCAGAACTGTTTTGATTACGGATCTTTATTTTCTGAAGACGACGATCTATCTACTGTCAATTGCATTCTGTTGCAATTGTGAAGAACAACTGGAGAAGTGTTTCTTTATCGAAACCTTTTATTTTTGAGTGATCAGCTTCTCGTTCTAAGCTGTGTGGGTTCGTGTTTGAACCAGGAAGGCTGTGTGTGCCTGAATCTTGTAAAGGTGTCAACTGCCTGTACTCAGTTGTGGACAGGTCTGTGGAAACGAGGACCAGATAGTGAAAATCGCCAAGCTCGTGGATTTGAGCGTTGGTGGAGTGGACTAGGGGCCTTCTGTTCCCCGAACCACTATACATCCGTGTGTTCATGCTTTTACTTTTTCCGCTGCATATTTAATCGTGCAAAAGCATAGTGAACAGAATTTGTCTAAATTGAAGAGATTGTAATAATTTGAAAAAGACACAATTCACCCCCCTCTTGTGTATAATCCGTAGATTCAGATCCAACAATTGGTATCAGAGGAGGAGCTTCTTATTTCTAAAGTCCTATCAAGCTAGAAGTATTTAAAGATTATACATAGTGTATCATGGCTGATATGAGAGAGGGAATGTCAATGGTCAGAGCACCTTACTTTAATGGAGATAATTATGGCTGTTGGAAATCACGTATGATTATTTATCTGAAAAATCTTGGTTACAGAGTCTATTCAAAGATTCTGACTCCCTATGAAATTCCTGAAAATCCCGATACATGGAGTGCTGCTACAGAGGCTGAGTATGACATAAATTCAAAAGCTATGAATGCAATCATCTGTGATCTAGGACCAGACGAATTTAACAGAGTATCTCAATGCCCGACTGCATATGAAATGTGGCAAACAATAGCTGTTGCTTATGAAGGAACAGATAATGTAAGACAGATGAGATATGCAACTGCTAAGTTAAAATTCGATACTTTCAGAATGATTGAAGGAGAGAGCATCACTCAGATGAATGGAATATTGACAGAAATTGTCAATAATATAACAGCTTTAGGAGAACCAATCAAGCAGGCTGATCAAGCGTTGAAGGTACTGAGAGTACTTCCTACTCGATGGAATGGAATCTCTGCAGCAATCAGACAATCAACTTCTGTTAAAGATCTAACTATGAGAGAACTGATTGGTACACTGATGATGTACGAAGCTGAAATGCAAGATGAGGTAAATGAGCATAAAGTCTACATAAAAAGGGATAATAACTAGAAATAAAGCAAGATTAGTAGCTAAAGGATATAATCAAGAAGAAGGAATAGATTATTATGAGACCTTTGCACCTGTAGCCAGGTTAGAAGCCATTAGAATCCTTTTAGCCTATGCATCTTATATGAATTTTAAATTATTTCAGATGGATGTTAAATCTGCCTTTTTAAATGGTTATTTAATGGAGGAAGTTTATGTTGAGCAACCTCCTGGTTTTGAAAATTCTCAAAAACCAGATTCTGTTTTCAAACTTACTAAAGCTCTTTATGGCCTTAAACAAGCACCAAGAGCTTGGTATGAAAGACTAAGTTCTTTTCTTTTGAAAAATGATTTTACTGTTGGACTAGCAGATCCAACACTCTTTAAGAAAACTGTGAAAAATAATGTTTTGTTGGTTCAAATTTATGTTGATGATGTAATTTTTGGATCGACCAATAAAATTCTTTGTCATGAATTTTCAGAATTAATGCAAAAAGAATTTGAAATGAGTATGATGGGAGAATTAAATTTCTTTTTGGGTCTTCAAATATTTCAAAAAGATTTTGGAAATGTTTTAAATCAATGCAAATACATTACTGATTTACTTAAGAAATTTGGGCTTGAAAACAGCAAGACATTTACAACTCCTATGTGTACTAATATAAAACTTGATTTGGATGAAACTGGAAAATCAGTGGACAACAAGTTATATAGAGGTATGATTGGTAGTTTGTTATATCTTACTGCTAGTAGACCAGATATAATGTATTCAGTATGTCTTTGTGCTCGATTTCAATCAAATCCCAAAGAATCCCATTTAACTGCTGTTAAACAAATTTTTAGATATTTAAAAGGTACTATTTATCAATCTCTGCTTTATCCAAAAACCTCTGATTTTAATTTA
Organism: Viscum album; assembly: GCA_963277665.1. Lineage (NCBI taxonomy): Eukaryota > Viridiplantae > Streptophyta > Magnoliopsida > Santalales > Viscaceae > Viscum > Viscum album. The sequence continues at coordinate 258,073,070 of OY728139.1, forward strand.
ATTTCATATTCAGATGCAGACTTTGGAAGCTGTAGATTAGATAGGAAGAGTACTTCAGGAACATGTCACTTTTTAGGAAAGTCTTTAGTATCATGGTCTAGTAAGAAACAACACTCAGTTGCCCTGTCAACAGCCGAGGCAGAATATGTGTCTGCAGGTAGTTGCTGTGCACAGGTGTTGTGGATGAAAAACACTCTTATGGACTTTGGATTAAATTTCAATAATACGCCTATTTTATGTGATAATACTAGTGCAATTAATATTTCAAAAAATCCTATTAGTCATTCTAGAACTAAGCACATTGATATAAGACATCACTTTTTAAGAGATCATGTGTTAAAAAAGGATATATTTTTAGAATTTGTAAATACAGAAAATCAATTAGCAGATATTTTTACTAAACCACTTCCCACGGCAAGGTTTGAATTTATTAAGGGGGAGTTAGGTTTATTTAATTTTAAATAGTTTCTTTTTAATCTTATTCTGTTTTCGAATTCTACTTAATTTCTGTTTCTCGCTATAAGCTATTTTATTTTGTTTTAAATAAAAGTAATGATTAGTGATTACACGGGAATCAAGGCTGTCAGAACCGTTTCACCTTCTAACCTGTTTTCACCTTTTTCGGAAACCCTTTCGAAAACCTAAAACCGCACATCTGCTCCAAAACCCTTTTCTGAATCTTCAAACCCTAAACTTACGAACCTTCAGAAATCGTTGTTGAAATGGCAAAGACTAAGCGTCCAGATGAAGCCGAGAGCAGTGCTGCAAAGAAATCTAAAGTAGTTGGTCGGAAGATACTGCAAGGTAAAGTCATCGATTTAGAATGGCTGTTTGAAACTAATTTACTGTTGAAGCAAGCGCTATCGTTTCAAAGCCTTGAGCAAGCTTTTAATAGTGAAAATTCTGAGTTTCTTTATGAGGCAGAAATGAGACATTTCTTTAGAACTGTTCAGTTTAGCCTTGGAGATACGGAGGACAGTTTGTTGGCTCAAATAGAGGATAAGGACTTTTCCATATCATCTGTAGAGATAAGTCAAATTCTTAACTGCCCTCATGAAGGAGTTTTTCATTTTGATTTACGGAATATTGGAGATTCTGTACATAAGTCTGAAGACATTATGTCTTTTCTGTTTGGAACCAAAGTGATAAAGAAGATGTTTATTAAAGATTTGGAGCCCGATTAGAAAATCTTAGTAAAGTTTGTTCAGACTGGTTTAGCACCAAGGATGGCTGAGATGGAGAAAATTCTGTACCCTGACATGTATATAATGTATCTTTTGATGAGTGATATTAAGTTTAATTTTCCTCGGTTTATGATAAGATATCTGAGATACTGTTGTCAGAGTGAAGCAAGAATGACCTTTTTCCCATATGGAAGGTTCATTTATTTGTTGTTGTTTAAAAGAGGAATGATCAGATTGGTAAGTGCTGGGGTGAAATGTCACCACAGTAATGTTTTTAATGCTGGAACTTTGAGGAAAGTGGGATATTTCTGGAGCACAATTAAAGGAAAACTCTTACCTGTTGGAGCTGAGGAAGACTCGGAGAGTGCTCAGGCTCAACCTGCTAAGTCCAAAGAGGGACAAGCAGAATCAAGGATTAGTACAGTGGCAAGGAGAATTCGCTTTGAGATGGAGGAAGTTGAGGAAGAGAGAAGTCAGGAAGGACTTCAATCTAGAAGGAAGAGGTCAATTGATGAAGAAATTATCTCTCCTATCTTGAAATCTTCTGAACCAGTAATTTCTTATTCCTTTGTGAGAGAAGCTGTTATGGAGAGGACTGCACCGATAGAGGAACCAGTAGCTCAACCGGAAATTCAGCTAGAACCTCAAACTGCTGTTGTGGCTGTTGAAGAAGCAATTCCACAAGAACAACTTATGGAGGCAGTGCCTGGTGAAGAAGTGGCCCGACCTCAAGAAGTTCATGAAGATATTGTTCTTGATCATTCAGTAGAAGTCAGAGAGACTACTGTTCGTGATGAACATACTTCTGAAGCTAATACAGAAGTACTTCAGGAAGAATTTTCAGTGGAAGAATTTCAGGCTTCAAAAGCTAGTTCAGTGGATCAACCTTTTCAGGACAAAGAACAATCAGATGCAGATTCTTTACCACTTGCCTTGCCTCATCAACCTATTTCTGAACATGAGAATAGAGCACAGGGTGCCCCTGATTTGAGAAAAGAAAAAGTTGTTGAGTTGTACAAGCGTATCTCTCAGTTGGAATCTGAGAATGATAGTCTCAGAAATTCTCTGAACTTAGAGCAGTTAAAGTTTCAGAAGCTGAAAGAATGTACTGTTTCAAGACAGGAAGTAGATTTGTTTAAAACTGATATGTTGCATGCTGTTGATCAGTTGAAATCAGAGATGGTAACGAAAGATGATTTGTCTGAGATGAAAATTTACATGGAGAATAAATTTGAATCTGTTGCAAATAGTGCTGTGAGTGGATCAGGTTCTTCACCTGATTTGATTCGAAGATTTCAAGCAATTACAGGAGCACTGAGCAATATGAGTGACAGATTACACGATCTTCAGTGTAATAGTGCCCCTTTGTCAGTTTTGCTAGATAATCAGAAATTTTTGGTAGATCAGTTGACATCTGGAGAGCAACCGATTAGGATTCTTTTGAATCAGTTATCAGAAAAGCTGGCTCTTTTTGTTGAAAAAGAAGAAAGAATGCATGAGTTTTTCAGAGTTAATTTGATTGAAGATATTCATATGACTCAGGAGAACAGGGATCTTATCATCAAGTTAGGAGATGGGATAATGAAGAGGCTTCGAGAACAGTTTACAGAGATCAAGATCGCAATTCAAAGGAGATAGACACCTTTTTCCCTGTCTTATCCCTACACCTTGATTCCTCTGTATATCACTGTCGTAGCTTGTGAATGAAAATTCTTTTCTTATCTTTTTGTTTTGTTATTTATTGATTTATGATTAAGTTAGCCAGTATACAAAATTCACTTATTCATATCCAGTTAATTATAGCATTTACTTATAGTTAAGTGCAATATTGAATGTGTTCAAATCTGTAATTTTTCATTCTTTTTGATATCACAAAAAGGGGGAGAATTTGGATAAACACAACATTTAAATTCATTCGTTTCCTATGAAGAAATTTGGATATATAGGAGCATTTGGATATATCTTTTATCTATTTGAAAATTTATTTTTTATGGGAGAGTTATGGGGGAGAAATTTTATAGTTAAATATTGTTTTAATCCTTTCAAAATTCTAAAATTTTATAAAACTTTTTTTTTCAATCAAGATTGCAATTAAATTAGTTTTATTATTTTATGGGTTTTGTGATCATCAAAAAGGGGGAGATTGTTGAGCAATGTATTGTTTTTAAACAAATCAAAATAATGTTTTTTAAAGGGGGAGATTATTTTAAATAATACTCTGTCTCTTTATGATGATTTTGATGCTCACAAATACCCTTAATTATTTACTAATTACTTCGTTGAGTATTTTGCAGGAATTTATTTTATATAACGAGATTTTATACTTCATTTATTCCGAGATCAATTTTAGCGTATTCTGGAATCACTGTAGCGCGAGATCAATTTTAGCGTATTCTGGAATCACTGTAGCGCGAGATCAATTTTAGCGCGTACTGGAATCACTGTTCATACCCTACGTTGATGAACGTAACGTATGGATGAAAAGTTTACTTTTTATGTTATTTTGAAACGTATGGTTAATGAACCTTACGTTGTTGAAAAGTATGGAAGAAGAACATTACGTTTGGAAGGAACCTTACGTTTTCGTTGTTGAAAAGTATGGAAGAGAAACCGTACGTTAGTTTTCAGTGTTGAGTTTGTTTCTCAAAAGTATGGATCATCAACCTTACTTTTATAATCAACTGTACGTTCTTTGGAGAGTTGAAGCAAGACAAAGTATGGATGATCAACCCTACGTTTGAATGCTGAAGAGAAAGTATGTACGTTCTGAACCTTACGTTCTGAATCTTACGTTTGTGAACCCTACGTTTGGAGCCACGTCATCAACCCTACGTTTGGCGTCGGGATATTTTTGACAGACGATATTTCCTTTTGAATTAGTCAATCAAGCGGATTATTAGGCGGATTTCGAGCTGATTCTTAAATACGACTTTGACTGAATCAAAGACGGTTTACAACGGATTAATGATTGATTTAAACGGAGCTTTTTATGCCGATTCTTCAGGGGAGTTACAACGGCTTTGTTATTTCATTTAATATCGCGAATCTAAAGGAGATTTTCATGGATCTATTTATGCGGAAGATTTTCTCATATTTGAATATATATGTTCTATCTTGGAAACTTCGGGGATATATATATGCACAGGAAAGTGTGTGGTACTATTTTGATCTTTTGACGAGCAAGAAAACAGAGACTGTGTGAAAGCGTTCTTTTCTGGTGATCGAGAAGAAGCGTAAGACCTTTATTACTGAAGGAAGATTTTGATAGCAGATTCACGTGTTCTACATCGACTACCTGTTGTGAATCTACTGCTGCTGAAGTTGTGAAGTTTCTGGTAATATCTATTGCAACTGGATCGACTCAGAACTGTTTTGATTACGGATCTTTATTTTCTGAAGACGACGATCTATCTACTGTCAATTGCATTCTGTTGCAATTGTGAAGAACAACTGGAGAAGTGTTTCTTTATCGAAACCTTTTATTTTTGAGTGATCAGCTTCTCGTTCTAAGCTGTGTGGGTTCGTGTTTGAACCAGGAAGGCTGTGTGTGCCTGAATCTTGTAAAGGTGTCAACTGCCTGTACTCAGTTGTGGACAGGTCTGTGGAAACGAGGACCAGATAGTGAAAATCGCCAAGCTCGTGGATTTGAGCGTTGGTGGAGTGGACTAGGGGCCTTCTGTTCCCCGAACCACTATACATCCGTGTGTTCATGCTTTTACTTTTTCCGCTGCATATTTAATCGTGCAAAAGCATAGTGAACAGAATTTGTCTAAATTGAAGAGATTGTAATAATTTGAAAAAGACACAATTCACCCCCCTCTTGTGTATAATCCGTAGATTCAGATCCAACATGAAGATCTTGTTCATCTTAATGTTTGTACACTATGTGCATTAAATAACATGTATGTATCATGTTTCTATCAAAATCTATATATATATATATATATAAAATGACACACTGTTCATTTATCCTTTACACAATAGAACATATGGAGTATCTTCTTGAACTTTGCCAAATAGTATGTAGTCCCTAATTAGTACTTCTTCCTTCTTTATGAAACTAATTCACAGAATGTCAAATTCGCAATATTAGTGAATATTAGTTTTTCTAATATAACCATTAATCATTCTACCTTTGACATCATACATGTGTTATTCAATCACCTTTTTAAAACACAATGACCATTTTCACTGATTTGGGGTTCCTCAAAATGCTTGGGAAAATCAAAAAAATGCATGTATTGAATCATGTTTCTCATATGGTTTCATGGATACAAGTTCATCTCGAAAATCATGACTGCGTGGTTCAAATATCATGAGGACCATGAGATTATTATTCTTCACACAAATGAAGTTGTTTTCTACAACTATGTGTTTTTGTTTTCACTTTTGATTTGGACAAAAGGGGAGCTTTGTGGTCATTAATCATGGTTGTGGGTGTTTATTTAGGATGTAAGATAGTATGACTTCATTTTACTTGATATATCCAATATTATTATTTATTTATGTTCAATTTGATTATCTTTAACAAGTGATGTTATTTAATAAGTTGTTATTAATGGTTGTAATAATGAAGATATGGTATAAGGGTTCATATGGTGTGTATAAGGGTTCACATGGTGTGTATAACAGTTGGCATGGTATCAGTGAACTCAAGTCATTAATTTAAGCCTTCGTTCTCACTAGAATGTAAAAAATTGAATGATGTAAACCCATCCTCACATGATTTCTTACCTTAGATAGTGTCCAACATATGGAATACGAGATTTTGAATTCATCAGTTAACCAGGATCATATATATCATTTCCCCCAAGATGACTACACTAATATAACTTTAGGGTCAAATAAATATGGTTCTCATTATACATTGTATATTATGTGTCCTTCTTGGACAATACTCACTTTTATGAGGGTGGGGTGCTTTTCACTACCCATTCTGGTATGTGTAGACAGCCATAAAAATGTTAGATAAGTCACAAGTTTAATTTAGTAATGTTGTTATCATTGAAATACTTTATTAAGAATTTCAAATTTAAAAATAAATGTTTTTGTCTATACTTAATGAAATTAAATCTTTTTACAAGCCATGAACAACCTATTAGTGTAGAAGCCTAAAATTTATTCACCCATGGGGTGCGCTTGACTTGGGGAAGTAATTGGGTAATGAATGGTATGGCCATAGAGGTTTCAATAATGAGTTATTGAACATGAGTGAATGATTTGGGATGCTTATAACACATGATGGGACCTGAGGCATGTGCCTCTTATAGACCTAATGAAAATGAATATAAATAACTTTTAATTTAATTTATGAGTACTGGTTCTTTACATTATTTTAATAGTTCACTACATTGACTAGAAACTTCTTCCTTTATCATTTACTTAAATGTATTTTCTATTAAAGTTAAATCCTATTGAATTGTTTATGACAAAATGACTTATATAAATTCTTTTCACAGAATGGACAAAATTTGGATGTATGAAACCGATCGGATCTCAAGCGATTTCCAAAACAATTTGGAGAGCTTTGTAGATTTTTCATTTCACAATGCTTCAGATAGTGTTCGCATACACTGCCCATGTTCCAATTGTGTTGGTAGACCTTGGTTGATCCGTGAAGAAGTCAGCTACCACAACCAAAAATGTTTTTCAAGCAAACTACTTTGTGTGGTATCAAAATGGGGAGAAAATGAAATCTCAAATTGGTGATGATCAAAATGAAAAGACTGGAATGGAGAATTTGTTAGATGATCAGTTTTCGTTTATTCGTCATCATAAAAAAGAAAGCATTTCAACTCAAGAAGACTTCGATATGAGCACAACTGATGCATATATTGAAAATGATGATATTGATAGGGTGAAAAAATTGAATGATGCTGCCATGACTCCAGTATATTGACAATGCGATAAAATGAAAAGGATGGAATTTTTAATCCTATTGTTTCATGGGAAAACTATGTATGGGATTTCTAATACAGCAATCGATTACATTCTTACCCTCTTGAAGGATTTACTTCCAGATGATGCAGATATTTCCTCAAACCAATATATGGAATGGAAGTTAGTTGAGGAACTTGGATTTTAAAGAAACAAAATTCATGCTTGTCTAAAAGATTTCAGTTTATTCTGGGAGTAAACCACTGAACGAAATGATTGTATAAAATTTGGCACATCCCACTAGAAGTAAAAATATTATGGAACACTATCCTGTGTTCCACAGAAAGTAATGTGGAAATTTCCATTGATCCCCAGACTCCATAATATTTTTATGTCTGATGACATATCAATAAAAATGAGATGGCATGATACCGAGAAAAAGAAGACTAATGATGAGTTGGTTCATCCTGAAGATGTATTTTCATGGTATAGATTTGATGCTCGACATCCTGATTTTGTAGCTGACGTGCGTAATGTGAGTCTGGGTCTTTCAAGCGATGGTTTTAATCCTTTTGGGAAGATACTTACTTCGCAGAGCACATGGCCAGTTTTTATACACATTTATAATCTTTCCCCATGGTTGTGTATGAAAAAACCATTCACTTTCATGAGTATACTCATATCTGGTCCTTCTGATCCCGGCATTGATATTGATGTATACATGAAACCTTTAATAAAAGAGTTGAAGCTTCTTTGGGATGTGGGTGTGCGCACATACGATGCATATTTGAAAGACATATTTCATATGTGTGTTGCGATTATGTGGACGATCAATGATTTTCCGGCTTATGAAATGATGTTTGGATGGAGCATGAAGTGAAAACTGTCATGTCTAGTTTGTATGAAGAATACATGATCCAGAAGACTGAAACATCACTGTAGTTTCAGTTTTATGGGACATCGATGATTCTTACCAAAGGATCATCCATATATAATGAATCGTCAGATATTTGATAATACCATAGAGACCGATGATCCACCTCAGCATATGTCTAGAACTGACGTGCTTAATGAATTGAAAGATTTCAGTTTTTTATTTGGGAAGGGTCAAATGAAATCTGGAAAGAGAAAGAATGTTTCCACTGAAACCTGTTACAATTGGAGGAAGAGGAGTATATTTTTTGATTTGCCTTATTGGTCAACCAATTTGTTACTTAATTGATTATATGTAATGCATATTGAAAAGAATATACGAAAAATGTTGCTTTCGGTTCTTCAAAATGTCAAGGGGAATACAAAAGATGATTTACGATCTCGGCGTGACTTGGTGGATTGGGGCATCAGACCGGAATTGAATCATGTGCGTATTAGTGAAAATAAATGGAAACTTCCATGTGCTTCATATGTGATGTCACCTACGAAAAAAAACAATTTCTAGAAGTATTAGATACTATTAGATTTCCTGATGGCTATTCAAGAAACATATCTAAATGGGTCAATAGAAGATAGTTGAAGCTAAAATCTTTAAAGACTCGTGATTATCACGTTATACTGCATGAGTTTCTTCCAATAGAAATCTGTCATCTTCTGTCCAATAATGTAAGGGTGGTTGTTATTCGGTTGTTCCATTTGTTTAGAGATCTTTGTGCTAAGAAGTTGTCCAAGTATTTCTTGTAAAAAATGTTGACAGATTCCCCATTAATTTTGTGTGAGTTGGAGAAAATATTTCCTCCATCATTTTTCACATGCATGTTGCATCTGACTGTCCATATTCCCACTAAAATACTTCTCAGAGGACCTGTTTCTGTTCGTTGGATGTATTCAACTGAAATAAATATGTTCACATTAAAGTCTTATATCCAAAATAGAAATCATCCCGAAGGTTCTATCGTGAACGGTTACCTGGATCAAGAATGTATGGATTTATGCTCGATGTATTTGTCTAATCTTACTAAAATATTGAACAGACTAATGAGAAATAAAGAAGAACAGTATGAGTAAATTGAACCCAGTTTTCCATCACTTCCTCAAATAGGAGGAATTCTTGGATCATATACATTGAAGACATTAAGCCATAAAGAGCGGGCGATGGCACATCACACGGTTTTGTTCAACTGTGATTTGCTCGATGACTATATCAGGTAACTAAATTGATTATGTATATCTTACATATATATCTGTTAAACTATTCATATTTTTTATCTACAGGGAATATAAAATAATGATAAATAGGAAGCATCATTCTTTATCTTTGAGAAGGAGAGAGACTTTTCATAGCAAAGAGTTTTCTGCTTGGTTAAAATTGAAGGTAAAAATATTAATGTTTAAAATAATTATATCAATATTTAATTAAGTTTAAAAGTCATTTATATTGTAGGTATTGAGTTTGTCTGCTGACTCTATCTATGAGGAAATAAGAGCTTTGTCTTTTGGTCCTAATACCGTGGTTCGTGACTGTAAATCAATTGTTATCAATGGGTACAAATTTATTGTCAATGAACGAGCAAAGAACATGAGAACACAACATGATGGTGTTATGGTTACTGCCACAACAGATTTTTATGCCAGTGTATCAGATAGTAGATCGCGATTTGAAAATTTGGGTTATTATGGAGTTGTTGAGAAAATAATAATATTGGATTATTACTCTCATGGACGAGTTACAATGATGAAATGCCATTGGTTTAATTCGATGATGAGACATGGAACATTTATTGATGATTGTGGATTTTGAGTAATTAATATGACTCGCACTCTTGCTACCGAAGAACCATATGTGTTGGCATCAATGGATAAACAAGTTTTTTATGTCAAAGACCAACTTCGACCTGAATTTGGTGTCATAGTTGAAGTAATTCCAAGACATGTTTTTGATGATGGTGATGATGGAATTGACACTGTCCCTAGTGCCATTATAACCAATCCATTTATTTCTTTTGATGACTCCAATAGCTTAATTGTTAGAGTTTATTGTGAACCTGAAGTTATGGTTAAAAATATATAGAATCATTCATCCATGTTCTCAATTATTTTGGTTTACCTCGAGTTGGGTTGTTAAGGTTGGTAATATTCAAATTGATTTAGTATTGATCACAAAAATGTTTTAGCTGACTTGACCATTATGTGAATTTTCAATGTTTATTGGTTGCAGTTTTATTTTAATTGCATTTTCTAATTTGGAATTTAGCTGTATTCAAACCTAGTCAAACAATATTTCTAACTTGGTGAACATTACAACTTGTATGATTTATTAAATCCATTCAAGCTCTTCTAAAACAATTGATAGCTAAATTACCAATGAATCCCCCTATTCCCTCATATATTTAGTTTTTTTGGTTACACATTAGTTTCCTTTTTCTAATTAATTACATATTTGTTTTCAAAAGCAGGAAATGAAGCCAATTGTATAGAGATGAAGGAAAAAATGATGGAGAACAATCATCGAATGACGGAGTTGGGAATTCCATCATTAGTGCCTATAGTGAGTACTATATTGCAAATTGATATATTTAAAGAATATATAATTTCATGTGATTAATTTTTTTGTAAACATTTTTGTAGGATCCACCTATACGTCGACAGTTATTAGACTAGGAGCCTAGTACTGGTCCTAGTACTCAGGCCAGTGGTACGAGGAGGGTTCATAGCAGAGGTGGACGAGTAGTTACGCGTACCCAACTAGACCCTGCCCCTCCCACTGACATGTCATCCTTCCCACATTCTGATCCCGGTGTGTTGTTAGGGACACACGGGATATTTAGGCCTCCCATGTTTGCGCTACCTTCTGCATCTTTTGTCCCATCATTTTCACATCCCATGATGATTCCCACTCCCCAGTCAGAATCCGGTCATACAGGTGTCCCATATTCTTTTCCTTCTACTTCTATCACTCCGAGCTTCTATATCTCATCGTCTTCGACTCCTGTTCCACCACAGGGTGTTCCATCAGTTTCTGTGGATCCAGTGGCACTCAGCGATCAGATCGGAACAGATATATTTATAGAACCCTAACAAATTTTTATAGCAATATTTATTTTCATTATAACATGTTTTGATAAAATATTTGTTTTTCTTTCATGATAGATACATCTACTGATAGAAGGTGTGGGTGGGGGCGTACACGCATGCGTTTGGTGTGGAACTGCCGCACATAGGTTATGGTGGATTATAATGAAGACAACCAAATGGTTGAGAAAACAGGGCAGCAATGTCGGAGTTTTTTTGCGACGCTTTCCAAATACTCCGACATCATTCCCATCAGCCCGCTATCATGGAGGAATTTGCAACATGAGGTCAAGGATAGAGCTTGGGCAGAGATATGGGTAAAAAAATCTGTTCTATTTAATGCCATGAATTATTTTTGTATTTATATGAATTAATATTTTTATGTCAGCTTCGATTTAATTTTCCTGATGGTGAGAGTTCATGACCAGAACGTCTAAAGGATTTAGGCAAGCTTTGGAGAGACTATAAGCATGAGTTGTATATTGGATGGGTTACTAGAGTTGGCACTGAGTTGGAGGTGGTACCAGTGGTGGATGATTGTCTTATAGAGCAGTATATTCATATGATTACTCATTGGATGAGTACCCAGTTTAAGGTATTAATTACATTTGAGGTATTTAAATAATAACTTTCATGTTTTGCATTAATACTATATATTGAATTTTCAAATTTTATTTAGGAATCATCTGGAAAAAATAAAAAGAACATTGATGAAAAAAAATACCTCCACACACTGGGACGCACTACGATGCCTGATCATGAGAGGAAGCAGGTATGACAATTGTTTATAAGTTTTCTTTAAGACTTACACTTTCTTTTGTTTCCTCAATTATTTAATAGTTTGATAAAGTTTTCATATAAATTTAGTTTTCAATTTCATTGTAGAGGCAAATACAAAATATTTAAGGATGTGTGCCTCGAGCAAAACTATTTTGCTCGAGTAGACGGAAAAGGGATGGAAGTGTCGTCAATGAAGTGACTCAGCAGCAGATTGTAAGTTTTAATCTGTTGAATTTATATTTTAATATCTATTTTGTAACTTAAGGATATATTTATATTTGTAACAGGATGCTTTAGAGGCCCTTGATGCCCAAGAACCATACAATTTTGGGCCAACAAATCACTTACATCAGGTGTTGGGAGAGGAGCATCCTGGCATAGTACGTTGCCGACCTAGGATAGCCCCCGACGAGGTATTGGCCCTCCTCAGGTAAGAGCTGTAGTGTCACCGAGCTGCAGAAAGTTAGGGTAAAGGCTGAATAGGCTGAGAAAATGGCCACAGAGACGGAAGAATAGTCTGTTAGGGAAAACAGTGCGTTTATGAAATTTATTGAAGTTCTACGTCCAACACTTCTAGTAGAGGCCAGCCCAGCTTTTGATGAATATATGTCGTCGATATGTTCTATATATGGTGCACCATGTGGCAGTTCTAGTGGTGGTCAGGACAATGTCTATCTTGATGATGATGATGGCGAGGAGTCTGATATGGAAGAGGAGGGAGAGGAGGAGGGTTAGGCGGGTGGCGAGGGCGAGGAGGAGGGCGAGGGTGAGGAGGAGGGCGCTGATGAGGGAGAGGACGATGATGGGGATGAGGATGAGGGTGATGATGATTGTGATGATGGTGATGGTGATGTGGGACAAATTGATCCATTACATTTTTGACTAATATTACTGATATTTGATATTTAATCTATTCTAGTTATTGGTTTTATCTAGACTCGTAGTATAGTATTGGAGTTGAGTTGTTTTTATATATTATCTATTTTTATGGATGTTGTTGTCTTTTAGTGGTTGTGTGTTTGGGAACCCCCCTCATTCCTGGACCCTGGACAACCCCCCACCATTCTCCATGGACCCCGGACAGCCCTACGAACAGCCCCCCCCCCCCCCCCCACCATCCTCCTTGGTCCCCAGACAGCCTGTCGGACAACCCCCGGACAACCCCCCGAACAGCCCCTCGGATAGCCCCCCGGACAGTCCCCCCACCCTCCTCCCTACACCTCAGACAGATCCCCAGACAGCCCCCTGGACATCCCCCCCACCCTCCTCCTTGGACCCCGGACAACCCCCCGGACACCCCCCGGACAGCCCCCCATACAGCCCCCCCACCACCCTCCTTGGTCCCCAGATAGCCCCCTGGACATCCACCGGACAGCCCCCCGGACAGCCCCCCCACCCTCCTTGATTTCATTTACTACTATTAAATATATAATATATATTTTATTTATTTTCATAATGATAATCAATGTAAATCACATTTACACATCTAATCAATATCATAGATTCTTGGTATGATATAAAAGGGATGTATTCATTGGGCATGACATTGTTAGATCTTAAATGTTTCATAGCATGATAAACTAAAATTTGTTCCATACTAAGAATGATATAAAAATATTCTATATGAATTTCCACAAGATTTTAAGTAAATACCATTCCACTAGTAGACACATGAGGAATCTCATAAATCATGTTTACCTTAATACATCCAAAAGGATTTTTAGTAAAAGTTTTATCTTCTATTAATTTTATGATATTCTCATTTTAAATGTAAATTTTTCATAAATAAATTAATTTAAAGACCCATAGTCAAATAGTGTATTTGAATAATGTGAATAAACAACTAACATACCACTCTAATTATGTCTCTTTTGTTTAAAATGGATAGGATTATAAGTGAAAAAACAACTAGCATACGGAAAACTGACCAAACGCATTTGAATTCTATTGATAATTTATCACAATGATCAATGGGTCATATGTGATGTGTACGAGCCAACTAGGGCTCAATCTGAGGCACGGTGTGGCCAGGATCAGTCTAAGTGGCTCCCCATTGTTTAAAATGGACAACATTTTAAGTACATATGGAAAAATGACCAAACGCATTTGTTTTCCATTGAAACATTAGTAGAACGATCCATGGGTCATATGTGATGTGTATGAATCAACTCCGCCTCAATCGGAGATGTGGTGTGGCTGAAACCACTCAAAGTGTCTGTCTTTTGTTTCAAAAGGACATCATTTTAAGTGAAAAACATCAACTGGAATATGGAAAACCAACCAAACGCATTAGGATTGTGTCGATACTTTATCACAACGATCCATGGGTCATATATGACGTGTATGAGTCAACTCCTCCTCAATCTGAGGCGTGTTGTGGCCGACACCATTCACGGTGTCTCTCTTTTGTTTAAAATGGACAGGATTATAAGTGAAAAGAACAACTGACATATGAAAAATTGAGCAAACGCATTCGTATTTTGATGATAATTTATCACAAAAATCCATGGGTCATATGTGACGTGTACGAGCCAACCCAAGCTCAATATGAGGCACGGTGTGGCTGGGATCAGTCTAAGTGGCTCCCCTTTGTTTAAAATGGACAACATTTTAAGTACATACGGAAAACTGACCAAACGCATTCGGTTTCCATTGAAACATTAGGATAACGATCCATGGGTCATATGTGACATGTATGAATCAACCCCGCCTTAATCGGAGATGTGGTGTGGCCAGCACCACTCAGAGTGTCTGTCTTTTGTTTCAAAAGGACATCATTTTAAGTGAAAAACATCAATTGGCATATGGAAAACTAACCAAACCCATTTGGATTGTGTCGATACTTTAGCACAACAATCCATGGGTCATATGTGACGTGTATGAGTCAACCCTGCCTCAATTCGAGTCGCGGTGTGGCCGACACCATTCACAGTGTCCCTCTTTTGTTTAAAATGGACAGGATTATAAGTGAAAAGAACAAATGACATACAAAAAATAGACCAAACGCATTCATATTCTGGTGATAATTTATCACAATGATCCATGGTTCATATTTGATGAGTACGAGTCAACCCCTCCTAAATATGAGGCACGGTGTGGCCAGGATCACTCTAAGTGTCTCTCTATTGTTTAAAATGGACAACATTTTAAGTACATACGAAAAACCGACCAAACGGATTTTGATTGTGTTGATACTTTAGCATAATGATCCATGTGTCATATGTGATGTGTATGAATCAGCTTCGCCTCAATCGGAGATGCGATGTGGCCGGAACCACTCAAAGTGTCTGTCTTTTGTTTCAAAAGGACAACATTTTAAGTGAAAAACATCAACTGACATACGGAAAACTGACCAAACGCATTCGGATTTTGTCGATACTTTAGCACAACGATCCATGGGTCATATGTGACTTGTATGAGTCTACCCCACCTCAATCCGAGGCGCGGTGTGGCCGATACCATTCACAGTGTCTCTCTTTTGTTTTAAATGGACAGGATTATAAGTGAAAAGAACAACCGACATACGAAAAACCGACCAAATGCTTTCGGATTCTGTTGATAATTTATCACAACGATACATGGGTCATATGTGACGTGTACAAGTCAACCCCTCCTTAATCTGAGGCACGGTGTGGCCGGGATCACTCTAAGTGGCTCTCTTTTGTTTAAAATGGACAACATTTTAAGTACATACGGAAAACTGACCAAACGGATTCTGATTGTGTTGATACTTTAGCACACCGATCCATGGGTCATATGTGACGTGTATGAATCAGCCCTGCCTCAATTGGAGATGCGGTGTGGTCATCACCACTCAAAGTGTCTGTCTTTTGTTTCAAAAGGACATCATTTTTAGTGAAAAACATCAACTGGCATATGAGAAATCGACTAAATGCATTAGGATTGTGTCGATACTTTATCATAATGATCCATGGGTCATATGTGATGTGTAGGAGTTAACCCCGCCTCAATCTGAGGCACGGTGTGGCCAACACCATTCATAGTGTCTCTCTTTTGTTTAAAATGGACCGGATTATAAGTGAAAAGAACAATTGACAAACGAAAAACTGACCAAATGCATTCGGATTCTATTGATGCTTTATCACAACGATCCATGGGTCATATGTGATGTGTATGAGTCAACCCCACTTTAATCTTAGGCACAGTGTGGTTGGGATCACTCTTAGTGGCTATCTTTTGTTTAAAATGGACAACATTTTAAGTACATATGGAAAACCAACCAAACGCATTTGGATTGTGTCGATACTTTATCCCAAAAATCCATGGGTCATATGTGACGTGTATGATTCAACCCCGCCTCAATAAGAGGCGCGGTGTGGCCGACACCACTCTAACTGTGTCTCTTTTGTTTAAAATGGACAGGATTATAAGTGAAAACAACAACTGGCGTACGGAAAACCGACCAACGCATTCGAGATGTGTTGATTCTTTAGGAAAACAATCCATGGGTCATATGTGACGTGTATGATTCAACCCCGCCTTCATCTGAAGCACGGTGTGGCCAGGATCACTCTATGTGGCTCCCTTTTGTTTAAAATGGACAACATTTTAAGTACATACGGAAAACTGACTAAAAGCATTCGGTTTCTGTTGAAACTTTAGGAGAACTATCCATGGGTCATATGTGATGTGTAAGAATCAACCCTTCCTCAATCGGAGACGTGGTGTTGCCGAAACCACTCAAAGTGTCTGTCTTTTGTTTCAAAAGGATGTCATTTTAAGTGAAAAACATCAACTAGCATACGGAAAACCGACCAAACGCATTCGGATTATGTCGATACTTTATCACAAAAATCCATAGATCATATGTGATGTGTACGAGTCAAACTCACCTCAATCTGAGGTGCGGTGTGGCCGACACCATTCATAGTGTCTCTCTTTTGTTTAAAATGGACAGAATTATAAGTGAAAAGAACAAATAACATACGGAAATACAACCAAACACATTCGAAATGTGTTGATGATTTAGGACAACGATCCATGGGTTATTTTTGACCTGTACGGGCCAACTCGGGCTCAATCCAAGTCGTGGTGTGGCCGGGATCACTCTAAGTGGCTCTCTTTTGTTTAAAATGGACAACATTTTAAGTACATACAGAAAACCGACCAAACGCATTCGGTTTCCATTGAAACTTTAGGAGAACGATCCATGGGTCATATGTGACGTGTACGAATCAACCCCGCCTCAATCTGAGACGCGGTGTGGCCGGCACCACTCAAAGTGTCTGTCTTTTGTTTCAAAAGGACGTCATTTTAAGTGAAAAACATCCACTGGCATACGGAAAACTGACCAAACGCATTAGGATTGTGTTGATACTTTAGCACAATGATCCATCGGTCATATAAGACATGTACGAGTCAACCACACCTCAATCCGGGGCATGGTGTGGCCAACACCATTCATAGTGTCTCTCTTTTGTTTAAAATGGACAAGATTATAAGTGAAAAGAACAACCGACATACAAAAAACTGACCAAATGCATTCAAAATGTGTTGATGCTTTAGGAAAACGATCTATGGGTCATATGTGACATATACGAGCCAACCCAGGCTCAATCTGAGTCACAGTGTAGTCGGGATCACTCTAAACGGCTCTCTTTTGTTTAAAATGGACAACATTTTAAGTGCATACAGAAAACTGACCAAACGCATTTGGTTTCAGTTGAAACTTTAGGAGAATTATCCATGGGTCATATGTGACGTGTACGAATCAACTCCACCTCAATCTGAGACATGTTGTGGTTGGCACCACTCAAAGTGTCTCTCTTTTATTTCAAAAGGACGTCATTTTAAGTGAAAAACATCAACTGGCATACGGAAAACCGATCAAATTATTTTGGAATATGTGGAAACTTTAGCATAATGATACATGTGTCATATATGACGTGTACGAGTCAACCCCACCTCAATCCGAGGCACGGTGTGGTGGGATCACGCCTTGTGTATGTATTTTGTTTAAAATGGACAGGATTATAAGTGAAAAGAACAACTGACATACGGAAAACCATCCAAACGCATTAGAAATGTGTTGATGATTTATTAAAATGATCCCTGGGTCATATTTGATGTGTACGATTCAACCCCGCCTTAATCTGAGACATGGTGTGGCCAGAATCACTCTAAGTGGCTCTCTTTTGTTTAAAATGGACAACATTTTAAATACATATAGAAAACCGACCAAACAGATTCTAATTTTGTTGATACTTTAGAACAATGATACATGGATCATATGTGACGTTTATGACTCAACCCCACCTCAATAAGATGCACGGTGTGGCCAACACCATTCATAGTGTCTCTCTTTTGTTTAAAATGGACAGGATTATAAGTGAAAAGATCAACTGGCATACGAAAAACCGACCAAACACATTCAAAATGTGTTGATGTTTTAGGAAAACGATCCATGGGTCATATGTGACATGTACGAGTCAACCCCGCCTCAATCCGAAGTGTGGTGTGGCCGACACCATTCACAGTGCCCCTCTTTTGTTTAAAATGGACAGGATTATAAGTGAAAAGAACAACTGACATATGAAAAACTGACTAAACGCATTTGAAATGTGTTGATGCTTTAGGTCAATGATCCATGGGTCATATGTGACGTGTACAAGTCAACTTGGGATCAATTCAAGGCACGGTGTGGCCGGGATCACTCTAAGTGGGTCCCTTTTGTTTAAAATGGACAACATTATAAGTACATATGGAAAACTGGCCAAAAGCATTCGGTTTCCATTGAAACTTTAGGAGAATGATCTTTGGGTCATATGTGACGTGTAAGAATCAACCTCACCTCAATATGAGATGTGGTGTGGCCAGAACCACTCAAAGTGTCTGTCTTTTGTTTCAAAAGGGCGTCATTTTAAGCGAAAAACATCAACTGGCATACAGAAAACCGGCCAAACGCATTCGGATTGTGTCAATACTTTATCACAATGATTCATGGGTCATATGTGATGTGTACGAGTCAAACCCACCTCAATATAAGGCGCGGTGTAGCTAACACCACTCTAATTGTGTCTCTTTTGTTTAAAATGGACAAGATTATAAGTGAAAAGAACAACTGGAAGACGGAAAACCGACCAAACGCATTCGGAATCTGTTGATAATTTATCACAACGATCTATGGGTCATATGTGACATGTACGAGCCAACCTGGGATCAATCCGAGTCACGGTGTGGCTGGGATCATTCTAAGTGTCTCTCTTTTGTTTAAAATGGACAACATTTTAAGTACATACGGAAAACCAACCAAACGCATTTGGTTTCTGTTGAAACTTTAGGATAACGGTCCATGGGTCATAAGTGACATGTATGAATCAACCCCGCCTCAATCTGAGATGCATGGTGGCCAGAACCACTCAAAGTGTCTATCTTTTGTTTCAAAAGGAGATCATTTTAAGTGAAAAACATAAACTGGCATACGGAAAACCGAGCAAACACTTTTGGAATATGTTGATACTTTAGGACAACGATCGATGGGTCATTTGTGACGTGTACGAGTTAACCTTGCCTCAATCTGAGGCATGGTGTGGCCGGTATCACTCCAGGTGTATGTATTTTTTTTAAAATCGACATCATTTCAGGTAAAAATATATGGTATACAAAAAAACCGATCAAATTATGAATTGAATTCTAGATTCCACATATAATTGTCATCGAAATTTTAAATTGAATTCTAAATGAATTATGTATGATTATAATTATGTTATAAATTCTAATTTAATTGTGGATGTGTATAGTTCTAGGATGCATTATATGTTAAATGTGTATGAATTTGTTCCCTATATGTATGTGTTAGTTGGTTATTGTAGGTACAATAATTTTATATGTATGTGTTAGTTTATTGCAGGTATAATAATTGGATTGAAAATGGGAGGGAATGCAAAAAATGAGGCATGTTGTGCAAATTGTAGACCTGCTGTGCAAATTGTAGGATGCTGTGCAATTTGCACAGCATAGGCTATGCCAATGGTTTCAAACCGTTGGCATAGCATCTTTGTTTCTTTTTTTACCAATAGTTCATTGAACCGTTGGTAAAACTCCTTTCCCAATGGTTCAGAAACCGTTGGGAAAGAGGAGAATCCTTGGGATTTCCCAACGATTCAAGCCAAACTGTTGGGAAAAACTATCCCAATGGTTTGGCACAACTGTTGGGATAGGTTAGGCTTTCCCCACCCTATCCCAACGGTTCACAGTAAACGGTTGGGAAAACCTTTCCCAATGGCTTACTTCCCTACGGTTTGCAGAACCGTTGGTATAACATATACCAACGGTTCTGTAGCCTTTCCCAATAGTTCAGAACTGTTGGTAAACACTGTATTTCCAGTAGTGATCACTAATGGAAGAAATTAAGTCTTTTAAAATGATAAAGTTCAAAATGGAACTATTGTTGGATAAACTAGAAGTTTAGGAATAATATTGGCCATTTATGGTCATTATTTATTTCACTGAGTATAGATACACTTGATGAGATGTTTTTTATTTAGATAAAGTACCTTTAAATCCATAATTAGTGATGTGAGGGACACATATAGGGGGAGATAACCCTTTCAAAAAAAGTCAAGAAGAATGAAATTTGAAAACAAGTTTTGAATTTGAAGAATGAATTTTAAGACTTAAATAAATTTTGTAGGAGATGTAATCAAAACAGTTATATCACTAATGAATGTCTCATGACCCTACTAGTTCAACCATTAAAACAACAAGAGTCTGAAGGATTATAAGTCAGAGACAAGTGAAAGAAGGTTGTGAATGTCGTGTAAGATGACCAAAGAATGTGTTGAGAATCCATTGGAGAAGGTTGTTTCCGAAATGTAATAACCCAATTAATTTTAAGATCAATAATTTTCTTATCTTATTAAAATTCATTAATTAGTTTTTATAGAGTTATATTTATTATAATAATATTAGGTAATTTTTCAATCAAAAGTAAAAAAAACTTTATTTTTAACTAAATTTTGTTTTCATGCATTATATGGTTTTATTTAAAAGCATGTTTTAAAAATTATAGAATTTTAATTTGAAAAAAAACTTTTTTTTAATTCGGCATGTCATAATTATCTTAGGATTAATTCTTTATAATTTTTTTAAAAGCTTTATTTTTCAATGAATATTGTAAAATACTAATTTTTTTGGGAAACCGTATTTTCTTTTTAAGTATTTTAAAAGTAAAATTATATTTTAGATTAATTTTAAAATTTTATTAGATTATTTTGATTAAAAAAATACAATTATATTCTTTTTAATGAATTTTATAATTAAATTTGGTATAAAAACATTTTTATACTAAAAAGGATATTTTATAAAAAGTCTTATTTCTTTTCATTTTGTTTGTTTAATTTTAAATTAAATTATACCAATTCTAGAAATTAAATATTGAAAAATGGATTCCATATATGGAATCATGATGTCAAAATTTGATAAATAGGTTCCTTTTAGTTTTGATAATTATGAATATTAACCATAGTAAATTTTTGTTACCACAGTAAAGGTAAAATGAGTTAATTAGGTTTAAAACTAATGTGATAAGGATTCAAATTCATTAAAAACTTTAATGTATTTAATTTTATGAGTCTATTTAATAATTAATTATCCAAAATTATAAAATATTACCTTTTTCTTTTTATCTTTTATTTTTTATTTTGTGGTATTTTAAGTAAAGAAAAATATAAAATGCCACTCTCTTGCTTTTAAATTTCTATTATATATCTAAATAGGGATAAAAATAAGTTGTTAATTAATATTAAATGTTTTTTTTAGAATAATAATTTTTTATCATGGTATTTTATTTCTAATTTTTAGTGATTATATAATTACTCTAAATGTTTATGCAATGTCAGCACAGTGTTTGTGCAGTAGTAGAAAAATCAAGTAAATGATTTTAAAAAATCTAAAAGTAATATTATATGGGTGATTTAAAGTGTCCCATGAATTTTTTAAATACATATAAAATATTAGAGATGTTTTAAATGTTTATATTCAAATTATTTTATTTTATTGATTATTTTAATGTCAAAGTAAATGGATAGTTCAAAAAATGACATTAATGATATTTTATGATTAAATATATTTTATTAAATGATTTTAAATTCATAAAATACCTATCATAATCAAATTTAATGTGATATGATTAAAACTATAAACCATATTCCTTTTATTGGTCATTTTCCTTTTACAGTAACTTTCTTGACCCGTAAAGAGTAAAAACAATTATATCACTTTAATTTTAAAAAGGGTTAACAAGGGTTTAAACAAATAGATAAGGGTAAAAACATAATATAAACTTGTGAAATTTTTATTGGATGATATTATTTTAACCCAAATTCATCCTATATTATAATTATATCAATTTCGAGTCACTTTAACATGAAATTTTTTTTTTTTAAATTTAATACTTTAATAAATTTCGAGAATGTCCCTCCCCTCACTTATAAAATGGCAGCTCCCATCCTCTCTTACTCATTCCATTTTATCACTCTTTTTAAAAAACAATGATCCCTATTATCTTCCTAACATACCTAAACACATTATAGAGGTCTTATTTTGGTCATAATATTAACCTTATAGGGATTAAGGTTTAAACAAACGGAGGTTTACTAAAGAAGAGGTATAACTTTTAATTGAATGTTTTAGTTTTACTTCTTCTTATACCCACTTAAAATCTTATTAAAACACACTAAAATATTAACACCAATATATTACATATTATAATATGTTTTTATGTTATGGTAATAACCTATATCCATTTTCTTCTTCCATCAAATGGGAAATGAATCCATCGTTTGTGTGTATGGAGAACTACAGTCTCACGAACCGATGTAATTCATTTTCCATCACAGCCTATTATGGATGTATATAATGATGGATTTAATGGATATATATTATATTAGTGATATATTTATAATTATATAAATATAAAATATCATTTACTTTCTTACCTTTATATCCATTGAAGTACGATAGTGTTATTCAAGCAAACATGTGAATTACCACCTCCACAAAGCAATGTGGTTCATTTTTTAGGACAACATCACATAGATACTATATATAAGTGTATTTAAAAAACATAACATGATATTTATGATATAATAATAATTATTTAAAGGTAAAATAACACTTACCTTTTTTCTGTCATGTTCGTTGAAATATGGAAATGTTACCCATGCGTATATACAACCTATCATCTTCATGATTGTAACATACTATATTTTTCATAACCATATTTCAAGAATAGTTTTAAGTTTAAAATTAATATATATATAAATTATTATTATTATTTAATGATTATTATTCAATATATTATGTAATAATGACCTATTTTATCATAGTTAACCTACCAAATTCATTTTGGACATATGAGTCGAATATTGTCAAAACCTCCGATATGAACTTGATTGATTATGTAATTAAATATAACATGGTAATAAATAAAATTATAGGAATAATAAACATGAAAATAGTTCTTATGAATGTAAATAATTAACATGAGTTTATTATTCCAGAAGATAAATAACATACATGATGATTTGGACTTGAGGTAAGGGGAAATTTACCTTAAAACACTCATTTTAATTGTTTTTAAAAATATATTTTTCTAAATATTTGTTTCCATGTCTATATTCCTAAAATTATTTTATGGATATGTTTATATAGAAATAAATAAATTATAAATTTTATTTTATTTCACTTTTAACATTATTTAAATAGTTTTCAAAAGAAATATATTTCTGTATTTTATATGGAACGCTTTGACTTTCTTTACCAAAGAAAAAATGAGAATTCTATTTTAGCGTATATGGTATCAATGGATTTTCCTACCACTAGAAACATAATTTTATATTTGGATTCCTTTATAATATTTCATGTTTTATTCAAAGAAAAACCCTCTTTCCATTTATTTTGGGAATTTTATTTTGAAATTTTGGGTTTAAAGGTAAGGGGTATATCAATATATGAAAATGATTTAGTTATTGGTTCAAAAGTATATTTTTATGAGTTTAAATGTAAATTAAATATTTTATGTGTTTCATGATTTTTATGGTCCTTGTTCCTTTTTTATAATGACGAGTGAGCCTAATATAGCTCATGATGATTGGTGATCTCGATATAGCTCGTGATGATGGGTGAGCCCAATATAACTCTCCATTGTATTGGGTAATGATTATGTTATATATTTTTTTAATATGATCATATTTATTATTAAAATTGTATGGGTTATTGTAATTATTCTATTAATATGATATCCCAAGTAAGATAAATGAGTTTGTTATGCTTACTAATGAGTTTTCACATAAATTATTGGATTTGAAAAGGAAATTTAATGATCTTTTTCTTCAAAGGAATGATTATTCACTTTTAGGAAGAAAAAAGTTATGTTTTTTAAATAAATTTTTTATAGTTTTTAATGTTTTATGATAAACCGTCATGATTATGATTTTTCTTTTTTGTCTTCTTATTAATCCATTTATGAAAAACTTATGGTTGTAAAGTTGATTTCAGGTGTAAGTAACTGGTTATTTATGATCTATGTTTATTATGTTAAAGACTAAATCTATTTTATGATATCATGGTTCTAAAATTTACTAATGGGTTTATTTTTTATACCTATTACTAAGTTTTTTATACACATCCCATGTATTTAAATTTTTTTCATAGGTTTTAAGGATGAGTAAGAACAAAGAATAAATAAAGTTTAAAATACTAAAGATTTTTCAATAGAAAAAAACTTGTTTTATTTCAAAATAATTATATTATGGGAAATGGATATTAATAGGAAGTTTAAAACTTTTAATTTATTAATTTTTATGTAGAAGTTATGAAATAATTATCGAAAACTATAAACCATAAAAGATCTTCAAGAATGTAAGAAAATAGATTCTAGTTTAAAAATGAAATTGTGCATTTAATAAGGGTCGTGTCCTTATATTTGGTATTAGAGGAAAGGTTTATATAATTTTAGTGTTTAGGATAATGGAAGTAAATACCCTTAAGTTATTATAATTTCTTTTTATCATTATATATCATTTGAAGATTACCATGTTGTTTTATCTAAAATATGCCTGTTCGGAATGGTTTTCCGTAGAGTAAATAAGGAATCTGGAGTAAGAAGTCACCAAGAGGAAAATATCATTTCAAAATAGAAAATTAAGATGGTTGGAATTGGAATATATTAGTTTTTATATGTCATGGATCAATTTATATATGGTATAAATGTTGGTGGTATTCATGCAAGAGACCAACCATATTCACTACAGCTGAATGTTTCTATAGTGGAGCATTTCATGAAATAACACCCTTTAGAATTCAGTGGATCATATAACACTGTGATAGATTAAGGATGGGTTAAATACATGGATAGGATATTCAAATTCATGTGTTATTCATATCATTAAAATTCAACTCTTACTATTTACAATTTTGAAGGTGAGGTTAATCAATTATGGTTAATGATTAAGAATACTAAAGGAATATAAGATATTTATGCCATGGAATGTGAAACATTTAATTATTTTTACTTGAGAAATATTTTCCTAAGGTTTTTTTAATTCTAATGGAAAAAAAATTCTTGGAATTGAGGTATAATTAATAAGATTCGTTGAATTCATATGAATCAAACTTCACCTAATTGGAATGGTGCATGCAAAATTTTATCTAGGATTTTGATAGTAAAATTAATCTGTTTTACTCAAGATATATAAGGTAATTTTATTCCCATGAATTTAAAATTTATGATAAACAATTTTGATGTGTTGAGAAGGTAGAAATTGAGTTTTCCTAGGATATTTTATTCCATTGAAATGAGATGAAGAAATAGTCTAGATGTCAAGAAATAGGTAAGAATCCATAAAATAAATATTAATGAAAGAGAATAAATTTTTCATCTTATGATATATGTGGTATAAATATCCATGGATAATTTATTATAAAATTTGGGAATTGTTTCCAATGTGTAAATTTTTTACATGTGTTATGTGACTGAAAAGATAATGATTAGTCAAATAATGAAAAGAAGATAGTAAGATACATTAATTGTTATGAGATGGGTCATTATGTGAGTATATATCCAAAGATAAGAATGGAGGATATAAATAATGAAGATCATAAGGGATCTTATTGTTAAAACTCATCTTATTTATGTTTATGAAATTATTATATTCCTACAAGGTACTAAGAGAAACATTTAGAACCTTAAATAAATTCTTTATCATTAAGAAATTATCTCAGGGAAAATCATCAACTGAGATAAATCCTTCGTCTACTTTGAAAAGTAGTTTCCCCTTACTAGAAAGTCTAGTATTTAAATATATATTGGAATTATAGAGGGGTTTATACCCTTCTTTTATCTTGGTTTCCCTTTATTTTGGGTTAGACCTAAAGTGAGATACTTTCTAATTATTTATAACCATATTAAAAACCAACTCTTAAATTGGAAGGGAAAGGAACTCTCAATAGATGGTTGTATTTCTCTTTTCAAATCAACCATTGTTTCTAAGATTATCTACCCCTTCAAGGTATGTAAATGGTTCAAGGTACTGATAAAAAACATAAATAACTATATTAGAATTTTTTTGGAGTGGTAGTATTCTTGGGTGGAAGATATTCATTGTTACTTAGAAACAATGTTGTCAATCTTGCACTAGTGGTGGAATTGGTATCAAGAATGTCAATCTATTTAATGAATATCTTATAGATCTATTCACTTGGAACCTTGTCAATAGAAAATTTCTGGCTTTGGGATTTCATAGATATAGATTTATAAATATATTGAATAAATGAAATCATTCATACATGTATTCATACATTTTTCTAGATATTAAATACTCTTACTCCAACATCATGTCCTACTCCAGATGGACTGCTAGCAGAAATTCAACCATTATATTCTGGATGGATAACTGGACTAGGTTTCCTTTAATTTCTTATTTTTATCCTTTGGATTAAATTTCGTACTCTTAATTCATGATTAAAGAATTATTTGATTCTCCTCCACTACACATACATAATGAATTTAGAGAAATCATTAAGGATTAATACTTTCATCCATTTGAGGATTTTTTTTATATGTATACTGGACAAAAAATCCATTCTTAATAATAGATTGTATTATCATTTTACTACTGTAGATTACACTCATGATTTTGATTAGATTATAAGTTCTAACAAATATTGGATCATGAAATCATGATTCACTCTAATATGTCATTTTGTGCATAATAGAATTCTTGTGGATAGATGCTTACAACTGTTTAGTGTCTCTCTTTGTTCCATGTTTCGATTCTGTAACTAGCATTGAGAAGATCCAGATCACCTTTTTTCAGCTACACTAATACCTTGGTTTTGTGTAAGGTGGTCTATGACCTATTTTAAGTTGCACAGCTAACTATGGAATCACTCGATCTACTATTTCAGTGCAGCATTAGATTTCATTCTTTATAGATTAATAATTTATTTTAGGAGGAAGTAGTGGAGATATTGCACACAATCTGGCATGGGTGGAAAGTAATGATTTAATGAAATAATTACTTCATTATTTCTTATGTTATTACTAATAACATTTTCACAATTAGGGAATATAATGTGTTTCAGACTAGTATTTATGATAAAAAATTCATGATTTCACTATTCGGAGAAAATTGGGCATCATTGGGAGGTTTAAACCACCATTTGGGACCTTATAAGTTTTCTAGAAACCTACTTTTTAGAACTAGATTAAAATTAATTATGATAAAATATCCAAAGGGAAACCTATCCACTTATAATGTGTATCTTTCTACCATGACTATAGTGGAAACATTCTTGGTTGCTTTTATGTATCATGTAGATTGGTGTTATCTCTTAAAACTAAAATGATTGGAGTAATCAATGTAGTTTCCTTTTCAAAATCCAAAGTTTGAAATAATTTGTGGCTTGAAATTTATTCTACGGCCATTTTTTAAGATATAAGAAATGGTACCTTACATATTTTATTGAGGCTAGCAGCATGATGGATGGAATGTATGCACTCTTTCTTTGGCATCAATTACATCATCACACATGTTTATCGGGAGGTGAATTATATGGAGTGTGGTCTTTACAACAAAGTAATTGACACTAATTTTACTTCATTCAATGATCTTTCTTATGAATTGATCTCACTCTAAAAAATAGATTTCCATAAAATCCAATTCTTCAAACTTCTATAACTCTTTTTTTTAATAAATAATCCTTGGTCGTTGTGGCTAAGGAACCCTTCTAAAAAACCTGGGGATGGTATTAAGGAAAAAATAAATTATAAGAATCTTCATATTATTGTCTATGGAAAGGATTTACCTAAAAACCATACTGTCTTACCCCTTATAGAATTTAATGTTATTTTGGGTATAGATTGGTTTTCTATTTACTATTCTAAGATAGATTATAGAGATAAATAAGTTTTCGTTTATAATTACTTTCAATTTTTATAAAATAATGAATTCATACCTTTTATAACATATAAATAATTTTTGAAACTATTAAAAAATATAAATTATAGTGACCCATTCTTTTAATACATGGATATTACATCTTTTTAGATGAATATTTATTACATTACACAAACATGTGTCTGGGGACCATAATAGTTTAGTGTCTATAGAGACTAGGTACACCATCTTCTTATTTCATGAAATATCTACAATGTCTCTACTAAATATCTTACAATTAATTAATATTTATTGGCATTCCCTACTTATAAACTTTATTCATAATATAGGGAATGGAAACATAAGAAATGGTGAGCTCAAATTCTTAGTAAGGTTAAACAAGGGAAATATATAAGCATAACATAAACATAAGGGTATGAGAACATGAGCATAACATTTTAAAACCATACCATGCATATAAAAGATCATAATCTTGAGTCATGGAATAAATATTAATAGTTCATAAGATATGAATCATAAGGAAATAAAATAACATGATACATGAGAGCATAACATTGGCATAAGACATAAAATTTTGGCATACACATAAGCATAGAAAATCATTTCCATATTAGTTGAGGCTCACAACCAAGGCTATCATGGTGGATTAGGTTCACTCCTCAAACCATCATAATATTCAAGTTTCACTCCCAAGACTATTATAGTATACAAAGTCCCTTATTAAACCAATTTTACTCACTATTTCAGTCATATCTATCTCATGAGATGTAAATCTTTACCCAATTTATTGGAGGGATATAGGTCCCACTTATCACATAATGAAAATCATATGTATGTGTGCCACATGATCAAAAAACATTCATAATGTCATAATACATGAAATAAAATGGGTTTCATAAACATTTCATCATATCATAACATCTGGAAAAGATATAGGTTTCATAATCATTTCATCATTTCATCATAGCATAACCCATAGAAAAAGAAGCAGGTTTTATAATAATTTTATCATGGTATAACTCATAGAAGACAAATGGGTTTCATAAAAATATTGTCATCATAAACCATTCAAAGAAAGAATATTAATTTTACCCTTAGTTTGTATACCCATTAAACCATAATTTATATCAAATTATTTCATCTTAGAAGGAAAATTATATTGAAATATCATTTAAAAAAATTCCTGATGAAAATAATATTTATTTAAAATCAATTTTTAAAATATAAAACATATTCAAAATCATTTTATATGAAAATAACCTTGAAAAATTATAAATAGAGTTTTAAAATTCATTTAAAACATTTATTGATTAAAATATCCTTTTCACTTTAAAAAACATTTTGCAAGACATAAAAAACCTTTAAAATACTTTTCACCTTGAAAACATTTATTTAAAATCTAAAAATTTCCCAAAAAATAAGGAAATCGTTTTATTTGAAAAAGACTTTGAAAAATTGTAAAATAATATTGAAATCATTGAGTGGTTATGATAGTGGGAAATATTTTTCAAGTTATGCATGTTAAAAACAAAGATTCTTTTCACATTTTCGGTAAAAGCAAAGTGAGTATTGTTTGGAAAACAACATAAAGATTCCTTTCTGAACATTTTATAAAAAAATTAAAACATAGTTAAAATTTTCATTCAAAAATCCTATGATAAGAGTAAAATATTTTTTAAAAAATTTTAAAAAACATTTTTATAAAATATAGTTTTGGGAGAAAATGGATTTTCGACTAAAGAGATAAATAAAGTCAAGTTTTATTAAAAATATTTTCTAAATTATTTTAAGTACCAAAGAGTGGTAAAATGGTACTATTAATATCATGAATTACCATATGAGAATAAAATTCATGAGTTTATTGATATATGTATCATAATATTTTATCATCGAAAATATAATCATAAATAGTCTTGATAAATGATGAGATTGTAACATAAAATCTTTACCAATTTGGAAACTTTGAAACATAAGAACCATGAATGGATTTCATTAAATAAAACTTAAAATATAATGAGGATAAATAAATTAATTATATTACATGTCAAAGGGTCTATATATACACCTCTTAAAGTAAGATAGGTGCATAACATAACATATGTCTCAATGAAGGTAAATTGAGACAAAAATCCTTTACTTTAAGTCTCAAATTCCTTTGTACATGTTCAAAAATATTTTATAATAAATATAAATTTATTTTAAATATAATATAGAATAATAATTATATATATAATATGATATATTATTTACTTATAACCTTTCATCACCTATTTATTAACAATTCCATGTTAAAATCATGTTTTGGGTAATAACCACTTTGTTTTTTGTATATATTTTGATTTTTTATTTTTGGTACTCTTACTTTGATAATGGTTCCATAATCTCCAAAATTTTAACCATTATATAAATATTATATATATTTAGTATATATTTATTTATATTAATCTATAAAAGATATATATAGAAAATGGAATACACCGTTCATGGAGACGGTAGGTTGTACGTACGCATGAACATTGTTTCCATTTTCTCAAAGATCGTTATGGAAAAGAGGTAAGTAATATATTATCTTTCCATAATGATAATAATATCATAAATACCATATTATTTATTTAAATATACTTATAAATATCATCCATGTGGTGTGGTTATGAAAATTGATTCACGTCACTTCGTGAAGGCGGCAGTCTACACGTATACGAACGACGTTATCATATTTAAATGAGTGAAAATGTAAGAAAAATAATTATATATTATACTTAAAGAATTATAAATATGTCATTAATATAATAATTATTTCATTTATATCACATATATTCATTAACTTTATCTTTATTATCATCCTTTTAAAACATAAGTGAAAACAAACCACATCATTTTGCGGGGCGGTGGTCTGTCGTGCACACAAACGATGTTATTGTATCCCCTACAGAATAGAAAGTAAAAAATGAATATATCATATAATTACTCTAAAGGTATAACTATGTAATAAATATCATATATATAATTTATACTCATCATTATACCCAACCATTAGTGGTGGTAATGGAAGAATGAATGACATCGGTTCGCAATGTGGTAGTCTATCATACACATAAATAATGATTTCATAATTCATTTGATAGGAGTGGAGAATGTTTTAGCTCATGTACTTAAAATAAAAACATATAAATATATTTAATATACTAAGGTTATTATATCAGCATTTTTTAATAATAATTCAAGTATTTGGATAAATAAAAAAAAGCTCGTTGAAGAATGTTACCTATGCTTCAGGTAACCTCTTTAGTATTCCACCAAAATCTTTCCTAGGATGGATTTATGAACAAAATAAATATTTTAGGATGAGATTAATGAATTTTTGAAGTTATTTGGGTATTTATTTCCAAAATAAAATGGATTTAATATGTAAATAAGATAGAAGAGTGGGTGGCCTTTTAAAAGTTAAATGTGTGGCACACAGGTAGTTGTTTTTAAAGAAAAAGGTATACCCGCATTTTTATCATGACGCAAGGATAAAAATGAAGTATTATTAAGACATATAAATTTTATGGTATAAATATGGCCATAAAATAGATTTTATATGAGTTTTTAGGTCATTTTAACCATTATCCTTTTAGTTTAACCACCTGATAAACCCATTTTTACCTTAACTGTGGTAATTAATATTTACTATTTTCACTATTAATTTTGGTTAAAAATTAAGTTTAACTGATTAAAAAATATAAATTATTTTGATTCCAAATATGTAATATATTTTTCTAAATTCAATTTACATAATTTGAAAAAATTAATTTAAAATTAATCCTGCAAGTGTGACCAGAAAGCAGGTTTTCAAAGAGAAAATGTTCAAATATTGAAAAAAATATATCCAATTTAAATATGAAATTGATTCCAATGAATTATATTGGATGAATATATATAAATATATAATTAA
Organism: Viscum album; assembly: GCA_963277665.1. NCBI lineage: Eukaryota > Viridiplantae > Streptophyta > Magnoliopsida > Santalales > Viscaceae > Viscum > Viscum album. The sequence continues at coordinate 258,105,274 of OY728139.1, forward strand.
ATTAATTTTTATTTAAAACAAATTAAAATATTAATTAAATTTATAAATAATTTAAATGAAAAGGCGGTTTTCAATTAAAATATAGTATTTTTCACTATTCATCAAAAAATTAATCTTTTCAAAAAATTATAAAAAATTAACCTTACATAATTTTGGACTTATGATTTAAAAAATAAAGTTTATTTTTTAAAATAAATTTTCTAAAATTGAAAAAAATTAAATTTAAAACAAAACTCGTAGACGTGACAATAAATGGGCTTTCGAGAAGTGTATTCTTCAAGCATGAGATGATTTTATATTAACTCTATGTATAGTAATAATAATTATATTAATATTAATTAAAATTTATTTCTATATAATCAATACATTTAATATAAAAAATTCCTCATTAGGTATTATTTTAATTAATTAAAATTGAGAAACATTATGCGCTTTAAAATAGTTTTCAGAAAAAACATTTTTTAAACCCAAAAAATAAACTTATACTAAAATAAAATATATATTTGATTAAAAATTAATTAAGTGGTTTAAATATAACTAAATAATAATTATGTTACTTTAAAAAATAATTGGAAATTTAAATTATTTAATTTATTGAAATGAAATGGTAGTTTTATAAAAAAATCGGTAATTTTCACTATTCACTGAAAAATCAATATTTTCCACAAAATCCCAAAATTTCATCGTAAGTTAATATTTATATGATTATTTAAAAAATAAAGCTAATTTTCTCAAATAAATTTTCTATAATAACTATAATATTTTCTCATAAAAAGTAATAAAAATCATTTTTGAAGAAAACAAATTTTTTATTAATATAATTACTTTACTAAAAATTGATTGATTATTTACTAAGCATTTATAAATTTATATTGAGTAATACATTTATATGTATATTTCATAATTTATTTAATACTATCAATACCCACATATTTAATGAATATTTTATAATGGTTATATTTAAAATAATATTATTTCATGGTTAGTTGAAACTCGGTGTCATGTGTCATGCATGCTAATAAAGAAACTTGTTGTTCGTGTAATGCAAGCTAAACTCGATATTGCATATAATGAAAGCTAAATTAATATAAAAAAATATATTTCTTAAAATCTCATGATGTTACATTATACCCCCTTAAAATGAATTTCTCCCTCGAAATTTGTCTCGATCATCAATGGTTTAACATTTGAAAATTCCTTTATAGAAACTCACAGCATAAAAATGAATAATAAAAATTCCCTTAAAAAGTGAAATTCACAAATATAAAGGTTACCTAAATTAAATTATATTTTATTCCATATAGGATAACATAGGTGGGAATTCAATATTTTAACATGGAATAAAAGTGTAAATAACTATAGAGAGTCATAGAGATCATTGATCATAAGAAAGTGGGTGATCTAGAGAAGGTTAACAACAACAAAACCATAAACCAAAGAGGCATGAAAAAGTTCATGATATCATCAAAAATTATGATGAAAAGAAAAAAAATTATTTTAATATCCTTTTCATAAAGTTGAATAATTTCCACTAGAATATATACTTACTTTATTTCATTCCATTTCATAAGCATAATCTCACCCTTTGGTTATGCCATGACAAATTTCTACTTCATCTCTTACTCCAATAAATGAAGGTGAATTTTTTATTTTTGAAGTACTAATGGATCATAATATCCATAAATAGAATGATAATTAATTTTATATATATATATATATATCTTTAGTTATCATCACCACAAAATGGTTAGCAAAGGTTATATAATATGCTTAAATATTAATATGGTGAAGTAATACATTAATATTTAAAACCTCATCCAAATTTCAACTTAGACCATTCCATAAATGTTTAACCTTATAAACCTTCCAAAATTCAAATGTTATAAATAAGTTCACTAAATTCATTAAAATCAACTTAACATTAATCCCCCATATATCATAAATTTTCTCTTGAATGTCACATACTAAACATGGTAATAACTTCACCATGTATTCTCTTGAAACATGGTAATAACATAAATTACCATAAAACCTTATTGAAAATATTCATGTTTCCTCATTCATTACATAAAACATAAATTATTGGATATATTTCTTAAATCCAAAATGCTTCAAACTATATAAATGATAGAATAAACCACTTTTTTAAAAAATCATTAATTAGTTCCATGGTAATAAGTACTATCTAATTTACTTTATCTATATGAATCATATATTTATCCCAACATCATTATCTCAACATCAGGAACATGTTAAGGGTTATATTTCCCTTAATCATGTGTTTTACATGAATATCACCTTACTATTAAATCACTTTTCTACACCATCAATATATTTCAACATATTATTTTGAATCGTTAACAAAAACCTTACACTTAACAATCCTTATATATTTCAAAATTCATATAACATAATTCTTTAATTACAATAATTCAATCATCCCAATTAATTCTTAAATAATTAACTGGGATTCATCATATTATTCCTTAATACTTATTTCCTTTCATATTTCATTCATAGTCTATTTATCATCAACAGTAAAATCATTACTCATACAACCTTACTGATTCTCTTCATGATATTTCCCCTTAGTACATAGATTTTTATAATTCCCATACTTTCCACATTTGAAACATTCAATAATCGATGATACCTTAGGGGGACCATTATTACCATCCATTTCATTGACTAAAATTTTCATTTTTCCTTTGAAATTACTTGCATTATGTTCTTTTCCAAACTCAAAATATATTATTAACCCTATAAGACATTCACTTGAGTGATTCTTCCCACATTCTTTACATATATAAAACTGAATATTCCCTCCTATATATTTTCAATTACCTAAACTGTTAGTGAACTCTATCCTTCTCTTGTTTGGTGAGTCTAAGAGTTGTTTAAGTTGTATGTTATTAAGCATATATCAGGATAACTAATTAGGCATAATCACAACATCCTTTACTCCAGTCATTATCTCATTTGGATGCTTATTAGAAAATTTTATATCACATTCAATGTTAACCCAATTCCTTTAGGTTCCATCCATTAACTAAAACCAAGAATCGTAGTCTAAGTAACAATGTTCATAGTGGGAAACCATATAATCATGAAAAATAACTTATAGGATGTCTAAATCATGACACCATATTTTTAATCTATGACGCCATAGTTTTATCCTAGGTCATTCATAGTCACTATGTATTTAAATCATTCATAATGGTTTGTAAAGATTTTGTGAATTTCCAAATCATATCCTCAGGGAGTGTCAAACCAAGTGTGCATCAAGGCCCATTTTCGTGCACCCGTTGATGATAGATTCTATCTCAATGCACCATTTTAGGATTTATTTTTCCTAGGTACCTCTATTCCAAATCCACATACCCTTGTAGTATCCAAACATAGTTTTAATTTCTTATAAACTAATTACTCTATCCTTTACTAAAACTCTAGGATATTTTCTTAAACTTCAACTCATTTATATACTTATCCTTAGATACATCCATAGGAATATCCTTATAAATATATCTAGGGATCTCAAAAAAAAATTCTCATCCTAGTTTTCATAGGTTAATTAAAACTTTACTTTGATACCAACTATATAGAACTAGGATTTTAATACATTGATATTAAATATTTTTATAGGAATATTCATTACATTACATAAACACACACTAGAGTGTTGGTACCACTTTGTGTATGAAGATTGTATTTGTTGTCAACATTTTTCAATACTGGTCAAAATGAAGAAGAAGATGAAGGACTAAAAAGTTAGTAGAGATTGGTTGAAGTGAGGTTTCCTGGAGAATTTTTATGGAATCATATCATTGGATTTCATACATGAGAAATTCTCTAATAAGATCAATTCAGACGATTGATACATTGATCCTTAGTTCAAAAAACTTGTTTCAAAGGTGACACATTTTTTACAACAATGAAGAATGGTAAGGTATCATCCATCTGAGGATGATTTCAGAAGAAAGAGGATTTGAAGAAGATCATGAAATACTTCATGATTGCATGAGGACCATCTAAGATATTACTTGAAGAATAGAATCATATGATTTTAATGAAGTATATAATGATGGTTGAAGAAGAAGAGATAGTTTGGAACGGCTTGGCATTCTAAGAAGGTCATGAATTACACATTTCTTTGAAATCATATGATTGTTGCACTGTTCTTAAAGTTCCCAATACATGTATCAAAGGTGATACATTGTATGCAACATTGAAGGTATTTGAAGAAGCTTCAAGCCTCCACTTTTGGATGAAGATAGATTATTGGAGTTATTTGGAATTAACACTCCAAAAGGAATTGAGGATTTGAAGTGAGGATGAAGAAGTACTTTGGAATTCATATTCCAAAAATAATGGACAAATCTATGAAGATGCTTTTCTGATTTGTATTTCACAAATATCATAATTTTGTAGAACTTGTGACGCAAGCCTTATAAAGAGTAGAGAGAGTAAAGAAGTGATTTTGGAAAAGGAAATAAAGTGGCGTACAAGTCAAGAGTGGCGCGCAAGTATTGGCATGAAAGTATTGGCGCGCAAGTTTAAGTGGCACGCAAGTCATATTTCAAGATCATCACATCAAAATATGACAAAGGAAATAAAGTGGCGCGCAAGTCAAAAAGTGACACGTAAGTATAAGCAATGTGCAAGTGTGACGTGCAAGTATATGTGGCATGTAATTGTATGTTGCGTGCAAGACATATTTCAACATCTTCATATCAAAATATGACAAAGGAAAGAAAGTGTCATTCTAGTGATGAAATGTCACGCAAGTGATGGAGCGGCGTGCAAGTGATGGAGTGGCGCGCAAGTGTAGGTGGCACGCAAGTCACCAAAATGCCTATAAATATATGACTAGCCTCCTCATATTTTAAGGCTCAACACTTAAGAGAAAATTTGAGCTTTGATCGCGCAAGTAGTAGAGGTTGATCTGATCGCGCAAGTAGTAGAGGGCGGTGCGCAATCCAAAGTGGCGTACAAGACGAGGGTTATTTATAAGGCACACAATTAGGGTGCCTCACAAGTTTTTTCGCACAAGTTTTGATGCACAAGTTTCCATAGGTGTGCAAGCAGGGAGGTGCTTTCAAGAAGTGGCTTGTTTATAAGACAAAGGTGGCACGCAAGTTGTGAGTTGTGCTCAATGGTGGCGTGCAAGTAGTGAGTAGGCGCACAAGCAGGTGGCGCACAAGTAGTGAGGCACACAAGTAGGTAGCGCGCAAGCAGGTGGCATGCAAGCTGAGTGGTGCATAAGCAGGGTGTCTCACAAGTAAGGATTGGCATGCAAGCTAAAGAAGAAGAAGAAGAGCTCAGTGCAGATGGTTTTTCACTAAAAGAGAACATGTGAAGAAGATTAGGTTTCAGTGCAACTGGTTGTACATTGAAGAAGCAGAAGATGAAGAAAAAGAGTGTGTAGCTTACAGGTTTGCTGCATAGAAATAAGTGAAGAATAATAAGAATAACAGAGTATGCCCAACTGAAGGCTGAAAATTATTTAGGGAAGTTTAATTCAGATGATGCTATGTGAGCAGATCCTCAGTGTCTGAATAATAACATTGGTGTATGTGATTTTAACCAAGAAGATAGAAGAAGTTTTAGTGCAGTTGGTTGTTTCACTAAGAAGAAGAAAGAAGAAGTTTAGTGTAGTTGGTGTGGCACTAGAAAATAAGATAAGGAAAGAAGGAAGAATTGCTTGCCTACTACTTTGCAAGTAATCAAGTGAAGAGCACTAAAGAAGACTAAGAGTAGAACCTACCTTTTAAATAAGGAAGAAGATTGTCTCCATAGGCAGTATAAAGAACCAGCTAGATGATGCATGTTGGGCTAGGTCATCACCAGTCCAGGGAAGAGGATTGTTTCCCACCCCCCTCTAAAGTGTAGGGACTCACACTGGCTAGAGGATTGATTTCCTAGCCACTCCGCTGTAATTTCATATCAAATCATAGTGGAGAATCCATGCACTGGTCATATCTATGCATGGAAAAGACTTAGCTACTGTTATTTAGTGTTGAACCTTATAAAAATATCGTGTGCATATTTTTACTGCTTTCTATTATTGCATGTGACATGGAAAAGAGAATAAGAGAATCAAGATCCTAACAGGTCAAGAGGTACAGGGATAAAAGTTGTAATTGGTTTAAAAAGTCCCCAACACTAATTCACCCCCTCTTAGTGTTAGGTATATCCCAAACAGGTCCTCTCACAGAGGACCATAATAGTTGAGTGTCTTTGGAGACTAGGCACACTATATTCTTATTTCATGAAATATTTTCAATTTATCTCATAAATATCTTCCCATTAAGTACTCTTCATAGATATACCCTAATTATAACCTTTCTTCATAACCTAGGAAAAGGAAACATAAGAAAGGGTGAGGTTAGATGCTCAGAAATGGTAAATGAGGGAAGTACGTAAGCATAACATGAACCTAAGGGTGTGAAAACATGAATATAATATTTTAAAACCATTCCCTATATATCAAAGATAATAATATTAGTCATGGAATAAATATTAATAGTTCATAAGACATGAATCATAAGGTATTAAAATAACATGATACATGAGAGCATAACATTGGTAAAAGACATAAAATTTTGGCATACACATTGTAATGTCTTGGATTTTCCATACTTTATTCTTAAAAATAAAGGTAATTATTTCAAGACCAAGCTCTAAGATGGCGTTCAGTTCCGAGGCCCAGTGATCCCGGAACAAATGATTGAATTTAATTTAATAATTAAATTACGTGTGTGTGAGGTTTTCCTGAAAAAGTTGGATATCTTCCAAACGGGTGCTCGGATCAGGAATCTATAGGCACCGTTGCGTTCAGAATAGCAATTTTACTTTAGGCGAGGCCTAACATCGACTGGCGCAGGTCAGTGGTGAAATCTGGGTTTTGGGCATAACCGTAATAAAATATTTTATTTAAAATATTTTATTAAATTTGTTGCAGCAGATATCTTTATCCTTCTAAATAAAGGCTAGTGCAAGGGTCCAGGGTTACAAACCTCATAACCCTGAAACTCGTGGTGGCTCTGGAGGCTCTGGAGAAAACCTCCCAACGCAGCAACGACGTTCCTAACGATTTTCACTGGCGATGATGATGCGGCGACCGGATCTTCGCCAAAAAACACCGTGGAATCCAGGTAGGATGTTTAAATTTTGATTTCTTCCCCATTCTTGATTTCTACAACAAATGCAGGCTAATCCACGAACATATTAGCCTGCGGATCGATCGTTCTTGCGGGATGGGCTTTTGCGGGGATTTTGGGAGATTGAATCCATGTTGATATTTTGTTGTTGATTTTTCTACTTCGTTTAATCCTATTAACTGGAGTGGATCAACGTCGTGACGAATGACGGTGGAGGTTCATTCCTCAAATTTGTTTCATTGGATTTCTCCCCTTTCTCTTCTTCGCGTTCTTCGCATTCTTCATGGGGCGATGAACAACAGATCGTTGTGCATCTGTTCTACGACACAACAATCCCAAATTATAGATCCAACCCTAGAGCAATGTCACGGAGGTGCAACAACGGTTTCAGTGGATAATTCATACTGGATCGAGAGATATGAGTTTTTGGGTGTTTTTCTTCGGATAGATCATTCTAGGTTTATGGTCCGATTTAAGGACCAAAAATACCTGTTACAGTGTTCATATGATGAAACTAACCAACCCCTAGAGTATTGGGATGAACGGACGAGAAACCGTGGATCTGGAGGATCAGCCGCGGCGCGAGGATAAAGACGGCGTTTCTGGAAAAATCCTAACTACACGGCATGTAGTATGGGCTACACGGCGTGTGTTCATCGGCGGATTTACCTAGCGTGTACTCCGGGAGTACACGGACATGGGTTGGTTACACGGCCAAGGAAATGTCGTGTATACCCCTCCCCGGCCAGACCCGTCCAGATACACAGGATGCCCCGTGTGCTGGTACACGGGCAGGCGACATGGACAGAGACTGTGTACGGGCACATGGCCAACGTACACGGAGCGAGCCTAGGTGCTCGGATACGGTGTGTGATTATTCTACACGTTGTGTAGTTACTTTCTATCTGACAAGCCGAATGACACGGGCCGTTTACACAGGCAGTACCCGGAGTCAAGGAACACGACATGTGATTCTTCTACATGCCGTGTAATTGAGTTTTACACAGCTTGAATGGATGACACAGTCTGTTTACACGGGCAGTACCCGGAGTTAATGAACACAGCGTGTAACCATACTACATGCCATGTAACCAATTCTTCATGGATTAATCCAGTTTATTTCTGTGACTTGGGCTAGTTTCCTTAGGGTTTGTCCCCTTTTCCTTTCTCCTGAAGGTTTCCGGTATCATTTCCTACATATAGGAGTATGATAGCTTCACCAGGACTTCCTGAATAGAGTTGTTGAAATCCCCTCTGTGAGACTTAAAGCCAGATCCTCTATTCATTCTTGGAACCCTAGGTAGAGTTCTTGGTATCGACATGACCAACTTTACCCGGGCGCCGATCCTCTACTTAGTGGAATAGTTCTGACTGAGTTGCTGGAATCACCCCATGGCTATTGGTTGTGATCTTCATCTGAGCATCATGTTCTCAAAGTACTTGTGGAGTGTGTTCTCCTAAAACGAGTACTTCGTAACTCTCTCTTCAGACCTAGGAGTGTTTTATCCTTGTTACGTTCTTAATGGAATCTTTGAGCTGGATCTTAGTGGTGGTTTTGGGGTAGTTGATCGTTTATGAGTATATCTAGATATTCTTGTTATATGTTCTATAGAAATATACTATGTAGAGCTGACTGTATCTTTCCTTTGTGGTATTTTCCCTTGTTGTGTTTCCTTTGTGGTTTTGGGGTGTCCTCCTAGGTATTGTTATACTCACCCCTGCACGGACTTTGCCCACACGTGTCGTATCTTGTGTAGACGAGCAAGCCTTTGACAGGATTCTAGGCGGACCAAGACCGGACGGTACTTAGTGAGATCAGACAGGACGAGGTGTGTTCCTACGGCTACAGACTACAGTCCCAGCACCTTTGTTTACAAGTTTTACTTTGTTACAGACTCTCTTTTGGTGGGCTTATACTTTGGGACCAGGGTTTTACTTTCTTGTAATTTACTTCTTGTTGTACTCTTTTGTTGGTTTTTAGTGTATGCATTCGTCTTTTCCTTTTAGTAATTTTTACTTTTCAGATTTGTGGGCTTGGAGATGTGTGTGAGTGCGTACAGGTTTATAATAAATGCATCCCATGTTAGTAGCATGCCTACTCGGTGCTAGTCACCAACCCCTGGCCTATTGGAGGTGGGCTTGGGGAGTTGCGGCTCAGGCCCCACTGGGACGAGTCGTGATAGAGTGGTATCAGAGATGTTCGGTTCTACCTTAGGACCGAGAGTCTGTGAGTTGGTTTGGGGTAATAGTGTTAAGTGTTTCGAGTTCGGATTTTAGGCCAGAGACCCCGGTGTTGGTGCGGGCGGCCAATGTATCCATACACCAGGACTCTGATAACTTGATTTTCGACTCGGAACATGAGAACACTAGTTTCAGGGGGAAAATGGTACATGCATAATATAGGAATGGTTTGTGGTTTCCATGTCCTTCTTGAGTTAGCTCTCCAGATATACTCACTGACTCAGATACGTCTTGTTTCTTCATAGGATGCCTCCGCTATGTGCACCTGCTAGGATCTAGTAGCTCGATCACGAGGATGACCCCCTCAGTTATGAAGCTTCTATTTAGGGACCAGATCCCCCAGTTTTACCATCGGGTGGTGTGCCAGTTATCCCACCACCTGTGGAGCAGTTTTCAGTTCCTGTTGTACCAATGGAGGAGGAGCGTAGGCTGAGCGCACTCCACGAGTTTCAGAGAAATATACCCCTCAGGTTTCGAGGTGAGCTTGACCCCCAGGCAGTAGAGGACTGGCTTGAGGCAGTGACTAGAGTCTTCCATTTGGTCAGGACACCAGCAGACCAGATGATGATCCCGGCAGCGAGCCTTCTGCAGGGATTGGCAGGGAGATGGTGGATTTTGGTTATTCAGACTCACGACGAGGTGACTCTTTCATGGTCGGAGTTTGAGCATCTCTTAAAAGAGAATTTTTCACCAGTTACCCTGAGAGAAGTACGTATACATGAGCTTCTTCATCTTCAGCAGGGGACCATGATGGTGGTTGACTATTCATCGAGGTTTACCTACCTCTTGCAATACTCGATGGATATGGTCAGAAATAAGTACTTCAGAGCTCGGACTTTCGATCGGGGATTGCGCAGAGATATTCGAGATAGAATCATCCCAATGTGCATTCCTACTTATGCAAGGGTGCTCGCTCAGGCTTTGGTGGTTGAGAGCTTCTTGGAAGAGCAGAGGTAACATGTATAGTAGACAGATCTGCGGAGCGGCGAATGTGGTAGAGGAGCTGGGAGAGCAACTGGAGGTGGTCGGCGTTTTGACCCTTTACCACCACCACCCCTAGGAGGTCCACCCCAGGCTCAAGGAGTTGGTGGACAGAGTAAGGGACAGCTGCAGGTGGCAGAGGCGCATGACCCAGGTACTCCTGGAATGATTAGAGGTACAATCTGTGTCTTTTCTAATTTGGCTATCGTACTGATAGACACAGGTGCTAGTCATTCCTTTCTGGCTTCTTATCTTGTTTGATACCTTGAGATTCCATTTGAGCCATTGACTCGACCCTTACGCTTGAAACACCGACTGGAGATGATTCAGAGATCACACACCTCTGTAGACAGTGTGACCTGACCCTTGAAGGCGAGAGTTTTGCTAGGAACATCTTGGTGGTAGCATCGAGGCCTTACAATGTCATTCTTGGTATGAACTGGCTATCCACAGTTCATACCCAGATCGACTATTTTAGGTGAAGGGTGTGGTGTGTCCACAGTGATTGAACGAGGTTCTCTTTTTTTGGTGAAAGAGAGACCCAAGTAGCACAGGATGGACTCGTGCATAGGAAGGTGCAACCGATATCCTATCAGTTGGCTAGCCTAGCCCTTGGCGTAGCAGATGTTACGAGTTTCTAGTTTCTAGCAGTAGTGGCTGAGTATGAGGACGTCTTTCCAGAGGATGTCCCTGGACTACCTCCCCGTCGGGAGATAGATTTCGGCATTGATTTGAAACCCGAGACGACACTGATATCAGTATCAGCATATCAGATGGATCCTGTAAAGATTCGTGAGTTGAGGGTGTAGTTGGAAGACTTGAAAAAGAAGGGATTTTTGAGACCCAACATTTCACCCTAGGCGGCCCCAGTGTTGTTTGCCAAGAAGGAAGACGAGAGCTTGAGGCTATGTGTGGATTACCGGCGCCTGAATCAGGTGACCGTGAAGAACCGGTATCCACTACCGAGGATCGATGACCTCTTCGACTAGTTGATAGGGGTACGATGGTTCTCGAAGGTTGATCTATAATCAGGGTATCATCAGTTGCGAGTACGGGATGAGTATGTACCGAAGACGTCATTCATATGTCGCTACGGTCACTATGAGTACTTGTTGATGCCCTTCGGAATGACGAAAGCCCTGGCAGTGTTCATGGGACTCATGAACCGGATCTTTCAGCCCTATATAGATCGGTTCATATTGGTCTTCATCGATGGTATCCTTTTGTACTCTGCGTCTGAGGAGGAGCACGCGAGACACCTAAGGATGGTTCTGGACATACTCTGAGAGCACCGGTTGTATGGGAAACTCTCGAATTGTCAGTTCTGGATACAGTAGGTCCACTTTTTGGGACACGTTATCTCATCAGATTGTGTAGCAGTGGATCCATCCAAAGTAAAGGCAGTGTTAGCATGGGAGCCACCCCGGAGCGTGACGGAGGTGCGGAGTTTCCTTGGGTTGGCAGGCTACTATTGGAGATTCATTCTTGATTTATCTAGGATTTCAACACCCATGATAGCTTTGACCCAAAAGGGGAATCCTTTCATGTGGACCGAGAGATGCCAGCAGGCTTTCTAGTAGTGGAGACAGAGTCTAACGAGCACCCCGATCTTGAGATTACCGGAGGAGGGTGTCGAATATGTAGTGTTCTGTGACGCATCAGGAACTGGGATTTGTTGTGTCCTAATTCAAAGGCAAGCAGTGGTTGCCTATGGATCACGCCATTTGAGGCCCCATGAGAAAAACTACATGACCCATGATCTTGAATTAGCAGTGGTAGCCTTCGCATTGAAGATGTGGCGGTGCTACCTGATGGGCGAGCGTTTTACCGTCTACTCTGATCACAAGAGCCTCAGATATATCTTTTATCCTAAGGATCTGAATTTTAGACAAAGATGATGGATTTAGTTCCTCTAGGATTACAACTTTGAGATCGTTTATACTCCTGGGAAGGGGAACATTGTGGAAGATGCTCTCAGCAGGAGATCTAGTTCGCAGTTGCTAGATGAGGCAACAAGATAGTTGACCTCTTTACAGTTATCCTTAGTGGATGGAGATGAGGGAGATTACCTTAAATTGATGGTTTTTACACCTCCACTCTTACAACAAGTCAGGGGAGCACAGTGCGAGGATGCTAGCTGTGAGGCTCTACATGCTCAGATATCCACAGGTGTTGCGGCTGATGGATATTCGAAAGGTGGGGAGCACGTTGTTCTTTTCATAGGGTGCCCAGTAGTACCAGTGATGTTGCAGGAGGAGGTTCTGAGGGAGTTCCATACATCCCCTTTAGTGGTGCATCCATACATTGAAAAGATGTATCAGGACCTCCGACATCAGTTCTGGTGGCCAGGAATAAAGAAGAGTGTGGCAAGGTTTGTTTCTCAGTGCCTTACTTGTCAACAAGAAAAGGATGAGCACCAAGTTCTAGTAGGTTTGAATCATCCCCTTGAGGTGCCAAAGTGGAAGTGGGATGGGATATCCATGGACTTCGTGATGAGTTTACCACGTACGTTTAGGGGACACGATGCTATATGGGTGATCGTTGATTGGATCACCAAGTCATCCCACTTCCTAGCCATACGGGAGCAGGGTTCAGTAGAGAGCTTGGGATGCCTCTACATGCAGAAGATAGTTCAACTTAATGGAGTACCATCGACGATCATCTCAGATCGTGATTCTCGTTTCACATCCCGGTTGTGGAAGGGATTTCAGGAAGCTTTTGGGACTCAGTTACGCTTGATTACAACGTTTCATCCTCAGACTGATGGTCAGACGGAGTGGACCATCTAGGTTCTGGAGGATATACTACGAGCTTGCATACTTGACTTCGGTCGTAGCTAGGAGGATCACCTACCACTGGTGGAATTTTCTTATAATAACAGTTATCATTCCACTATTGGTATGGAACTATTCGAGGCTCTGTACGGGCGACCTTGCAGTTTACCACTTTGTTGTACTGACCCAGGAGAGTCAGCACTCATGGACCCAGAGATGGTGAGAGCTACTACAGAGAAGGTTCAGGTCATCCATGAGCGGATGAAGACTGCATAGAGTCGGAAAAAGTCTTATGCTGACAGGAGGCGAAGACCCTTGGAGTTTGAGGAGGGAGACCATGTGTTCCTTCGGGTCTCACCTCGACGGGGATTGTGGAGATTTGGACGAGGCGGAAAGATATCTTCAAGGTTCATTAGCCCTTTTCAAATTCTGAGTAGAGTTGGTGAGGTGGAATATCTCTTGGCTCTACCTCCTTAGATGGACCGGGTATACAACATCTTCCATGTGTCGTAGCTACGAAGGTACGCGCATGATCCATCAAACATCATCGACTGGGGTGAGCTGGACATCGATGATGGAGCAACCTTTGCTGAGTACCCAGTGGAGATCGAGGATCATCAGGAGAAGATCCTTCGTGGGAGATCTATTCCCTTGGTGTGTGTCCGGTGGTAGCACTGGAATCTCCATGAGAACACGTAGGAGCGGGAGGCTAAGATTCATGTGCAGTACCCACATCTTTTTGAGTAGCCTTTGTTTTGGCTTTTCGGGGATGTAATAGCCCAAAGGTGGGTGTGATGTAATGTCTTGGGTTTTCCATACTTTATTCTTAAATATAAAGGGAATTATTTCGAGACCAGGCTCTGAGGCGGCGTGTAGTTCCGAGGCCCGGTGAGCCCAGAACAAATGATTGAATTTAATTTAATAATTAAATTACGCGCACGTGAGTTTTTCCTAAAAAAGTGGGATATCTCCCGAATGGGTGCTCAGATCAGGAATCTAAGGGCACCGTTGTGTTCAAAACAACGATTTTACATTAGGCAAGGCCTAACATTGACTGGTGCAGGCCGGTGGTGAAATCTGGGTTTTGGGGTTAACTGTAATAAAATATTTAATTTAAAATATTTTATTTAATATGTTGCAGCAGATATCTTTATCCTTTTAAATAAAGGCTAGTGCAGGGGTCTAGGGTTACAAACCTCATAACCCTGAAACCCTTGGTGGCTCTGGAGGCTCAGGAGAAAACCTCCCAACGGGACAGCGAGGTTCCTGACAATGTTTTCCAGCGATGACGACGTAGTGACCGGATCTTCGCCAACGAACACCGTGGAATCTAGGTAGGATGTTTAAATTGTTATTTCTTCCTCGTTCTTGATTTCTATGATGAAAACAGGATAATCCACAAACAGATTAGTCCGCAGATCAATCGTTCTTGTGGGATGGGCTTTTGAAGGGATTTTGGGATATTGAATCCATGTTGATCTTTTGTTGTTGATTTTTCTGCTCCGTTTAATCCTACTAACGGGATCGGATCAACACTGTGACAAATGACGATATAGGTTCATTCCTCAAATTTGTTTCATTGGATTTCTCCCCTTTCTCTTCTTTGCGTTCTTCGCGTTCTTCGCGGGGCGATGAACAACGGATCGTTGTGCATCCGTTTTGGGATGCAACGATCCCAAATTGTAGATCCAACCCCAGAGAGATGTCATGGAGGTGCGACGACGGTTTTGGCGGACGATTTGGAGCAGATCGAGAGATATGAATTTTCAGGTGTTTTTCTTCAGATGAATCGTTCGAGGTTTAGGATCTGATTTAAGAACTGAAAACACCCGTTACGGTGTTCGTATGATGAAACGAAACAACCCCTAGAGTATCGGGACAAACTGACGAGAAACCGTGGATCGGGAGGATCAGCCGCAGGACAAGGATGAAGATGGCGTTTTTGGAAAAATCCCAACTACACGGCGTGTAGTATGGGATACACGGTGTGTGTTCGTCAACGGATTTACCTGGCGTGTACTCCGGGAGTACATGGACATGGGTTGGGTACACGGCCAAGGACACACTGTGTATACCCCTCCATGGCCAGACCCGGCCAGATACACGGGATACCCAGTGTGCTGATACACGGGCAGGCGGCACAGACAGATACCATGTACGGGCACATGGCCAACGTATACGGAGCGATCCCACGTGCTTGGACATGGTGTGTGATTCTTCTACATGCTGTGTAGTTACTTTCTATCCGACAAGCCGAATGACACGGGTCGTTTACACGGGCAGTACCCGGAGTCAAGGAACACGGTGTGTGATTCTTCTACACGCCGTGTAATTGAGTTTTACACAGCTTGAATAGATGACATGGGGCGTTTACACGGGCATTACCCGGAGTCAATGAACACGGCGTGTAACAATACTACACTCCGTGTAACCAATTCTTTATGGCTTGAGCCAGTTTCCTTTTGTGTCTTGGGCTAGTTTACTTAGGGTTCGTCCCCTTGGTCTTTCTCCTGAAGGTTTCCAATATCTTTTCCTACATATAGGAGTATGATCCCTTCAGCAGTACTTCCTAAATAGAGTTGTTGGAATCCCCTTTGTGAGACTTAGATCTGAATCCTCTATTCATTCCTGGAACCCTAGGTAGAGTTCTTGGTATCGATGTGACCAACTTTACTCGGGCGCCGATCCTCTTCTTAGCAGAATAGTTCATACTGAGTTGTTGGAATCACCCAATAGCTATTGGTTGTGATCCTCATTTGAGCATCATGTTCTCAAAGTACTTGTGGAGTGTGTTCTCCTGGAATGAGTACTTTGTATATCTCTCTTTAGACCTAGGAGTGTGTTCTCCTTGTTACGTACTTAGTGGAATATTCGAGCTGGATCTTAGTGGTGCTTTTGGGGTAGTTTATCGTGTATGAGTATATCTGGATATTTTTGTTATATGTTCTATAGACATATACTATGTAGAGCTGATTGTATCTTTCCTTTGTGGTATTTTCCCTTGTTGTGTTTCCTTTGTGATTTCAGGGTGTCCTCCTGGGTATTGTTATACTCACCCCTGCATGGAATTTGCGTGCACGTGTCGTTTCTTGTGGAGACGAGCGAGCCTTTGACAGGATTCTAGGCGGACCAGGACCGGATGGTACTCAGTGAGATCAGACAGGCCAAGGTGTGTTCCTACGGCTACAAACTACAGTCCCAGCACCTTTCTTTACAGGTTGGACTTTGTTACGGACTCTCATTTTGTGGGCTTGTACTTTTGGCCGAGGGTTTTACTTTCATGTACTTTACTTCCTGTCGTACTCTGTTGGTTGGGTTATAGTGTATGCATGCATCTTTTCCTTTTAGTAGTTTTTACTTTTCAGCTTTGTGGGCTTGGAGATATGTGTGTGTGCGTACAGGTTTATAGGAAATGCCTCCCATGTTAGTATCTTGCCTACTCGGTGCTAGTCACCAGCCCTTGGCCTATTGGAGGCGGGCTTGGGGAGTTGCGGCTCAGGCCCCACTGGGATGGGTCGTGACACACATAAGCATAGAAAATCATTTACATAGTTTTCAAGTCTCATTACCAAGGATATCATAGTATAATGGGTTCACTCCCTAAACCATCATAGTATTAAAGGTTTACTCCCAATACCATTATAGAGGAAAAAATTCCCTTACTAAACCAGTTTCACCCCCCATTCAAGTTTTGTTTATCTCATTAGATATAAATCATTACCTAGTACATTAGAAGGATATATAGGTCACAACTATCACATAATAAAAATCATATGTATGTGTTCCACAAGATAATAAATTATTCATCATATAATTTCCCATGAAATAAAATGTGTTCCATAAACATTTCATCATATCATAACCTATGTAAAAGAGATAGGTTTTATAATCATTTTATCATTTCATCATAGCATAACCCATGGAAAAAAATTGGTTTTCATGAGAATTTTATCATGGTATAAACCATGAAAGAGAAATGGTTTTCATAAACATATTTTCATCATAAACCTTTCAAAGAAAAAATAAGAATGGTATCGTTAGTTCATATCTCTAGTAAAGCATACGTTACATCAAAGGATTTCATCTTAGATGAAAAATGATTTTTAAATATCATTAAAAACATTTTATATGGAAAATAAATTTTATTTGAAAATCAATTTTAAAAATTTTAAAAATTTTAAAAATCATTTTATTTAAAAATAACATTTAAAATTTATAAATAGATCTTTAAAAATCATTTAAAATAGTTCTTGGGTATAATATCATTTCCTCTTTAAAAAATACTTTTTAAAACATAAAACGCTTTCAAAATACTTTTCACCGTGAAATAATTTATTTAAAATATAAAAAATTTCTAAATATCAAGTAAATAACTTTTATTGAAAATATATTTGAAAATTTTTAAGGTAATATTCAAATCATTTAGTGGTCATGATAGTGGTAAATATTGTTCATGTTGTCCATGTTAGAAACAAATATTCTTTTCACATTTTAGGTAAAATGAAAATAGGAATTGTTTGGAAAACAACATAAAGATTCATTTAAAAATATTTTGTAAAAAATTAAAACATTGGTAAAAATGTATTTCAAAAATCATATTATAATAGTAAAACATTTTTATAAAATATGGTTTTGGAAGAAAATATATTTTTGACTGAAGAGATAAATATGGTCGTATTTTCTTAAAAACATTTGCTCACTTATTTTAAGTACCAAAGAGTGGTAAAATGGTACTATTAATATCATGAATAAATATAGTTGAATAAAATTCATGATTTTATTGAGATATGGATTATAATATTTCATCATCAGAAACATAATCATAAACAATCCTGATAAACGATGAGATTGTAACATAAAATCTTTACCACTTTGGAAACTTTGAAACGTAATAACCATGACGTGATATTAATAAATGAAACATAAAATATCACAAGGATATATAAATTCATTATATTAATTTTAAAAGTATCTTTATATACACATTTTAAAGTAAGATAGGTGCATAATATAACATATGTCTTAAAAAAGTAAAATTGAGACAAAAATATATTACCTTAAGTTTTGACTTCCTTCGTACACATTCAAAACTCTTTTATAATAAATATAAGTTTATTATAAATCTATTACCAAAACATTATTATATATATAAAACCATATATGATTTACTTATTACCTTTTATTTCTCACTTATTAACAATTCCATGCTAAAGTCACATTTTGGATAATACCCACTTTGTTTTTCGTATGTGTTTTGATTTGTTATTTTTGATACTCATACATTGATCATGGTTTAATCATATAAATTTTTTTAATAATTATATAAATATAATATATATTCAGTATATATTTATTTATATTAATCTATAAAATATAGATATAGAAAATGAAATACATTGTTCATGGAGATGGTAGGTCGTAGGTATGCATGAATGCTATTTCCATTTTCTCAACGATCATTATAGAAAAGAGGTAAGTAATATATCATAATTAAATAATGATAATAATATAAAAAATACTATATTATTTTTTTAAATATTATTATACATATCATCCATGTGGTGTGGTGATGAAAATCGAGTCACATCGCTACATGAAGGCAGCAGTCCTCACGTACATGAATGACGTTATCATCTTCCAGTGTGTGAAAAGGTAAGAAAAAAATGATATATTATACTAAAATAATGATAAATATTGCATTAATATCATTTATATCACATGTATTCATTAAATTTATCTTTATTATCTTCCATGTAATGTGTTAGTGAAAAAAAATCACATTTCTTCACGATGCGGTAGTCCATCGTACACATGAACGATATTATCATATCCCCTATAAAATAGAAAGTAAAAAATTTATATATTATATAATAACTCCATAGGTGTAATTATTTTATAAATATAATTTATATAATTTATATCCATCATCATACCCAACCATGATAGGTGGTAATGGAAGAATGAATAATAACGGTTTGCAAGGCAGTAGCCAGCCATACACAAGAATGATGATTTCGTAACCCATTTGATGAAAGTGAAGATTCTTTTAGGTCAAAAAATTAACTTAAAAACATATAATTATATTTAATATAATTATTTTATTATATAATCATGTTTTAATAATAATTAAATGTGGTAGAAGATGAAATAAAATAAAAATGCTCATTGAAGAACGTTGCCTCTTTTTCAGGTAACCTCATTAGGATTGCACCAGAATACTTAATAGTATGGATTTGTGACCAAAATAAGGCTTATATGATGAGAGGATGGAATTTTAGAAGTTATTTGGTCCTTTATTTTCTAAACCAAAAGTTTTTTAATATGTGAATATGAGAGGAGAGTGGGTAGCCTTTTATACGTGAGGTGAGTGGCACACTTGTAATTTTTTGAAAAGAAAAAGGTGTACCCATATTTTTCTCATGAAAAAATGCTAAAAATAGACTATTACTGAGACTTATAAATTTTAGGTTATAAATATGACCATAAAATATTTTTTAGACAATTTTTTAGATTGTTTTAACCCTTATCATTTCAGTTTAATACCATGATAAACCCATTTTTCCTTAATTGTGGTAATTAATATTTACTACTTTCACCATTCATTTTGGTCAAAAATTAAGTTAAAATTATTATAAAATATAAATTATTTGTATTATAAATGTACATTGATTTTTTAAAAATTAAATTTATATAATTGGAAATATTTAATTAAAATTAATCTCATAAACGCGACGAGAAAGCAGGTTTTCAAAGTGATAATGTTCAAACATTTAAAAAGTTTTTATATCTAATTTCAGTATGAAATTGATTCCAATGATATAAATTAGATTAATAGATATATAATTGAACTAAATTTTCTTTAAAACTGGTTTTAAAATATATTTTTACATTATAAATAATTTAAATGAAAAGACAATTTTTAATTAAAATCTAATATTTTTCACTATTCATCAAAAATTTAATCTTTTTATAAAATTATAAAAAATTAATCCTAATATAATTTTTACATGATTATATAAAAAATAAGATTATTTTTTCAAATATATTTTATAAAAGTGGTAAAAATTAAATTTAAAACAAAACTTGTTGACGTGACGAAAAAGCGAGTTTTCAAAAAGTATATTTTTCAAGCACAATATAATTTTATATGAACTCCATGTATAATTATAATCATTTTATGAATATAAATTAAAATTTATTGAAATATAATCTATAGATTTAATTTAAAACATTACTCATTAGGGATTATTTTTATTAATTAAAATTGTGCGCTTTAAAGTAGTTTTTAGAAAAAACCCATTTTTTAACACAAAAATAAACTTATACTAAAATCCAATATAAAGTTCATAAAGAAGTAATTAAAATATAACTAAATGATAATTATTTTAATTAAAAACATACTTTTTAATTTAAATTACTTAATTTATTGAAAATAAATGATACTTTTACAAAAATTGGTATTTTTCATTATTCGCTGAAAAATCAATTTTTTTCTGAAAAAACCCAAATTTTCACCATAAGTTAATTTCGATATAATTATTAAAAAAATTATTTTATCAATAAAAATTCTAAAATTTCTATAATATTTTCTCATAAAAATCAATAAAAAACATTTTTGAAGAAAACACATTTTTTATGAATATAATTACTTTACTAAAAATTGATTGATTGTTTACTAAGAATTTATAGATTTATATTGAGTAGGGAATTTATATGTATATTTTATAATTTAGTTAATACTATTAATACCCACCTATTTAACAAATAGGTTATAATGGTTATATTTAAAATAATATTATTTCATGGTTCATTGAAACTTAGTGTCGCGTGTCATGCACGCTAATGAAGAAATTCGTTGTTGTGTATAATTCAAGATAAGCTCAGTGTTGCCTATAACTTAAGATATTTAAAATTTTAAATTAATTTAAAAAATATATTTCATAAAATATCAGGATGTTACAGAAATGAAATTTATCGTGTACATATTATTGAGAAGAGGGAGACTGTTCATATCAGTGATGTTTCTATAGTGAATGATTATCTAAATGTATTTCCTAATGTGTTTCCTTATATTATACTAGATTAGGAAGTTGAGTTTACTATTTAATTATTTCCTTATGCTAAGAAAATTTCAAAAACCCCTTATCGAATATCTCAAGTAGAACTTTTGTAATTGAAAAAGTAGTCGTATGATTTTCTAGATAAAGGTTTCATTTATTCTGCCACTTAACCATGGGATGATACTATTTTATTTGTTAAAAATAAAGATAGTTAAACGAGAATTTTCATTTATTATAGATCCTTTAATAACATCATTATTAAGAACAAATATCATTTTCCTCATATCGGTGATTTTTTTATCATATCCAAGGAAAGCGGTATTTTTTTAAAATTGATCGCAGGTCAGGATACCATTAATTAAAGCTAATGGAGGAAGATATTCTGAAGATAGAATTTGAGACTATATACAGGCAGGATGAGTTTGTAGTTGTTCCCTTTGGGTTTCCCAATACACCAGTTTTATTCATGGATCTTATGAATATAGTTTTCATTGGCTATTTAGATAAGTTTGTAGTTATTTTTATTAATTATATATTGGTATAGACTAAAAGTTATGAGGATCATAAAAGACTCTTAAGTATTCTTTTGAAAATATTGAAAGAAATGAAGTTATATGGAAAATTTATTAAGTATAAATTTTTTTTATAACAGATTTCTTTCTTTGAACATATTTTTTCAAAATATGACATAACTATTAACCCTGATAAAACTATAATTTTTGAATAATTTCCAAGAATAAAAATGTCACAGATTCACAGTTTTTTTGGATTATTGGGTTAATAAAGGTGTGTTGTTGAAAACTTTTCTCGATTATCTATCTCACTAACAAAGTAAACTCAAAATGGATAAAATTCATCTGGACAAAAAGTGTGATTATTTTTTCTAGTAACTAAAAATAATATTGGTGAATGCTGCTGTTTTTTTCTTGCCCTTTAGAAATGGTGATTTTTTCATCTACCATGATACTTCATTTAAGGGACTTGGTTTTTTTCTAATATAGCATGATCGGTTAATTTCATATGCTTCATGTTAACAGAAACCTCATGAGTTAAATTACCCTACACATGATATGGAATTAGCTACTATGATTTTTTCTTTAAAAATTTAGTGGTGTCATTTATATGGAGTAAAGTGTGAAATATATACTAATCACAAAAGTTTGAAATATATATTCACTCAGAAATTGTTGAACATGAGGAAGTGAAGATGGATAGAACTGATTAAGGATTATGAATGAATGATTCATTACTATCCTATAAATTAAAATAAAATAGTTGATTATTTGAGTTGAAAATATAATGTTATTTTAACCATGTTACATTTCAAACATAATCCTTTGGTTAATGATTTAATGAATTTTGGAATAAAAATTATCCATGCAATAACACCCTCTATTTTATTTTAAATGTTTGTATAATAATATTTATAAAAAATAATTAAGTAATCTTGGAAGGAAGATCATGTTTTAAAGGAAAATGTAGAATTTGTTAAGAAGGGTAAGTTTCTAGAGTTGAATGTTGATGAAGAAGGTATTGTCAAAATCAAAAATATATTATGTGTGCCTTGTGATTTCTATTTGAAGAGGAAATTGTTGATTGAATCTCATAGTTACCTATTTTCCATTCATCCTGGAAGAACTAAGATATATAGATACCTTCAGAGGTATTAATAGTGGGATGGAATTAATAGAGATATTTTTGAATTTACCCTGAAATGTTTTACTAGCCAGTAGGTTAAAGTTGAACGACAATTACTGATGGGGATTATTTGACCTTTGTTAGTTTCAGAATGAAAATAAAATAATATATCCATGTATTTAATGGTAAGTTTATAAATATATATCAAGGTAATAATTATATTTAGGTTATTATTGATCGACTAAATAAATATACACATTTCCTTCCAATTTGAGATACTATGTCTTTATATCATCTTTCTCTAATGTACCTCAAGGATATATTCAAGTTACTTAGAGTTTTTATCTCTATTTTATCTAACCTAGATTTAATTTTAATTTTTGGAAAACCCTTCAAAAATTCATTGGGTATTGAATTAAATTTCATTACATCCTTTCATCCTTAATCTAATAAATAGACTAAGGGAATGATTCAGACTTTAGAATATATGCTTTGGTCTTGTTCAATGGATTATGAGGGAAGTTGGGATATGTATCTTTTTTTTAAACCAAATAAATTTGAAATTAAACAAAAAAACTGAAATTAGGTTGAATATGAAGAAGCAGTTGATAAACTGAAAGTGTTTCAATGTTTGAACACCTAAAAATTTAATTATTACTACCTGTAAATGATCTAAAAATTGTGATTTATATAAGAATATAATGAAACTTTATTTCCCCAAATCGTGTATAAATACCCTTTTGTGATAAAAGATAACATAGATAGTTGAAACCCTCTCTCCATGTTCAAATAACTTCAGTGATCAATCTCACACATGAACCACATATCTGTTCTTGAGTCCACATCTACATCTGATCTCTTTCGGCTTTAATTCCTCCCGCAACCTCACTACTCCCAAAAACAATTCCTCAGCTTCCTACCACTCGACCTCATGAAGTGATACCCCCTTGTCCCAAGATTTATCCCTATATGATTCTTGGGATCTATATCTTTCATTAGTTGAATTTTCTTATAAAAAAATTTTCAATCCAGTATATAGATGACACCTTTGGATGAATTATATGGAAATAAGTGTCAAAATATAATTTTTTGGATAAAGTAGGAGAAAGAAAAAAAATTAATTTAATTGGTGGAAGAAATGGTTGAGAAGGTGAATATTATTCATCAAAATTTGAGGATAAATCAATGTAGGTATAAAATTTATACAAATAACCAGATGAAATATCATTCTTTTGTGGTATGCGATCTTGTTTTTCTTAAAGTATTTTCATGGAAAAGTGTTATATGTTTTGGAAAAAATAGAAGCTAACTCCTCAGTTCATTATACCATATGAAATCTTGGAGAAATTTGGATCATTTTCTTACCA
The DNA here is from genome assembly GCA_963277665.1 of Viscum album. Lineage (NCBI taxonomy): Eukaryota > Viridiplantae > Streptophyta > Magnoliopsida > Santalales > Viscaceae > Viscum > Viscum album. Next base: position 258,129,495 of record OY728139.1, read on the forward strand.
ATTTTCCTTGGCTCTAAGTTTACATCAGGTATATGGCATATTTCATGTTTTGTTGATAAGAAAATATATGCCAAATTTATCTCATGTTTTGATCCTTGAAGCGGTTTTGTTGGAAGAAAACCTCTCATATAAGGAACATCTTATTCATATTATTAACCATATAGAGTAGTTTTTATGGAATAAGTTGATTAACCAAGTTAAGGTTTTGTGAAAAAACTATATTATTTATAAAGAAACATGGGAGTCATAAAATGTTATGAGGGAAAGATATCCCACTTATTTAACTAGTAAATAAATTTGAAAGGGCACAATTTCCATAAGGGTGAGAATATAAAAATCCATGTAATTTTAAGATAAATAATTTTCATTTATTAATAAAATTCATTAACTATATTTTATATAGTTATATTCATTATAATAATATTAGTTAATTTTTTAGTAAAAGGGAACAAGCTTTATTTCGAACCAAATTGGGTTTTTAGGCATTATATAGTTTATTTAAAAGATCAATTAAAGTATTATATAATTATAATTCAATAAATGAAATAAATTTTTGAATTCATCATGTCAAAATTATCTTATGATGATTTTTTGTGAATTTTCGGAAAAGTTTAATTTTTCAATGAATAGTGAAAATGTTGATTTTTATTAGAAACTATATTTTCATTTCAATATTTTCAAATTAAAATAATAATTTAGATTAGTTATAAAAAATAATTATTTCCTTTTTATTAAATAAAATCCAAATATGGTCTTTATAATGAAATTTATACTTGATTTTTTATAAAAATGTTTGTATACTTAAAGAGGCATTTTTCTGAAAAACTGTTTTCATAATATTTTTTGGGTTTAATTTTAAATTGAATTCTACCACTTATAGAAATTGAATATTAAAAAATAGATTCCATATTTTGAATTATTAGGTCAAAATTTGTAAAATAATTCTCTTTTATTTTTTATCATTATGAATAGTATCCATAGTAAATTTTTTGTTACCACAGTAAAGGTAAAATGAGTTAATTAGGGTTAAAACTAATATTGTATAAATTAAAATTCATTCAAAAACTTTCCTTCATTTCATTGTATGAGTATATTTCATCCAAAATCACCCAAACTTTGAAAATATGACCATTTTTTTCCTTTTATCTTTGATTTTTACCATAATATTATTTTTTAAGTAAAGAAAAATACAAAATGTCACTCTATTGCTTTTAAATCTCTCTTATATGTTCATATAGGGATAAAAATAAGTTATGAATGAATATTAAAGGATATTTTTATCATAAGTAAATTATTTTTATGATGTTAATTTATAACTAATTTTTAGTGATTATATGAATACCTTAAATGATTACGCAACGCCGACATAGTTCTTGTATAAGTAGTAGAAAAAGTAAGTAAATGATTTTAAAAACCCTAAAAGTTACAAGGGGACATCTATGTGACACCAATACTTGTCCTTCCACTTAAATAAATTCCATATTATCTTTCGTTCCATGCATTATTCCCCATAAAAATTTTATACTGACTAGAAAGACCATAAACTACCCATGGTAAGAGGTGCAAATATTTATCAAGTTCAAAACTCGTAAAGGGAAACTTGAGTAAAATAGTTGGGTTTTTACCCACTAAATCACCCCTAAGAATTGTGAAAAAGTAAAATTTATAATTTAAAAATTACAAATCCCTTGGGACTCACCACAGGGCCCTGGAAAAAACTTGATCATGCTCGCTAAATCCACTAGTTCTGGAAAAATTGAGAGTTAATCTATCCTCCCTTTTTCTCCCCCTTCATGTGGTACCACACTATGTTTTCCCCTCTCTTGCATAACACTATTTCAAAATGGTATATGTTATGTAAATTCACATATCCTAGTCACAAGACATTAAACTATATAATTTGTTGTCCTCACTATATGACATTAAACTATGCATTCAAAATCCTCTCTGAAAGATGTTAAATTGCATAGTTCACATCCCCATTGTATGATGTAAAAATATAAAAAAATTACCCTCTATTAGGAGGACCTCCCCCCCCCACCCACACCCTGATGTTGATCCCTTACCGCACCACTTGAGTTACTTGATCATCACTCGACAACCAAGATGAGGCCCCCCTTTGAGATATGGGTTCGACCCTCACTCAATTCGATACTCCCATTAAACATGACCAAATCCATGATGGATTAATGCACAAAGAATTGAATTATGCTCAAAAAAATTACAATTCTCTCCCTATTCTTTACATATTCCTTGATTTGGATCCTCACCATCCTCCATGTCTGAAGAGGATCCTCTAACAGTGATGGTTCCTAGACAAATTGGCTCACCTCCCACCTAGGAACATGCCCCCAAATAAATTTGGATGGTAATTTTATAGGCCTTGTGTTTCAAACATGGTCAATGGTCAGCCCTCATTTTTATGACCTTGACCTAGGTGTTGTGATAGGGAAACCAACATTTTGAACATTGTCAGAATTAATCCCCAATCAATATATTATTCTTATTTTTGTTCTAAGTCGTGGAATTCATGATTAGCATACCCCATTTACCTTTTTTATGGGTTGAATCCAATACCCCTAGTTTCAACCCACTCATAAACTCATAAAAATTGGGAATTCAATTCAATTGTATAGAGTCCCTCTCTCCAACAAATTTCTCCCTAGTCGGGACACTCCCGATGATCAATGGACCATTACAACCACAACCCTTAATTACTTATCTAGAACTTTCATGAAAATAAGTGATATTCTATTTGTATCTTATTTATTATGCTATACATGACTCATGTGGTCTTAGAGATTTATGGTTAGTTTCCTTGTTGTTATGATGGAGAAGCGAAAAAATTAAAACATGGGAATTTGAGGCAAAACAACAATTTTATTATTTCAAAATAGAAATGATGAGGGTCATCCATGGGCTAGAATCTCTCCTTTATTACAAGGAAAAAAATCATTCCCCCTATGGTTTGACTTAGGTGAGAGACCACTCCAACTCATCCATCTATTATCTGGTGGCCTTGAGAGTTTTCTATTGCCAGGTCATCTCTATTATCACCTCCTCAACTACAGTTAAAAACTCTTCATCTCATATTTTCACCTAAACCTATTCAAACCTACACACAGCTCTCATAGATTCTGCTCTCGCTACCTCAACCTCATCCACTACCAATTTCACCCTCAGCTGGATGATGATATATTCCTTTGAAGTGATGAAAGACACATGATTTTTTGCCTCTCATTCAATCCAAGAAAGCTCTTATTATACTTCCCAAAGTGCCTTGGTTCCTTTCTATATTTTCTCATATTGGGTGACATTTAATTCATGTCATTATGTGTGCACTCAATTGACTAAGAATTCTTGGTCTAGCACATGGAAGGAATAGTGTTCTATATCACCAATCTCTAGGTTCATCAACCAGTGGTGAAGGGATACTATCCAACCAATTAGGTAAAACCATAGAGTGAAAGTGATGAAATTTTGGACTCTCCTCCATACCCTGCACTGAACCACCTAATTCTCCTATGTGAAGTCAGGCCCAGAGTCTTCAAGATATTTTCATGGTATAATCTAGTACATTGGAAATTTCATAGGCATATCAGCATCAGGATCCATCAAAAACCCTTTCGAATAGGTTGGGATCTTTGTTGAGGTGGATATTATCTTCGCTTGACCCTTCACCAATAGCGTCTCTCTCTCTCCATCCTTAAGCTCCACTGGTTCCATGGATATATCAACAAAAAATTTGGGATATTATCTTGGACTGGTGTTATTTCCCTATGAGAAATAGACCCCTCCAAGTATGGACAGACCATTAGGATAAGAGTTTGAGCCCCAAGCCCCATAGGCATACTGGTCTTCTATGAGGCGTCCTCAAATACTATCATAGATAAAAGGAAAGTGGTGAACATAATCTACAACAACAAATAGGGAAAATATAACCCATATGAGAGGAAAAATATGATATGTGATAGCATGGATAACATCCATTTTCATCACCCCCTAGACAACCACATCATGAGTGGATGCCTCCCCAGCCAAGTTTCTAAGCACAGGGTCTTGAAAGGGAGGTTCACCACTAGAGACCCCTATGCACTGGTGGTAACCTCTATAGCTACCATGAAATCCCACAACATCATACACCTAGGGTCTTTATCAAGTAAGATGGACAAGTTAGTATGAAAATTTTAAGTCTCCATAAGAAGTTCCAAAATACTGAGTTAAACAGAATTTGAGATTTACCTTAGGGATATAAAGTAATGTTGATAGTCAACCATCTCGAGTGGCCCACCCCACTATCAGAAGGGACTACCATAGGGAGGCCAGGATGGGGGGTCCTTGTAGATGACCATAAGGGTGGGAGAACCTGGGGCCTCCTCTTTAGTCTCCTCCATAGGTACTTCTTCCACTAAGGCTTTAAGAGAGGACTCTAAGGTGGGCTCCCCAGTACCCATGGAGGCACTCTCCCCACCTTCAACAGAGGCCTCCTATCCCTCTCTTGATGATCCTTACATTGAATTAAAACATGGGTTAGAGATATAAAAGGGAATAGAAGGTATAATTGAAACATTAAACAAATGGTATGGAATATTACCTCACTAAAGAGGATCTTAATTAGATCATCTTCATCAAGGATGACTTCCCCGCTCTCTTGAGGACTCGCCTTCTTGGTGCGAATGACCCAAGAATCCTTACCACTAGGGTATCGAGATATAATGTCTTGATCCAATTTCTTATGGGCTAGTGTTTTAATTATGTTTGTGTCCTCAGTATCCCCATCAAGCATGACATGTACCCAGGTAGTGATAGGATCACCCTCCTCATGCCACCACACCAGGAAATCCATGTCTACCAGATAAGAATACTTCTCACAAAAGTACACTCAGGTGGTTATTTATGTTATCCTAAGCTATGAAAGATTGATCCCATCCTTTGTGAGTCTCCACCATAGTTTTCCTGACATCTTTGATAGCCACAACATCTTTCATGTCTCCTAGATCTTGGGATGGATAGTGTATTTCACCATCTGCACTAGGTGGCACAGCTTCTTATATGTCACCTTCTAGGATCTAATCACTCCAACTTGAGATATCTTTGCCTTCTCCCATGGTTTATTTTTATTGTGGACTCACCCCACTAGAGGGTGGAGGCATGGCAGGGCCTTGATCTCTTATTTTCTTTGGAACTTCGGCTTGGTCTCTCCTCACTTCTTGGAATGTACCATGAAGAGTAGATGGATTTCCACTCTATTGCTCTTGATGGTCATATAATAGATCAACCTTACTCAAATGTTAAAACAAAAATTGTTCTTAGTTATGCAACAACCCAATTGTGGGCATAGTTTTTGGTGAGGTTGGCATTTGAGTTGGTGAGCGACAACATGATCAACTCCCCAAAATCCCTCAACAATGAACATCCACCATAGATGGCAGAGGACACATGGGTTCCTTTCTAAGTGCACCCCCATATACACATAATTTGATATTTTTTGGATGAATATTAACTACCAATAAAATTGATATAGGTTGTAGGGATCACAATAAATGTTTTTATCAATCTATGTAACCAACACCCCACCTTGGAAAGCCTGCAAGTACTTCCTCTTCTCTGGAATCCCATATAGATTGTCGATCATACCACTATATGATATCATGAAGGGGAGAAAGTTGAGGTTAAAAATGTTTATAATGTTTTCCTCTACACCTACTTCATTAAGGATCACTGGTTGAATCCCAGTGATGTTGAGGATGGATTGACAAAGACTAGTGTTTGGGGGGGATACCAGTTAAAAATTAACACCCTTTAAAATGCATTGTGATCTATCCATGAAGGATCTAGAATGGACCACAAATTTTCTTGGGCATGTCTCCCCTCATGACACGATCCAACTATATATAAAATCATTATAGGACCAGGACACCCAAATTGACCTAGTTGTCAGATGCTATGATATTCAACATTACCAAGGTCTAGCCATAGACCCATGTGCACATCCCTAGCCAGAAATAACCACCCACTCATAAATGTGGAAAATAATGTCGTATATTGGACTTATAAGTGTCAATACACCATGTTATAGACCTAATCTTAGTATTTTCCTTCCACAAACATCAAATAATATGACCTCAACCTTCTTTGGTTTCATGCTATGGGACACTATATTGGCTGCCCTGGCATATTTCCCACTGGAAAATGCAAGAATATCCCCAACCATATCTTTAAGGGGATGTCTCGATGGAAGGGTTGATGATTCTTCAAAACCAATGCTAGCTGGTCCAATGGGATATTTTATTCCATCAGTGTCTAGTCCATATCCCCATAAGCATTGGGTGTTGGGAGGAACTAATTACACTAAAACCCCATTAGGGGGATCCCACTAATGTGGTTTGGGTCCCACATACTGATCCCCACCTCCCCATGGTGGAGATGGAAGGTGTTTGTGTCTAGATACCATCACATGAGGAGCTCTAGAAACATCTCTAGTTAGTGATAGACATGGAATTGGGATGTCCACACTTCCTCATATAGCCCGATATGGTGCATCTTGGTCTCTTACTCTTCATAGGTTTAGCGTACCTAGTACAAAAATGGACAATAATCAGTAAAGTTCCTACCTGGCTGCAGTTCCTAGTCTTTATATCGTCCTATATGGTTGTTCAATATACTGTCCCAAACAATTATTTCAGAGTGGGTGGGAAAATCCTCATCCACAGGCTACTCCCCAGTGACTATCCATTTAATTTCATTATAAATGTAGATGGTTCCATCCTCACACTCTCTAAATGAGTTCTCAGTAGTGGCAACATTCCATCATTTAAGTTCTTTGTGATGGGAGAACCAAAACCTCAGTGTGTTGGTCTCCTCACCCGAAATGGACACATCATCGAGAAACCCAAATTTATAAAGGGGTAGCCTATTATTGATAAAATATACCATCTACACTCTATCAAGAGATTTATTAGATCCTCCTTCTTTAATATGACCCATCTAGCCTAGAGTATTTTAGGTTTCTCAGTTGTTTCTCATCAATTTATCCCCTCTTGGAAGTAGCAACAATTTTGACAACTTAGTTGGCCATTTACAATTGGTTTCAGGAGTTTTCAGAGTTTGGATCATGAAACTAGAAGTCGTGTCACACAATAGTATCTATGTCACAAAAAATAACCCTTATATGTGCAATGTTACACTAAAGAAGAGGATTTATTGCGCACAAATATTGTCACGAAGATAGAAGTTATGTGAATGTCATGGCACAAAGGATCTGGAGTTTGTGAAAGTAGGTTGAGTTTCATTCATGAGAGAAATTTTGTCACATGAAAAGTATGGTGAATATACAAGGGCCCCCTTGCACTATTTATAGGCATGAGGCCCTAGGTTTCATGAGTGCATAACCAAGTTACGTGACCCAAACCCAAAGTTGTGTGAAAAGTCATAAAATTCCCCAAATTTGGGTATTCTCCTCAGAATTCAACCCTTCGCTTCCTTTTCAACTTCAATTCCAAAGGGGGAATTTGTGAGTTATAAAAATTCATCTCAAGCTCCAAAAATAATTATTTTCCCAAATTAAAGGAAAAACACAGCCTAAGGTGCCATTTCAAAACAAGGGGGATAAGTATGCACAAATTTGATAAGTCGTGCACAATTCTTAATTTTTTGTGTGCAAAAAACATGCATGATAAAGGTGACATCAAACACCTTGAGTAATATAGATGATGAAAAATCCCTAAAACAAAGGGACAAGGTTGTGAGAAACTTTTTGTACTTGCATTCAACCCCAATTTTGGTGCTCCAGTCACTTTTGTGAGAAATAAGACACTAAATTGAATCCTTATATGATCTCCCTCAAGTGGAAAAGTCATGACAGTCTCACAATCCATAGTTGTGTGATCCAATCAAAAGTTGTGTGGCATAGTCTAAGTTTCATGACCCAACACCTGGAAATTTAATTTTTCTAAAAATAGAGCACCACCCCCCCCCCCCATTTTGGGGATGGATCTCCAAAATTTAAATCATCAAGCTATCATTCGAGAAACCCTTGTTTTTGTGATCTCATACAACTCCAACATCCCATGGATTCTTGCATATAGATAACTTGCATGGCATCCCTAAAATAGGCCCCAAACCACTTTGTCTTGTGTAAATATTTCCTCATACAACTTCTCTTGATGGATATATGGTTTTTTGCAAGATGAGTTTCCTTTGTGCAACCCCAATCTTTGATCAACCTCAAAAGTTATTTGCAACTATACCCCATGAATCCTCACCAAATCCTTATGTTATATCCCATGGATCGTGCAACATCCAAAGTGCACACAACTCCAAAGTTTTGTGACATAACCTTCAGGTCCCTGACCTCAGATATCCTTACACCAAACACAATTGTGTGAAAATTGAGTGATCATGTGATTTGTACTCATCTAAACTAGGTCTATTTGTGTGAACCATTCTCATACAATTGGTATCTTCAACCCTTGTATTCAGTCCCTTCACTCCAATCATGGTCTAGGTATCATCATTTCCTTCTGCTCCTAGGAATAGAAACCATAACCTTGATACCCATACTTGCTGCCTGAAATGGTCAGTGTCTACACCTCTTGATATCTAAAGGAACCTATGTGGTGGATATGTAATCCCCATAGGTGGAATCATCAAGGTAAATATATTGATTTTCCATTTTATGGGGGTGTGTAGGATTCTCATATCCTCCACTCTCCATACCCTAATTAGGAGTGGGTAACTCCATTTGTAATCCCCAGAACAAACTCCAAGTTGTAAGACTTTAAATTTCATAGAACTAATATCCTAGATGCATGAAGTTAAACTATACAACAATTTACTCAGCACAAAAATTTAAACTATAGCCCTAACCTATGTGTCAAACATAGGATGACCCAAGTGAAAATACTAGGAAGCCTCATGTAACAAGCATGGGATGTCTCATACAAGAAGATATCCCCTAATATCTGGGAAACCCATATGCATAATCCTCACACCATCCCTTTTCATCACTCCTTTCATGACATAGTCATACTCACCACATGACATTAAAATGCATAGACTAGTCTCATCACATGACCTTAAAATATGTACGTGAACTATATGGGTTTTGATCCCTATCTCCTAAAAGGGTATGTAGGATGCCTCCATGAGGTTCAATCCAGATATCCTAACATTCCCAAAAATCTATCTATATTTCCCCTATGATTAAATAACCCTAAAGTGTTTCCATTCCCCCTGGGAATTCACTTAGCCTCTTAACACCCAAACCTAAGGTCCCCACTGGACTTCAACATCGCTATACGACACTAACCTAATTCAAGACACTAAGTGATGAGCGTATATCGAAAACATCCCCACAAGACTTTAAACCTATGAATAAGTCCCCATAGTACATTAATCATGTGACCACATATCCACAATACTTTAAATCTATGGAAACATCCCCATAATACTTTAAATATATGACCCCTCTTGATGCATCAGAATCTATACCTCATGTGGTAAATATGGGGTTCATTAGTTGATGAGACTGTGAAGCCTTATGTGATGAGTGTAAGTTTCCTAGAATGATGAGTGTTAGATACATCACGTAACACACACAAAGCATGATTAGACTTGTATAACAGTCACAATATTCCTAGAGAAATGCTCCTTGGACACCTTACACCCCTAGAACAAATTACCCCATAACAGACACAAGATGCCTTGGGTTATACACCAGAGATATCTTATACAAAATATTCCCTCAACTTAAAATGAGGAATAATTTTACAGATGTACAAAATTTACCACATCCATATATGTTATAAATTCCCAATTTCATCATTATATCTAGCCATATGTAGCTTTCTTATTGCGACAATGTTTCATTGGAAAGACATGGATGGGTTTTTCTTGAGGGTCGGATTGTGGGGGGTTCAATGTTTTCACAATCATTAGCATCAGTCTCATCATTTTTTAATCTTTCATAGAAAATCCCAACGGTTTCCCTATCCATAATTAAGTATAGATATTCTTTCCAAAGGCAGGCAATCATTTTGGGTTTCAGAGCTAAAGATGCTTAGGAACTCACATTGGTCAAGGGGATGGTAGGTCAGGCTCATCACACCCTTTTGGGGGTGGGGGATTATCACCTACTTTGGGACTCTCTTATAGATTTAATATTTGTTCATGAATATATTCCTAATCTTGATATGGTACTGATTACCCTAACAAAATGATCATAGGTTAAACCCTTTTATGAGAAAAAGAAGGGGGTCTTATTAGTGAATACATATGTTTGTATCTCAGGTTTTTCATCCATTTCCCATTAATGAGTAGCTACTTAAATTTTGAATTTGTATAACCAGGAACTTCATAATTTGCTACCATGAAGGGATGTGATTAATATGACAAGGATAGTATTGATCCATTATGATGCGTCCTACGTATCCTGCTTTATATCAGGAATCAAAACCCATGTAGTTAAACTAGTGTAGTTTAATTTCATGTAGAAAGTACATGTATGTGGGTGATTTGGACACCAGTTATTTGATATCGGACCTCAAGGAGGCATCCTAAATATATTGGTTATGGTATTAATTAGAGTTATCATAGTTAAATCATTCCCTTAGGAATCTTGTATAGTGGGTAGTTATATCATTCCACCAATTGAGTCTTACACACTGAGGTTACCCTGGCTGGTGGAGATTCATGATGCCAACGATGTGATCATTATAATTACCTAAGCTCACATGATCTATGCTTAGTGTGAGAAACAAGGGATAGAAATTAATCAACCTCTTTACATATAGTTTTAGGGATTACATGCTAGTAAAACCCATTGGATATATAATATAGAGCTCAAGCCTTAGGAAGGCGTCCTACATATCCTAGTTATGGTGGGATTCAGAGTCATTATGGTTCAGTGAACTTCCCAATCTATTGGTGGATAAGGACGATCATCCCAAGGGAGATATTAGATCTTGATGCTTGGAATGTTGGATACATGGTAGTTATTATACCATGATAGATTCCTATTTGGTCGTGGACCTTAGGAAGGCATCCTATGTATCCTAGTTATAGCAAAGAATTAGAGTTCTCATAGTTCAGTTGATTGAGGCTTACACACTAAGATTGTCCTTATATTTGGGACATATCATATTATTCCACTGGTCGGGGATTACACACTGATTATTACCTATATCAATAGATTCTAATGACATTAATTATATGGTTATTACAGCTCCCTAATCCCACGTGTAACACCCCAATATTTTGATTATTTTTTTCAAATTAATTTATCTTTTCAATATTTTTAATTTCACATGACACTGAAAATATTTCTATATATATATATTAAAACACTAATTCAAACATTCCTTTTACACATAATACCAACTTGTATTTCACTACAAGAAAGACTAAGTTGGTGTACGATACACGCACCACTGAGTTTCTACGAAACATCTCTTTTTATTGTGTTAATTAATGAAATAAGATAATTATAACCTAGAAATTAAACTTAGTAATATTAATAGCAATAAATACTTTTCAAATATTATTTATAATTTTTTTATATAAATAAAACATATTGATAATAAAATATATGATTTTTGGTAAAGTCTTTATATGTTTAAAAACATCATTTTCTCGAATGAACTACATCTAATAATGAAATTAATTTTAGATACTTTTAGAAATTTAATTTTATAAAATAAAATTAATTTTTGAATTCATAATTTCAAAATTATCCTAGGGTGGATTTTTGGGATTTTTCTGAGAAACTTCATTTTTTGATGAATAGTGAAAAATACTGATTTTTAGTTAAAACTGCCTTTCTGTATAATTAATTATTAATGTTAAATGATATTAGAAATATATTTTAAGTTCAAATTAGATAAATATTAAATCTAATAATACAATTAAATTCATTAGGATCAATTTCACTTTGAAACTGAATATAAAATCTTGATATCTTTGGAACTTTTTTCTACTTTGAAACCTCGTTATTTCAACCCATATGCGGGATTAGCACTAATCTTAATTTTTCCTCTTATGTGAAGTAAATTTCAAAAATCTGGCATACACCATTTTATGTAGTCTAATATTTATATTCTAATAAGACCATGTTAATTTTTGACCAAAACAATTAGTAAAAGTGATTAAAATTAATCATAATGGTTAAGGCCAAATTAAACTTAATTAGGGATGAAACCTTATAACTAATGGATAAAACGACCTAGAAACATGTCCAACACCAGTTGGTTCTCCATAGTTTTTTCATAAACCTTCCATTATTGAGTTTTTTTTTGTTTTTTAAGACTTTTGTTAGGTAATAACATGTACATTCCTAACTTATTTTTAGAAATTCCAAGTGAGTCCTTTTCCTTCCCTATAAAAGGCCACCACCTCTACCCATTCCTCACACCTATAGAAAAATTTAAGTTAATTCAATATCACCAAATTAGACTCACAAAAATCCTCCCTTATACCTTGAATCCTATTTTTGGTAATAAATCTTCTCAAGGAATCCTTTTGGCATAAACCAAAAGGAGCTACCCGATTTGGAGGTAACATCTTCTCTCAAGATCCTTTCCTTTATTTTCCTTCTCCACTTCCTATACTCTATTTATTCCCTTATTGTTTAAAAACACCAGTATCCTCCATATACTAGTATTTTTCTATTCAAAGGTTCTCACCTACACTTACACACACCTCTATCTAATGGATGTTGAACATATTGTTTCTGTGTACGATAAACTACTGCCTCACAAAATGATGATTGTTCATTTCTCCTTTACCACCAATTATGGTGTACATTATGATGTAAAATACGTTTATATATGCCATATATTATATTTACTATGTATTTAATATTCTATATCACTTTTACCACACACATCTCTTTACTTTCCATTTGGTGTTAATACGTTAATCTCATTTGCGGAAGTGTGGACTATTGCCCCCTCATAGCGATGTGTTTCATTCACACACCACATGGAATGCATTAAGGATGTTTTTAATGAAATTATATGATATATATGATATATATAATATATTAATTCTAATTTAATACTTATACATATATATATAGAGATTTAATTTACATACTTTCTTTCAATACGATAATAAAGATGGAAACAACGTTCATGCATACGTACAACTTACCATCTCCATGAATGGTGTATTCCATTCCATACTCATATATTCTATATATTATTATAATACACATATAATTTATATACCTGATATTTATATCAAGTTTTAAATTCTGAAATCATGATATAAGTATAAAGACCAAAGATGTAACAAATTAAGACACATGCGAAGAACAAAGTGAATTTTACCCGAAGTGAAACTTCAACATAGGATCATTAAAAAGTGGGTAATATAAGGTCATAATAAAACCATATATAGTATTATGTATAATAATATTATTCTATAAAATATTTATAATAAACTTATATTTATTATACAGGAAGCTTGTACAATTACAAAGAGAGTCAAGACACAAGTAAAGGGAATTTCATCTCACTTTTAATTTTCATGAGATAAATGATATGTTCACCACTCTTTCCTTTAATTTGGTGTGTGTATGAATATGATTGTATTATATGTATATTTTAATAAAATTTATGGTTATTTACATTCCCATTTTATTATCCTCCTTTCATGGGGTTTAAGTTTCAAAAGTTAACAAATTGGTAAAAATGTTTTGTCTCAATCTACCTTCTTTGAGACTCATGTTTTGTTATGCACCAAAACTATTTTTCAAGGTGAATATACTTACATTTTACATTACATATCATTAATATCAATATTTTAATGATATTATATGCTTTATTTAATTTCCTTTCCTTACATGGAGAGCATGATCCCAAGATACCAAGTTAAAAGAGTTTATTGAGACAATATCATTGCTTTTTGAGATTATTTATATTTATGATTACTTTGAGTAAATATTATGATCCATATCTCAATAATATTCATGAGTTTCCTTAACCTGTGTTATTTTATGATATACTCATTTTTTGGTATCATTCTCTACTCTTTGGTGAATAATATAGTTAAGAAATTGTTATTAGGAAAGCCAGACTTTACCCTCTCTTCGGTCGGAAATATATGTTTTATAAAAAGGGTTTCCAAGAATATTATGCCATTACCCTATAATATATAAAATAAATTTTTACCCTTTATTTATTTTACCAATCTCTTCAAGGAAATATTCTTATCATTTTCTGAACAAGGAACTTTTTTATCCTTTTTACCATGCAAAAGGAATGTTCTTTTGACCTTGTAGGACATGTAAGGATTTACCCATGGTTATTTCTTTGAATCTACCTTTAGATTGTTAAAAAAGATAATATTTTAAAAAATGTTTTTAAAAGTAGTTTTCAAGGAAAAAAAATTCAAAAAAATTTCAAGATTTATTTATAAGTTTTCAAATTATTTTCAAAGAAATGGTTTATAAAACATTTTTAAGATTTATTTATATGTTTTCAAATTATTTTCCAAGAAATCGTTTTCAAAACGTTTTCAAGATTATTTTATAATTTTTCAATAAAAATTATTTTCAAAACTTTTTCAAGATTTCTTTTTAAGTTTTCAAAGTATTTTCAAAGAAATGTTTTTTAAAAAAATTTCAATTTTTTTTAAAAGTTTTCATGTGTTTTAAAAGAAAAATATTTTTAAAATGTTTTGAAGCTATTTTAAAAAATTTCAAGAAAAAATGTTTTCAAAATTATTTCATGTCTTCTTTACAAGTTTTCAAGGTATTTTCTAATAAAATTATTTTCAAATTGTTTTATGTATTAAAAATAATTCTTCAAACACAAAAAAGGATATTTTCTTCAAGAAACATTTTTAGATGATATTTCAAAATTATTTTCCATCTAAGATGACATATATTGATATTTATAATACCTTCTAGGAAATAATCTAAATGTTACATTTATATCCTTTCTATGAATTAGTTATGCTTAATGTAATGGTCTTTATGAAACCCATTTCTACTTCATGGGTTATACGTACATAAAATCTAGTTCTCTTTCATGGGTTATATGCTTTTGAAACCCACTTATTTTCACAGGTTATGTTTATGAATAAATGATTATGAATCCTATCTATTTCCACATGTTATGATATTTTTGTTGCACATGTATGTATGATTTCATTATGAGACGGGTGGGACCTATATCTCCCTAAAATGTTGAGTCAATAAGGTTTTCCTTATGAATTTTCCATTCCTTCTTGTTTTGAAAATCACAAACACCTTACACTTAAGAAAATCGATATTTTACTTCTATAAGGAAAATTTCCTTCCTTAAGGAAATTTAACCTAACCCAGATTTCCTTATACATATCAATATTTTTTTCATGTATAAAAATAAGATTCATATAAAAAACCTCAGAATCATATAATGCTTAGATATGAAGCATTCTGTTTTAGGATCCAAATTCTGGATATGAACTGTAATGAAGTTCTACTCCAAATTCTGGATATGAACTGTAATAAAGTTCTAATCCGAATTCTAGATACGAACTCTAATAAAGTTCCACTCCGAATTCTAGATATGAACTGTAATAAAGTTCCACTCCGAATTCTGGATACGAACTCTAATAAAGTTCCATTCTAAATTTTGGATACAAACTCTAACAAAGTTCAAATCCAAACTTTTATGAGTTCGACTCTGAACTTTTATGAGTTTGACTCTGAAATTTTATTAGTTCAACTCTGAAATTTTATGAGTTCGACTCCGAACTTTTATGAGTTCGACTCCAAACTTTTATGAGTTTGACTCCGAAACTTTTACTAGTTCGACTCCGAACTTTTATGAGTTCGACTCCGAACTTTTATTAGTTCGACTCTGAACGTTTATGAGTTTGACTCCTAAATTTTACTATTTCGACTCCGAACTTCTACAAGTTCAATTCCGAACTCTGTAAGTTCAGATTATGAACTCTGGTGAAACCAGACTCCGAATTTCCTTAGAAATTCAGACTCCGGATTTCTACAGAATTCAGGTTCTGAATTTTTATAAAACAGAATCCGAATATCCTTTCATTATAAACTCTGAATTCCATTTTGGTTAGACTCCGAACTTTTAATTTCTTACATTAAGAACTTTAGTTTTACTTATTCTTACACTTGTTTCATTACAAAATGATGTCGTGCATTCAGTTACACATGTTTTGTTATAAAATGATGTCGTCCATTCTGTTTCTAACTAACTGTTGGTTTAGTGACACGTGTACAGGTTCCTCCAAAATTTAAGGAAATAATGACTGTTGGAGGAGGGAGATGACTATTGGAATTTCACCTATAAATAGGATCTCATTTAAACGAGCTCAATACACAACACAACTTTTACATCTATGATTATATGCTATTGAAGTGATTTCTAGAGAGAGAGGATCTTATTTACTCTCAAAGCTTCGTGCAGAAAGTTTGAACAGCTTGTTCAAACTTTGCCTTGTGCAGACTTTCTTTGTGTGACTCCGATTGTAGGTGGTTACAATCGAGGGATTCTGGGGATAGGAAGACAGAGGTACCGACTTCCTTGAAGTTCGAGGGCTTCTTTGCTGAGGAAGACAGAGGTTCCAACTACCTTAAAGTTGAGGGCTTGCAGGGATATCAAGATAGAGACTCTGATCTTCGTATCGAGGGATTACCCTGGTGTGGGTAAGACAAACTTTCTTGAAAGTATAAATCAAGGGACCATTATCCAAGGTTTTTGGATACCCTTCTCTTTGGGTTAAAAGACTTATATCTTGTTACTTGTTTTTGTTACAATTTTTTTCGCTGCATTTTGTATTGTAAGGAAAGTATAATCTTCTTATATTTACTTACACTTGTACTCTGATTAATTTAGATTCTATACGCTTTAAGGTAGAATCTCATATTGTAAACTTTGGTTAAGTTTCAATTTCTGGATCCATATTTCTGGAACCTATTCTTTTGGAATCGCTTTCCAGATATAAGCAAGTGCATAGAACTAGAAGTTTGTAACTTCATACTTTGTCCCAATATTTCATTGGTGTTAGAGGTGTTGTGAATTTTCTTAGTTTAACTTTGTTAAACTTAGATCTTTCTGTGTTTAAAGAAATTTTTAAAAGTGTACAATTCACCCCCTCTTGTATATTGAGAATCTACATCATTATTTCGATCCAACAATTGGTATCAGAGGTTGGAAACCTCATACTCTATACCAATCCAACAATTGGTATTAGAGCGGGTCTCTGAAATACTTATACTCACATATAAGTTTTTCTTGCTCAGTTTTTCATTGTTCTATATTTTCCTTACTTAGGAATATTTTCCTTGAATTCGAACTTTTTTTATTAACAATTTTCTGTGTAGAAAGTTTTTTAAGGATGGCAGGTTTAAATGTTGGTTCCATCGACAACCTAAATCCTACAAGACCACCAATTTTTTATGGAAATGATTATGAGTATTGGAGAGATTGAATGAAGACTTTCGTTATCAATACTGGAGTAGATAACTTTTTTATGCTTACTGGAAGTTATAAAATTCCTGATAAGGAAGTGAGTGCTTTCACAAATCAAGAGAAGAATGATTATCAATTAAACTATAAGGTATGCAATACTCTACTATGTTCAATGACTAGGAACATATATAGCCAAATTTCTTCTTGTGAAATAGCTAACTGTATATGGAAGAAACTTGAAGTTACTCATTTTGGTACATCTAATGTGATTGAGACTAGAAGAGCTATGCTGAGAGCTGAATATCATGGTTTTAATTTTCCTTATGGAGAACCTATAAGAAAAGTACAGCAAAGGTTTATGACTATCGTGAATATATTACGGTCTATGGGAGAGAAAGGTTTTGATGATGAAGCTCTTTTGGATAAGATTATTGATATTATGCCCAATGAGTGGGAATCAAAGAGAACAGCTATTGATGAGAACAGGAAGGTTACTCAAATTTCCTTAGATGAGCTGTTTGGAACTCTTCTCCAACATGAGAGAAGAATGAAGAGAGATGCTGACAACATCAAAAAGAAGAATGGGAATGGTACTGTTTCTTTTACTACAACATCAAATCACATAAAAGAAAATAGTCCTGAGAGAGTAACTAGATCCAAGTTTAAGAAGGTTACTATCCAATCCAAATATAGTGAGAGTGAAGTCTCAGAGAATGAGTTAGTTAATCTTGCTTGAATAATGAACAGGATAGCTGGTCAAAGAAATTTCCAATCCAGGTATAAGAAGAAGGAAGGGAAATATAAGAAAGATTCAGAGGTTACATGCTATGAATGCAAGAGAAGTGGACACATATGATCTGATTTTCCTATGCTTAAAAAGAAAGAAATAAAAGATAGGCATTCTGAAAGGAACAGGAAGAAGTTTTATAAAGCCAAATCTAAGAAAAGTCTGAAATCTAATACTACTTGGAGTGCAAGCTATGGGGACTCTTCAGAAAGTTAATTTTTGAAATATGATTCATCATCTCATAAGAATATGGGATTCATTGCTAATACTTCTTTTCCACATACATGTCTTATGTCCAAGGTATGCTCTTCCAAGGCTTTAACAAATTTATCTCTTGATAAGAATTACTATTACAAAAATTTTACTTCTAATGAAGATACTTCATCCTCAGAAAATGAAGAACCTTCATATGAAGAAGTATCTATATTTTCCAATTTACTTAAATCAAAAAAATTGTAAAATTTATAAGAAATTAGACGAGGAAAATACTAGGGAGGAAGTTCTTACAAAAGAGATTTTATATCTTTCTTCAGATCTTAAAGATAAAGAAGATCATTTAGAAAAACTTTCTAAAGACCTTGAGAAAGAAAATTCTGATAAGGAAGAACTTTCTAAAGATATTAAGAATGCTATTTTAAAGATAAAAGTTTTTGAGGAAAAATCTAACTCTAAGGAAATGATTCATGATGATAGGAATTTATCCATTAGACTAAAATATGAAACTTTTTCTCTTAAGAAACTTCTTGAAAAATTTACTTCTGGGATGGAAAATTTTGAAAAGATGTATTCTCAAATTAAACCTCACAGAAACACTATTAGAGTAGGTTATACTCACCAAAAACCAGTTTTTAAAAACAACTATTTTTTTCCTTCTAAAGCCCCTTTTTGTACTAAGTGTCAAAGTGGTGGGCATTGGAAGAAAAACTGTTCTTTGAATAGAGTTCAATCTCTTGGGTTTTATAAAGCATATTTCTCTAAAAAAATGTGGATACCCAAAATTTTATTATCTGAAAATCTCGGATCCAAACAAGTTTGGATTCTGAAAGTCTAATTCTTTTCTTATTTTCAGGAAAACAAAGGAAGTACCCACAACAATACATGGTACATTGATATTGGATGTTCACGGCACATGACTGGTAACAAAAACTATTTCTAAAAGATTATCAAGACGAAAGGAGGAAAAGTAAATTTTGGAGATAATGCTCAGGGAGAAATTATTGGTATAGGTAATATTGTTCTTCTTGGTAAAACTTTGATTTCAAATGTTTTGTTTGTTAAGGGTCTTAAGAATAACTTCATTAGCCTAAGTCAATTATGTAATGAAGGATACCTTGTGAATTTTAGGAATGATAAGTGCTTAGTACACAATTCCAAGGAAGATTTTATTATTTTTGCCCATAGTCAAGAGAATGTTTACACTTTGAACTTATAAGACCTTAGGATCCAAGACTTTCCTTGCCTTAGTGCAATGGAAGATCATTATTGGTTGTGGCATAGAATACTAGGTCACTGTAACCTTAGGAACTTATGTAAACTCTCTAATAAGAAACTAGTTAAGGATCTACTAGATTAAGATTTGATTCTTCTAAAGTTTGTGATCCTTGTCAATATGGAAAGCAACATAAATCTAGTTTTAAATCAATCGGTGAAGTCTCAACAACTGATGCATTACAGTTGGTGCACATGGATCTTTTTGGTCCAACACAAATTGGAAGCATTAGAGGCAAATACTATGTGTTTGTTTTAGTTGATGATTACAATATATTTACATGTGTCTATTTTATAGCAAAGAAATATGAATATTTTTCTTATTTCAAAAGTTTTAGAGCCCAAGTTAAAAATGAGAAAAACCTTTCACTGAAAACTCTTCATTGTGATCATGGAGGAGAATTTCAAAATTTTGATTTTGAAACTTTTTGTAGTAAAAAAAAGTATTACTCATAACTTTTCAGCACCTAGAAATCCTCAACAAAATGGTGTAGTTGAAAGAAGAAATAGAATTCTTCAAGAGATAACTAGAACCATGTTGAGTGAATATTCTATAGCTAGACATTTATGGGCTGAATCTGTAAGTACTGATTGTTATACTATAAATCGAGTTTTGATTAGACCTTTTCTTAATAAAAATTTTTATGAGTTATGGAATGGTAGAAAACCAAGACTTTCCTACTTCAAGGTTTTTGGTTGCAAGGTATTCATCCTGAATACTAAAGATAATCTATACAAATTCTCACCAAAATCAGATGAAGGAATTTTCTTAGGCTACTCCACAACTTCTAACGCCTATAGAGTTTTTAATAAAAACACATGTACTGTTGAGGAAACAGTACATGTAAAATTTGATGAAACTGATCCTTTTGTTTTTAAACCATCCCAACCTACATCCTTGGATGTATTTTTAAAAACTGATTATCAACCTTTGTTAGAAAATCCTTCTGATAAGGAAAATGTTCAAGAAGATACTTCTGAAACATTTACCCCAGAAGACTTTCTACCTTATGTTGATGAACAGGTTTTACAAAACCCAAGTTAGGTGTTTCTAAAGAATCATCCCAGTGATAGTATCATTGGTGATGTCAATCAACCTGTAAGGACTAGAAGTTCCTTAAGAAATGAAGTAGAACATCTAGCATTCCTTTCCCAATTGGAACCAAAAATCACTGATGAAGCATTAGGTGATGATGATTGGATTAAAGCCATGCAAGATGAGCTAACTGAATTCGAAAGGAATAAAGTCTGGACCTTGGTTAAAAGACCTAAGGAAACTTCTGTTATTGGAGTAAAGTGGGTATTCAGAAATAAGTGTGATGAAAATGGATTCATAGTTAGAAATAAAGCCAGATTAGTTGCTAAAGGCTATAATCTGCAAGAGGGAATAGACTATGAAGAAACCTATGCTCCAGTAGCTATACTTGAATCTATTCGTATCTTAATTGCCTTTGCAGCATTCTTCAATTTTAAACTTTTTCAAATGGATGTGAAATGTGATTTTCTTAATGGTTATGTTCAAGATGAAGTTTTTGTTGAACAAACTTCTGGATTTGAAGATACAAAACATACTAATCATATTTTTAGACTTACCAAAGCTTTGTATGGCCTTAAACAAGCCCCACGATCTTGGTATGATAGACTTACAGGATTTTTGCTTCAAAATAACTATGTTAAGGGAAATGCAGATCCAACCCTTTTTATAAAGAAAGATAAGAAAAATGTTTTGATTGTTCAAATATATGTTGATGACATTATATTTGGTTCAACTCAGCAATCTTTAATTGATTATTTTGAGGATCTAATGAAATCTGAGTTTGAAATGAGTATGAGGGGTGAGTTAACATTTTTCCTTGGTTTTCAAATTTCTCAAAAACCAGAATGAATCTACATATCCCAACATAAGTATATTAAATATTTTCTTAAAAAGTATAGATTTGACAATACTAAAAGTATCAGTACTCCCATTGGTACCTCAAACACACTTGATCTTGATAAAGCTGGGAAACCAGTGGATCAAACATCTTTTAGAGGTATAATAGGAAGCCTACTATACTTGATATCTAGTTGACCAGGCTTGATGTTTTTAGTATGCTTATGTGACAGATATCAATCCAATCCTAAGGAATCTCATTTAAAGGCAGTGAAAAGAATATTTCACTACTTAAAGGGAATTATGGATCTAGGATTATTTTATACTTCTGGAAATGATTTTATCTTAAAAATATTTTCAGATGCTGACTTTGGTGGATGTAGAATGGATAGAAAAATTATATCCAGAACTTTTAATTTCTTAGGAGATTCATTAGTTTCTTGGTCCTATAAGAAGCAACACTTAGTATCACTCTCCACTGCTGAAGCTGAATATATAGCAGTTGGAAGTTGTTGTGCTCAAGTGTTGTGGATGCAACACACACTCACATATTATGGCTTGAGTTTTACTAAGACTCAAATTTTGTGTGATAACACAAGTTCCATTTCTCTTAGTAAAAACCCCGCACATCACTCCTATACAAAACACATAGATATTAGGCATCACTTTCTTAGGGATCACACACTTAAAGAAGATATCATTCTTCAGTTTATCGGAACACAAGATCAACTTGCTGATATTTTTACAAAATCATTACCCTCTGATAGATTTGAATACATTAAACAGAAGTTAGGAATGATAACTGTAAGGTAATACTTCTTCATTAACTTCTTGTTGAACAATTCTCCTTACAGTAATAAACTCCTTTTCATAGGGGGATTACATTTGATTGTGATTTTTTCAAAAAAAATCGTAATGAGTTTTTCAAAAAAATTCATAATGAGTTTTTCAAAATCTTTCATAATGAAATTTTTGTACTGAAACTTTCGTAATGAAATTTTTGTACTGAAACTTTCGTAATGAAATTTTCGTACTGAAACTTTCATAATGAAATTTTCATACTGAAACTTTCATAATGAAATTTTCGTACTGGAATTTTCGTAATGAAATTTTCATACTGGAACTTTCGTAATAAAATTTTCGTACTGAAACTTTTGTAATGAAGTTTTCGTACTGGAATTTTCGTAATGGAAATTTTCGGAACTGAACTTTTGTAATGGGAATTTTCGTACTGAAATTTTTCGTACTCATATTTTTTGTACTGGAATTTTTGTACTAATAATTTTCATACTAGAATTTTGGTACTCAAATTCCTTTCAACTTTAAGTTTTTCATAGTTAGTTTTTCGTAGCCAAATTTTTCATTCAAGAAGAATATCATCTATTACAAATAAACTTCCTGGCCAATCCGAAAGATATGATTTCCTTACTTAAGTTTTTGTAGTCACATTTTTCTTCCTGGTATTTTCCTATGAGTTTTAAAATTTCTCGGATTCTAGTTTTCCTAAATCTGATTGTTTTTATTAAAAACATCAAAAGATCGGATTCAATATTTCCTTGCAGATTTGATTTCAACTGTCAGATCATATCAGAGATATTTTTCAACCGTTAGATGGTTTTTGGAAGTTCAAAGGTCAACTGCATCGCCTATATAAAGGTGACCCCCGAGGTTCATCCCACATCGGTTTTTCAAATCTCTCACGTCTCGAAGCCCTTTCTCTCTTATTAAGGTCATTCCAATCTTTTTTAAGCTCATTCCGAATCTTCCAGAACTCTCCATTCCGAATGTCTGCTGAAGCAACTTCTCAGGATATGTCAACTACAAATCCAATCTCAAAGTGGTTAGTTTACAGGGAGAGGTTAGTGCATCTGAGTTTATACAAGTATGATTCTCTTATATCTAAGAATATCAAAATGAATGGTTGGGAGGAGGTTTGCTTATCAAATCTATAGAAATAGGATCTGGTTTATACAGATTTGCTTGTTGAGTTTTATGAGTCTGTTTCCTTCTTTGAGGAAGATGGTAGAGAGTTATTTTCTTTCAAGTCTTATGGGAAGACTTACAAATTATCTTACACCAAGGCTTCAATCTTGGTGGGTTTATCTTATGAAGGTGAAGATGAGTTTTGTTCATATAAGTTTCTAGATGAGCAAGGAAGTTTCAACAAAGTGAAGGCATTGAAATGCCTTGGACTTAAAGATGTCAAGACAGCTAAGATTTTTCATCTATCTTCGAATAATCGGATTCTACAGCTATGGGTACAAGTTTTTCTCATACTAAGAAGGGGTGATAAGGATAATCTCAAGAAGAGTGACATTTACATCCTAGATTTCTTGGTAAATCTAAGGAAGATAAATTTGATGAGATATGTTTTGATTACACTTAAGAATATTAAAGAAGGGAATCTGAAAGCTCAGATCATAATGTATCCGGACTTGATTTCTAAACTTATCATAAGATGTCATGATTCTTTTAAAGTTCCTTGCACCTCTAAGAAAAGAGATTTCAAGGTAATTCTAGTTAGTGATGATACATTAAAGAGATTGTAAATGGGTTTTTCTGATGAATCCGGAGAGTTCTATCCTTTACCAGAGGCAGAGGCTGAGACCATTCCGGAAAATGTGGAAAAAGCTGAGCCAGTGAAGAAAGTTACTAAAAAGAGGAATCTTAAGGAAGTGGTTGCTGAATACAAAACCCCCAAAGCTAAGGAAACCCAGTCCGCACCTCCCAAGCTGAAAAAATAGAAAGCCTATCCAGATGAGGTAGCTTCTAAGTGGAGGGAAGACAAGGAGAAGATAAAATAAGGAGATCCATGGTTTGGATTGGACCCTGCTGAGGCTAAGGCCTTAAGAGAAAAAGATGCGAATGAGTTATAAAAATAATAAAAATAGAAAAAAATGAAGAAAAATATGTGAGAGGAAGAGATTTTTCAATCTCTCTTGAAATCCACTGAAATATCCTCCAAGAAGATTCCCATTCCGGAAACTTTCTTTACCAAACCATTACCAGAGACTCCAGGAAAGAACTACATCACTCTGGAAAAGCTTAAAGAAAAATAAGTTGTTGAAATAGAAGAAGAAGTAGTAGAGGAAGAAGAATAAGAAAAATAAGGAAGTACTGATTTAGATGATCTAATTAAACAAGTATAATATTATCAAGAAAAGGTTGAATCCGCAAATTTAGTCACTCTGGGAAAGGGAGTTGAGAAATAAGGTCAGAGAGATGAAGTTTAGGAAGAAGAGAAAGATAATGATTTATCTGATGAGGAAGTAAGTTATGAGAAGCATTATCTTGAAGAAGGAATAGAAAAAGAGAAAATAGATGAAGACCATATTGTTCAACTATCAGAAAGTGAGGAAGAATCTCCAGATGATCAACCCATTCCAAAAACTAATAAAGGAAAGCAAGTGCTCATGGATACACCAAAAAAAGATATTATCATGAAGAAAGAAGTTGGTGGTTCTTCTAAAAGAAAGTTGGTATAAATTGAAGAAGAACAATCCCCAAGAAAATTATCGGATTTGGAGTCATCAGCACATGGTCATGAATTTGTTGTCGAGTCTTTGAAAAAGTTAGTGGACACCATTCCGATTTTCCCCACTATAGACTCCAGATGTCAGATGCTGCAACATAGCTTGAATCAGAAGTCATAATGCTTATCTATGATGATAGATAAGTGTGTGAAAATTGAATTTGACCATAGAAATTTCCTTATCAACTATGATGTACACAGAAAATCATGCAGAAAAATCACTTTATGGTCTAAGAAAGTTGAAGAAGACATGGCAGATTTTGATCGTTTTCAGAATGATGTTAAATATGCCTTTAACACTGAGGATGCAAAGATTAAGAATCTTCAGGATGATATAATCATTGAGCAAAGTTCTCAGAGTCAACAAGTGTAGGAATTGAATGATAAGGTTAACTCTATTGCTCAAAATTTTAAAAGGGTTAGAGGTATTCGGATTGAGCTCCAAGAAAAACTTGTAAAGAAAGATGAGTTAGTGAAGATGCCGGAAGAGGCCATGAAGGCTCAGGCAGAAGTTTTGAAAGCTCAATATGATAGAATAAAATCTTTTGAGAAGCAAGCTGATGAGGATCAAAAAGACTTGAAAAAGATGAAAATCTTGTTGAAGAAGCTTATTCTGAAGGAAAAGGAGGACAAATAGACAAATCTGATCTTTTGTTGCATTTGATTTTCCTTGTAAATTTTTTTTTCAACTCTAATGGAATTTTGGTTGGTTGTATCTTGTATTTTTATATACTAATATTTCAAGTACCTTATTTCTTTTCCATTCCCTTAAATTCTTTTTGAAAATCAAAAAGGGGGAGAAGGAAAAAGAACTACTCAAAAGGGGAGAAATAAAATTTTAAAATGGAAATGGAAAATTTTCTAAGTCAAGAAATATCCCTAAGTAAGGGGGAGTTTCTCATTACGAAGTTTTTCATTCCCATGATAATGAAAACTCCACTTCGGAAATTCAGAATACAATCCTTAGAGTTTCTATGCCTAAGGGGGAGTTAGTTGTATTCACTATCACCCATGGACAAAGGGAGATAAGATTTAATTTCAAAGTTTAATGAGATTTTTCAAAGTCCTTATAATCTTTTTCGAAAGGATGTTTGTGATTTCCAAAAAGGGGGAGATTTTTTATTCAATAAGGTTTTCCTTATGACTTTTACATTCCTTCTTGTTTTGAAAATCACAAACACATTACACTTAAGCAAATCGATATTTTACTTCTATAAGGAAAATTTCATTCCTTAAGGAAATTTACCCTAACCCATATTTCCTTATACATATCAATATTTTTCTCAAGTATAAAAATCAGATTCATATAAAAAACCTCGGAATCATATAATTCTTAGATATGAATCATTCTGTTTTAGGATCCGAATTTTGGATATAAACTGTAATGAAGTTCCACTCTAAATTCTGGATATGAACTATAATAAAGTTCCACTCCGAATTCTGGATATGAACTCTAATAAAGTTCCACTCCGAATTCTAGATATGAACTGTAATAAAGTTCCACTCCAAATTCTGGATACAAACTCTAATAAAGTTCCATTCCAAATTCTAGATACGAACTCTAACAAAGTTCGACTCTGAACTTTTATGAGTTAGACTCCGAACTTTTAAGAGTTCGACTCCAAAATTTTACTAGTTTGACTCAGAACTTTTATGAGTTCGACTTCAAAATTTTATGACTTAGACTCTGAACTTTTATGAGTTTGACTCTAAACTTTTACTAGTTTGTCTCTAAACTTTTATGAGTTTGACTCTGAACTTTTACTAGTTCGACTCCGAACTTTTATGAGTTCGACTCCGAAATTTTACTAGTTTGACTCCAAACTTCTACAAGTTCGACTCCGAACTCTGTAAGTTAAGATTCTGAAATCTAGTGAAACCAGACTCCAAATTTCCTTAGAAATTCAAACTCCAGATTTCTACAGAATTCAGGTTCCGAATTCCTATAAAATAGAATCTGAATATCCTTTTATTATAGACTCCGAATTCCATTTTGGTTAGACTCCAAACTTTTAATTTCTTACATTCCGAACTTCAGTTTTACTTATTATTACACTTGTTTCATTACAAAACGATGTTATGCATTTAGTTACACATGTTTTGTTATAAAATGATGTCGTCCATTCTATTTATAACTAACCGTTGGTTTAGTGAAACGTGTACAGGTTCCTCCAAAATTTAAGGAAATTATAACCGTTAGAGGAGGGAACCGACTGTTGGAATTTCTCCTATAAATAGGAGCTCATTTTAACGAGCTCAATACACAACACAACTTTGAAATCTATGCTTATATGCTGTTGAAGTGATTTCTAGAGAGAGATGCTCTTATTAACTCTCAAAGCTTCGTGAAAAAAGTTTGAACAGCTTGTTAAAACTTTTCCTTGTGCAAACTTGCTTCGTGTGACTCCAATTGTTGGTGATTACAATCGAGGGCTTCTGGGGATAGGAAGACAGAGGTGTCGACTTCCTTGAAGTTCGAGGGCTTCCTTGCTGAGGAAGACAGAGGTTCCAACTACCTTGAAGTTGAGGGATTACAGGGATAGCAAGATAGAGACTTTGATCTTCATATCAAGGGCTTACCCTGGTGTGGGTAAGACAGACTTGCTTGAAAGTATAAATCAAGGGACCTTTATCCAAGGTTGTTGGATACCCTTCTCTTTGGGTTAAAATACTTATATCTTGTTACTTGTTTTTGTTACAAGTTTTTCCTCTGCATTTCATATTGTAAGGAAAGTATAATCTTCTTATATTTCCTTGCACTTGCACTCTGATTAATTTAGATTCTATACACTTTAAGGTAGAATCTCATATTGTAAACTTTGGTTAAGTTTCAATTTTCGGATCCATATTTCCAGAACCTGTTTTTTTGGAATCACTTTCCAGATATAAACAAGTGCATAGAAATAGAAGTTTTTAACTTCATACTTTGTCCCAATATTTCATTGGTGTTAGAGGTGTTGTGAATTTGCTTAGTTTAACTTTGTTAAACTTTTATCTTTCCATGTTTAAGGAAATTTTTAAAGTGTACAATTCACCCCCCCCCCCCTCTTGTATATTGAGCATCTAAATCATTATTTCGATCCTACAATTGGTATAAGAGGTTGGAAACCTCATACTCTATACCAATCCAACATAAAATGCATTGGGTAAAGATTTATATCTCATGAGATTAAACAAGGATGAAAAAAGGGTTACTCAGTTCAGTAATACAGGGCTGGAATGAGGGTTACTCAGTTCAGTAATACATGGCTAGAATGAGTATTACTCAATTTAGTAATATAGGGATGGAATGAGAGTTACTCATTTTAGTAATATAGGACTGGAATGAGGGTGACTCAGTTCAGTAATGCAGGGCTGGAATGAGGGTTACTCAGTTTAGTAATACAGGGCTAGAATGAGGGTCACTCAGTTTAGAAATACAGGGTTGGAATGGGGGTTACCTGATTTAGTAAAATAATTTTTCCACTAAGATGGTTTTGGCAGTGATTCTTTGACTACTATGAAAATAATTATATGCTTATGTGTTTTCCAAAATCCCATGTTTTATTCCTACATTATGCTTTCATAGATTATTCTATCTATTTATTTATGATTCATATATTATAAACTACCAATATTTATGCCATGATCTTTGTTATGATCTTTGATATGCAGGGTATGATCTTCTATTTTCATACCCTTATGATCATGTTTCTACTTACATGTCTCCCTTGTTTACCCTTAATGATCATTTGATCTCACCCCTTTTATGTTTCCTTTCCCCCAGGTTTTAATGATATATACTATGTTTGATATGTCTAAGAAGCTTTCTAGTCAAGAAGAACCTAGTGAAAGATTATTATCTCATATATGTACCAGTGTTTATGTTTCCATGTTTCCAAAGGCATTATACCAACTATGGTCTTTGGGCATTTTTTTTGTATAATGTTTAAGTATTCCAAAAAATTTATGTAATGTCAATTTTTGTAAAGTGAGGTTCTCTATAGTTGGTATCAAATAAAAGGTATAGTTAACCTTTGGAAACTAGTATGAGAAAACCTTAGTGAGATCCCTAGGTATATTTCTAAGTATATGTCTAGGGATGTCTCTAAGTATAAGTATAAGAATGAGTTAACATTTAAGGAAATTTCCTGGAATTTTTTTAAAGGATAGATTGAGTGGTTTCCAAGAAATACATCTATATTTTGATACTACAAGTGTATGTGGCTCTAGCACAGATGTACCTAGGGGTAAAAACCCTGAAAAGATATTCTAGGCTTGACTCGGGGTAATCTGGTACACAAAAATGGTCCTTGTTACACACCTGGTTTAAAATTACCAGGATATATGCTTTGGGAATTCACAAAATATTCATGAACCATCATGAAGGATTTAGATATAAGTTAGATATCAATGACCTAGGATGAACCTATGGTGTCATATATTAAGGAATGTGTCATGATTTAGATATTATATAAGTAATTATTTTCATAACTATTTGGTTTTCTTCTATGTTAAGAAATTCTCACACTATGCTTTTGGTTTTAGTCAATAGAGGGAACTGGAAGAAGCTGGTTGAATGTTGAATGTGATGGAAGATTTTTTGATGAGCAGTCAGGTGGGATGATCACTGGAGTAAAATATGTCATGATCATGCCTAATTAGTTTTCAGGGAACATGATTAACAATGTTTACCTTAACCAACTCTCAGACTCTCCAAGGAAGAGAAAGAATGAGTTTTTTGAGAGTTTGAGTAATGGAGACCATGGAGGAAAGAAGATTTGGTTTCCTTTGTGTAAATAATGTGGAAAGAATCACCTAAGTGAATTCCTTAGAGGAACAATAAGGTGTTTTGGCAGTGGAAAATAAAGACATAAATTAAGTGACTGTAATGGAAAAATGAAGAGTTTGGTTAATGAAATGGATAGGAATTTTGGACTCTCTAAGTCGTCATCAAATTTTAAGTGTTTTAAGTGTGGAGAAAATGGTCATTATGCAACCCAATGTCCTAAGATGAATTTTCCTGAAGATAATTAGTAAGGTGGTGTGAGTAATGGTTACATTGTAGATGATGACGAGACTACCGATGAAATGTGAAAGGAAAGAGGTATTATTTTTAATGGGTTAAAGATGAAGTAATAGAAGTATTTATATATTTGGATTCAAAATTTATGAATTATGAAATATATAAGGATTGTTCTAATTATGTTTTCAATCATTATTTATGAGTTTATGTTAGAATAGTGAAGTGATTTAATGACAAGGTGATATTTTGACCAAGGGAAGGTTTCCCATGATATGTTCTTTATGTTAAGATAATATTATATGGATAAAGGTACGTAGGGTATGAATAAGTAAATTAGATAGTATTGATTACCTTATAATTAATTAAAGACTTGTTTATAGGTGGTTTCTGCTACCACTAATGAAGTTTAAAACATTTTTTTATTTAAGAATAGATCCAATACACTTTGGAATGAGTAAGAATGCATGCTTTCCAAAAGGATTTATGGTAATTCAGGTTGTTATCATGTTTGAAGATAATCTATGATGAGGGTATTCACATGTTTGGAATATGACAACCAAGAGACAATTTTTGATATAAATGGTAATCAATGTTGAGCTAATTTCGTGAATCTCTTTCTAAATTTTTGTATTTTCTCGTCTTTGAGAAGGGTTATAAGGTTAATTGTTCATGAAAATTTTGAGTGAAGCTTCGAAGAAATTATTTCTGAACTGAGTTTGTGTTGAAAACCTTGGTTAAAAGTCTAATCAGTGATTAACCTTATTTTAAGGATGCCTATATTATAGATTATATTAGTGCGGTTTTAAAAAAAGGACATCATGTATGTCGGGTGACAACCAATCAAGTCCGATAAGGTCGTGGGTCTTGAACCCATGACCGAAGGACGATAAGGGTTTCATGCCTACCACTGGCATATGTGATGTCCTAGTTAATGTATATTTATTTTTAATGAATAAATATTTATGATGAACTATTATTTTTACTTTTTATTTTTTTATAGATTAATGCATTTGTTTTTTTAAGTGATAATTAGTTAGAATTTTTATTCTTTATGGGCCTTAAGATCCATTAAAAGTATATTTTAGTGCTTTATTCATCAAAGTTAATTTCTATACATTCACTCTATGTGGTAATGGATTTATTAGAAAATTTTCAAAGCACAATCCAAGAATGAAATTTTGTTTATATAAATTTATCAAGAATTACTAAACATTCTGAAAGTGATAAAAATATTGTTGTCTTAATACCTTAATTTTCATTGAGCTGATGGAATTTTAAATCATCACATATTTATGAATTTGTGGCCCTCAACTTTCTTGTTATCATTAAATTTTTTTATTGATGACTTCAATCACTCCCTATAAATATTTATGTTTTTCCTCCATACCCAATATTCACTCCCAACCTATATTCTCCTATGTAGAAACCCAGTTATATGTTACTTTGGGTAATCATTATGGTTCCAAATTTCCCTTTTTAAGGGAAGTTTTAGAATCCATTTTTATGATGTGAGTTTCTATGAATGAAACTTTAAAGTACTAAACCTTTGATAACCCAGATGGATTTCGAGGGTGAAATTCATTTTAAGGGAGGTAGAATATAACACCTTGAGATTTTGAGGATTTTTTTTCAAATTAATTTATCTTTTCAATATTTTTTATTTCACATGAAACTAGAAATATTTATTTATATATATATATATATTAAAACAATAAGTCAAACATTTTTTTTGACATGCAATACCAACTTGGCTTGCACTGTAAGCAACACTGAGTTAGCGTACGATATACGCAACACTAAGTTTCTACGAAACATATCTTTTTATTATTTTAATTATCAAAATAATATAATTATAACCTATATGTTAAAATTAGTAATATTAATAGTAATAAATACTTTTCAAATATTTTTTATAGTTGTTTTATATAAATAAAACATATTGATAATAAAAGATATGATTTTTTGTAAAGCCCTATGTTTAAAAACATCATTTTTTGGGATGAACTACTTATAATAATGAAAGTAATTTTAGAAAAATTTAGAAACTGAATTTGATAAAATAAAATTCATTTTTTAATTCATAACATCTAAATTATATTAAAGTTAATTTTTGGGATTTTTCTGAGAAACTTCATTTTTTGATGAATAGTGAAAAATACTGCTTTTTAGTTAAAAACTGTCTTTTTTCTAATTAATTATTAATGTTAAATGATATTATATAATTTTTTAAGGTAAAATTAGATAAATATTACATCTAATAATAAAATTAAATTCATTAGTATCAATTTAACTTTGAAATAGAATATAAAATCTTGAAAAACTTTTGAAATTTTTCTTACTTTAAAACCTCGTTATTTCGACCCGTCTGCGGGATTATCACTAATCTTAATTTTTCCACTTCTATGAAGTGGATTTAAAAAATACTAAATACATCATTTTATTCATTTTAATATTTAGAGTCTAATAATATCATGTTGATTTTTTATCAAAATGATTATCAAAAGTGATTAAAATTAATCACAGCGGTTAGGGCCAAAGTAATCTTAATTAGGGACTAAACATTAAAATTAATGGCCCCAAACGACCTAGAAACATGTCCAAAACCCATTTTATGTACATATTTTGGCCCTAAAACTTACATTATTTAGTTTTTTTGGTTTGTTAAGACTTTTTTTTTGTAAAAACATGTGCACACCTAACTTGTTTATAGAAATTCCAAGTGAGTCATTTTCCTTCCCTATAAAAGGCCACCACCTATACACATTCCTCACACCTCTAAAACCTTTTAAGTTAATACAATATCTACCAAATTATCCTCCAAAAAATCCTCCCTTTTACCTTTAATCCTCCCTTTGGGTATAAATCTTCTCAAGGAAGCCTTTTGGCATAAACTAAAAGGCGTTACCCGATTTAGAGGTAACGTCTTCTCTCAAACTTCTTTCCTTTATTTTCCTGCTCCACCCCCTAAAATATATTTATTCCATTATATTTTGAAAAAAAATTCCTCCATATACTAGGATGTTTTTATGAAATGTTTATAACCTATACTTACACACACCTCCATCTAACATATGTTGAACATATTGTTTCTGTGTACGGTGAACTACTGTCTCACAAAACAGTGATTGTTCATTTCTTATTTACCACCAATAATGGGAGCAATTATGATTTAAAATCTGTTTATATGTGTCATATATTATATGTAATATGTATTTAAGCTTATTTATTCCTTTTACAACACACATCTCTTTACTTTCCATTTGGTGTCAATACGATGATCTTGTTTGAGGAGGTGTGGACTACCACCCCCTCAAAGTGATGTGACTCGTTCACACACCACATGGAATGTATTAATAATGGTTTTAATAAACTTATATGATATATATAATATATTAATTCTACTTTAATAATGATACATACATATATATATATTTATATATTTCATTTACATACTTTCATTCAATATGATAATAAGGACAGAAACAACGTTCATGCGTACATATGGCTTACCATCTCCATGAACGGTGTATTTCATTCCATAATCCTATATTATATATATTATTATAATACACATATAATGTATATACCTAATATTTATATAATTTTTTACATTCTGTAATCATAATATATAAGGACAAAAGATGTAACAAATTAATACACATGTGAAGAACAAAGTGAATTTTACCTGAAGTTAAACTTCAACATAGGATTGTTAACAAGTGAGTAATATAAGGTCATAATAAAACCATATATGGTATTATGTATAAGAATATTATTATTTAAAATATTTATAATAAACTTATATTTATTATAAAGGAATATTGTATGAGTACTGAGAGAGTTAAGACATAAGGTAAGGGGATTTCATCTCACTTTTAATTTTCATGAGATAAATGTTATGTTCGCCACTCTTTCCTTTTTTGTGGTGAATGTACAGAATATGATTTAATTATATGTATATTTTACTTAAATTTATGGGTATTAAAATTTCCATTTTATGATCCTACTTTCATGGGTTTTAAGTTTCAAAAGTTACCAAATAGGTAAAAAAAATTGTCTCAATTTGCCTTCTTTTAGACTCATGTTTTGTTATGCACCAAAACTATTTTTCAAGGTGAATATAATTCAATTTTACATGAAATATCATGAATATAAATATTTTCATGATATTATATGCTTCATGTAATTTTATTTCCTTACATTTATATGATGATCCCAAGATACCAAGTTATAAAATTTTATGATACAATCTCATTGCTTTTCAATATTGTTTATGTTTATGCTTACTTTAAGGAAATATTATGATATATATCTCAATAAAATTCATGATTTACCTTAACCTATGTTATTTCATGATATAATCATGTATTGGTACCATTATCTACTCTTTGGTACATAAGATAGTTAAGAAAGTGTTATTAGGAAATCTCGACTTTACCCTCTATTCGGTCAGAATTTTATTTTTCTAAAAATGGTTTCCAAGAATATTATACCACTACACTATAATATCTAAGAGATATTTTTAACTATTTTTTCTTTTACCAATCTCTTCAAGTTAATATTCTTTTCATTTTCCGAACAATGCACTTTTCTATCCTTTTTCCGTGCTAAAGAAATGTTCTTTTGACCTCGTACGACATGTAAGGATTTACCCGCCATTATTTATTTGAAGCTCCCTTTGATTTTTTAAAAAGGTTAATATTTAATAAAATGTTTTTAAAATTAATTTTCAAAGAAAATTGTTTTCAAAATGGTTTCAAACTTCTTTTATATTTTTTCATGGAAAATTGTTTTTAAAATTTTTTCAAGATTTATTTATAAGTTTTCAAATTATTTTCAATGAAATGGTTTCCAAAATGTTTTCAAGATTTATTTATAAGTTTTAAAAGTATTTTACAAGAAATTTTTTTAAAAAAAATCAATACTATTTGATAATATTTTTAAAAAAATGATTTTTGAAACATTTTCAATATTTCTTTATAAGTTTTCAAAGTATTTTTAAAGAAATGGTTTTAAAAACATTTTCAAGTTTTTTTAAAAGTTTTCAAGTGTTTTCAAAGAAAAAGGTTTTTAAAATGTTTTGAAGCTTATTTTAAAATTTTTCAAGGAAAAATGTTTTCAAAATGATTTCATGTCTTCTTTATAAGTTTTCAAGGTATTTTAAAAAAATGATTTTCAAATGGTTTTATGTATTAAAAAACCTTTTTCAAATAAGAAAGGATATTTTTATAAAGAAACATTTTTAGAGGATATTTCAAAATTATTTTCCATCTAAGATGGCATATATTGATGTTACTCATACCTTTTAGGAAATTATCTAAAGGTTTCATTCATATCCTTTCTATAAATGAGTTATGCTTAATTTCATGGTCTTTATGAAACCCATTTCTCATTCATGGGTTATACATATATAAAATATGTTTCTCTTTCACAGTTTATATACTTTTTAAACCCGCTTCTTTTCATGGGGTATATTTATAGTGAAATTATTATAAAAACTTTCTCTTTCCATAGGTTATGATATTTTTACATTTTTATGATACCCATTTCATTTCATGGTTTATGATGTGTTTTGTGGAACATGTATGTATGATTTCATTATGAGACTGGTGGGACCTATATATCCCTATAATGCATTGGGTAAAGATTTATATATCATGAGATTAAATAGGGATGGAATGAGGGTTACTCAGTTACGTAATATAGGTCTAGAATAAGGGTTATGTAGTTCATTAATACAGGGATGGAACAAGGATTACTCAGTTTAGTAATACATGGATGGAATGAGGGTTACTTAGTTCAGTAATACAGGGATAGAACGAGGGTGAATCGGTTTAGTAATACAGGGATGGAATTAGGGTTACTCAGTTTAGTAAAATAGGGCTAGAATGAGGGTCACTCAGTTCATTAATATAGGGTTATAATGGGGGTTATGTAGTTCAGTAAATGACTTTTTCCACTAAGATGGTATTAGTAGTGATGCCTTGACTACTATGAAAATCATTATATGCTTATGTGTTTTCCACAATTCCATGTTTTATTCCTATGTTATGCTTTCATAGCTTATGATATCTATTTCATTATGATTAATGTCTTATTAACTTCCAATATTTATGCCATGATCTCAATTATAATCTATGATATGTAGGTTATGATCTTCTATTTATATACCCTTATGATCATGTTTATGCTTACATGTCTTCCTTTTTTACCCTTACTGATCATTTGAGATCACCCCTTTTATGTTTCCTTTCCCCCAGGTTATGATGATATGTACTATTTTTGATATGTCTAAGAAGGTTTCTATTCAAGAATAATCTAGTGGATGATGATGTAGCTCACATATGTACTAGTGCTTATGTTTTAGTGTTTCCAAAGGCACTATACCAACTACGGTCTTTGGGCATCTATTTTTATAATGTTTAATTATTCCGTAAAAGTTATGTAATGTCAATGTTTGTAAATCAATGGAAATTATACCATTTAATCTATTCTCAGTATGTGAAACAAGGGATAACATGTAATCAATCTCACTACTTATGAATGCATAGCTTGTGTGCTAGGACAACCCATTTGGATGTTTAATATTAAGCTCAGGACTTAGGAAGGCATCCTACGTATCCTAGTTATTACAAGAATCGGAGTCATCTTAGTTCAATTAGGTTCTCAATCAGATAATGGATGAGGAAGAATGATCATCCCATGGGAATTATTGGGTCCTGATGGTGGAAATGTCAGACACATTGATGGACTTACACTGAGTTAAGTGTATATTTGAGTTTGGGCCATAGGAAATCGTCTTACCTATCCTGGTTATGGAAGGAATCAAATTTCTCATAGTTCAGTTGGGTTGGGGCTTACACATTGATGTTGGATAAGGTTATTAAGTTCTAGGATACCTACTTTACCTACTTTATTGACGGTCTGACATGCCTTGATTCTCTGCTTGACATATCAGAGTATGTCTACCTAACATGTTCAAAGACAATCATATTATCTAGTTTACTTGTTCAAGGGATGTCACATAATCTAGATATCATGTCTGAAGGTCATAGTATAACCAACACTGTAAAAAAATACCCCTATTATAAGGGGTTATTTGTGTGATTAGATGAGGTTATAACCCCCTCTAAATAAATTAGTGGTGGTTACTTGTATCCGCCGCTAATGTGCCCACCCTATGTTGTTAGTGTCGGTTTTGGTAAACCGCTAGTAAGGTAAGTCAGAATTAGTGGTGGTTAATTTATAGGGGGTTAAAACCCCCTCTAATTTTAGCACAAAATCTTAGCTTAGAGGGTGTTTTAACCCCCTCTAATTTTTTTACCAATTTAGAGGTGGTTAAAAACCACCTCTAATTGAGAGTTAATGGAACACATTAGAGTGGGTTTAGGGTACCACTGCTATATGGGGATCATTTAGAGGGGGGTTTAACCCCCTCTAAATCAAGGTAAAATTATAGGTGGTTTTATTAGAGGCGGTTGGAAAATCTCCTCTAATATTATTTTTAAATATTTATAAAAACTGCATTTTTTCAATATCCACCAAATAATACCCCCTCCTCTCCCATGTGAGGGAGCCCACTCCCTCCTGTACCCCACTACTCATGTTAGCCAACCCCCTCTCCCTCCAGTACTTCACCACTCATGCTTCCTTCCCCTCCAATTCCCCATGGCTGCCCAACCCAACTGGCCCTCCAGTTCTATTCAATTTCACATGGGCCCCTCCACTGAAACCATTCCAGTCAACCAACGGTGCCGCACTGTTATAAAATTATCCTCTTATGGGTTTTGAACAGAAGATCTCCAACATAGCTCCCCAGCAACTATACAAATATAGCTATTGAATTCTATTATTATAATTACACATTATTATATTTATATATATTATGAAGGTTCTTGAAATAAATATTATTTGAATAAAAATTTAAATACATATAAATATATAACCAACATATTTATCTATATAAATTAATATATACATTTTTATATTATGTATTTATGTATTTATATTATAATACATTTATATAAAATATATATTTTATATGTGTTATACATACATTTGTGAAAATATATTTTATAATTCTATTTGTGTTATGTATATACACATATATTTATATATTTATAAATATATTTATGTAAATTTTTTATATAATTAAATACATATTTATATATTATATACATATTTATTTATATAATATATATATAAGTATTTATTTAATATTTTTATATAATTTCTTTTAAAATTTATTTATATAATGTATTTCAATACATATATTTATTATTACTTACATTAATATATATATATATGTATAAATTGTATAATATTATATATAATTAATATTATATGAAATACATATATATGAAATACAATTTATACAAATATTTATATAATATTATATGAGTTAAAATTTTGTATTATATATAATTAATATATATATTATATATAATTAATATTATATGAAATATAATTTATAAATATTTTTATATAATGTGTTTCAATACATATATTTATTATTATTCACATTAATATATATGTATTTCAATAAATATAATTGTATAATATTGTATACATTAATATATATTAATTTCTATAAATTTTATATCATATAATATTAATTATATATAATATAAAAGTATAAACGTATTATTTAAAAATATATTTATTATTATTATAATATAAATTATAAAACTACAATATTAGGTTTTTATATGTATATTTTTTAAATAAATTATATTTATATATATATTTATATAATATGTTTATACTTTTATATTATATATAACTAATATTATATGAAATAGAATTTATACAAATAAATATATATTAATATAAATAATATTATACAATTATATTTATGTATACATATAAATACAATTATATAAATATTTTATATAATATGCTCATATAATGTATTTAAATACATTTATATATAGTATTTTAATTATATATATATATATATATTATGGAATTTGTTTTTTTAAAATAGTGGGGGTTCATAACCCCCTCTAATTTAAGAGATTATAGGGGGTTTTGAACCCCCTCTAATTTAATACATTAGATGGGGGTTTAAACCCCCTCTAATTTAAGTGATTAAAGGGGGTTTTGAACCCCTGCTAATTTAAGACATTATAGGGGGCTCTAAACTGCCACTAATCTCATTGATTAGTGGCCGTTATGCACCCCCTTTATTTTATTAAATTATAGTGGATTCAAACCTACCTCTAAACTCCAATCGAATATTAAAAAAATAATTTAAAAAAAATTAGGGGGTTCAAAACCCCTTCTAATTTAAGAATTTAATGAGGGTTCATAATTCCCTCTAAATTATATGATTAGCGAGTGTCGCACATAACCCCCTATAATTTTTACAGAAAATTAATTTAGAGGGGTTTCATAACCCATTGTAAATTCGATGATTATAATGGGTTTTGGATAACCCCCTCTAAATAACCCTCTATAATATGTTGTTCTTTTGTAGTGCAAGGTCGGCTTGTCTGGAAGACATCGCAAGACTTGGATGGATAATTCTGGAATCCATCACATAATCTTGGTCTACATGTTTAGAGGGTGTCGTATGATCCAGTTGACTTGCTCTAGTGTCATTTTGAAATCCGTATGACATGCTTGTAGGGTGTCATGAGAGTCAATGTGACATATTTGGAGGGTGCTGCATGTTTTGGATGACTTGTCTGAGTGTCATCGTGGAAGAAGGCTGACATGTCTTGAGGACATCACAAGATCTAGCTAGCTTTTCTAGAGTATGTTTCAAGAGCTAGTTGACATGTCCTAATTCCATCATGATACTTAGATAACATGTACTAATGCTTCCATATGATTTGGTTGACATTTCTAGAGTACATCTCAAGACTAGGATGGCGAGCCCCGAGGGTTTCGCGGTACTTGGGAGGCATGCTCGGGGGTGCCATGTGACTTGTTCTGACATGTCCAGGGGACTTTTCATGATCCAAATAGTATACCAAAGGAGTGTTGTGTGATCTGGGAGACATGTCTTGGTGCTTTCACATGACCTGGGTGGTTCATGTGTAGTGCATGAGGATCAGTGTATATATTCTTCACATAAGTCTCTTATATATTTAGCCTTTAATCCAACCTTTTATTTCATATTCCTTAGATGTGTTCATTATTATCTTGTTTAGGTCTCACGTGACTGATTGGGTATGCGGGATGTCCTTAGCATAACCTTCCAGAATTCCTTCGCATGATCTATAAGTGATCATGTGAAATGCCTATGTATGTCACATAATCACTAAGGTTATTCCCCAGACTCTTCCTAATGGAAAACCTTTCTGATTGCAATATCATCCACTCTGAGAATTCCATTCTAATTCTTGCCTATGTTGGTGCAAGGATCAAAGGATTCATTTTTTTATGATAGGGTGGGATATTTATAGGTCTTTCCACCCCAATTATTCAGTGATTTGTGTGGTGTGTATTGCATAAATCCAGGATGGAGTCAGTGGAGGGATTTAATGTCATTAGTTTCATGAGATCCTATTGTAGGTCATTCCAGGGTTGTCTCATTATTTTTAGCGACCAAGAGACCATCCCATCAATGCCACATTTAATGGTTTATATCCAGTTAATGGGGTCTTTCTTAATCATTTAAACATTCCAATGAGCTTTTACATTGTCAGGTCGATATGTCCAAGGGTATTCACGAGATCGGGATGCCTATTGAAAGGATTTCTCATGACCTTAGGTGACTCGTTTGGGACCTTTCATGAGACAATGGTGGCTTTCTATGGGGCCTTTTTGAGATTATTATGTCATGATTAAGGGATTTTGTGAGGTCTTGTAGAGTGCATGAGTACGTCGCATGAAGTTTATGACCATAATAGGCTCCCACCTTTTTCCCTTTTTATTTCCTTATTTATTTTTCAAAGGCTCAAGGATCTCATGAGCTTGCATAAGTATTGTCGAATACAATAACTCTCCCAAGTGGTGATGTTTCACTTGACCAAAAAAGGGTCTTGTGGTGATGTGTGATCATTTCATGGACAAACCCTTCTGTTTATTTTTGGAGCTAAAGGGGGAGCACAGGACTACTTGGGAATGTCCTAAGAATTTCACATGATAAGGGTGACGTGTTAGTGGTCTCTTTCATGGTGAGGTATACATATCACCATGGTATTATGATTTATTACAAATATCTTGGGCACGTCACATGATATTTACAACCACAAGAGGCTCCCAAATTTTGGATATTTTTATCCTAATTTTCCAATGATTTTTTAGATGGTTTTTCAGGAATCTTTCATCTGGAAAGTTGTGTGACCTAGGGGATCTTATCTGGATTTCATTGTATGATTATAAAATGACCTATATTCTTTCACAAGAGCATAAGGACTCATCAAATGGGATCTATGAGGTCTCCCGCAAGTTGTGAGATGTGCATGATCCTTCACGTGACATTTTTAAAGGTCTCATGATCGTGTATCTTCTGGTGGTTCATGTGATCTTTGTGGTTTTGGCCACCTTATTCTTCCTTTTATTTATGGGGAAAATAATAACCATATTTAGGTATTTCTTCCTTTGAATATTTTTCAATTCTCATTTGGAAGGTGTCAACAAATTCCACCACCCCCCCCCCCTCAGGAGTGATGTCCACCAGGAAAAGGTATCGGTTTTGAGGAAAGTAAATTCCCTCATGAGGCTTTGGTGTTGTCTCCAATCGGTGTATTAGGTGATGCTTGGTATACCGAGAGACATTTGGTATTCCATGGAATGACCTATAAATAAGTGGATGAATGTAATCTCATTCACTGACTATCCAAATTTCAGAGATCTTTCTCCATATCTTCCTTGTGTGATCTTATCACAAGACCTTCCCATAAGAACCGATCATGAGATCCATTCACAAGACCATTTCATGAGAGATGCTTTAAAATACTTTTTTTCTTAGTAACTTGTATAAATCAACCACAAACTAAATTTTAGTAATTGCTTGGACTTTTACAATAGGGATACACGGTTGTCTTTGAAGGTTTTTCAGGGTCTACTAGATCGATTTCATGAACTCTTTGACTATTTTTCAGCTCGTGTGACCAGGCTTGGGTCACACGATATCAAGTCTTCTAGGGGTCATATGGTTTCTAGATATCTTTTAGGTTTATATGGTCCATGATATTTCCATGAACCAGGTAGTTTAAGAGTCCTTTATGTGATTGAAAATCCCTTTTTGATTCATGTGGCGTGCATGATTCCACCAAAATTTAGGTCTTTCCTTTGAAAAAAATCATTTGTCTAACATATTCCACTTACTTTTATTCATATGGATTATGGATTCCATCATAGTTCTTAGGCTACAACTAACCAGAGGGCCATGATTCTAGGAATCGTAATGCCAACCCTTAGTACCTCATGCACTCTGAAAATGAGGTTTTGGAAATTCTTATCCCATATGAGCTTCATAATTATCCATTATCACACTGGATTCATCTATATGGGTTTGACCTATTAGATTAAATTTCCATCCCTTATTCGGACTTCAACCTCCCATCTTGCTAGGTGTAAACTTCTCTTGATGGAATTCAAATGATGGTTTCTAAGGATGGTTGACTGGTCGTAGCACAATCTCAAGGGTTGTCTTATATGTTGGAAAACTCCACTAT
The DNA here is from genome assembly GCA_963277665.1 of Viscum album. Lineage (NCBI taxonomy): Eukaryota > Viridiplantae > Streptophyta > Magnoliopsida > Santalales > Viscaceae > Viscum > Viscum album. Next base: position 258,172,241 of record OY728139.1, read on the forward strand.
GGGTCCAAATGGATATGATTTTTTCCATCATCCCATTTCGTAGAGATACTTGATCATATTTTTCTCTTCACTGAACAACACAAGAAGCAACTGGAGCTCAAAATGGGATCTCTAGACTGGTGGAAACTTTTCTAATGAATGGGCATGTCCATTCTTGGTCGGGCAAAGCTTCTTAGAGTTTTCTATATGTTTTCCATCTCTATAAAGCAGTATGGGTTTCTCAATTCATCATTTATCATAAGTATGATCTCCTCTAGGAATTGATTAGTTGTTGGTGTCCTGGCACCAACTCGTTCCATATCTCTCATAGTAAGGTAGGAATTAGCCTCTGGGATGTTTATCAGCTGGGTAGGATCCCCCCTCTCAGAGATATGTATGATGAAGATATGAGGAGTTCTTAACTCACTCAAAGTTCGATATTTTAGCATTATCATCCCCATTGGAAACTACTTATAAGAGATTTGAGGATTTTTCTACTCTTCTTGAGACCCTTTATCTTATGGTAGAATTAGAAGAAGTAGGGAGAGTGGCCCTTCAAAGTTCAATCAATGCTTCTCACTAAGATCTTACTGACCTGGATGGATTAGCCAATTGAATCTTATTATAATTCTATTTTTGAGGTGTATTTTTTCTTGATTGAATCTTTATAGAGGATCCAAATTTTGGATATCCCTCTTCCTTTCATGGTATTAATGAATAGATTTACATAACTTTATATATTTTTGTCTAGTTTTCTTTTATTCATGGTGTGCACAACATTTCATTGAATTGATGATGCATTAAGTGTCAACAATACTCACCCTTTTCATAATATTAAATAAACCTTAATTCCTTAATTTTAATGTTTAAATCATAATATACTCTTTTTAGGAAATTATCATTAATTCCAACCAACATGAGATTTCTTACTGATATGTGTTCTCCAACTATCTTGATATTACTTGATTCGAAAGATGATAATTTGGGTATGATATATGTCTCAAAGGGAGAGTGCTCTATCTTTTTCTAAATTCAAGGGACTTGGTGAGCATAGCTTTATTTTTTCTAAAGCTATATATTGGGACTTACAAGATTTTTCATTCTTGTAGATTATATTTAAATTATGTTATAGTTTAGGGTCTTTTAGATTGGACCTTATATCACTATATTTTAGGGTCTTTTATCTTAGACCTTCTATCATTGTAGTTTAGGGTCTTTTAACTCAGACCTATTATCATTGTATTTTATGGTCTTTTTGCTCGAACCTTATATCACTATAGTTTAGGGTATTTTAGCTCAAACCTTATATCATTGTAGTTTAGGATATTTTAGCTTGGACCTTCTAATACTGTGTAGTTTAATGTCTTGCTTCCAAAACATGACTTATGAATATAGAATTTGGGGCATACAGTCCAAGGATGACTCAAGACACCCTAAGGTTCTGAAAACTACCATGGTGTTTCTAGAGCTCGCAAGGATTGGAACTCCTTTCATGTAATAAGGATATTCCTTTGGTTGGTAGGTGTATGCCCTTATGCATTGGTAGCATTGTCAAATAGAGGTATCTCTACTCTTTTCCAAGGGATATGGAAGATTTATGGGGGTAATATTGGTTGAGGGAGAAATACTAGGGATGCCAAGTCCACCTAGATAGTAGAAATATGGATGACCTAAATCATAACCTAGAAGTTTGATTCACTAAATGTGTAATGGGGAAGACGTTCCAGGAATGACCAATAACACCCTGAGGTCCTAGGTTATTCCACGGTGTTACTAGGGATCATAAGGGTTAGGGTTCCTTTCCTATAATGAAGAGATGCCTCTAGTTGGTAGGCCTAATCCCTTATTCATCAATATAATTATCAAACATAGGTGTCCCCACACTTTTATGAGGGCCATGAAGGATTTATGAAGACTCAAGCATCTAGATGATGAAGTTGGGTATGAAGTAAGAGCTATCCAAGAAGGGTTCTGACGCCCTAGGGAAATTTAGTTCATAAATTTTGAATCTCAATCCCTATGCCCTATAGTTTTTAATCATGAGGTGTGGGCCATAAAAAGGTTCTGGAATGTAATGTCACATTCCTTCTTTGAGAAAGGATACAAAACACGGTGATGTAACATCAAGGATGTATAAACTGCTTGAATAATCTAGTTACGGGGATGGTAAATCATGGTTCAAAGTGACCAAGTCATGAGGATGATATAGGAAAATCATATCGGGGATATCCTAGAACACCCTCAGGTGATAAGCTCTACCATAGTGACATCATGCTCATGAGGATCAAGAATCCCTTTTTGCAAAGCGACGCATTTGGTTTATGACCCTAGGTGCATATGCGTAAGCTATCAGAATACATGCATAGTTAAACAAAAGATCACTTGAAGTCATGTATCTTTTCCAAGGTCTATAGAATATTGCAGTGATCCAAGGAACTCAAATCATGAAGTGTGATTTATGGAAAATATATGATTCAAGAAGGTTTTGAGCACAGAAAAAGTTGTGTCACTGCCTAGAGAACATGTACTCGCAGTGTAGAGATGTGAAAAATAATTATTCTAAATTTTTTCTGAACCAGGGGGTCTATGAGCATAGATTTTAATTTTAATAGGGCTACAAAGTAGACTCCATTATCTTTATGACTCATTCATTTACACCCTAATTTTTTCTTAAACTCTAGAGATGAAGAGTTTAGAGAGTGAATACTTATATTTTTCTTAGGCCACCCTTTATGGGTTTTAAACCTGAAAAGTATTGTGTTTCTTTTTCTAGTAGTTTAAGGTCTTAAAATTTCGACCATCAAATGATAGATCTTACGGTCATGCATCTTTGACCGAAGTGCATGAATTTTAAGTTCATGATGCGCATGGACCTAATATGAGGGTAATATTACATAAGAGCCTAATTAGGATACCCAGGGCTAAGAGTACTTCAATTTAATTCTAAGTGGTAGATGAAAATGTGGTAAACCATGTATTGAGTTTTTTAGGTTGTGAGTAATTATATGGGATAATCATACCAGGGATGGCCCAGAACACACTGAGGTGTTGAGTTTCTCCACAATGATTTTAGGCTCACAAGGATTAGAAATATCTTCTTACAGAGCCAAGATGTCTCCGGTTGGTAGGTCTGATACCTTTATGAATCGATGGCATAGTCAAATAGAGATATATATTTTACTTTTTAAGGTCTATAAAATGTTTTTGGCATCCTGAGGTTCTCTATACATAAAGTGTGATTTATTAATTAAGGTGATTAAAAAATGGTAGAAGCACCTTGTACTTTGGTTTATCAGGGTAAGACTCTTATGTTCCTTTGATAAGGGATGATAATCAATGATGGAATACAAATTTTAATTTCATGTAGTGGGGATGTATTTCTTTTGTAGTTTCAATGTCATGTGACCAAGATATTTTCCTTTCTATTTAGCATCTTGCGGTAAGGAATTATTTTTTTCCTTATAGTTTAAAGTCTTGTGGTAAGTATGTAAGAACTAATGTGAAAAATTATGAATGATGTATTACCCATTCAAGCAAGTTGTACACAGATCTAGATTGTGTATAGGAAAAATGAGCTTGTATCACTCAGACCTTATGCATCTGGGGGTTCATTTTTTTTTTGTAACTAGACCTATTATTAGAGATTTGGGCATAACTACATATCCTATGATGGCGAGAATAAAGACACACATAGTTATAGAGAATACATGTAGTTTAACATCATGCGGTAAGTATGTGGGATTCTTAAGATAAAAATGGAACATTGCGACTAAACCCGAGACCTAATATTTGGGTGTCTCTACATATCCTATGATGATAGGAATCGGTCCATATGTAGTTCTTGAGAAAGATCCTTGTGTAGGTATGATTCATATATAGGTAGGGGTATTTTTATATTTATTTATTTTTTAATAGAGCTGGGATTGGAGATTCAGACATCACTATGTATCCTATGAGGATAGGAATTAAGTCATGCATAGTTCTTGAACAGGAAACACTCTATATAGGTCTATCCCATATGTAGAGGGGGCATAATTCTCATTGATTAATGTAGTTGAGCCCAGTATTATAAAACTGGGTGTCACGATGTATCATGTGATGTCAGGAATCAAGCCACACATAGTTCTTGATTTGATGTGTAGTGGGAGACCAACATCGAGGTTGGTGGCCCTCTCGGGTGAGGTCCACATGAATGTTAAGTTCTATGTCATGTAGGAGACATCAACCATGAAATTTAATGTCATGTGGTGAGGAATTATGGTGTGAATTTTAAGTTCTTGTACTCAGGACCATGATAACCCGATCATGAGTTGTATTTCTTATTTGTGTAGTAAATCCCTTATCGAAATTCATAATCTCACATGAGCTATGATCGGTGTGAGAAACAATGAATTATAAGGGTTCCTTATACCATACAGAGGTGATTAAGGATAGGATTGGGTAATTTTGTATCATGCAGTGGCTATACCAAGATATAGGATTGTGGAATCCCTACATATCTCATTAAAATGAGAATCAAGTCGTACGTGGTTCTAAAAACTCATGCAGTTTAGTGTCGTACAGCAAGGACAACATCCATGTATTTTATCATCATGAAGTAAGGATGTGGGTGACTCAACATGAAAGAGGAGGAATTTTTTGGATCCATATAGTTAAGGACCTATATTGTGAATTTTAACATCTTATGGTAAGGATGAGGGTCACCTATCAATAATGAAGATGAACATTGGGGATTCATGTAGTTTTGCATCGTACAATCAAGACAACTACTGTGTTATTTAATTTCATGAAATAAGGATGATGGTCACCTGATTATGGAATAAGAGTAATATTATGGTTGGTCCCAAGACTAAGGGTTTTGGGTATCACTATGTATCATGTGATGGCAGGAATCAAGCCACACGTAGTTTTTGGATGAAGGTATTCCCTATGTAGACCTAACTTTAACAGAGGGACAGGGGCATTTCATCTTTCTTTCACATATATCTAGATCATGTGTGATTAATTTTTAGTGATATAGTTATTCTCATGTAGTTTAATATAATATAGTTAGGACACATTCCATACAATTTAACATCATGTGGTAAGGATGATCTCCATACAATTTAATATCATGTGGTAAGGATGTGTCTTCCTAGTTTAACATCATGTGACTAGGACATAAGATGTGCAATTTAATGTCTTGTTTCCAGGAAAATCTCTATATAATTTAATTTCATGTGTTTTTTACATTTTTTGTATAGTTTATTATTGTGTGGTTGAGATGATAGGTGCTTGATGACAGATATGAAAAGTATTTCTTAATAAAACTCACATTATTGGGTGATGTGATACACACCCCATCCATTATGGATAATGAGTATGATCCATTATGATAGACCTTATGTATGATATAAGTTCCTTCCCATTTGGATTCCATTTTTGGAGGTTTCTTTCCTGGTATCATTTGGTTTCTAAGATCCAACACCAGTTCTCCTTAGATAAATGAATAAAGGAGAACCTTTTTATTGAAGGTTTATGCAATCAAATTCTAATGAACTTTGAGGTTGTCCAATTTATGCAACATATTCTCATCGAGAAGCTTGAGATCATATAGACTCTTTTGTGATTAATCATCATCCGAGAGTTGTTTGTAAATGGTTATTCAAATTGAAGATATATGGACTTCTATGGGAAAAAACTGCCTCAATCCCATACATCAATTAATACGGTGTTGCTTGTGTAGCAGTGTATGTGTTGGTATGGTAGGTCCATAAAGCATGTAGGAGCTTATCTGGCCAAGAATTATTATCCTTATTCATCATCTTCTAGAGTATATTTGATAGAGAGTTATTGAAGGCCTCTATATATATATTTTTTGTTTCATGATAGCAGGATGAGTGATTGGACTCAATGTTTTACTCATGGTACAATTTATTCAACTTTATATAATTTAATTATGACAACCCTGCTTTTTATTACAACTTAAACATGCTTTATTACATAAAACTTCACTTGATACAACAAAGAAGATCGAGAGGTTTAGTGTCTTTGGGGATTAGGATCATTACATAAAAACTTTAAACTTGAAATACAACATCTTTATTGAAAACTTCCCTTACATGACCACTACATTCTTTCGTACTTAGCATTGCATGGGATAACCTGAGGACATGCATAAGAAAAGGGTGAGCTATAAAGCCCAGTAATGGAGTACATAATGAATAACATGAGGAGTAAAATACATGTTAGGCAATGGGCATATCAATAGAGAATAAGAGAAACATGAACATAAAGGCATGATAAAACATGATAATCATAACATGGAAATGTGGCAACAACACTTAACATTGAATTAGCATGAGCCAAGGCTCATTGCACATGGAGCATGAGTAAACCCTCATTGCACTTGAAGCACGAGTAAACCCTAGTTGCACTTGAATTAGCATGAGTCAACACTCATTTCACATGACGTATCATGATACTATACTTTACCCAATGCATTAGAGCGCTATAAGGGCGCACCCTTCTTAAACATTTCATTTCATGCATAAGTGTGCCACATGGATCATAAAACATGGATTCATAAAACATAATCATTTATTCCACGATAAAGGAATGTGGAATTCACACATGAAACTTTACAATCAATAAGTAAATGTGCATAAAGTTGAATACCCTTGATGGAGAAATGGGCATGGTATTCACTACACAATGACATTGGCTTAGAAAATTGGTGCGATTTTGGGCAGCGTAACGGCGTGACATAAGAATTCATGAAAAAGTTTGATGAGAGAGAAAGGGGTTCCTCATCATATTTACATGTAATTTACAGTAAGGAGATCATATATATACATGTCCCAATAGAAATGGAATTTAGATTCATGATACAAAAGTATTGCTTGAACGTAAAAGAAGATAGAGAAGTTCCTTTTGGAATTTCGGCATAGTAACGGGTGTACATGGGAGGAATTTAATGAGAGAGAAAGGGTTCTCCCATCATTCAAACAATAAGAGGTCAGTATGGGGGAGGTGCGAAACCATACCCCAACATTCATAATTGAAATAAAAAGGGCAATACAACTTAAAGAAAATTGACAAAAAATGAGAAAGGAAGAAAAAACCCTTACTTGGAAGTGTGCTTCCAAAGGCTAGAGAGAGGCTTGTGAGAGGCTTCTTGGGAGCTTGGGGCACCTTGAGAGGATTCTAGAGAGAGTAGGGCAGAGTTTGGACGAACTTCAAGGGCTTTGAGTGAGGAGGAAGTGGGAGCTTGGGTGGGTTTATATAGGAAAGGTGAGAGAATTCTTTATTATTTAGGTTTGGGACCCCTTATATTAAAATAATCCAAACCTCAAACCATCCCATGGTATTTGCCCATGGTTTCTGGAAAAGGAAAGAGGAAAACAATATTTTACAAGTCCAAGGTCTGAACTTATTAAAAAATTAGGGTTGATTATGTGGAGGTGAGTCACACTCCCATGGAAATTAATTTAAAAAGGCAAAGTGTTGAATAAGTCTTGAGGGCTCCATTAATGCTTTGAAAAGTAAGTCAAACAAACCCAAAACCTCATTATTTTAATGATAAAACACATATTGGCCGAACATAAGGATTGTGGTATTTTATTACATCACCATTGAGTCATTATGATGTCATAAAACACATTATATATTTAAATGGTATTTAATTTTTACCCAAAATTTGACTGTCTCAGAAAATTATGAAAAAATCACCGTTGGATAATTTAGACATCCTGATTCCAAAAATAATATTTATTTTATCTAAATAATTTTCTAAATAAGTGAATTTTCACTTTTAAAATAAAAACCGACATTTATAAAAAAATCCACGGGTTTTGACAGAAATGGCTTTCAAACCTTAATAAAAATTTTAATTGCATTCATAAAATTATAAGATCATTTATACTTAATAAAAATTAATTAATTTAATATTAATAATAATATTTTATTAAAATATTATTTAATTCAAAAATCCTTTAATTTAATAAAATATAATTCTTATTTAAATAATAACTAAAAACACCATTTGTACTTTAAAAACTAATTACAATGTATCAAAAATGACTAGAAATTATATTCATTATTATATACAAAAAAAATAATGTACATGAACATGGTGCTACTTATTTGTTACATAACCCCTTAAAATAGCCGCATAAGACCTAAGGGTAAGGTGTGCGATGGTGACAGACTCTTGGGGTTGCTCGGATAACATCGCTCGAGTGGTAATCTCTATCAACTTCCATTTTTCCCGTAGACGATCACGTTCGAGCTTGACTTGATGAAGCTCCGCTTGGGCTTGGTCAAGGGAAAAGCCCAAAGATGCCACCTCTTTTCCAAGCTCCGACAAATGGGCTTCGTAAGGGGCAATTCTACTGGATGAGGCCATCGCTTCCTTTGTCTGAGTAGAAATGGTTTCGTTAAAGCCTTATATTTATACTACTCAGATGATCACTGTTCAACGGCTATAAAAGTAACGGTCACAAATCTTAACATAAAACTAAAGAAGTTGACATATTATAAAAACATTTTTTTTTCATAAAGAAACATTTAACTGGATCAAGAGGGATTTTCCATTAATGAAACCTTGGGTCGTTACAACATTCCCCCCTTAAGAAATTTCACCCTCGAAATTTTCCTTTTCCCACACTAAAACAAATGTGGGTAACTTAGCTTCATCATATCCTCCGACTCCCAAGTTGCTTCTTCAAACTTGTGGTTTCTCCACAACACCTTGACGAGGAGCATTGTCTTATTTCGTAGAACTTTTTATCTACGATCTAAGATCTTCACTGGTTGATCCTCATAAGAAAGATCGTCTTCTAATTGTACCACCTCGAAAGAGAGTACATGTGAAGGGTCTGGTATGTACTTCCTTAAGAGGGATACATGGAAGACATCATGCACCTTGGCCATAGTAGGTGGAAGTGTTAGTCGATAGGCCACAACCCCAACATGATCAAGAATATCGAAGGGGCCGATGTACCTTGGACTTAACTTCCCTTTCTTTCCAAACCTCGTGACCTTCTTCCACGGAGATATGCATAAAAACACCATGTCTCCGACTTTAAACTCAAGGTCTCGTCGACGATTATCTGCATAACTCTTCTGTCAACTTTGGGCTGCCTTGATATGCTGCTGAATGGTTTTCACCTTCTCTACCATTTCTTTGACCATTTCTGGTCCAAGCAGCTTACGTTCACCGACCTCATCCCAACATGCCGGTGTTCTACACCTTTTCCCATACAAGGCTTCATATGGTGCCATTTGGATGCTCGAGTGGAAACTATTATTATAAGAGAACTCAACCAGAGGAAGATGTTGATCCCATCCTCCTTTAAAGTCCATTGAGCACGCTCTCAACATATCCTCAAGTGTTTGGAAAGTCCGCTCGGATTGGCCATCAGTTTGAGGATGATAGGCCGTACTAAAGTTCAGTTCAGTATTCAGAGCATGTTGAAGACTCTTCCAAAACTTAGAGGTAAATCTTGGATCTCAGTCAGACACAATAGATAGTGGTACTCCATGAAACCGTACCACTTCCCTGATATATATCTGTGCCAGTTGATCCAAAGAGAAATCCTCTCGAATAGCAATGAAGTGTGCAGTCTTTGTAAGACGATCCACAACAACCCAGATTGCATTGTTGCCTTTGGATGTCCTTGGAAGTCCAGTGACGAAGTCCATGGTGATGTTCTCCCATTTCCATTCTGGTATGGGCAATGGTTGCATCATCCCCTTAGACTTCTGTCTCTCTGCCTTCACTTTCTGACACACCAGGCACTTTGATGTATATTCAGCGATCTCCTTCTTTATATTATCCAACCAAAAGTTTTCTCGGAGATCTCGATACATCTTTGTGCTCCTTGGGTGAATAGAGAAATTTGAACTATGTGCATCATCCAAAAGTTCCTTCTTCAGCTCTGAACTTGATGGAACACATAGTCTTTTCCCAAACCGCATAATTCCTTCTTCATTAACATTAAACTCTGAGGATTTTCCCTTTTTGATAGCTTCCACTTTTTCTTGGATTCCTGCATCATCCTTTTGATCATCCTTTATCCTTTCCAAAAGAGATGGTTGAGCAATCATTTGTGAAAGGATTGATGATGTTCCCTTCTTTATGATTCCCACATCCATCTTCATCAAGTCTAAGAAGATTGGATCCTTCTCAATTCTCATCATTGATAGAATAGCTGGATCCTTTCTACTTAGGGCATCTGCCACCTTGTTCGCTTTCCCAGGGTGGTAATGTATTAAACAGTCATAATCCTTGATGAGCTCTATCCATCTTCTCTGGCGCATATTAAGCTCTTTTTGTGTGAATATATATTTAAGACTCTTGTGGTCAGTATATATCTCACATTTCTCTCCATAGAGATAATGCCGCCAGATTTTCAAGGCAAAGATCACTGCCGCCAACTCCAGATCATGCGTTGGATAGTTTCTCTCATGGATTTTCAACTGCCTTGAGGCATAGGATATCACTTTATCATTCTGCATCAGCACACATCCTAAGCCCTTCTTCGAAGCATCACTGAATACCACAAAAAGCTCCCCACTTTTGGGTAAAGTGAGCACGGGTGCAGTGATAAGCCTCCTTTTCAACTCCTTGAAGCTTTATTCGCATTCATCACTCCAAGAAAACTTTACTCCCTTTAGAGTTAGCTTGGTAAGAGGGTTGGACAATCGTGAGAAGTTTCTCACAAATCGTCGATAATATCCAGCTAACCCCAAGAAGCTACGGATATCAGTTACCGATGTTGTCCTCGACCATCCCTCAATTGCATCTGTTTTGGAGGGGTCCACAGATATCCCATTGCTTGTGATGATATGGCCCAAGAATGAGACCTCCTTCAACCAGAACTCACACTTGCTGTACTTTGCATAGAGCTTCTCCTTGCGCAAAGTCTCTAGTACAGTTTTTAAATGCTCCTCATGGTCCTCCTTGGTTTTAGAGTATATTAGAATATAATCTATAAAGACTACCACAAATTTGTCAAGGTAATCTCTAAAGACTCTATTCATCAAGTCCATGAATATTGCTGGAGCATTGGTGAGTCCAAAAGGCATTACTATGAATTCATAGTGCCCGTACCTTGTACGAAAAGCAGTCTTGGGGATATCTTCCTTCTTCACCCTTACTTGATAATATCCCGACCGCAAGTCGACCTTGGAGAAGTATTGTGCTCCACGCAGCTGATCAAACAAGTCATCGATTCTTGGGAGAGGATACTTGTTCTTTATTGTGATTTTGTTAAGTTCACGATAATCGATGCAAAGCCGCATTTACCCATCCTTCTTCTTAACGAAGAGGACTGGTGCACCCCATGGTGATGCACTTGGGCGTATAAACCCTTTATCCAGATTCTCATGTAGTTATTTCTTCAGCTCTTCAAGCTCAACAACAGCCATTCTATATGGAGTCTTGGATATTGGTAGCGCCCCAGGTATAAGTTCAATTGAGAACTCAACATCTCTTCTTGGATGAAGACCAGGAAGTTCCTCGGGAAATACTTCAGCGAATTCCCTCACAATAGTCATTTCTTCAAGGGTGGTTTCTTCCTTGGACTCAATCATCTAAGCCAGATATGTGTGCTCATAAGGCAGTAATATCCATGCTTGAGATGATGGAGCTAAAGGAGATTCATCTTCCTCCTGACACTTGTAAAGAATCGGGGGTCGATTCTCCATATGGAGTGTGATTTCCCTCTCCCGACAATTTATGTTGGCTCTATATAAAAAAAGCCAATCCATGCCAAGAATTGCATCAAATTCCACCAAAGGGAGTATGACGAGGTTCGCTGGGAAATTCAATCCACATATTATAACAGGGGAGGACTTATACTCATGGGATGCAATGATTTCCCCATTTGCCGCACTCACCGACATCTTTACTTCCATGATTTGTGGTGGTGCTGTGATTGTTCTACTAAACATTCGAGATATAAAAGAATGCGTAGAACCTGGATCAAAAAGTACGTTTGCTATTCTTGAATGAATAACTAGCGTACCTGTCACCACTTCGTTGTCGGGGTTCACTTCGGCAGAAGTGATGGCAAAAGTTCTTCCTTGCTGTCGTGGAGGTTGCTGGTTGCCTCCGATAACCCTTGGATTAGGGTACTGGTTCGCAAAATTACCCGGTTCTTTGCATTTGAAGCATTGAACAACGCGTTGAGGTTCGAACGGAGCATTCCTCTCCTCTGTCGCAGCTGCGGGTCCTTCTTGCTGACAGTTAACAGCTAGGTGCCCTTCTCTTCCACACTTGAAGCATTTTCTTGTCCCCCTAAGGCAATTTCCAGGGTGCTTCTTTCCACACTTTTGGCAAGTGGGGTGCTGGAATTTCTTAGCGCCGTTGGATTTATCCATCGGACCACTAGCATTGAATTCCACCTTAAGCTTCTTGTCCCCATGATACCCCTGTGATTCTCCGATCTCCATTTCAACCTTGAGGGCACATCGGACAATTTCCTCATAGCTGTCGAAGTCACGGATCGCTAATGCTTTCCGCAAGCTAGGCTTCAGCCCACCAAAGAAGCGGTCAACCTTGCATTTGGGGGTAACGAAAAAGCCGGAAGCGTATCGTGCAAGCCTTGTGAAGTTTTCCTCGTACGCTCCCATAGATTCTTCATCTTTCTGTTTGAGGGAAAGGAAGTCCCTTTCCATCTTAAGACGGAGGGTGCGCGGAAAATATTTATCGAAAAACATCTTCCGGAATTCCTTCCATTCCAAAGCCTCGATCTCCTCCTCAGGCTTCATATTTTTTATCAACGTCCACCATTGATCAGCTTCACCCTCCATAGGATAAGCCGCCAGGAGAACCTTCTCTTTTTAAAAGCATTGGAGGATAGAGAATATCTTTTCAATGGAGTTGATCCATTGTTCAGCGATCGTGGGATCGGATGATCCACTAAAAGTAGGAGGCCTTTGTCTCATGAAGCTTTCAATAGCGACTTGTTCTTTCTTAGGGGGGGTTGAACGTTCCTATTGACCAGTGTTTCTATTCAAAACTTGAGTTAGCTGAGAGAGAAGCGTGACAAAGTTCGCGATTCCCGCTCCCATTAGATTGGGCATCTCATAAGTACAATCATCACACTGATCTTCACAACGGTTGTTAGCCCGAGTTCTCCTATTATCGGCCATTGGCTGGAATAAAAGGAAAGTTAGGGGTAACACATAAAGGGTAATCCAAAGACAAAAGTTGATGACTTATAAATAAACTTTAATCTCTTTAACTCATGAGTCTATAGGATTCAATCCAGGCTTTTCATGATCTTCCTTCTAACATATATTCTTAGGGGCATTTTTTCCTTAATAAGGGTTCATACTAAGATTGTGAATTTATCAAAACATATCCCCCGGGAGTGTCGTAACCAAGAGTGCAGCAAGGCCCGTTGTCGTGCACCAGTTCCCGTTCGAGTCTATCTCAAAGCGGTATTTTCGGGTTTTACCCCTAGGATACATCTGTGCCAGAGCCGCCTCTACCTGCTCGTATCCAGACAGGGATGTATTTGTTTGATAAACCACTTACTTAGTATTTACCAAAACATAGGGATGTTTTTATTATGCTTAGTTTTGTATCTAAGGCTTTACTAGGGTTTCCTAATCCCAAAAATAACTAAACCTATCCTCTGATACCAACTATGACAACCTTGCTTTTTATTACAACTTAAACATGCTTTATTACATAAAACTTCACTTGATACAACAAAGAAGATCGAGAGGTTTAGTTTCTTTGGGGCTTAGGATCATTACATAAAAACTTTAAACTTGAAATACAACATCTTTATTGAAAACTTCCTTTACATGACCACTACATTCCTTCGTACTTAGCAATGCATGGGATAACCTGAGGACATGCATAAGAAAAGGGTGAGCTATAAAGCCCAGTAAGGGAGTACATAATGAATAACATGAGGAGTACAATACATGTTAGGAAATGGGCATATCAATAGAGAATAAGAGAAATATGAACATAAAGGCATGCTAAAGCATGATAATCATAACATGGAAATGTGGCAACAACACTTAACATTGAATTAGCATGAGCCAAGGCTCATTGCACATGGAGCATGAGTAAACCCTCATTGAACTTGAAGCACGAGTAAACCCTCGTTGCACTTGAATTAGCATGAGTCAACACTCACTGCACATGACGTATCATGATACTATACTTTACCCAATGCATTGGAGCGCTATAAGGGCGCACCCTTCTTAAACATTTCATTTCATGCATAAGTGTGCCACATGGATCATAAAACATGGATTCATAAAACATAATCATTTATTCCACGATAAAGGAATGTGGAATTCACACATGAAACTTTACAATCAATAAGTAAATGTGCATAAAGGTGAATACCCTTGATGGAGAAATGGGCATGGTATTCACTACACAATGACATTGGCTTAGAAAATTGGTGCGATTTTGGGCAGCGTAACGGCGTGACATAAGAATTCATGAAAAAGTTTGATGAGAGAGAAAGGGGTTCCTCATCATATTTACATGTAATGGACAGTAAGGAGATCATATATATACATGTCCCAATAGAAATGGAATTTAGATTCATGATACAAAAGTATTGCTTGAACGTAAAAGAAGAGAAAGAAGTTCCTTTCGGAATTTCGGCATAATAACGGGTGTACATGGGAGGCATTTAATGAGAGAGAAAGGGTTCTCCCATAATTCAAACAATAAGAGGGCAGTATGGGGGAGGTGCAAAACCATACCCCAACTTTCATAATTGAAATAAAAAGGGCAATACAACTTAAAGAAAATTGACAAAAAATGAGAAAGGAAGAAAAAACCCTTACTTGGAAGTGTGCTTCCAAAGGCTAGAGAGAGGCTTGTGAGAGGATTCTTGGGAGCTTGGGGCACCTTGAGAGGATTATAGAGAGAGTAGGGCAGAGTTTGGACGAACTTCAAGGGCTTTGAGTGAGGAGGAAGTGGGAGCTTGGGTGGGTTTATATAGGAAAGGTGAGAGAATTCTTTATTATTTAGGTTTGGGACCCCTTATATTAAAATAATCCAAACCACAAACCATCCCATGGTATTTGCCCATGGTTTCTGGAAAAGGAAAGAGGAAAAAAATATTTTACAAGTCCAAGGTCTGAACTTATTAAAAAATTAGGGTTGCTTATGTGGAGGTGAGTCACACTCCCATGGAAATTAATTTAAAAAGGCAAAGTGTTGAATAAGTCTTGAGGGCTCCATTAATACTTTGAAAAGTAAGTCAAACAAACCCAAAACCTCATTATTTTAATGATAAAACACATATTGGCCGAACATAAGGATTATGGTATTTTATTACATCACCATTGGGTCATTATGATGTCATAAAACACATTATATATTTAAATGGTATTTAATTTTTACCCAAAAATTGACTGTCTCAGAAAATTATGAAAAAATCACCATTGGATAATTTCGACGTCCTGATTCCAAAAATAATATTTATTTTATCTAAATAATTTTCTAAATAAGTGAATTTTCACTTTTAAAATAAAAACCGATATTTATAAAAAAATCCACGGGTTTTGACAGAAATGGCTTTCAAACCTTAATAAAAAATTTAATTGTATTCATAAAATTATAAGATCATTTATACTTAATAAAAATTAATTAATTTAATATTAATAATAATATTTTATTAAAATATTATTTAATTCAAAAATCCTTTAATTTAATAAAATATAATTCTTAATTAAATAATAACTAAAAACACCATTTGTACTTTAAAAACTAATTACAATGTATCAAAAATGACTAGAAATTATATTCATTATTATATACAAAAAAAATAATGTACATGAACATGGTGCTACTTATTTGTTACATAACCCCTTAAAATAGCCGCATAAGACCTAAGGGTAAGGTGTGCGATGGTGACAGACTCTTGGGGTTGCTCGGATAACATCGTTCGAGTGGTAATC